>CAWUFW010010155.1:0-721906 GCA_963921515.1 Calotriton arnoldi
ACTTTCGCAGGGGCATATGGGAGGGACCCTCCGGTCTTGTCCAGGCAGCGGAAGCGGCTCTTCAGGAGACCAAAGGTCCGCTCAATCACTCTCCTGGTCCGACCATGTGCCTCATTGTAGCGCATCTGGGCAGGTGTCACAGGGTTCCTGAGGGGTGTCAGCAACCACGGCATGTTGGGGTATCCCGAGTCACCTACGGACAGACAAGTGCACATCAGCTGACTTGGAAAAGTGGGCGGAATACTACAGATCAGATCACACACAATGGCACAAAGTCAGTACACACCGACAAGCCAGGCACGCTGGTTCTGCATCTGTGCCATCAACCTGGGGATGCGACTACTCCTCATCACAAAGGCATCGTGTGCTGAACCAGGGAAACGGGCACACACGTGTGTGATGGTCATGTCTGCAAGACACACCACCAGTGCATTGACCGAGTGGTAGTGCTTGCGGTTCCTGTAGGCCTGCTCCTGGGCCTGTGGTGGTACCAAAGCCACATGTGTCCCATCAATGGAGCCAATGACATGCGGCATCCTCCCCAGGGCATAAAAGTCACTCTTCACGTCAGTGAGTCGTCGCAGTCTAGGGAAATAGATGTACCGGTTCAGGAAGAGCAACATTGCCGCCAAGAAATCGCGGAGCACACGGCTGAACATGGTCTGTGACATCCCACCAGCAGACGCCACAGTATGTTGGAAGGTACCGGTGGCAAAGAAGTGTAGGGCTGCCATCACCTTCACCTTGGGGGTCAGCGCTGTAGGATACGGCCGGCCAGGCTGCAAATGTGGGGACAACTGCACTGCCAAATCCTCAATCAGCTGCCTGGTGAAGCGGTACCGTCGGATGCTGTCCCGTTCCACCATCGTTGCCAGGTCTGGGAATGGCCGATGGACAGCAGGAGCCCTGCAGTGCAGAGGAGAAGTAAGCAAGATCGTCAGTCACCCCACATATGCGGCATTGAACACACTCAAGATCCCAACATACATCATCATGAGGCACAACTACATGAAGTGTGCAGTACCGGAACGACATGTATGGTACATACATGGCCAACATCTGTCAACACGGTCCTACAGGTGGCATCAATTTGTCCCAGGTTGGCCCATTGGATATCATGATGCTGTGTCACAGTCACCCCCAGTGACATGTGAGGACAGATGTGCCCCAGGCACCACAGCTCAATGACAGGCACATTCCCAGGGACCCTGTAATGCCACATGGACACTGGCATCACCTGGAGTATCATGTGTACACCACAACAAAACAAACATGACCCCCACAGGTAGTGGCCACACTTGCCATGGCAGGAGAGCCATGGACGTCTGTGACACACACGCACAACATCAGAGTCCATGCACACACAACGTGGATGTGGAGACTGTCTCCCATTGTGCACATGAAATCAGAGACATTGTAAACACTACATGCACAAAGACTGTGGAGGGCCATCACTATTGTGCCACTGGGACACCCTGGCTCAAACATACCGTCCCACATGGGACTCACGGGGTATGTGACATGACATACACAAACACCACTGTGAAATGTGACCATGGCACATGCACAGATATGAACAGTTGCACATCACAGTGGTCACGTACACGTAACACCCAGGATCCTGTCCCCATTAACACGTGCACAGCCTGGGGGTGGCTGCCCACAGGTGACAGCCACAGGACAACATGTACACCAACATACACACAATAGGAAATGCAGCCTTACATGCCTTATGATAAGGTTTGGACAGGCTGTCGTGATGTAGGTGTGCCCCTCACTCCCTGGGAGCTATCTGTGGCTGGCATATGTCCATCTGAGACAGGCATGCTGACATATGCCAGTCACATGTACAGTGATGCGTTGAACAGCAATGGACCGATCGGTGTCTCCGGCCGGCCCATTGCTTTCAATGTGTGCGGGTACGCGTTGTACCCCTGTGCGCGTTGAACAGCAATGGACCGATCGGTGCCTCCGGCCGGCCCATTGCTTTCAATGTGTGCGGCTACGCGTTGTACCCCTGTGCGCGTTGAACAGCAATGGACCGATCGGTGCCTCCGGCCGGCCCATTGCTTTCAATGTGTGCGGGTACGCGTTGTACCCCTGTGCGCGTTGTACTGCAATGGACCGATCGGTGCCTCCGGCCGGCCCATTGCATTCAATGTGTGCGGGTACGCGTTGTACCCCTGTGCGCGTTGAACAGCAATGAACCGATCGGTGCCTCCGGCCGGCCCATTGCTTTCAATGTGTGCGGGTACGCATTGTACCCCTGTGCGCGTTGTACTGCAATGGACCGATCGGTGCCTCCGGCCGGCCCATTGCATTCAATGTGTGCGGGTACGCGTTGTACCCCTGTGCGCGTTGTACCTCAATGGACCGATCGGTGCGCACCCATTGACAATGGGCTTGCCTGGCAACGGACGCGTTTTCGAATGTTCGAACGAGTCGGTTGCTGGAAAATCAGTTGGTCACCCACAACAATGTTGCAAAATCATGTATGTCATGAAGTTGAAATTTTGAAGGATGCTGTGGGCGTGTTTTGGTGCTGCTATTCCATGGATTGGCCAGATTCAGAAGATGCAAACGACTTGGACCTATCACTTTGGACACAAGGGACAGTATCTGCCTCTCCAGCACATATATATTGCTGCATGTTCCCCTGAGAGCCCACTTGCCTGCACTACATGCTCCAGGACGACATCTGCCACTGCACTGCTGCTGTCTCTGCCCCTCTGGACCCTGCAATGGCACGTACTGTGGAGAGAGCCCCAGCCTTCAGCCTTGAAGAGAACCAGGCCCTGCTGGACAGCCTACTTCCACAGTACAGCAAGCTGTATGGGACACCAGGGGAGCAGGTGAGTGTTCTGTGCACTGCCTTTCTGAATGTGCATTTTGTCTGACTAGCAAGGCTGAGAGTCAGCACACCACTGGCTAGCAGGCTCACTGAGTAGTTGTCACCCCCCATAGTGTGTAGTGACTTGCACTGGACAGGTATGGTGCAGTGACAGTGCTTCTGAACAGGGTTTTACTCCCCATGCAATGATACCATGTAGTGACTTCTGGAAAACTGTCCATGGGCAGCCGTGCACTGCCTGGGTACACCATGTGCCCCTGTGATTGCGACATGTATATGCAACTGTGTCATGCATGGATATGTTGCATGTGTAGTAATGGCCTTATCACTTTGTCATCCTGACAGGCTTCTGCCCATCGGAAGCATGAGATCTGGAAGGACATCGTCCGGGCTGTCCGGTCCGTGGGGGTCTACAAGCGCCGGATCCGCAACTGCCAAAAGAGGTGGCAGGACCTTCGGGGCTGGACCCGGAGGATTGCACGGGTCCAGCTGAAGCTGTCGCCTCCTCGCAGGAGGGGCGGAACACGGACCCTGACCCCCCACATGCTCAGGATCCTGGCGGTGGTCTTTCCAGACCTGGATGGGCAGCTGAAGGCCAGAGAGCAGCAAGGAGGGGGTGAGTCAAAGACTGCACTGTGTACTCTGTCTAACATGCTATGTGCCCTCCTCGGGCCAGGTTGAACTGCCACAGTACAGCAGTCATGTTGTCCAGGAGCCATGTCCCTCTATTGTGCACTGCCCACTCCTCATCTGATACCCAGGTGTGGCCCTTACATGCAGGGAATTCTGTCACTTAGGACTGTGTCCTTGCAGTTTGCTTGACTCAAGGTGGGAGACAGCATCTGTTTCCCTGACTCTGTGGTGGGCATCATGGGTGGGTCCATTGCTTACACAATGCCTGTATTCTGACATGTATTCAGCGTGTTACTTTGATCTGTGGTCCAATTGCTGAGCTGATCCACCACATGTGGCTGGGGTACCTGGCACACACCCATGCTGCGGGTGGGAACAATGTTTGGGCCCCAGGAGTATGTATATGACGTGTGTCACACATACTTAGCCAGCTGCCTACAGTCCAGGGCTCATCCCTCATTCATGTGGGGCTGGACAGTCATGCCTACTCCAGGCCATACAATACACTCTGTACTCCCACTCCCGTGTATCAGAGGACACATTGTGCACAGTGATTTGACCCCTCAGGTGTCTGCCTCTGTGTCAGTGTGCTGTGGATTAGTCGCCAGGACTGCTGTGGAGTTTCTTGGTAGGGGCTCAGCATGCCACTGGAGATGTGACCATAGGAGACGATACTTGTGTGACACATAGGTGTCTGATCAGCTGCCCATGCAGACTGGGGCATGTAAATGTGAAGTTCAGGCAGCTGTTCCCCATGCACAGCAGAGTGTGAGGGGCTCAGGTTCAGAGGGTAGTGTCACAGGTCTCCCATATGTCCAATAGGTATGACCTGGACAGATGAGGGTTAAGAGGATGTGTTGTGGGGGGGATGTACATGTGCACTTGTGCAGCTCCAGGACTTGCATTCCCCATGACCTACTATTGTGACACAGTGCAGAGTGTTGTTGTCTGGCTGCAAAGTCATACATCACTGAGACAGTGATGTATGACTTTGCAGTCATGCCTCCGCCATGGCATGTGTCTACTGATTGGTGATCCTGCAGGGGAGTGACATGTGCTACATGCACACCATAGTGGCGCTGGCTATCAGGACATGGGTGCATCATGGTGTCTGTCGCTGGTATGCATCACATGCATTTCCTATTTGACTCTGGGCATCCCTTACATCCGTAAACCTGTACTGACTCAGTGGCAAGAGCTGTGATGTGTCCACACCGTGTCCTCTGCACTGTCCAACTACTGTGTACTTGGTGCATGTGTCAACACTGGGGTTTTGCAATCCAACAGACACCAGACAGATGGGTGCAAGGCCATGTGGGATGTGAGTGCCATGCTTGGCATCAGACTGACAATTGACTTCTCCTGTTCAATTAGTGCACTTTTAGCAATGTACAACTAATGATGCCAGGGCTTGCTCTGTGATGTGCTGTGCTCACAGTGGTGTGTGCGTTATGTGCAGGTGACTGATGTCTGTCTGTTTCCCCATTGTTTGCAGATACATCCACGGCCACGGAAGGGGACAGCTCCACGGACCAGGAGGAGCCGGAGAGCCAGACTGGGTCAGCAGCCGAGGAGTGGTCGGAGGGACCCAGTGGCACGGAGGGCGAGGGGAGCCACACCGAGGAGTCCTCAGCAGCATCCACCTCAGCTGAGGACCAGAGCAACTCGGAGGATGACTCCCTTGTGGAGGCGGGTGTCAGCAGCCACCACACCCCAGCTAGTGTTGCTGTCCCCGCCACCACCAGCACCACCACCGCCCTCCATCGGCTCCCATTCCCCAGGTCCGTGGAGGCTCCCATGTCCGGGAGCGTGTCTCCTTTGGGCCAGGCACCGCACCCCCTGCCCCTGTGTCCCCTGCTGCCCTGAGTGAGGAGTCTGTGTACCTCCTTCGCCAGCTCCATGTAGGGCAGACAGCCATGCTGAGTGTCCTCCATGCGCACACCGCGCTGTTGACTCAGCTGGTGTCGTTCATGGAGGGCATCTCATCGGGCATGTCTGACCTACAGAGGGGCAATAGGTCCATGGACTCCTCCCTGACGGCAGCAGTGTCCCTCCTCAAACGGTCCCTCACCCCTCCTGCCTCTGCTCCATCCACACTCCCCAGCACCTTACCCATCCCAGGCACACACACACTGGCACAGGCACACACCAGCACACACACATCCAGCACACTGACACACACGCCAATGACAAAATGCACATGCACGCACATTCAGGGGACTGAAGCCAGACTCACAGGGGATGGGTCCCTGGAACACACACACGCATCCACATGCACTGCGCAGTCCTCAGTTCCCTCTCCCTCCAAAGCACCCTCCCTTGCCTCACCTGCAACCCCAAAGTCACAGCAGCTCTTCCTCTGTGACCTCGGCCTCTTCCCCACCGATGAAGCTGCTCCAGCATCCCGGGGGAAGAGGAAGCCCACCCACACGGAGCAGAGTGCCCCTCGCCCCCGGACACCCTCCCCCAGGCGCAGACGGACTGAGGCCCCCACCCGCAAGTCCCCCGGAGTGCTAAGAGCAAGACCCCGCCACCGCCCTGCAGCTCAGGCACAAGGTCTCCGTCCTCCATCCCTCAGGCCCCCACTGCACAGGTGCCCCCACCACACCCTGCCCCAGGTTCCCCCACCCACAGATATACCATCCCCAAGATGCTCCGGCCTTCTCCCCCTGCCACTTGCTCTCCCAGCACCACACCCCCGCTGCGCTTGTCTGTGCCACTGATGTGGTGAGGGTGTCCTCCCCTCTGTCCAACCCACCTTGCCTGTTCCCCATTCTCCTCCCCTGGAGGTAGGCACTGCAGTGGAGTCCACTACCGCCCTGTCTGACTTGGGCACTGCAGTGGCGGACCTGTCCACCCCATCTGCAGGGTCCACTGCAGTTGTGCCGGCACCCACGACATCTGTGTCATGCCCCCAGTTGTGCCGGCACACACCATGTCAGACACCTCCACTGCAGTTGTCAGTGGCTCTCCAGCACCCACCACCCCTTCCCTGACTCCCCTGGTGAGCCCTGATCCTGTCCCTGCGGTGCCTGGCCTGCCCCCCGGTTGCCCCTCCTAGTGGATTGTCCCTGGTATTGTGCAGGCATGCGTAGGGTGACATCTGCCAGTGTCACCCTGTTTGAACTTTGACAATGGACTGGCCATTGGCCTTTGCTTTAATTTCTTCTGGACGTCGTTATCAAACAACACATATGCTGAATAAAGCAACTTTCTTTTCTCTAGTGCTCATGCTTCAGATGTACATGTTGTTGGTGCAGCTAACCATGCCCTTGCTGCAGTGATGGTGATATCTGGTCTCATGATTATGAAGTGTTACTGTGCAGGAACCCATGTGGTCCAGGGGGAATGTGTCCTATCATGTGGTGTATCCATGTCATCAATAGCAGCATCTGAGGGTGTCATGTGTTCAGTATTTGGCAATGGGTTTCCTACTTACATTGGCAATTTCATATCTGTGGCTTCCACCCCTGCACATCTGTTGTGCCTGCCATCGTTGCATTTGTCTACTTCCCTGACCGTGTTGCCATCTCCAGTGGACATGCAGGTTTGGGCATCAATGGGGAGGGACTCATCCGTGTAGTCAGTGCAACATTGCTATACAAGTGTGTTGGATCTGTGCTGATGATTCCGTTGGCACATCCATGACCAGGCTGATGTGATGGGAGCCCTCATTTGGTGCTAATTGTTGATTGTGTGACCAAGTGCTCAGCTGACATGATGGGGCCCTACTGAGGCAACATATGGCACAGCTTTCCTCACACAGGAGTGGAGTCCCCTCATGGCAGTGTGTACACGTGTGACATTGCCTGCGCCCAAGGTGTGTGTTGTATGTGCATGTCTGTGTGTTCACTTTCATTCATCTGCGCATGCTGTGATCCCTAGTGTTGTACCTGTTTGTGATGCTTGCTGACTTGAGCTATGTTCCCCCAAAGTCTTCTCCCTGTGTTCTCTGTGATGTGGGTGCATGGCACATTACTGGTCATCAGGGTGTCACCCATAGGTGTGTTTGCTGTCAGGGCAGAGTTTGTGTGCTGACGCAGATGGGTCACAGTCAGGTTTCCCTTTGGCACTTGTTGTTTGCCCCTGTCATGTGATTTCCAGTTTGTGTTATCTTTCAGTGATTGTGACACGTTGTGTGTGTGACTGCTGGCACTCCTTAGGGTCCGGGCTGCAATGTTGGTTGTTGTCTATGTGTGTTCTTTGTGGGTGACCTTGGCTTCTTCATTGGTGTGTGACTGTGGCTGGGATCCCATTGGTCGGTGTGGTATTGCCGTCATGTCCATGTACAGCGTAGTGTGCAGTGTGTCAGACATTCAGGAGTCTTGTTGAGTGTCCATGTGTGATGTGTTTCTACACCTTGGTTCCCACCCACCACCCTGGAATAGTCATGGGTGCATGTGCAATGTCACCAGTGCATGTGTACTTCACTGCTGCACATTGTTGGAGGTCGAGGGGTGTGGTCTTGAGTGGGTGCAGATGACAGTTGTTGCCCGGCTAGTCCCCTGCCTCCATGTTGGCCTTGGCTTACTGGCCATGCTGATTGATTTGTGCTTGTGTAGGTGTGATGGTAGTTAGTTGCTCAGGACACCTGACTGTGGTTCACAGTGTGAACGACATTTAGCTTTGTCATCACAGTGGTATTTTTATTCAGCCCAGGGTCACCACATTGTGGGGGCCCTGGGGGTGGTGCTGTGGTGTGTCTGTGACTTGCTGTGTCAGTTGTTGTTCCTACGTGCCTGTGTGACATGTGTGTTTTGTGCTCCCTCTCACCTGTCAATGCCTGCTTGCCCACATAGGGGATTTGGATCCATGAGTTACCTTAGTGTGGCAGTGTATGCACATCTGTAT
This sequence comes from Calotriton arnoldi, assembly GCA_963921515.1. NCBI lineage: Eukaryota > Metazoa > Chordata > Amphibia > Caudata > Salamandridae > Calotriton > Calotriton arnoldi. The sequence goes on from CAWUFW010010155.1 coordinate 8,336, forward strand.
GATTGGTATTCAGCTCTCCTCATGTGTTGTGTTGTTGCCTGGGGACACTGGCACCCCCACCCCTCACCTGCTGTGTATGATGACAGTGTTGGTCTGCCTGTTTGTGTTTGTGCATCTGCACCACTGCATTGGCATATCTTGGGTGTGCCATTGGCTGTATGTTGTTTGGTGTGTTTCCCCTGCTGTCCCTGGGACTCCTAGGTCATCGGTCAGCACAGTGATCATGGTTTGTGTGTGCCATTGCTGCCATGGTATGGTATCTGTTCACCTCACATCTGCTGTCTCCACAGGGTATCTGCATTTGTGTGCCCATTGGTGCAAATATGTGGTTCTGCATTCTGATGGTCACTTCTGTCATTGTGTCATTGATGACTGTTGACGGTCTCAGCCCCCATGGGTGTTGTTTGTCTGCACATGGCCAAAGGAATGTTTCATTTGCACTGCAGTATTTGGCTCCCCCAATTTATGTTGCAATGGGACACATACACTACTTTGCCACAGATGAGTTTTTGGTTCTGTGACCAGGAATGATCCATGCAGTTTGGCAGTTGCAGCTCTTTCTTTGTCAACAATTACCTTTTGGTCACTGTGATGATGAGGGTGTAGACCCCATTGCCACAATGGTCAAAATGTGCTTCAGCTATGGACCCCACACTTACCTTTTGGTCACTGTGATGATGGGGGTTTAGACCCCATTGCCACAATGGTCAAAATGTGCTTCAGCTATGGACCCCACACTTGCCTTTTGGTCACTGTGATGATGGGGGTTTAGACCCCATTGCCACAATGGTCAAAATGTGCTTCAGCTATGGACCCCACACTTGCCTTTTGGTCACTGTGATGATGGGGGTTTAGACCCCATTGCCACAATGGTCAAAATGTGCTTCAGCTATGGACCCCACACTTGCCTTTTGGTCACTGTGATGATGGGGGTTTAGGCCCCATTGCCACAATGGTCATGGGCTGCTTGCATTGTGGGTGCCACACACATATATGTGTGGCACATGTGCTAGGGGGTCACATTGTATGTTCAAAGTCATGTTCGGTGTTGTAGGCATTTGACACAGCCTGCTCACACGCTTGTCATGGTGGTGGGGGATGTCTTAATCTTGCATTCCCTAGGTTGTGGTGTGCTTGTTGTGTCATGCATTGTCCATCCTATGAGTGGGGGTGGTAGTAGTGGTAGGCATCCAGCCCCCTGGCTAAGGGTGGTAGTAGTGGTAGGCTTCCTGCCCCCTGGCTAAGGGTGGTAGTAGTGGTGGGCATCCTGCCCCCCTGGGTGAGGGTGGTAGTAGTGGTAGGCATCCTGCCCCCTGGCTAAGGGTGGTAGTAGTGGTAGGCATCCAGCCCCCTGGCTAAGGGTGGTAGTAGTGGTGGGCATCCTGCCCCCCTGGGTGAGGGTGGTAGTAGTGGTGGGCATCCTGCCCCCTGGCTAAGGGTGGTAGTAGTGGTGGGCATCCTGCCCCCCTGGGTGAGGGTGGTAGTAGTGGTAGGCATCCTGCCCCCCTGGGTGAGGGTGGTAGTAGTGGTGGGCATCCTGCCCCCTGGCTAAGGGTGGTAGTAGTGGTGGGCATCCTGCCCCCCTGGGTGAGGGTGGTAGTAGTGGTAGGCATCCTGCCCCCCGTGGGTGAGGGTGGTAGTAGTGGTAGGCATCCTGCCCCCCTGGCTAAGGGTGGTAGTAGTGGTGGGCATCCTGCCCCCCTGGGTGAGGGTGGTAGTAGTGGTAGGCATCCTGCCCCCTGGCTAAGGGTGGTAGTAGTGGTAGGCATCCTGCCACCCTGGCTAAGGGTGGTAGTAGTGGTAGGCATCCTGCCCCCTGGCTAAGGGTGGTAGTAGTGGTAGGCATCCTGCCCCCTGGCTAAGGGTGGTAGTAGTGGTGGGCATCCTGCCCCCTGGGTGAGGGTGGTAGTAGTGGTGGGCATCCTGCCCCCTGGCTAAGGGTGGTAGTAGTGGTAGGCATCCTGCCCCCTGGCTAAGGGTGGTAGTAGTGGTAGGCATCCTGCCCCCGTGGGTGAGGGTGGTAGTAGTGGTAGGCATCCTGCCCCCTGGCTAAGGGTGGTAGTAGTGGTAGGCATCCTGCCCCCCGTGGGTGAGGGTGGTAGTAGTGGTAGGCATCCTGCCCCCTGGCTAAGGGTGGTAGTAGTGGTAGGCATCCAGCCCCCCTGGCTAAGGGTGGTAGTAGTGGTGGGCATCCTGCCCCCCTGGGTGAGGGTGGTAGTAGTGGTGGGCATCCTGCCCCCTGGCTAAGGGTGGTAGTAGTGGTGGGCATCCTGCCCCCCTGGGTGAGGGTGGTAGTAGTGGTAGGCATCCTGCCCCCCGTGGGTGAGGGTGGTAGTAGTGGTAGGCATCCTGCCCCCTGGCTAAGGGTGGTAGTAGTGGTAGGCATCCAGCCCCCCTGGGTTGGGGTGGTGGCGCGCATTCAGGCCCCTGTGTGCATATGTGGCATTGGTGATGGGCATCCCGCCCCTATGGTGCTGCTGTTGCTGGTGTAAGTATATTCAGATTCCCAGTGTATGTGTGTGATGTGTCGTGTACGTGTTGTATGTGTTTTGTGGTTGGTGTCTGACTTACCTTCTGCGCCGTACGCGTCCGTGCCTGTTCCGGTAGTAGATGTAGAATATTGGTATGATCGGGACGAAGGGATTCATGGTTGGTTCGTGTCGTTCGTCCTTCTCGTTGCTTCGCGTCGTCCTCGTCGCTTGGCTTCGTCCTCGTCGCTTCGCTTCGTCCTCGTCGCTTCGCGTCGTCCTCGTCGGTGCTGTGTTCGTCTCGTAGCCGTGGATCGTGTTGTGGCGCGATTCGGAGCTTATGTGCGCCTCTCCCGGATGCTTTGACGTGCCGTGCGTAGCGACGGGTTCGGCGCGTACGGAAAGCGCATCGTACTTGTCCGGCCGGACGGGGCTGCATTTTCCCTTCCGTGCGACTCGATTCGGCGTTTCCGGATTCGCCTCGGTCGGAGAACAGGACCTGGTTTGGGTGAGTACGGCTCGGCCGGAATTTTTGCTGTTGTGCGCATCGTACTTGCTCGTTCGGTGTGCTGTACGGATCGGTCGGGAAACTGGCTTTCGCATGGCTTTTTTCCCGACCGAATAGTATTGGGTGCGCCTCCGACCGAGATCGGAATCGGCCCCTTGGTCTCTATACCACGTGTGAAGAGGGCTCGTGCTGGTGGTCGCTCGTTCCGCGTTCTGGCTGCCAAGCTCTGGAATGATCTTCCTCCTCACATCCGGAGCATGGACAACTACCTGACCTTTCGAAAAGTGTTAAAGACCCATCTGTTCCCTCATTAGGTCCCCCTTCCTCTGACCCTTATGTCTTCCCTGGTCCATCTTGTCTTCTCTTAGGAGGGATACTCGCTGCTTAGCCTCTATTTTGCTCAGCGCCGGGACGCCCCATTGCTGGGGCAGCTGTGCGCTCTACAAGTTATTTTAACATAACATAACATGAACTTGCCCCACACACTACAACAATGCATGGGATTAGGTGGAAAATATGCCCCTCCCCATTGGGCCAGCACAGAAGGCGTAATCAATTTCCCCCCACAGTCTGTCATGCAGGCCAGGGAGACATCTGTATGTATAAGTGATGTTGGTTGTTTAACTGAGGGAGCTCATGTTGTGTATAGCCAGAGCTTTAAAAGGGCAGGCACTGTCAATTACCGAGTACCTGCACTTCTGTAATTTATAAAGGAGAGTACCGGCACTTCAGAACACAGCTGCAATACATTTAATGGGAGATTACCGGTGTAGGAAAGTAGTATCTGCTTCTTATGGTTACCCCCACTTTTTGCTGATGTCTCACTATTTTTGGACTAGTCTGACTGGGATCCTGCTATCCAGGACCCCAGTCTATCTGCTTTCTCCCTTAAATTGCTATGTATGTACTTTAGGTACACTCCAGATTCGATACCGGGGTACCCTTATCAGTCCCTAGTATATGGTACACCATGTACCCAGGGCATAGGAACCCCAGAGGCCTCCCATGGGCTGAAGCATGTATTATGCCACCCATGAGAGGCCATTCAAAATGACACAACAGGTCTGCTACAGCAACCTGTGTAAGCTGATGCTTACACCACTTACTTAGATATAGGTTCACTATATCTATCTAAATCACTACACTTAAAAACCTATCAGTCACACCTATGGCAGGCCTTATCAATCCTGAAGGCAGGGTGCTGGGTTTTACATGAGAGGGTGACCCTGCAAGAGCAGAGCCCCTCTGCAGCCTTCGGAGACCATTCTCCGGGGTTGTCTGTGCTGCAGCCAGACATATAGGTTAAGTTGCATTATAACCTCGCGGTAAATGCTAACTTTAAAACGGCTGCTTAGAAACATGTCGTGTTTGGTGTCAAACACCTTGGAATCATGGTGTGGAGGTATGATTCCACCCTTCTGAAACCACTACTGTGGGTCACCGGTCTACCCGGTACCAGCTTTCTCGACCCGGGCAGCACAAAATGGACGCTGCCAGCCACAGACACGATTCTGCTCTCCTGCTGCTGAGCCAAGCTCGAGCAGAGGAAGGCATGACAATAGGCATCCTGTCACAGGGAGGTGTGACCACCTCCCAGACAGGGTTTAGTGTATTAGGGCTGGGTGGGTGCACTCTGAGAGTGCCAGAAAGTCTGCACTGGGGGCACATTTGGTGTCCCTGTGCATAGTCCAGCTCAAACCAGTTCTGGGAGCCATTGGCTCCTGCTCTGGTGTGAAACTGGACAAAGGACATGGGTGTAGCCACCCCTCTGTCCTGCCCCTCCCCTAGGAGGGTCCCCTGAAACTGTCCAACCCTTTCCCGTGGGTATAAAGTGGGTTACCTGGCTACAGGACTTTAGATTTTACCTGGACAAGATTCTACTAAGAAGAAACCAAGTACTTCGACTGTCTGCACAACACTGGACGACTGAAAAATCTCCCTTGGAGTAAAGGAGTTACTCCCCTGCACTAGCAGGCACCTAAGCACATCTGACCGGCTTGCATCTCCCAAGCTCCTGAGGACTCCGAAGATTTCAGCAACACAGGAGGTGGGTTTCCAAAGGTCCCTGAGGTTGATCTGCCCTCTCAGCAATTCTGAGACCAGTATCCCTCGTGGAGACCATGTGACCTGAACCCCTGTGCACCCCATACATTTGCAAGTGCATATGCTTGTTGGTGACCCCTGAGCTTGTGCATTGGACTCCAAGTAGTCCTGACCCCGAGCAGTATTTGCATCAAGAAATCCGTCCTCCTTGCACTGAGTGCTCCGTGGGCTGGTGCGTTGCAAACTTGCTTGAGGTCTCCTTGTGATCCCTGGTCCGTTGGCCTGTGGGTCCTGGCGAGGGTCACCTTGTTTGTTCTTGGGCTTCCCTGGTTGCTCCAGACATGCCCTGACTCCCCATTGCTTGGAGAGTCCCCTGGACCTTGCTGGTCCACACCGTAACCTGTTTGTCATTCCTGCGTGGGTTGCATTTGCCAAGGCTTGTTGGTGCTCCAGCTGGACATCGACCCCTCAGCACTTGACATCCTTTGTGGGACAGCTCACCTCCGGATCCTGGTCATCCTCAACATCTCCTGGTCCCCGTGGCTGCAGAGTCAAGCATCCCTTCTCCACACCTGAAGCACCCGACATCGGTGGGCATTCGACTACCGAGCCCCTGGTCACCTGAAGTAACCCAGACTCTGTCCCCTCTGCTTTCAGGTTCCTTTCACCTAGAATCCAGGCTTGGATTCCACTGGACACTCTTTGCTTTCCCGGCAGCAGTACTTCTTTGCAGCACTCCATTGAAAATGACGAAGGTTTCCGACACCTCTTGACCCCTATGCACCCGGCTCCTCTGGGATAGGTAACACGGGTACCTCGGTACTCACTGGTGGGTTGGCTCTAGAACCTCCTATGTTCTAAAGGGTTTGCTTGAAGTCCTCGTAGAAGTGTCCTTAAACTATAACTTTGTAACCGCGATTTTCCCATAGAGTTGTATGGAGCACGCGGTCGTGTTTCCTCACTGCACCCGTCCTCCGTGGGTGCCCTGTGTCACTACCCTGGGTGGTTCCTTGGGGTCCCAGGGATTCTACGTGCTCTAGGCACTGTGTCTAGTCAAGTCGTTGTTGTTATACCATTTTTTTAGTATATGGTTCGGTCTCCCCCTGGAGCCCGCTGTATATTGTGCTACTTACGAATGTTCTATTGATTCAGTATTATGTGCTTTGTGTTCTAATCTCGTGTAGAGATTAGTAGAGAGTGTTATATTAATAAATACATATTTTTATATAACTACTGTGTGGTTCTCCTTTCATTTGGTCACTCAGGAGGTGATATTCTGGTAAAACAAGCTGCTTTACATTCCTTCAAGATTAAGCCTGAAGGCTGCTCTCCACAGCTACCACTAGGATAGCTTTCTAAATGTTATCTTTGACCTCATACATCATAAGGGTTGTGTGGACTGGTACAAGGTGCCCACTTTAATTAGTGGACAGCATATACCAGGCCACCTTCTCACAACCAGCACTTCTCCAGAGCATTCATGTACTCAAAATAGTGAGTACCTGTACGCCTTTATTTCCATTTAAAGACACTGTGTATAGCTCAAAACCAGTAGTCGAAGTGGGCAGGATCTGAGGGGCATGACTTGCACATACTTTATTTTTTTAAGAAAAACAGTTCCCCTACTTTTTGTGAAAAGACAACCCTCCCAGGACGGTTAATACCAACAGTTGAAATGCTTCAGCTGTAGCTTAAGGTGGGGAGTCTTCTGTGCTGTGAGACTGAAGGAGTGGCAGACCGCTAAACAAGCCTTCTTGCTTGGGTGCCTGCTGCCTGAAAGAAATTTAAATGTGAGCAACTGGTTAATCTGCAAATCTAAAGGATACTTGGAAGTGGTATTGGCTTTCATTGATGGAATCACTTGAAACTACATGATGACACAGATTTTTTTTTTGGAGTGATATTGCAAGGGAGTTACAAGCTGAGCTGTGAAGTGTGTGCTTTTAAAGGACAGTTATAAAAACAAGTTGCACATGTACAGTCTGGGTATTACTAAAATCTATATTTCTGAAGCACTTTTTTATCTTAGACCTTTTTGCGCATTTTGCAGCAGCCTATCATATGCTGTGTGTAATGTAAGTTTAGAATAATGACTTAAATATTCACAGTGTTTTCTGTCACAGACTGGGACCTCTTAGCACTAAACATACACAAGTCACTATTGTCCACTGCTCCGACAAGGCTTCAATTCTGTGGCTCTCTCGTTATAGACACAGACCTCTGCATTGCACCAACTAATAGTGGTTTCATAGAGTATAGTAGTGCATTTCCCACCGATTAACTTAATTTGATTTTATTTTTCATTTTAGCTGTGCGTTATTTTATATGTAGTTACCTGAAGGTGAAAGATTGAAAAAAGTTACAGAATATGCTTTTTGCCATGCCTTTGACGTTTTTGTTCTTAATCATAAGCTTTTCAGTTTAGAAAAATGCTCTCAGTTTGAAAACAAATGCACACTTTTTATTTTGGAAAAATAAACTCAATTTTCCAAAACAAATGTTGATCAATTTCATGGAGTACCAGCTTTTCATTTTTAGGAATTATGTGATTGGTCAATTTATCATTTTCAGGTAATAGTCTCACATGTACTATTGCTACACATGGATAGATCCCGCCTTGCATGCTTATGTATCCACATCCTATGTGATGGATGCCCAGAGTATGTCAGTATTATTCTAGAGCTAAAAGCTTACCAGGGGTGGGCACTTTCATGCCATGAAGGAGCACAGTATGGCAGGTATTACCACAAACCTGCCAGATCCGGTACACTCACATGCTTACAAACACACACACAAACACATACCTCTCTCTCTCTCTCTTACTCTCTGCTGGTCTTCAGTGGGGGTCCTGCTTTGCCTGCTAAGACTCACCCTCCCTCCCTCTCTCAGCTTGATGCCTCGCACACGCCTGGTCACATTTTCCTCATCATAAACAGTCAGTGCTGCAGCTGCTGCATGGCATCTTTAGTGTTGGCCCCTCTTTTGGGTTCCTGTAGTCCGATCCTTTCTGCCTCAGGTGTTGGAAGTGGCACCGTGGCTGACCCTTGGCCTTCAGCCCATATCAGCGACCTGGTTTGGGGTATACAAAGGCAGCACATGGTCCCATTTCCTACAATCCAGAACTGGGCTGGGGTCTACAGAGGAGCAAATCACAACTTTGACAGTGCATGCATGGATGAGCATTAATGGAAGAGTGTGCGTGCATGTGGATGGCCCATCAGGTTGAATTCATTTGCCAATGGAGAATCAGCGTCTCTTCCCAGGTGTTTTGGGACTGCAATCACGGGCAATACACAGGGTCCCAGGAGGCGGTCCCTGCGAATTCATCACACCTTGGCAGTAAAAGGCTCTATAAAGTTCAATACTGAGCCCGCTGTGCGGGACACGCATGAAGGACGCACGTCCGAGACCATCTAAGACTGGGCTGGGCCATCCGTCTTTATCATTGCGTTTTGTACTCCTGGTCATGGACAGAGAACAGCTTCTGCCTCCGTTCTGCAGGTGAGACACAATGGGTAAAAGGAAAAACATCATGCCTGCCACTAAAGAGTGCCCAATAACTGCTACGATAAAAGTTTTCCCGCCAAATGCTATTTGCGTCATAGACAATGAAATAGAAACAGTTGAGGAGAGGCTAAGCGCCACGAAAAAGGCACTACAATCAAACCAGGTCACCGGTATTATTGAGACCACCAGAGCACCTATCGCAACTGTAAATAAAGTGGCGCCCTTAGTAAACGCTAACCCATGCATGCTCAATGATGACTTGACAATTGACAAAAATAAGACCCAGAGTGACTGTAACGAAATAATAACACCCCCGCTGAAAAAGGCCAAAAGCTCTACCAAATCAGCTGGCACTCGCTCAAAAGACTGAATAAGTTCCGGTAAAGCTGTCACTCCCAAAGGCGCGAGTGATTTTGAGACTAGTATTGGGAAAGTCACTTATGGGGAAGCACTTTCACTCACTACATTGACCGCCAGTTTTGAGGCAGCACTCCAAAAAGTTTTTTACCCGCTAATGATCACTCTAAATATTGACTGCGCATTAAAATCTTTGACTGCTCAGGTCCATATCAACCTTCGGGCGTTACCCACACCTTCTCCTGACAGTGTGGAAATATTAAGTGCAGAACTGACTAGTACAGAGCCCAACTTGAGTCAAGAGGGTGTCCAATGAGGAAATGGAACCCACCGCTGTCCACCCAATACAATCAAATGAAATGATCTTCTCCAAATAACTACCAATTTGGAAAATCCTCTGCCACCTCCAACAATAGCCCATACAAGCTCCGAGGGCGCAGATAAACCTAGTACTAGATCTAGTAATAAAGGGCACGTGCAGTGACAATTGAATATGAGAAGATCCCTTCAGCTTCTCCCAGAGGCCACGCCTCTGGTCTTAATTTTGAAAAATGTTCTACCTCTTAATCAAGACCAGAACGAGGATTTCCATCAGTTAAAAAATAAGGTGGTGCACTGGCTGGTTGGAACTGTTGCTCTCCACAGCTGTGAATCTCTCTCCGACAATATAACAAATATGGAGCGGGTGCATTGGGTTGGTCCACAACCAAAAAACGACACAGGGGACTGCATTGTTATTAATTTTGGAAACAAATTTATTGCTGGGTTGCTATTGGAAAAACTCTCTTGGATTAATTTTCCCTCTGCAAGCATCAAAGCAGTACCCAAGGCTTGTCGTTTCAAGATTTTAAAAAACTGTCCCTGTTCAAAAACCATATGAAATTCCAACCTTCAATCGTTTTACTCCTTTGGAACAGGTTGATTGACTGATTCTTTCAGGGTCATATTCCATATGCAACCAGTTACAAGGAGAAACATCGGGGACGGTATCTTCTAAGTCTACCCAACCTCTCTCTGGATTAATCTAGGCCCGGTGGCCAGTTTACCTTTAAGTCTCTCTGAAAGTATTGAGAAGGTCCGAGCGGCTTCGAGCTCAGAGCTTTCCAACACCGCTCCTAGAGTGACTGAGTCGAAGAGAACCAGTACTCGTACTGTCGAGCATATTGGCATCATGCCAGGAACCGCTGTGGGGTCATCCCTACCAGCACTTAAAAAACTTTTCAAGACACATGCACATACTCAGTTTGTTTTTAAATGCATGTTTTGGAATGTGGTTGGTCTTTTAAATAAGGTCAATAATAAAGGCTGGTATAATCTAATTCAGAGTTTTAACATTGTATGTCTGGAGGAAACATGGACCAGGGACACAGTCTATATTGATGGGTTCCTTTCTATTCACACTCCAGCGGGAATTTCAAGAGGAGGCCATCATAAAGGTGGCCTTTTAACCCTAATCTCAACCACTTTCCAGAAAAAGGTCATTAAAACCTATTTTGACTCTCCCCATTTTCAAATTATAACTATTTTGTTTGAATTGAAGTTAATTCTTGTTATCTTTAACTTCTACCATAACAACTTAATTAATTACGAATAAAGTGGAGATAGCTGTTGCACTAGATAAAATTCTTAGCCGCTCTTTAGACGAACCTAAAACAGAGTATTTTGTAATCTGGGGGTAGGGACTTCAATTGTAAATTATGAACTGTGTCAGGTTCAATTGTCTGCGAGTTACCTGAATGGGAGACTGAGGACTCTGTGCATTTTGAGCGCACCCCTTGCAGGGACATTTCTAATACTATACTGACTAGAGAATCATCTTAATCTAGATGAGGCAGATACACCAACAGTTGGGTCTAGAAAATTACCCACCTTATTGTATGGCGGCAAGGGTAGGCTAGCAAAAATTATTAAATAGATTTTAGCTTTTCATAAATGGTTTGGGCTTAAAAACAAACACTACCAAATCTCATTTTATGGTCATACGGAACCCCCGTACAACTTTGAAGCCTCATTATATTAATGGTAAAAAATTATTAAATGTTTTCCACCTTCTCCTACCTAGGGATTGCCTTCGATCAAAAAAGTACTTGGACACACTTGGTTAAAAGCAGGAAGCTAAGGTTTGAGCTTTAGATTTGCTGGGAAATTGGGTAAGAAACTTTTGGATGTCCTGATGGACATCAATGATATACGATGCCTATCTGCGGTGACTCATGGAGCAGGGGTATGGGGCTACTGTAATTTCACCAACTTACAAGTTGTTGAAAATATATTTCTAAGAAGACTCTTTTCAGTGCCAAATAGCCTATCTATTTTCCCATGCCACACAGAATTGGGCTTAGTGCCACTAGAGGACTATGTTAAATTAGCACCCCTAATGCTTTGGAGAACTATCTGGGTCAAACAGGTAACATTGTTAAGCCAGGCTATAATTAATGACTGTAAGTCTCTAGATAAAGCACATAAATGTATCCACTCTGCAAACGCTCCTCCTGGTGCAGGCAATCCTGAAAGCGGGTGAGTTGGAGGTTTCGTTAGTCCCCATTAGGATTGCATGATATAGACTAACTGCAAACAGACTAAAAGCAAACTTCTTTAATAGCGGTTGGAGCGAGGATGGTGAATGGTGTATAATTCACCCACAATCTTTTGTTTAAACAAAGCTATCATGTTTTCCGACACAGCACGGCAGGAAGCGGCAGTTGGTATATTTAAACGTGACAAAACAAACGATGAAACAGCTAAAGACACATCACTCAGTAAGCATGGAGGGTTGAAGGCACAATTCCGTAGATTAGAAAGACTGTACAAGCGCGAGATTCGAAAATGGTGGGAAGCAACATCACTCCAAAACTATATAGAAGTTAATCGCATTCCAAACGGGATGCGTATATATACAGTACCTGCCTACGAAAACCCTGACCCCAACTTACTAGACGAGTGGGCAGCCTATACAACGGAATCATCTGTGGGCATGCTGAAAATATTGATCAAATTCGCTTGGAGCAACAGAGAAAAATGTCTGAAAGAAATTGAGGAATTGGAGACCATAATCATCGCTGAGCAGGATGCAAAAATCAGAGAAGAACTTCGCGAGGCGATGAAGAAACGTCTCATAGCTTACGAGGATAAAATCAAACAATGTAAGCACACCAAATTTAATCGTGATGCACATGATTACGAGCAGGGAAGAGTACTTACTTTCGCTCACAAGTTTGATGCACTAAGGAGAGCACTGAGGAGCAATGTAACTCAGAAAATCATAGAACAAAGAGAGACCTCAGAGTCAGAAATCACTACGGATAATGAACAATCAAGTGAAGACGGGGCTGACCAAATTCCTAAACGTTCCCTTTTTTACGAGGAATTCCAACTATTGAGGCAATCGTGGCAACAAGAAGGAAGAGGCAAGCCCCCGGAACGGAGGGTGCAAGGAAGACAAGAAAAACAAGGCGAGGAGGCTACAACAAGCACAGGTATAGCCTCTCAGACAAGAAGCAAACGGGGGTTCAGGAAGTAAATAAAATGGATGAACTAACAGTAATTAATCTAACCCCACGAAAACTGACCAAAATTGAGGAACTGACATTGAAATAAGGATTGACTTTCTGTCCAACTCAAAACTTCGAGTTCACCCAATCTCGGATTGATCTTTACCTATTTACACGGAAACTAAAACTGTATAAGTTTTTTAAAATGAGAGGTCCATCTGAGCAACCTCAAATAATGATAAGTACGGAAGCAAGACAAACATCCACTGATATCTTGACAGGAGAGGATCTTGATATCCTTCAAGTATTGGCTGATCAGGAGCCCACCCCTGAAATTGGAAATGTAACCGACATTGAAAGCTTTGGCATTGAACAAAAACACATTAAAACTGGTTTTAAAGTGAAATCGACTTTTGTTCCAACCATGCCATTTGACACTATAGATGCTTTTGAAGATTCAGTCAAAAGAGAGTTACAACAAATAAGGATTAAAAATCAAAGACAACTAAATCAACCAACATCAAGTCAAATCTCTCGTATGAACAGAAAAAGGTAATTATGGGAATTCAACAAGATCCTAATATTATTTGCAAACCATCTGACAAGGGTGGCAATATTGTGTTAATGACTAAAGAATACTACAGTAAGAAAGCATTGAGACAATTGTCAGATACTGATTGTTATTCTAGAATCACAAAAGAAAGATACAATCAGAGTATCATCAAATACCATGATATGATACAGAGGTGGTTCAATCAGGGGATGCTAGATCAAGAAGAAGTACAGTTTTTAAATTGTTCCTATCCTGTAACACCAACATTCTACCATCTCCCAAAAATTCACAAAGATGCCAGTGCACCGCCAGGGCGCCCTATTATTTCTTCCAAGGGTAGCCTCACAGAGCACATGTCTCAATTCATTGATTGCTTCCTAAATCAATTTGTCAAGACTTTGCCATCCTTTGTCCGTGACACGAAAGACTTCATTAGAATCATTTCCAACATCAACTGGGAGCCAGACATGTTGGTGGTAGTGCTGGATATAACAAGTCTTTACACGTGTATAGATCATATGCAAGGCATACAGGCAATCAGATACTTCTTGAAGGGCAGATCATTGAAACTGGCTGAACATAATGAGATGCAAATTGAATTCCTGACATTCTGTTTGAGTAATAACATCTTTCTCTTTCAGAAACAACTGTATTTACAACTTAAAGGCACAGCCATGGACACCTGCTTCGCCCCCAGCTATGCGAATTTTTTTGTAGGCTGGTGGGAGAAGCAGGTGGCATGGGCTGACAACAACAACAGATGGGTTTCTTGCATTATAGGATGGTACCGCTATATAGATGATTTATTTATATTGTGAAAGGGACCACAGGATGAGGTTGAACAGTACATTGATGCCTTAAATGATAACATGTTCAATCTGCAATCTAGTGGAGAGATCAGTGCCACTGAGGTTAATTATCTGGACCTAAAAGTCTTTATTGCAGACGGTCAGATCTGTACTTCCCTATTACGTCTACGGCAGGCAATTAAATTCTAGAGGCACATAGCAGCCACCCCACTCCATTAAAAAAGAGTATTCCGTACGGGGAATTGTTACGCTTGAAAAGAAAGTGTACGAGGCAACAAGATTTCGAACAGGCAGCTATTGAGGCCCTAGACAGATTCAAAACATGAGGATACTCTGATGCCTTATTGAAGAAGACACTAGATAGGGTTGACAAAATTCCAAGAAAATGTCTGCTCAAAGATAGGAGAAATAATGAGGATAAAGGTGTCCAGATAAACACAGAATTGAGACTGATTATAACCTTCTCTAATGAAGCACATACCATCCAAAATATTTTAAACGTAACTGGCATATTCTAAAAACTGATTTGATTATTGGAAATCATTTGCCTGATTATCCAAAAATCACATATAGAAGAAGTCGATCATTTAAAGACAGTCTAGTACAGAGCCACTTTGAATTCATTCCTAGAAATCCGAGAATCAGTGACCTCACAGGATTCTTTCCTTGCACCAAATGCAAGGCATGTAAAAATAGTCCCAAAACCTTGACATATGCCATACCAGGATGTAGGAACCCAGAGAGATAAATACATTTTTGACATGTAACACCCCCTTTTGCGTCTACTGTTTAGTATGTCCATGTAACCTTATGTACATTGGTAGCACCATCCACCCCACCAAAAAGAGAATTTTGGAGCATGCCAGGGCTATCGAAAAGAATTATCCAACCTATCCAGTTGCGAGACATTTTGCAACATTTCATCAAAGCAATAGAAAGTTACTACGATTCTTTTGCCTTGATCATGTTTCATACCATGAAAGAGGGGGCAATAGGGAACTCAAACTTCGGAGACTTGAGTCTAGATTTATCATTGATCTCCAGACACGTGTTCCAATGGGATTAAATGCAGAAGAGGAACTAGCGATTCACCTAGGTTGAGTTTTTGCTAACATCTCAACAATCCCTTGAGTCCCTATCATAAAAGGAATGGCTGCCTAGCTGACACTTGTTTACTGTGTTGATACTAATGCTGTAATCAGAGATGTAGATATTGCTCATACAGAGCATGAAGACTCGTTATGAATTACAATTGTCACTATATTAATTTGGTACAAATTTTTAATTTGATTTATTACTGCCATAAATTACAATGTATTATGAACTATGAAAGCAGCTGAGTTACACGATTGCTCATTCAGAGCGTGATTGTTTTGACTTAAGTATATTTACTTTCTTCAACTATCATAATTAGTCACCTTCCATAAATTGTGATGTGGAATTTGTAAATAGTATGTTCCTAATGCTCATGAGGTAATGAAATTGGTATATGAACTACTGGTACTAACCACTGCAAGATGGTGAATGAATGTATAGCCATTCTAAGATGGCGGTGACAAATCAATCATTTTTGTAAATAGTCTGCTTTTTATGTTTACGAATGAATTGCACATGCGTATTTGGTTAAAAATGGCGTTGCTGCCGGTAAAATCCATAGTCGAAAAAGGCGCGAGCCGAAACGCGTCCTGTTTTTGTGAACCTGGTAAAATAAACACCGAGTTCTTATCATCCGTGAGTGCGGTCTCTTCATTGGTTTGAAGTGTGAGCTGAACATATTATTGTGGACCCACCACCACGCCAACGACCGCACCCACTCCGGAGTGCTCGGTGCGCTTTTTGGTGGACTGGAGCTTTGAATATATATATATATATATATATATATAATATATATATATATATATATATATTATATATATATAATATATATATATATATATATATAATATATATATATATATATTATATATATATATAGTCAAGAAAAGTTCGGTGCACTCACGGGGCTTATCACAGGCTTACATCATCCGCAGACGCGTTTCTGGCTTCTGCCTTCTTCAGTGCGGAAAGCCTTAATTAATGAAGCTCAGTGACGTTTAGACCAACCAGAAATCTAATTGGTGGCACCTTAGCCAATGGGAGAACTGTATTCCCCAGAGGCGGGCGGTGGGGTGTCCGCACATCCGGCACGATACGTTGTTATCCGGGCCTTAATGCTCTATTCCGTGCTTTCGAAATGCCACTGCCACCGCCTCCAATCACAGTCACTGGGCTTCCATACCCCTCGCCTGCCGCTGGATGTTATATCCGACTTCCCTGTGGGTGTCCTTCTTATAGTAGGGCACCCTGGCTTTGTATAAGCCATGATCACCATAAGCCTGCGATAAGCCCCGTGAGTGCACCAAACTTTTCTTGACATTTAACAAACGGGTTCCACCTCCGCTTCTCGGTTGCACCCGCCGAGTGTTCGGTGGCCCAAGGTGGAATTGTGGTCGTATTTCATTTAGGGGCTACCAGAACCGCCGCTGACGGACTCTGTTGACCTATGGTGGTCATGGCTTATACAAAGCCAGGGTGCCCTACCATAAGAAGGAAAACAAGTGGACCTCAGGACACAAGTGGACTTTATCCCCCGAGCAGCAGTGCGCCAAGAGGCGCGTTTGCAGAGTGGTGTAAAAAGGGGGCGTGGCCTCGGACCACCTCTCTGCAATCCAGCTGTGTGGAACTTACTGGAGGTACCTGGTGGGCTAGTTGGCCCCCAGGGACCCTCAGTATGCAAGGGGAATTAATTTCCCAACTAACAATGCGCCAGGGGGCGCGTTTGCAGAGTGGTGGAGAAAGGGGCGTGGCCTATTTCTATGTCTCAGCAATCCCACTGCGTGGGGCTTAGTGGAGGTAAGAGGTAGGCTAGTTGGCCCCTAAAGGACCCCCAGCAGCGAAGGGGACTTCAATCCCCATCCAAGAGCGCGCCAGGGAGTGCGTTTGTAGAGTGGTGGGCAAAGGGGCGTGGCCTGCTACGAGTACTTACCAATGCTGCTGTGTGGGACTTACTGGAGGTAATAGGAGGGTAGTTGGCCCCCAAGGATGTCCTTGGGGGCCAACTACCCTCTTGTTAGCTCCAGTAAGTCCCACACAGTGGGATTGCTAAGACGTCTTCGGAGGCCATGCCCCCCTTTCTCCACCACTCTGCAAACGCGTCTCCTGGCAGACTACAGGATGGGGGATGAAGTCCAATTTACTCTTGAGGGAGTTTGGGGGCCAAGAAGCCCTCCTGGTACCTCCTGTAAGTCCTACGCAGTGGAATTCCTGAGCGCTGGTCGGAGGCCCAGCACCCTTTCTCCACCACTCTGCAAACGTGACTACTACTTAAAGAAGCATCTTTCTGCACCTCTGACTTAGAGGTAGTTTTAATCCCCCTGCCCTATTATGTACTAGGGCCTTACAGAGGAGGTCATGCCAATCACAGGGGTACCCGAACGCATAGTGTTCCCTAGTGTATGTAGGTGTTTTCACTGTATTCTAAGTGTCTTTTAGTATAGCACTGGCTCTAGGCCTGGTTAGTCAGAGTCAGTTACCACCAGTAACCGTCAGCAAAACGTTGGGGGCACAGGATGATTTTGCAACAAGGCCTCTTTCTGCTCCTCTGTTGGTTGTTTCTGCACATCTCTTGCTTCTTCCTGCACTTTTCTTCGTCTTTCTGGACTTCTGTTGCCTCTTTCTGCATTTCTCTTGCTTCTTTCTGTGCGTTTGTTCCTCTTTCTTCACATGTCCTACCTCTGTAGGCATAGTTAGAAATTAGCATTTAAAAAACCTTTGAAATTCACTGAAAAATCCATAGGTTTCAGGGACGTTATAGTAGAAATTAGCATTTTAAAAACCTTTGAAATTCACTGAAAAAACCATAGGTTTCAGGGACGTTATAGTAGAAATTAGCATTTTAAAAACCTTTGAAATTCACTGAAAAAACCATAGGTTTCAGGCACGTTATAGTTAGAAATTAGCATTTAAAAAACCTTAGAAATTCACTGAAAAAACCACAGGTTTCAAGGACGTTATAGTTAGTTGGACAATTCACTCGTACAAAACCAGAGAAATTCGGGCGTTATAGTTAGTTCAGCTAACTATAACTCGCGCCCCGCAATGCACTGCTGATGACGTCACATATTACATCATTCATGACATGGTCAGTGGCATCACTATTGACATCATTGATGACATCTCAAATGACATCACTGATGACATCACTGATGACATCATCCACTTGATAATCTGATGCACCTCCTCACACCCTAATGTAACCTTTGATACACCCATTCTAAAATACAGACTACCATTTTCAAAACCATAGACACACCAATACCAGTTACTACGTATCCACTCACTGATTCCTAGGTCTACACACATCCACTTATTCACCTATACAGTCACTCATACATGCAGTCACTCATCAATACAGCACTATCATATGCCTATAGAGACACTCACACAGCGCCACTCACCCATAGAGTTACTCACACACCTAGTCAGTCATACAAAGTATTAATCACACTCCCATTTACTCACCTATACAGTTATACACACACCACCTCACTTATTCATGCATATACTAACACATACTTACTCTTATACAATAACTGATACAAGCACATACTCATCCATACAGCCGCTCTCACAATCACTCACTCTCACATATAGTCATTTATATACTCCAACACTCACATATACTGCCTTTCACATATGTAGATACTCACACATGTACCCCTGAGACATCCATTCACTCACCAACAGAGCCATACACACACTCACCAACCCACACAGCCCCTCACAGACTCACTCTTGAACCCATAGACCCAGTGAATCACCCACTCACACATCCATGCAGGGAGTCATACACCCCCCACCCACCCACACAAACACTCAGGCACCCATACAGATACTCAGACAACCAATTAATAACCCATATAGACACTCATGTAGCTACTCACCAACCCATGGAGCTGCTTACACACCAACTGACAGACTGATACAGACATTTACACAGTTTAGTCACTAACCCATGCATTCACTAAGACACGTTTAATCACTCACTTATACAGACAGTCACGCACCTACTAAATCATCCATTCAAACACTTATACACCCACTTAGTCTTCAATACACCTTGGCATATATATATATATATATATATATATATATATATATATATATATATATATATGTATATATATATAAAACATACTTAAACTTTTCAGAAACAGACAGCCAGTGGATGATGTCATCAGTGATGTCATTTGATTTGTCATCAGTGATGTCATCAGTGATGTCACTGACCATGTCATGAATGATGTAATATGTGACGTCATCAGCAGTGCATTGCGGGGGCATGAGTTATAGTTAGCTGAACTAACTATAACGGCCGAATTTCTCTGGTTTTGTACGAGTGAAATGTCCAACTAACTATAACGTCCCTGAAACCTGTGGTTTTTTCAGTGAATTTCTAAGGTTTTTAAATGCTAATTTCTAACTATAACGTCCCTGAAACCTGTGTTTTTTTCAGTGAATATATATATATATATATATATATATGTATGTGTATATATATATATATATCATCAAAGCACACTCTCTGAACCTCCACGCTCCTTGCTGGCGAACAGAGAGAGACGGACCCAGATATATGGCAGGTAAGATCTTTATTTACTCCCTCTGTGACGCGTTTCGAGCACCCTGTGCCCTTGTTCACACATGGAAACAAACGTCGGCCATTGCAATTTTATATGCTAGGTGTCCACCCCCGTGTATCACATGATCATAGACATGGAAGTATTACTCTCTGAACAAACTTGCATATATCTTCCTTCCTAAGTGATCCCACATTGGAAAAAATAATAATAACGATAATAATCGTTGGAAAATACTCTGTCTAAGCAATGTAAAATGATGCTACAAAATTGTATTCGGAATTTGTTTCTCCCAAAATTACAATGTAAACCATATGACATTTTACCTCTGGATGAACGGCTAATAAATATAATAACGCCATCTGTGCAAAAAATCGCGATATGTGCAAATGAGCAAATATTGACATATTAGCAAAAGTACATTACATAATTAATGGATTATTAAAAATTATTCATTAAAAAATCCTTAATTAAAATCCAAAAAACATAGATATCAACATTAAAATTGCTTATGTGCGACGTTATATATCCTGCATGATGTTAACATAAATGCATCAGTCTGCGTTAAACATAGCCTTTTCTTCAAATACTTTCTGCATAAATGCATGAAAACCAAAAATTGCCACAATGTTACAATTTCAAATTTAAATTAATAAATAAATATAGCATCCTCTACAGAGTCATTGTTCATTATAACGCAACTAGTTCCTAAAATTAGATCTAAAATCCTTCCGTGTCTAGCAGCATATTATCTTCTGTAAACATGTGATGTTATATAAAGTGCTAAGTGCTCCTAAAAAATCTAAAAAATTGTGCTTGGATAATGTGATAAAAACCAGTGGACTTAAAAAACCCTATTTAAAAGACACATGCTATCATGAGTGATGGCGACAAAGCAGTATGATAAGAAACTAAAACTACAGTGTAAGAAAATTGTTATCTAAACCTCATAAGATAGAAAAATCGAAAAATCTATTAAAAACCCAACATCAAAATATGTACTATGTCTTTGGGTTTGGAAATACTCCTTGGCTTCTCTGTATCACATCATAGCCCAAGATAGATATTTCTATTGTGTAATTACTTAAGAACCATTTATATTCATTGATAATATTACAGAAAATTGTGCATATCATCCGTTGTGTTCAATCCATTGGGTGCCTTGCTATCTAGATCTAAAATAGTACGTGTTTCTAGCTGACGTAATAGTTTTTCCCTATTGCCACCCCTTCTAAGTGGTGCAATGGCATTGATCACGTAATATGTAAGGCAACTCAACTCATTGTCATGGACAGCCTTAAAATGTCTGGCGACAGGATATGAAATATCATTATTTACAATTGCTCTCAGGTGCTGTAGAATCCTGACATGCACCTGCAACTTAGTACTCCCAACATAACGCAAGCCACAGGTGCATGTCAGGACATACACAGCATATTCAGTTCTGCAGCTATAGCTTCCCCTAATAGCCATTTTTTCATCTGAAAAAGGAACAGTGTAATGAGTAGTATTACTGCCGAACTTGCAGGCACGGCAGGAGGAACATTTGTAAAAACCCTGCCTAGGTTTGAGCCAGGTGCCTGCTGTACTCAACTCTGGGCTCATTTTGACTAATTGGCTTCTCATAGATTTTGATTTCCTATATGTGATAGTTGGTAACTCAGGGAGTCTAGTGCCCAACACTCCATCTGTAAGCAAAATGGGCCAATTTTTTCTGATAATAGCCTTAATTTTTCTTTCTTGTTTGCTATACGTGGTAATGAGGCGGGGGTGTTCCTCCTCAATGATCTCGCCACTCACCGCCTCTTTAGAAAGTAATAAAGATTCTCTCGGCCTTTCTTGTGCTTTTGTTAAAGCTTTAGTGAGCACCTTATCACTATATCCTCTCAATCTCAGCCTACACATTGTGTCTTTTATGCATCTTTCAAATTCTGATGGTGTGCTACAGATGCGTTTTATTCTGAGTATTTCACCATAGGGTATACTCTCTATGAGGTGTTTGGGATGTCCACTACTAGCATGCAATGTGCTGTTCCCTGCTGTGGCTTTCCTGAATAAAGTTGTTTCAAGTTTGTTGTTATTCACAAAGATCTGTGCATCTAAGAAATCTATCTGAGTGCTACTGATGTTTGAGGTAAAGTTGAGGTTGCTAGAATTGTCATTTAAAGTCATAATAAACTTCTTAGCACTCTCCTCATCTCCCTTCCATATCATGAATACATCATCTATATATCGTAACCAATATAGCACTCGATGCACATTGTCAATTCTTGTGAGGACCTGTTCCTCCCACCAGCCAACATGCAAACAAGCATAGCTGGGGGAGAAGCAGGATCCCATAGCCACACCTCTGATTTGTTTCAGGGTTTCTTTACCAAATAGGAAAAAATTATTGTTTAAACACCACGAGATCAACTCCAATAACATTTTGTTGTGCCCATAATATTCACATTGTCTACTATCCAGAAATTATTTAACTGCATTGAGTCCTGTTTCATGATTTATGCTTGTATAAAGCGACTCAATGTCCAATGTGATTAAAATTAGACCCTCTTCCCACACAATGTCATCAATTTTGTTTAAAAATCCCCTATGTCCTTAACATAACTAGGTAACTTTTTAACAAAATCTTGTAGATAAAAATCTACATATTGTGAAATGTGTTCACTGACACTGTTGATAGCTGAAATGATAGGTCTACCAGGTACTGGAGAGACTTTTTGTGCACTTTTGGAATCAAATACATGATGGGAATAACTGGCATTCAACATTTAAAAAATTGAATTCAATAGAAGAAATCAGTCCTTCTCTTTTATATTGAAGTAGCTGTTTTTTCAGGCCCTCTTTTGCTTTGTTATATTCCCTCATGCTTGACCTCATGTAACAGTTCTCATCGTTTAATTGTCTCATGGCTTCCGCTATGTAGTCCTTTTGGGCCACAACACAATATTTCCTCCTTTATCTGACTTGTTGGTAATTATTTCATGGTTATCTCCCAATTTTTTCATCAGTTTCACATATTGCATATCATTGTAGTGTTTTTTGTGTATTTTTCTCTTTGTTTTGTAACACAATTGTTTGAGATCTTCTACTACACGTTCATGAAAAATGTCAATGGCGTCCTTGGGCATCATTGGAATAAAGGTGCTATTAGGTTTAAATGGACTTTCGCCAGCACCTTTTTGTATGATGTTAATACTCTGTAACTTGGCTTGAGTACTAAGCTCTGTCGTCTCTCTCAGTTGTTCCATTTCATTTGTTGCATTACTCAATTCATGTAAAGTCAATAACACTGACACATCTGATGCTTGAAGTGATGATGATTCTTGGTTGGTGGTTTCAATTGTTGTTTTTGAACTGCCGCTGGCTGTTTTGATGGTGAAAAACTTCTTTAACTTTAGTTTTCTAATGAAGCAAAATATATCAATTCTAGTGCTGGCATAATTAAATGTACTTTCAGGACAAAAGTTAAGCCCCAATGATAATAGCTGTTTCTCTGCTTGGGAAAGTGTAATATCTGACAGATTGATGATAGTTTGATCGTTTAGCGTTGCTTTTTGTACCATTGCTGCTTTTTCTTTGATTGTACATTTTTGTTTTTGTTTTTGTTTTTTGCGCCTTGCTCTTCTCCTTGCATTTCTCTTTGTTCTGTTGTTTGTTGATTCCGGTTTCTGGACGGAGAGTTTGACGCCGGTCCTCCACTAAAAATCGATCTCTTCCCTAAACTCAATACAATTTTATCACTTTGCCCTCCCATGCTGTTGCATTCAGAGCCTGATGTGCTTGTGAGTGATTCTGTATCAATGTCAGATAATTCCACAGCGTTGGTTTGTTGTTGTGCCCCACTGGTGGCTTTACTTATTCTTCTGTCCTCAAATCTTAATTTCTTGGCATGTTCAAATTTGCGCGAGAAAGTGTATATTTGCCCCTGCTCGTAGTCAGCTTGGTCACGAGCAAATTTATGTGCTTTACGTATTTTTATTCTTTCTTCATGTTTCTTTAGTCTTTCAACCATTTCATTGCGGGTTTTTATTATAAATTCCTTGAGAGCTGACTTGTCGAGCTCCTCATTGATTTTTTCAATTTCCTCCATCAGTGTATGGCGATCTATTGCTGCATACTTTATTAAAATCCTCACCAAATTCATGGAGGCCGCCAAATTGCTTTCCCCCCATTCCTTAAGCATACCGGGATTAGGCTCTTCAAAACTCGGGGCTAAAAGAATCCTGAGCCCCCGAGGAACTCTCCCTACTCCCTCATATTTGGTGAGGGATTTATGTTCCCACCATTTAGTAATTTCATTTTTAGATTTTTTTTCCAAGGTTTTTAAAAGATGCTTTACATCTTGGTCATTACTGCTTTTACCGTTTTGCGAGCCTTCTGTGCTCGAAATCAATCTTGGCAGGTTGTTAAACAATTCGTCTGCCGCCGCCTCTCGTTCTCTCACTGTGTCAGCCGACATAGCTTCAGAGCGAGTTAAATTCACACAAAGAAACCGGCGTTCTCCGGTCCCATACACTGCCTGTGGATATCGCCGCCCCACCTACACGCCGTGCTGTATTACTCACCACCGGATCACGTCTCGAACGGGTCCTCCGACCCAGTCGCCGTCGTTTTTTCCAATTGGTGTCCAAATACCCAGCTGTTGTAGGGGGCTACCGCCAAATACTCCTCTCCGGAATTCTGTCCTTTCGATAGTTGCGGGCGGTTGCCTGCTTGCCGGGAGGGGGTCCGTCACCGGAAACAACCAACTTCCGTAATTTACTTCATCAAAGCACACTCTCCGAACCTCCACGCTCCTTGCTGGCAAACAGAGAGAGACGGACCCAGATATATGGCAGGTAAGATCTTTATTTACTCCCTCTGTGACGCGTTTCGAGCACCCTGTGCCTTTGTTCACACATGGAAACAAACGTCGGCCATTGCAATTTTATATGCTAGGTGTCCACCCCCGTGTATCACATGATCATAGACATGGAAGTATTACTCTCTGAACAAACTTGCATATATCTTCCTTCCTAAGTGATCCCACATTGGAAAAAATAATAATAATGATAATAATCGTTGGAAAATACTCTGTCTAAGCAATGTAAAATGATGCTACAAAATTGTATTCGGAATTTTTTTCTCCCAAAATTACAATGTAAACCATATGACATTTTACCTCTGGATGAACGGCTAATAAATATAATAACGCCATCTGTGCAAAAAATCGCGATATGTGCAAATGAGCAAATATTGACATATTAGCAAAAGTACAATACATAATTAATGGATTATTAAAAATTATTCATTAAAAAATCCTTAATAAAAATCCAAAAAACATAGATATCAACATTAAAATTGCTTATGTGCGACGTTATATATCCTGCATGATGTTAACATAAATGCATCAGTCTGCGTTAAACATAGCCTTTTCTTCAAATACCTTCTGCAGTTATAGTTAGCTGAACTAACTATAACGGCCGAATTTCTCTGGTTTTGTACGAGTGAAATGTCCAACTAACTATAACGTCCCTGAAACCTGTGGTTTTTTCAGTGAATTTCTAAGGTTTTTAAATGCTAATTTCTAACTATAACGTCCCTGAAACCTGTGTTTTTTTAAGTGAATATATATATATATATATATATATATATATATATGTGTATATATATATATATATATATATATATATATGATACAAAAATACTCCCTTCAATCATTGTTTTAGCCCTCCTCTCTCTGACTAATCCTACACCTTTCTGACTACTATGAACTCTCAAACATCCTTCTCAAACTTCCCCCTCCTTTTTAGCCATTTCACACAACTAAGAGGCACACACCACCACTACTTACAAAATCAACTTGCTACTTCCCCATTTTAAATCCATTCCCATCTTTCTATTCCTATTCTAAACTCTACTGAGCACGCAAGAAATCAAGAGCACACACTTAACACAGCTAATCCACATGGAAAAAAAAGAAAGCGCTTATTAATAATCAGCTAACTATTAAACTCTAATCTTGGGTTCTGGAGTTGCGTGCTCTAGCTGCAAAGCGTGTCAATGCCTCATCAGGGACAGTAAGCACTATAGAAATACAATTTACAATTACAATAATCAGACCCTTGGCACAAACGGCAACAAAGATTCCCCAGTCTCCAAAAGAAAGTGTTGGTGTTGACCACCAGCAAACACCAGCACGAATTAGAGATTGAATATCAAACGAATAACCAAGTTCTGAAGCAGTTAATGTTTCCTGATCACTGTCAAGGCCCCCAGATTGAGACTGTTGCAGTAATCAATCCTAGATATAATGAGCACATTGCTACCAGCCTACATTCTTCTAAATGGAGAAAATGGGAAAAAAATGCAACAGGAAAAAGCAGGTAGCTACTACCTTATAGACTTGCTGGGCAAGTGTTATATTATCATCCAAGTTTTTCCCCACAGTTTGTGAGTGTTGGTAGGGCAAAAATCAAAGGCCAACAAACATCGGATCAGCCAGACGTATTCTGGCCCAAGACTAGGATCCCATCCCTCTACAATGAGCAATTAGAGAGTACAAATGATACTAAGTAGTTTCCTCTTTTAGGCCATACTCATGCGGCTCGATGAAACAATGTACATCCCTTACGACAGGTGTGAGAGAGCTAACCGCCTTTAAATTAACTTTTTGCACACCTCTCTTTAAGCCAACTGAATCCAGTAGATTAAAGGAAGTGCCTCGAAAGTGAGTGTTATTGTAAACACCAGTATGCATGTGATCTTGATACTGTGGAGCACCATCTGGACTTTGTAGGGTTCACTTACAATTGGATCCTCATTTTTTTTTGAGAATGTTAAGTCCCCTCGATATGCTATTCTGCTGAGACAAGAAGACATATGAGGTAGTATTCCTAACACATCTGTGACATAATATTGATGTAAAGAATATTGGGATACAGGCAAAAATACTCTGATTCTAAATACAGAGTTTGCATACGTACAATGTAAACTACAAAAACATCGCCTACAAATATTGTGTTCCTAAATAACGAGATTACATAAGTATATATATTAAAAAATATTTGAAATGATAACTTAAAAAGTAACTTAAAAATATGAATGAAAAGAATTTCTGTAATATGAAAAATTTAAACATAAAGGTGATATATTTCAACAAACTATAACTCTTAAAAATGCAAATAAACAAATAAATATATACTAAACAATATATAAAAAATTTACTTATTTAAAAAAATTACAAACATTAATAACTATAACTTTTCAAAAACACAGCATATATATACATTTATAACAAAAATGTAATACAAATAAAAAATGTGTATAACTTAAAAAGGTTACCAAATCAAATAAAAACATACAATTACAGCAAATACATACTATAAAATAAAATCACAAAAATATATATAAAAACAAAAAATTAAAATCTAATGCAGTTTAAAATTAAGAAGTAACATTCACCATTTTTTATAAATATCAACAAACTCTTGGGACCTGATTACGAGTACGTGATCTGACTGCCACCACCCTGGCGGTTCGACTGCCGTATTACAATGGTGGCGGTGGGGCAGTCACAAGACCACCGCCTCTACCAGGATCCCATGGAGGTGGCAGTGTGGAAAGCAGGTGGGAATCGAGGCGGTGCTGATGTCAACACCCCCGAACAGATTCCGACCTGCCTTTCCACCAAGCATTTGGTATCCCACCATGAAATGTTTGGCGGACTGCATCAAAAAGAGCCCCCAACAGGGCTCCTGGGCAAATCTGCGTGTGGGGGGCACATCAGGGGCACATGATGTGCCCCCCAAAGTGCACGGACGCTTGTGCACTGTGTGGCATGCACGACATGGTGCATGCCACACCATGCACAAACGTGCTATAGGCACTGTCACATTTAGGCTCTCCTGTGAGCTTAACATACCCGCTGCTGTGACACTGCCGCCGCACTGCCCGCCCTTTATTCAACTCTGAATCCGGCGGGCGGTTTCACACAGGCTTGGCGGTCTTCCTGGGACCGCCGTAGTGGGGGTCCTATAGGAAGACCGCCAAACTCGTAATAAGGCCCCTTATCATTTACTTAAGCAAAAAAGTGTTTCAAAAAAGTGTTATTAAAAAAAACAAAATATCTAAACATTATTTCAAAAAGGAAAAATGTAAAAACATTTGTAGTAAAAACAATGCCCACCCCTACGATCCCAACAGCCCAAAAAAAATGTAACATATTAAAATAAAGTCAATCAATTAATTTCAACAATTTATTAATGTACATAATTAATTATGTAATTATCCAATTAAAATAAAGCATTGTTTAACAATTTAAAGATAATCATTTAATAATGTAATATTAATGAAATAATTTACATAAATAATAATCTAATTAACCAATTGCATTTTTTAAAAAGGGTAAAAAAATTAAAATATATATTAAAAGAACTTCTCACCCTGCTCCCTACAAGCCCAACAACCTTCAATAATTACCAAAAATAATACAAACTTAATAACAACACTTTAAAAATATTTCCAAAACAACGAATTAACTGCTAAAAAAATAGTGAACTAACAATAACATATTAATAACTTAAAACACACAAAATCATAACAGATTACAATATCTTTAAGAAAAACTAAAATAAATGCTTACCTGTAATATTCTGTCCTGCTGTTTTCTTCTCTTCACAATATTTTTTCACAGCATTTGTGTCAAACAATATTTTTGATACAATATTAACACTGTGCACCTTCTAAAGTGGATCTCCTTCTATCGCCAATGTAGACAAAGTATTGTGTCACTATTACCATTAATTTTCTTACCTGTCACCACACACTGTGACAACTACCAAGGTTTAATCATCTTTCCACTCCTGTTCAAACTCTATCTTACTCCCTTATCAGATCTGGTAATGCCAGAGGCGTTTTAAGGGATGGGCAACGTCGGCCATTGCCCAGTACCCCACCATCCAAGGGGCCCCTGGGAAAGTGGACTTTCTCTCTTGCTTACTTCTGAGTATTTCTGCAACTCTGCCCTTAACATGTAATTCAATATTTTTGGCTACACAGGGCTAGTTTTAGCAGAAAGAGGGTAATAACATTTAACGCTGTTCCAAACAGGGCAGGGGTGCCTAAAATATTTGCCGCCCAGGGCCAACAAAATCCTTAAGATGACACTGGCTCAAGCAAGTCACCCTACCATGATACAACTATGCTGACAACACCAAAATTATCCTAAAAATTGAAGAGCCTTGGAACCTAGAACCATTTAGACTGGAGAAGCATCTCTGTGCCATTGATTAGTGGATGCTAATCAACCATCGTAAAGTCAATACCTCCAAAACCAACAACATGAAATGTGGACAATACAATAACTAACAGCCTACAAGCATCTGTCACAAGGAACAAGAAACACCACTATCAACATGAAAGGAGGTAAAAAATCTCGTAGTGATCATAGACTCCAAACTATCCCTGATCCCCAAAGTGAATCAAGCAAAAAGATGTGCCTTCTATATAACGAGAACTCTGTGACACATCTTACCACACTTAGGATATCTGCAGACACTTCAGGCAATTCTCACCCTCATGAAATCAAAAGTAGATTATGCAAATGGCCTTTACCTGGCAACAACCTTCTTCATGCTACACAAACTGCAAAGGATTCCAAACATGACAGGCAAGACAAATCCTACACTTTTGATCATGGGAATGCATTACAACAGTGCTCCATGCAATTAATTGGTTGCCTATATCCAGACAGCCTTCGTTCAAGGCACTGTGCATTGTACACAGGGCCACTGAAGGGAAAGGTCCTGTGTTTTTCTACCTAAATTACAGTGATACTCGCCGATCAGGACACTATATTAAAGACTAGCAATCCCCTAAGTATAAGAAGAAGAGCATTGATGGAACAGCATTCTCCATTTAAGAGAAAAATCTTCGGACTGCCTTACTAGCCAAGATAGGAAACATACAAGGGGATCTAAAGTTCAGGAAGAAAGTAAAGAGCTGGTCTTTCGTGGACCAAGGATGCATAACTAAACTGAGGACTATGCTCAACAAAACATTGAACACCCTCTCAGATTAGTCCCAGGAAAGACACGGGAATGACTGAAACAGTGTTTTCCTGTGGCTGATTTTACACTTTGTATGTCATGGGCAAAGCATATATTTCTTCTGGGATATCCAGATAAGACATGTATCTGGGTTGTCTGCACAGAGAGTTGCTCTTCTGACCTCCTAAGTAGAGCTGTAAATTATTCATATCTTGACAGCCTGTAATTAAGACATTGCATGAGAAGTGCCTCTACTTTTACCACTTCTAAACTAATCCTACTTATTATTAAGCAGACACACATCCGATGCATGAAGAGGTCAGCTATCCATTACTACAATTTGTCACTTTAAAGCATCTATGAACTCTGCCCTCACAATACCAGTCTGTTTATAGCACATCCCACATGTCATTTGTCTATTCCCTATGGTCACACCATACATATTTTTGCTCAATGCCTGTAACTAGTGCATGGCGTAACCCACCCCTCTACCCTTTAACTGGTCATATTCAATCCATTCCCTGGGTTCACGCTATTGGCCCCAGTAACACTCTATTAAGTTGCTATCAGTGGTACCTAAAGATCTTTTAGAAGGGCAACAACTTTCCACGTAAGAGCTATCGGCTCATCCTCCCATGGGGGGACACTCCTAATCCTTATCATGGATGACTTTGCAGTCCATCCCTGCGGATCCCTTTCTTGTCCTTCACTTACCACACCAAGGATTATGCAGAGCATTTATCGTGACTGATGTATCCAGCACAGAACATGGAATGGGTGGTAGCAACTGTCGCCAGGGAGAATTTTACAGGGACTTGCAGAATAATTGCAAACAACCGATTAATGTAAACCAAGGGCACTCTGTCCTTCACTCTTCATCCTATGTGAATAAACAATTAGGAAATGAATAAAAAAAGTGGACCTATTACTAACTAACAGTACTGGTGACCAGAAACAGTGAAGTATCAAAAATATATTTTATTTTAATTTTGTTTGTATATACATTTGTTAGGAATATTTAGATGTAATTTTTTTAAGTAAACAAAAACAGTTTTTGATGACAAAATTACACATAGCATCAATTGTACATATCTATTATTCTTTGCCTATGCATATATTTCGAAAAAAATGCATTTATAATTAGCATTATCTAATTGCACATGATCAATGTTATACAATTATGCATGGCCTAATGATGCATCATATTATTAAAAAAAAAAGGAATCAAAAATAAACCAATATTGTGATAGCATATGTAATTCTGAACCAGAATAAATTCAATACAGACAATACAATACAAACAATACAATAATGGCTAACATAATTCGTATCTACGCGCGTTTCGGCGGAACGCCTTCATCAGGTAGCCATGTTTGGTCTTAAAAACTAGCAAATATCGTCTTTTTGAAGAGAAGTTGGATATAAAGTAAACGATAAGAATGATGACGTGTCTCTAATGATGATAAGATGAAAGGTACAGAGTATAAATGTAGATTTTACTCGCAGTCCAAAAGTAGATAATTTTCCATGTTGCACATATGAATGAAAAGGACGTGATAGAATTCTTTAAATCAGTAGCAAGACATATGGTGATTGGTTGGCGATATTTGACCTAAAATCAGAAGCCGCAGCTAAATCATAAATCTCATGCTGAGAATTGCGCTTCAAAATGAGAAAAACGATGAATATCTAAAATGTGACGAAAAACTTGCAACAGCAGTATCACTAGTCTCGAGGCTGCGGCAATCCTGCTTCGGCGGGACATGGATATGGACGCTTCACGGGATCAGCATGCTGGGCCGCCGTATCACTCTGCGAGATGAACGCTTCATCCTACCACCACACTATTAAAGGCTGCAAGCAATGACAGGATAAGAGCACCACTCCAGTAACTCAGCATGATACCAAAACACTTGCCACGAAGACCTCACTGCAATTCAACTTCCTTCCAAACAAGAACACCTCACAGTACAGGGTACTAGCTGTTAGATAAAGTGCTTTGGAGTCTCAAAAGGGGTATGAAAATAGAGAGAAACTATTATTCTTATTAGTGATACACTCAGTTTTAGAATAACAAAAAGCAACAACGGCTGTATACAAGTGTTCTGTTCATAACTTGATTTCAGAAGAAAAAAAGAGTAGTCAAAAAGTATACAAA
Organism: Calotriton arnoldi; assembly: GCA_963921515.1. Taxonomy (NCBI): domain Eukaryota; kingdom Metazoa; phylum Chordata; class Amphibia; order Caudata; family Salamandridae; genus Calotriton; species Calotriton arnoldi. The sequence continues at coordinate 39,939 of CAWUFW010010155.1, forward strand.
AATTATTTTTTATATTTCATGTGCGTAGTGTCCCATGTGAAAAAGACAGAACCAAACAAAGCAATGATACACAATACATACATATACCAAAAAAAAAACAATATAAACTTAGGTGTTCCATAGAACACCAAACAGCCATATGAGTATCCGTATGTAACAGGAGGTATAATACATCCATGCCTTTATGTCAGTTAAGGGAATTTCAAAATTGGTTTGTTTGTGTTATATAAGTGCAACGACGTTTCGACCCTGTTTAGGTTATTGAGTCTCATCAGGACCAACAAATAAAGGGACACCTTATTCGTCTCCTTCAGGGCTCAGAACGGATACAGAAACAACAACACCCAAGGTGCTCTGAAAGGAAATAGTTACTTACTCGGGGACCCAGACTGAGTAACCCCGAGAAGATACAGCACGGACATATATATGTGCCGTGGAAAACGTGCACAACTTAGCAGTTGTAATACACTGTTGCCGGTATGCGGTCTCGAAATTCTCGAATTAAACAGGATAAGTACCGCATCAAAAGCCTCACGGAGGTGTGAGGCAAGAGTTTCAATGATAGTGAAAACGCTGATAATCCATTAGACATGGGGGCGACAACTGTCTGCTCCGCACAAGACAAGAAAAAACGTGGCCGCGGGCGTCAGCCTCGCATCCCTGTCAAGGGGTATGAAGCACTATACATATGTAATTAAAGGTATAGATAACTGCCACTGTAGTGACTTTAAACAAAAACAATGTTTTTAGTAACTATTTGCCAGAGACTCACCTATTGTCAGAATAATTAACTATTTGCCTTGCATCAGTCATTCAAAGTAAGTTGTCTGAGACTTCAAAGGGCTGTTTATGGGGCTATATACGGGAAGGAATTGCAACTTTTAAGAAACATTTCAATTTACCTAAATTAATTTTTGTGTTGTCTCTTTAACTTTAACTAACTCAGCATTTGTGTTTTTTTTTGTCTCCTGTTGGAGTATTTTTGTGTAGTTGAAATCAGATAGATATAAACAGGGCTTTAAGTAGGATGAAAAACTAATGGGTCTCTCAAAGGGGCGTGGTCGATATAATTAAAGGCGTGGTTTAAAAACACCTCAGCTAAAAATCTTTGCTAAGCATAGGGTGCCCCCTACTGGTATTTTTGCTGCTTCTGACATTGCATCCAGACATGTAATACAACAAGTAACATTATACCCAGTGCTTTAAATGGAAAAATAGAAGTGCAGGTACTCTGTAGCAGAGTACCTGCTTGTTTCTGAGAAGTGCTGGTACTCTCCAATTAAAAGTATAGCATTTCTTTTGAGAAGTGCCTGTACTCTACCCCTCAAAATAAAAAAGTGCTGGTACTCCGTACCGGACAGTACCGGCCCATTTAAAGCACTGATTATACCTACAACAAGGACTATTGGCTTTGTCAATGGTTATTAGTTGCATAAGATAAATAAGCAACAACTATGACTTCGTTGATAGAATATTGAAAATGCTTCCGTTCTGTCATGATGAGACGGTGGAAGAACTATACCGAGTCTCTTTGAAGTTACATCAAAGCCAGTGAAGGGTGGTACTGCTGCAGAGTCAAGATTTGTTTTTCACCCTGAGGGTGAGAGCAAAAATGGAGAGCCCGATAGGGACCCGTCTCAGCACCTGCTTTTTATAATTGCCGGTGCTCAGCACCGGCAGGACCTGGCCCACTTAAAGTACTGCATTTAAAACAACAAAGAAAGAGTTACAAACATGTCTTTTTTCGTATTGTAACACATATACAGTGCTCCAAGTACACCACCTCCGGCTACGCACTCCACCTTTGGGGGTCAAACAGTGTGTTATTGGATAGGTAGCACACTTAACACTGGAGGAGCGCAGGGGTAACAGTGTTGTATTACTTCTGGTCCTATCTAGGTAACCTTTTGTTGTCTTGTGTGAGTGACATAGAGGTGGTTATATCTGGTCTTGTGGCGCAGCGCCTAGAAGTGTGATTAGGAGGAGGTGTGAGCGAGATTGGCGGACAGGCACGCACAATATAATTGTAATTAACTGGTGATTTTAATTTACTCTGCGAGTGCTGTGTTATGTTTCATGACTGCTTTTATGCTTTCAGTTCACATAACACGGTGACTGCAGCAGCTGCCTCAACCAGCCTGTAAAATTGTGTGAGTCTGGGAGGGATTCAACTGTAGCACTTTCGTAGCATTTATGAAACATCTGTCTCATTTGTGTATATATGCATTGACGTTTATCATAATATTACTATTTCCTATTTGCGTACTTCATGGCGGGATTCTGCTAAGAGTGATGGGCTGATTGTTGACATAAGGACGGGAAAATCTGGACTCTTACCGGTAGAGACATATTCCCATTCCAAGAGTTATCAGGATGCTCTCCTCTTATGATGAAATTCTACCTAATGTCATACAATAACTTATGAAGAACGTTTAATCACCTGTTTTGTGAACTAAATAATGCGTACATAATTTATTTTTATCTCTCTTTCTTGCTTTTGCTTCCTCTTTACTCTCATTTTTTCTATTTTTTTATTTTTCTAAGATGTGTTAATGCCCAATAGCATGTGGGCAATAAGGCCATTGGCAATTGCCCCCAAATCTCATACAATAGAGACAAAAAGACCAATTGTCCTTGTCTGTTCTATATACTTGTTTCACGTTGGCACAGATGTTAGAAACATCTGTGGGCAGTGCTATCAATCTAAGCACTGTGATTGGCTAAGTAAATCTTAAAACTCCATGGTGAGTTCTAACAGATAATAGAATCTTGATTTTATTTTGTTTCTATTAGGATGAATTATTTTTTATCTGTTAACATTTTCTATTTATAATTTCTCTTATTATTATTTTTTTTAAATGTAACATTTTATGTAACCACTATTAATTTCTTGTCACATAATTATGGGCCCAATCTGATACCAAGAAAGCATAATCAGAAGAAAACAGGCACTTGTTTTACTTTTGTTTAAAAAGTTAACGTGGATCCTATGGTGTTGTGTAACAACTGCACAATTTTATTGCTTCCTTATCCTATAAGAATTCTGGAGATGGTTATTAACAACTTTCTTTTTTTCTGGAATATTTTGGATGAATTTCAGTCAGGGCTTCACGTGTCACTCTGGTATGGAGGTCCTTGATGACAATGATTTCTGGCAGACAGGGGCAAATCTTCTGCTCTGGTTCTGCTAGATCTATCTGTGGCCTTTGACACAGACTCCCATGACCGTTTTCTGTTTCAGTCACAGGAAACTGGAATAAGAGGCTCTGCATTGTCTTGGATCGAGTCTTATTTATCAGACAGACGGGGCGGCTCCTTTGTTAAGGCGGAAGATCGTCGCCCCACTATCTAAATTGCCCCCAGAGATGAAAAAAAAAATGGTAATAAAGTTCATTTATTACCATTTTATTTTTAAAAACCCGTCCTAACCAAGCATCAGGACGGTGGGAAGGGCTGCTGCTTACTGGCAGCATCAGAGGGTAGTGATGGGCAGGGCATTTTAAGTTTAAAGTGCGCATGTCTCTTTGACCAGCTGTCTTGCGACGGCCAGACAGACTTGCACATTTTAAACCTCTGTAACCCAGTTTTCTAACACAGCTGGGTTGGAGAAAGCATAGGGCTCCAGTGTCCTCGGAAGCACCAAAGGAGGCCGCTCCCTCAAATCCTGGCGCTTCTCTCATGCTGCATGAGAGCAGCACCAGGAATGGTTAGAGCAGTTTCCTGGGTTGGAGCCTGCCTGCCTGGAGAAGACGTGAGCGGAGAGGACGTCGAGCCAGGAAGGCAAATGTAATTATTTTTTTACTTATTTATTTACTTTTATTTTTGTCCCACCCGCCTCACCAGCCTCCGTACATATGAGCTGCCACTGCAGACAAAGCTTAATGAGTGCAGCTTGGTCCTTTCTAATCTGAGATGAAATTTGTGTTTCAGGGTGTCGCTCAGGGCTCATCACATAACCCTACTTTGTTTAATCTTTACGTTTGCGCCTTGGCCTTACTCATCCAGACTTTTGGCTTGAAGTTCATGTGTAATGTGAATGCTACGGACATTTTGATTTCTTTTGATGAGCCCTCTTTTGATGATATTGCAATGTTTAACAGCTGCATGTTGGCAGTTGAAGAGTGGATGGTCGTTAGAAATTGGGTTGTTGGTTGTCTGGGGTATGAGCCCTATTCAAACAGAAGCCACAACCCTAGTCAAGGTAATAGCAGGAAAACTCTAAATTAACCCATGCTCACCCTCTGGTAGCTTGGCACAGAGCAGTCATGCTTAAATTTGAGGCAATGTGTAAAGTGTTTGCGCAACACTTCAAACAGTAAATTAGTGAAAACACTGCACAAAAAGATTACACACCAAGTTAGAAAAATAACTTTGAGTTTAATAAATAAAACAAGATGGAAATGACAAAAATCCAATTAGTAGAACTGGAGATATTGAATTTAAAAGTTTTAAAGTAAAATAGCAGCAAGAAGCAAAAAGCGCTATTGGGGATATCTGGTCATGCCAGACTGGGACAAAGTCACAAGTTCAGGCCGACCACGGTGGAAAGTGGGTCAGCTATAGGGACCCAGTTAGGCCCGCTGAACAAAGTACCTTAAATCCTGGCTGCAGAGCATTGCCTGGATCTGCGTCAAAGATGCGTTGTGCAGCAGAGGTGATGTGTGAGTTCCAAGATGCAGCAAGGCTGCGGTGTGAGGTCCTGATGCATAGACGTCATGGATCCTGTCAACGGGGCTTGCGATGTGAAGTCCGGTGTAGAGGATGCCAGGCGCAGCAGAGGCGATGCGTCGATTCTGATGAGCAGTAAAGCTGCGATACAGAGATTCGGGAGCTACAGTTGACGAGGGATGTGAGGATCTTGTGCCTGAAAAAGCATTGTGCAGCCGCGGTTCCGAATGCGATACATCGGTCCCAGATGCCGGAAGCTGTGGCGATGCGAGTCTTTTGCGACAGGTCGAATCTATGCGTCGGTTCTGCTCAGGGATGCGCTACTCAACTGAGGAGATGTGTCAGTTCTGTTCGGGGATGCGTCGCTCAGTAGAGAAGATGTGTCGGTTCCACTGGCAAGCACCCTAGGCCGACTTGCAAGTGTTCAGGATTGGGGTGGCACCACTTGGTAGGGTAGACTTACAGATGGCCAGGTGCAGGGGTTGTGTTAGAAATGGGATCTCTGGTTGGCTAAGGCTTGCGCCAAAGCCAGGCAGAGACCACCACTCTAGTCAGGGCAAGGGAGTTACACGCCAAAGATAACCCCTGCTCACCCCCATGGTAGCTTGGCACGAGCAGTCAGGCTTATCCCGGAGGCAATGTGTAAAGCGTTTGCGCAACACACACACAGCAACAACACACTAGGCACACCACAAAAGGAACTCCACACAAGGTTATATCAAAAATAGCCTTTGTATTATCATAAACACATAGAATAGTAATCACACAATATACACTGTGCCAACTGGCACTAGGCAACATTTACAGGGGATTATATACACATGACAGGGCCAATTGGGCCACTGTCAGAACCATCACAAAGTGAAAAGAGTAAATGTAGAACTTATAATAAATGTAGCACAAATTGTAGATGTAGAATACAACCAGTAATTACTGGCAAAACCTCGTACTCAGCATCGTCCTGCAATCATAAATCATATTATGCAGTCATCATCACATTAGGCGTGAAATATATTCTACGCCAACCTCCTGAGCCTAAACACATTAGACCCTAACCTCCTAAGCGTAACTCACATTAGGGGCATAACTCACAGTAGAGGATAACCTCACAAGCATAAACCACAGAATGCAAAACCTCATAACATAAACACAGTAGAGGCATAAATCACGGTGCATAACTCGCAGGACATGAATCACAATTACTAGCACCACATAAATCACATTAGGGCCTGGCGCCCTACAAACCTAACAGTCCCCCTGGCCAACTGGCCTTCTCAGAGGGCTCAAATGCCCTATGTCCAACAAAGTCAGGGCGGCTGCCAATGCAGCAGAATCCATGTGCGCAATTGCGCTGGGTCAGAGGAGTGTACCTCACTCCTATCACATACAACAATGCCCCCCCAACGAAATGTGGGCCTAAACGTAGCAGCTGACGCTAATTGCCGTGCAGCTTTGAAGAATTGTAGGCCTGGGCACTCACTGTGCCCTTGGAACAAATCTGCGCCAAACGTGGCAGCTGCCCACTGTCCGGTGGGGCAGCTGTGTACAAATTAGCCCTGGCACCAACGTGCCCTCCTGTCCCACTCAGGGACTCTATACCACAATTGTGCCCAACACGTTGCACTCGGGGCCCCCACTGGGGCCTGCAGAACAAATTATGTCCATCAGTGCAGTTGCCCGCTATGGCGGCGCAACTGAGGAACAAACGGGGCCCAGGCTCTCTGGGGCCCCGCTTTGGGGCTCTGAAAACGAAGTGGCCCCCAACGTTGGAGCCACACGGGCTCTTGAAACAAAACATGCCCCACGTTGGAACGGCCCGCAATGGCGGGTCCGCTCAGGAAATAGGCCTTGACCCTGTGCCTCGAAAGGCACCACAACATCGAGCCTTCACTCACCGGCTCCCTGTGGGACTCTGCGCTGCTTCCCACAGTCTCCTCTTCGCCCGGTCCCCCTTCTAGGACCGGGACTTCACCAGGGCAGCAACATGCGGGGCTCCCTCTTCACCACGGGAGCCCCGTCTGGGATACTGCACGGGCGCTGCCTGCTCCGGCTGCTTCTCTTCGCCCGGTCCCCCTTCTGGGACTTCCTCATGGAGCCTGCGAGGCTCCGGCCAGGCGAACCCGCCTCCTCCAAGACGAGGGGGGGGAGGGTGGAAATGGAGCCCGCAAGGCTCCCTTCTCTCCTTCTCCGGCCGCATTACGCGGCATCCATGAAGGCGGGGTGGGCTCCCGCCGGACTTCCTGCTTCCGGCCCACCACGAGGCCCCGCCCTCAGTCAGGCAGACGCGCCTGGCTTCCTGGTCGCTCCGGGCCGCGGCGGTGATTTCTCCATGGCAAACGCGGGGTGGGCACCCACAACGAAAATAGATCACGGAACCCAAGTGCGGGAACAATACGGGGTAGGCTCCCGTTTTTAAATAAAGATAATGGCGGCATCAATGCAGGGTGGGCTCCCGCCTCATCGGCATCATGGGGGAATCCCTACGCTGGGGATTCCCTCAGCAGCAACGTGCAGCCCAGTGCTGCGACACTCCAGCGCTCCTCGCACAGCGCTCCCCTTTCAAGATAATTAAAAATAAAAGCGCTCACAGGATGCCCTCCAGGGTCCAGGGGGGCATAGCTGGGCCCAGGGAGGCCAGCACACAGGGCTCTCCAGCAGGGAGGTAAGCCCCTATGGCGGTTCCTCCTGGGCCCCAGCAGCAGCACGCCCCCCCAGTCAGGAACAGAACAGAGCAAGAACTGACCCTTTTCATGGGGTCACAGCCCCTATATTTATACCACAAATCTCTTTGTCTCCAGGACAGGGCATGGGGGAACCAGATGCAACTGGTTCAGGGGGGTTTTGGAGCACTTTGTTTTGCAAGCTCCTCTTCCCCTTTGTCAGGTGGGGGCTAGGTGATCAGACACACCACAGGGGGCGGAGCCAGCATTGTGCAGGCTGGGCACAGTCCTATTCAGGGTGAGGGGATTACTCCTCCCACTACTCCTACTGCAGATGTCCCATTCAGCCTAGCGCTGACTCACCCTGCCCCTCCTGGAGCCACCCACACCTCTCAGCCCCTGTCACTCACAAGCCAGACATGCAATTCACATCAGGCAGGCAGACACATAGCACACAGAAATGCCAACTTCTAAAAGTGGCATTCCTCCAATAGTCATAATAAATCTGCGCACACCATTGCGCAGCATTTATTCTCACAATTTCATACATACTAAACTTGACCACGCTGCTTCTCCCATTTCCTGAATTACCACTGACACACACTGATCAGGGAATCCCCAATGCATTCCTATGGGAGGGCAGGCCAATCTCACCAATGTACACAGAGAGCGCACGCACTTTCCACTGGACCACAGTGCGAAAGTGCCCAGAGGCCTAAAACCACCAACACCAGGTCATAGAAAAGGCAAAAAGTTTAGGGGTGAACTTGCCAATAGGGCAATAGGGCCAAGTCCAACAGGTTGGAAACCTGTTATGTCCCTAAGGCTTCAGATCAGGAGGCCAGCCAGCTTAGCCCTTGTGTCACCGTAGGTTCTGGGGTCAAATGATACAGGTCCAGTACTTCTCACCTAGGCAGGATGGCACCAGGCCAGCAGGTCAGCACAGCAAAGCAGCAGTCCAGCAGAGTGGCAGTCCTTCAGCAGCACAACAGTCCTTCTTCCTGGCAAAGTATCTACAGGTCCAGAAGTGTACTGAAGTAGTGGTGTCTGAGGTCCAGTACTTATACCCAGCGGTGCCTTTGTAGTGGGGGAGACTTCAAAGGCATGCCTTTGAAGTGCTCAGAGGTCCTCCCTTTCTTCCCTGGCTCTAGACTCACTACAGGGAGGTATGCAGACCTTTGTGTGGGGACAGGACACAGCCTATTCAGGTGTAAGTGAAGCTGGGTCCAGCTCCTCCCTCCCGTCCTGTCCACGTGACTCGGACGTAGGACCTGAAGCACCGAGTGTGCGTTTTTCGGACTGCTACCTGGAGCTGCTGTGATCTCCCCCGCGTTTTAAACACTGGCCCGCGGGATTCTGAGGATTCCACAACATTTGAGTAACTGCATAGACACAAAGTGTGGCTATCATTCCGAAGCCTCTTCATGCATACACCCTTGGAAGAAAGGACTTTACTTTGGCCCTTAAGGCTATTGGGAGACACTAAGTGCGGCACTCAGAAGGAGGCTTCCCCCCGCCCGGCTGGGAATTTGCCCCATTTCTGTGTCCTCTCACATCATTGCCGTCTTCCTTTTGCCCATGTCCTGATGAGGCCCGACTTAGTGGGCCGAAACGCGTCGACCTAATGAGTTGTAGGAGTCCAACTGATTAAAAATCATACACAAGACACCCGGATACACACTTTTGGAACTGTGTGGAGGTTGGAAGTAATCCTCCCATGTGTGTACTGGACTATCTCCCATACGGATTGCGCACGTATTGTTGTGCTTTTTCGCAACCGTCATTAGAATGTATGGGTAGGAAGGAATCAGGAATTACTGACGATTGTTGTGTTATTTTTATGTGTTTTGATTTTTTCCTTTGTATTTTCAAGAAAATATAAAGTACCGTTGTGAAATTCAACCTGGGGTAGATTTGTGAGTACTTAATTAACCAAGTAACAAGCCTGGGGACTAGGCTCCCACATGTAGGGACTAATTGATTGTTTTTACTACAGAAAACCATTTGGACCTTTCCCCACACATCACTTTTGTGTCTATTTTCAGATGTCCTTGCCCAGATGTGTTGGGGTGATTAGGGCAAACCCCTGTGGTTTATTTGTATAGGACGGCCCAACACGTCAAACCTAAGCGCCCATTGTGTGTGGCAGTCTAGGGGGTATACACAAAGCCCAACTGTCACCCACCTCAGACGTGATCAGAGCCAGGCAGCCGGCACCACTTGGCTAAAGTAAGAAAATGCCAGCTTTCTAAAAGTGACATTTTCAGAATTGCAATTTAAAATCTGTCTTCACCATAGGTTTGGATTTTAAATTGTGATTCTAGAGACACCAGACTTGCAGGATTTATCTCTTCCTAATTGGGTATTACACTTATAAAATGTAATAATGCAATCCCAATCCTATGGGAGAGATAGACCTTTGCAGTAGTTAAAAAGGACTTTGAGAGTTTTTCACTACCAGGACATGTACAACTTAAAAGTACATATCCTGCCTTTTAAATACATTGCACCCTGTCCTCTGGGTTGTCCAGGGCCTACCTTAGGGGTGGCTTATATGCATAAAAAGGGAAGATTTGGGCCTGGCAAAAGGTTTATTTTGCCAGATCGACATGGCAATGTATATGTCACACACAGGCTCTGCAAAACCAGACCTGAGCCATGGTTAAAGGGCTACTTAAGTGGGTGGCACAATAAGTGCTCCAGGCCCACTAGTAGCATTTAATGTACAGGCCCTGGGCACCTGTGATGCACTTTACTAGGGACATATAAGTATATTAAATGTGCCAATTGGGATGAACCAAAATTACCATGTTTAGGGGAGAGAGCACAAGCACTGGTTAGTAGTGGTAAAGTGTGCAGAGTCAAAATACCAGCAAAATCGAGGTCAGAAAAAGTAGAGGAGGAAGGCAAAATGTTGGGGGGAAGACCACCCTAAGGCTGTCAGTTCTAACAACAGTACTAATAATTTCTGGTTGTAACTCTTCTGAAGCGCTTCATATGAGCCGTTGGCCCCACCAATTAGGGTGCTCTTATACTCTAGTGTCTTCTGTGTGTAAACTGGGCTTTTAAGTTGACAAAGAGTTATCGTTGATGGATCAGGTAACTAAATTATCTTCTACCAACTTTCTCTTGATGAGATTGCTTAGAAAACTTACAAGTTATCTACCTTCTCATACTAGACCATTAGTGCTCCAAGCCACTATTCTCAGTCGCTTGAACTATTGTAATTTTCTGTTCTTGGTCTTGTCTGCTTCTACTCTGCATCATATACAGAGAATTCAAAATGAAGCTGCATGATTAGCACTAAATTGCCCTGGTTGTTCTCCTGAATCTTCTTTTCTGAAGTTACTTCATTGGCTGTCACTTGCTAAAAAGATTATTTTAAAGGCATGGTGCATCATACTTAGAACCTATCATCACTTTGGACCTACTTACCTGCAAAAAAAAAACACTACCTTTACCATCATTTTGGAAACTTAAGATCTTGTAACAAGCACCTTCTGAGCCTAGAATAGGCCGCTACCACATGAGACAGTTTTGTCAATCATGGCAGCCTAGACCTGAAATTTGCTGCCATTTCATCCGCGCTTTATCAATATTCTATTGCATTTTCAGGATGTTGAAAAGTTGATTTTTCTCTAATTAGACTTCATGGCTTATCCTGTAGTCCTTAATTCTGAGTGCCAGGACACCATTTTGGTAACAGTGTGCTTTAGAAGCTCATTTTACATTACATTAGAAGGGCAATTAACATCTGTAATGGCTGACAGATCATAGACAATAAAGCTATTAGCACTTGTCCCTCTAATCTCACCCAACACAGGCAGACAAACAGGCCAACAGCCCCCATCTGCTCCATGCACCTTCTTTGCACTACAGCCTTAAAATGCAAGCTGAAAACTGCATTTAGTGACAGCATTGGAAGAATTCGGATTAGTTGAGACAATCTCAGCAATTCAGGCTCGGTCGTAATTGTAATTATAAATATAAATGTAGAACTGGAAATTAAAACAAACTAAGTAGGGTCTTTGAGAGCTGTACCTTAATTTGTCATTGGAAGTGTTTGGAACTGAGCAGAACATTTTTAGCTAGAAGTCAGAAGGTGACTGCATTATGATACTTTTTTGGGGAAATATGGCAAATCTATTCTTGCACCACTCTTCTTGCTTGCTTAAAAATATATTTTATCTCATATGTTTCCATATTTGTTTTAAAACAATAAGAGAAGTTCCTTTTGCTCAATTCCCTGTTTTGCAGCTGTGATACAACAACATACAACATCTTCAATTCACAAACCCTGCAGTGAAGGTCGATCCATAATCAAACTGCTAAGTTCTCTCTACCTGATTTTCAAGCGAATTATCAAATCTTCCTCAATTATGTGATGTGACCCTTGATGTTATGTAATGCGTTATGTTATGTAATTTTATGTCGATTTGTAGAGCATGCTCATCGCCCGTGAGGGTATCCAGGCACTTGAGCAGGAGTATAGATGTGTTGTCTCTGCATGGTTATTAATAGAACCAGGTCTTCAGCTTCTTGCAGTGCTCAAGAAGTGAGGAGGAGGCTCTGATGTGTTTTGGGAGGTCGTTTAAGTGTTTTGGGTGTGATGTAGGAGAACGAGTGACCTCAATGGCTGCTTTTGTAAATGCATGTGAGGGGTGTGCACGAATGAAAGTGAGGCTGAGCGTAGGTGTCTGACTGGTTGTATGTGGCTGTTCAGGTATGCTGGTCCAGTGTTGTGCAAGGCTTTCCACATGTGCATGGGGGGTTTAAATTGGCAGCATTTGTGAATGGGGAGCCAGTGGAGCTATCTGAGGTGAGGTGAGATGTGGGTGTGGTGTGGGAGGTTGAGGAAAGTCTTGCAGCAGCATTCTGGATGGTCTGGAGTTGTGTGTGAGTTGCTTGGAGAATCTGGTGGAGAATGTGTTGCCATAGTCGAGTCTGCTAGCAATGAGTGTCTGCTTGACGTTGTGTCTGCTGTTCTGTCGCAGTCATTTGAAGATCTTTTGTAGCATGCATAGGATATGGAAGCAGGCAGAGCTCACTACGTTGACTTGTGCCATCATGCTGAGCTTGTCGTCCATAGTGATCCCCAGCTTTCTGTCATGGTCGGTGAGTGTTGGCGTTGTTCCCAGCTCCATTGTCCACCAGGTGGCATCTCATGGGGAGGTCTTGTTTCAGAAGATCAGTACTTCTGTCCTGTCAGAGTTGAGCTTCAAGCAGTTGGTTCTCATCCATTCTGCTACCATGGTCATGCAGTTGTTTAAGTTGGTTCTGGTGGTGGTTGTCTTGTCCATCAGGGAAAGGATGATTTGGTTGTCGTCAGCGTAAGAGATGATTTTGATGCCTTGGGATCAGATGGCTGGCTAGCGGTATTATGTAGACGTTGAACAGGGAAGGGCTGAGGGATGATCCTTGGGGGAAACTGCAGATCAGGTTCTTAGTTTCTGATGTGAAGGGTGGCAAACTGACTCTTTGGATTCTTCCAGTGAAGAAGGAGCAGATCCAGTTGAGAGCGGGTCCTTGGATGCTGATCCTGTGGAGTCTTCTGATGAGTGTGTTGTAGGAGACTGTGTTGAATGCCGCTGAGAACTCGAGTAGGATGAGGGCCGCAATCTCTCCAGATGTTGTCAGTGGATGTGATGAGTGCTGTTTTGGTACTGTGGTTTTCTCTGAAACCTGGCTGAGTGTTGTCCAGCAGGTGGTGTAGTTTGAGATGAGGTGTGAGTTGCTTGTTGATGGCCTTCTCTTTCACTTTGGCTGGGTAGGGGATCAGGGAGATGGGATTGAAGTTGCTCAGATGGTTCGGGTTGGCGACAGTTTCTTGAGGAGGGCGTTGACCTTTGTATGCTTCCAGTCTTTATGGAATGTAGTGGATGTGATGGAGGTGTTGATGATGTGGGTGAGGGGGGTGCTGATTGGTGCCACTTCCAGGTTATAGATGTGGTGGGGGCATTGATCTATTGGTGCCCCTGAATAGATAGATTGCATGAGCATCGCAGTGTCTTCTCTGGTGAGAGTTTCAGATTAGGTCATGTGGCTGTGTTGGTTGGTGATGGGCAGGTTGGCAATGAGATTGCTGGGGCTTGGTTGGTGTGTGAAGTTGCTGTAGATGCTTGCGATTGTGCTATGGAAGAAGTTTTATAGGTCGTTGTAGAGTTTTTGGAAGGGGGTGATGCTGATGTCGGAAGCTGGTGTTTGGTGAAGTCCTTGACTAAGGAAAAGATCTTCTTGCAGCTGTTGGTGCTCCATTCGATGCATTCCACTAGTGCTTTGTTCTTAGTGTCTCTCATTTTTTGATAATAGTTCCTGAATGCAGCCTTGTAGGTGGTTCTATCGGTGGGTTTGTGGCTGGCTCTCCATTTTCTTGCTAGCCTTTTGCAGTGCCGTTTGGAGCCCTGAAGGTCCTCTGTGGACCAGCGGCATTGCTAGTTGGTTCTTTTTTGTTTGTTGGGTTTGATGGATGCGAGAAATTCTGCAAAGTTGTTGATCCAGTTGTTGAAGTTGGCAATGTCTACATTGAGAGTGTCCGTGGGGTTAGGTTGATCCGTAGATGATTGAGTGGTCAGTCCTTGTGAGCGGTGAGGTAGAGTTGTACTTGATGCTGTCATTTATGGTAAAGTTGGGGTTCAGTGTGTGTCCTGCGATGTGTTGGTACTGTGACGAACTGGGTTAGTCCAATGTTGGTCAGACTTTCGAGGAGAGCTGTGGAACAGGGGTTGGTTCTGTCTTCTAGGTGAAAGTTGAGGTCGCTGAGGAGTATGAAGGCTCTGGAGTTGATGGTATGAGGGGCGATGAAGTCAGTGATGAGGTTGGTAAAGGTAGCTCATGGTCCGAGTGGTTGTTAAACGAGGGTTCCATTTAGGGTGAAGTTTTCAGAAATTTGCAGCTTAAAGTGCAGATGTTCTATGAATGGGGTGGTGCTTTCCGTGGACGTTGAACACTTGATGGAGTCTTTGTAGATGACTACGAGCCTGCTCCTGGCTTGTGCAGCCATTCTATCATGGGATTTTGTAGCCCTTTGTGATTGCTGCAGCATTGTCGGGTGCTGACGTGGAGTTGAGCCAGGTTTCCTTGAGGAAGAGAAGGTCTGGTGCAGTGCTACTCAACAGGTCTCTGATGTCAGTTGCATGTTTGTTGAGAGATCGTGTGTTGAGTAGCATGCATGTGAGTGAGTGTTGGGGTGCGGGTTCGCGGAAGCATGTGGTGTTGGGTGGGGTGCTGTTGCTGTTGCTGTTGCTTGTGTTTGCATGTGATGTGTGGGTAGGCTGCTCCAGGTGAACTGGCAGCGGGTGCAGGTGAAGGCTTCTATGGTGGGGTGTGTCGTGGCAGTACCTGGAGGAGCAACATCCCAGGTCGGGCAACCAGAGGAGCACTACGGAGTACTGGTGGAGGGCGATCGGACCAGGGTTTCTGACAGTGGGCGTGGTCCAGGTGCAGACGCGCTCAGATGAGCTTGCCTGTGGCACGACTTCAGCGCACTAGTGGTGCAGTATGAACAGTGGCTGCCATTAAGTAGGTCCGGGGAAGAGGGAGGAGCGTGGTGGTGCGGTGGCCGAGGGGAAAGAAGAGTCAGGAGAAGTGTCAGGAAGAGCCGGCAAGGAAGGGGGAGGCAAGAAAAGGCATCGGAAGGGGGGCTGCAGGGAGCACAACAAAGAGGGCAGAAGGCCAGAAATGAGGAGAAAGGACTGAAAAAACAACTGCAAGCAGCACAAGGACTGAAAAGAGAAAACAGTGCAAAAAGCGATGAGTGAGAAACAAAAGAAAGAGAACAAGCATTAGTGCAAGAGCACAAAAACGATGAAAGAGTACTAAAAAAGGAGTGAGAGTACAAAAACAAGTAAAAGATCAGAAGGCACAGGGGATGACAGAGAAAGCAGGCACAAAAACGAGCGAAGGGGCAAGAGGCACAAAGAGGTGAAGAAGAGGACAACCTTGAAAAAGTCACTGTGACATAACACGTGTGGGATGTGATTGTCTACCGAACTCAAAATGACGGAAATTCTTTACTGCTCACTTTATTGTTAATAACGTAGCAGTACAATTGTTAACAATTGACGTACTATTGTTGTTATGTTTGGATGCCATTATTGAACTGCCTTAACAATTTGTTCACCTTTACGAATGTACTATAATTCTGGTCGTTTTCCATATAACAAACAGTACTTTATGACTATCAAACTTTGTTTTTCCAATTTACATAACTTGTGGAAAATCTATAAGAAACTCCACTTAGTGTGCTCCAGACGATTGTCTCTATTGATCTACACACTTATTTGATTCAATGTCTCTGTATAATATGTTTGAGATGTAAAGCCCTGTAATACCCTACAATGGGATCTGTAGCACTAAAAAAAATTGTGATAGATGTGTTAAGGGGCGATGAGGGGCACCTTTGGAGGGTGGTAGTGAGGAAATCCATGGAGAAGGACGTTATAGGGGGCGCCAACACAGATTGTCACACTGGGCCCCATCAGCACTAAAGCCAGCCCTCCACACACGTTTTATTCCATCACACACTGCGCAGCGTACACGAAAACTGCACCTTAGTGGTCATCACGCACAACATGGAAACACTTGCCATATAGGATCAACACAAAGAGAACACCCTTCCAACCACATACACTACACAATGTGGCATGCTGCCTATGCAGGTAATCAATTGAGTCCCCACCTAGGTGTAGCAAGTGCTGTGCAAATGTTACAACAGGGTACATAAAAGTAGTGAGCTTCATGTACGTAATTGTTTTACTCGTTTAATGGATAACTATAACCAATGTACAACTAACATATGCCTCAATGTCCACGTTTTTCAATACTGCATCTGTAAAGATTCGTAAAGTTATTCGTTACACATACCTAAATAATCGGTATTGTGTTGCACATTTTCCAACAACAATCCACTGTGTGTGCAATCAATGCGCATCTCTGTAACAGAAATGCGTACAGAAGCCTCCAGTGTTCAGCTCCACAATCGCAGTTTCTGACAGTGACATCCTTCTTAAAATGGAGCTGACTTTGCTTCCCCTCCCGCAGCTGCGAAGCCTGTGCATACAGGCACTTTACAGTTCTATTCAGCCGATTCCTTTCTGCTTAGAGGCAGCTGACTGCCCTTGCGCTGTTGCCGTGGAGGTCTAGGCCAGACCCGCATAGGGAATATTGCAATCACATTGACGACTAAGCATTTCATTCTACTCACCTTTCTGCTTCAAGCTCCCTTGGATGGTTTCCCTTCCCGCCCTCTGGTGATGGTCTCCTCTCAGATCACCGGCGGCCAATGTGAAGCCCGCTTTTGCTAGTCAACAGTTACTTAAATGACAGTTGTTGGGTGATATTCAGACCTCCCATCCGTGAAAGCCGACATATCTCCCTCAGTACATCACGCTCCATCCCACTGGTCAAGATACCCTCGTTCAGCCAGGACTTAGAAGAGTTACAAATCAGCATGGTTTTACATGTACCAGGCCAACATTGGATGGGATAAGAAGGTCCCAGTCACCTGATGTGCTTCCTTAGTATGTCCAGACTAGCATTGTAAAGCATGGCTTTACTCCATGTGCATGGACAGAAGAAAGATGTACCATGGGGGACTGTTATATACTGCAGCTCCCTGCCCACCTGTTGCAGCTGTCGGCAGCAGTAGCAGCTGCTACTGGACGGGGTTGGTGGGGCAGGGGGGATTAGGGAGGGTCGGGAGTTACGTTTAACGGCTGGCCGGCCGCCGCCTCTCTTCCGTCCTCTTCATCTTCCTGTCGCAGCCAGCAGCAGCAAGCACCCAGGAACACAGATTCCCCTGAGCCAATCACAACGCTGCAATGCAGCGTTGTGATTGGTCTGAGTGCCGTGGATAGGCGCTCAGACTGGAATAGGGAGCCTGTGCATGTTCCTCACCAGGCTGTGTAAGGCAGCCTGGTAGGAACATGCAAAGTGTCCATGAACTGTTTGGTCGGCCCAAGAGGGCCGGCCAAACAGTTCATGCGCACTTAGGGAGTGCACTCCACTCCTCCCCTTCTCTGGCCAGCCCCGCCCAACCCCACCACTGACTGCAATAGGGCAAATAAAATGATAATAACGATGTTATTATCATTTTTTTTCCTTTTAAGCAGTGGAGCGACTCTCCTCCGCTTTAGCGGAGGAGCCGCCACTGGTCGGCACTTTCACTAATACTTGTAAAACGGCTGATGCGCAGGATTGGGGCAGTGTGAGTCCCCAAGGTCGGGAGTGGTTGAACAAATAAAGAAAACCTGCACAGAACAAAATTACAGAAAGCAAAAAGTAGTTAGTTAGTCAGATTCAAATCAGTACCAATTACGTATACAAAGAAAGCCAATTTTGTGAGGTCCTAACATAAGGGAATCAGCCAGAACCAAAATATAGTTCAGCAAAGGACAAACATAATCTACTCAGTTTGTAAAACAAGGGAGAGTCTAATATAAATCAGCAAAAGGACTGATGTATATTCTGCCTCCAATGGGAAAGAGATAAATGAGCAGAAAGTCTAATGTGGAGACTGCTCAGTTCAAAAGCAAAGATAAGTCTGGCATACATTCCAGAAAGGGCACATTTTATAGTTTCAAAGAAGTGAAAAGGCGCACACTCGACATGGTGTGAACAGGAATCATAAGACTGTACTAACAAAGATACATGACATGAAACAATCAACATTGTAGAAATTGTGCTACATAAATAAGATACTCTCATAAACACCTACATTGTTAATAATAATTGGACACCCTTTACCCCACAAACAAGGGAAATGCCATTGCGCTGTTGAAGCAAATTAAACAGTTAGCCATTTAAAAACAAATGAAGTACAGTTGTGGCATGGGAAGCAGAAGGCCTTGAAAAATAATGTTAAGTGTGTCTTACATATCCTGGTACATGGCTTCATTCTTGAGAAACACAAATTATTAAATTTTCCATAGTGCAAGAAAACAACATCATAAAGTAAATCCCATGTTTTCTATTTTATTAAAAGGAATAATAGAGAAGCGAAACATGCACGCAGGAAACATATTCATGCAATTTTAAAAGACACATTTTCTTCAGCAACTTTAAATTGGATGTTAGTACGAGCAGGCTAAGGCCCAGTAATGGAATGGTGATGAAGTTTTAACTAAAGAAGCAATACTTTGCAAATTGCGGCACTGTAGAAATTGCATTGCAAAGTATGATTGACAGATTGGGTCATAGAGGAGACTAGCATTGATCAACAGGCATGGCGACCAAGGTTTTGGTTATTGTGGAACCTAGCATGTGTTATGAGTCGCATGGCACAATACATATATTAATATACTGTTTTTAGTGGCTAGAGATTCTACTATCTAGTACCTGTGTTCCGGGATTTCCATGTCCATGATGGGGAGTGGACATATCACAGAGTCGCTTTACAAATATGCAAAATATCTCTTTAATCAGGAAGTAGGCCAGGCTTACAGTAAACATTCTCATCTAATGTCGTGCACACTAACTTCGTTTTTCAGCTTGCTAACATGACATATCTCAAACACGCAAATCACTTAAAGAGATTGACCCTCCCCTCGTGGCTGCAACGCTCCTCCTCTCTTTCTTTTGCCCTGTATAATCAAACTCCTATTTAACTTTCTACTTCTCTTTTACAGACCTACAGATCCTATCTGGCCCTACAAACCCCTATTCCTTTTACCTTATATTCCCAACCTGTGTTTGACCTGCCAGCTTCTCAATTAGCCTCCCCAATCCGGGCCCATTGCTGCAAAACTCCCCTGTTCATTTGTTATATTATGTTATTGTGAATTTCTAAAGCGCACGTTCACCTACAGGTCTCTTAGCGCTGAAATTAATTCTGGAGTAACCGGTAACAGGAAGTCCAAATCTAATTGTGCGCTTGGGTAAAGAGCCAAGTCTTCAGCATTTTCTTAAATCGCAGATAGTCAATTTCAAGTCTCAGGGTTGTAGGCAGAGAGTTCCAGAATTGAGGGCCCTGTGTTGAGAACCATGACCCTCCTGTCCGTTTGCGTCTGAATCTAGGGACTGCCAGTAGATTCATGTGCATGGATCTTAAGGTCCGCTGGGGGGAGTATTTGTAGATTCTCGAAGACATGTACTTGGGACCTATACCATGTATGGCTTTAAATAGGATGCATCCTGTTTTGAACAGAGAGCGCTGCTCCGTGGGGAACCAGTGAAGCTCTTTCAGCAGCGGTCTGATGTGACATCGTCTGTCTTGTTGGTAAATAATTCTGGCAGCTTGATTCTGTATCATCTGCAGACGGTGTTTCTGATTTTCCGGGAGGCCAAGGTACATCGCATTTCCATAGTCAATTTGTTATAAGATCAGGGCAATAGTGATTTGGATGCTGGCCTCTCTGCTGAAAACTCTTCAGATTTTTCGCAATTTCCGGAGTTGGAAAAAACATGCAGAGGTAACCAAACCAATCTGCGAACTCATGGAGAGATCCGAATCTATCTGTATGCCCAGGCTCTTGATCGTAGTCTTTGGGGTGGGTGCAGACCCTAACTCCGGGTGCCAGTGAGCAGGAGTCAAATGCAGGAGTTTGTTTTTGGGGATAATGATTTCGTTTTTTTCCGAGTTCAGTTTTAATTGATTGTTATTCATCCAATTCTTGTTGAATCTTCAATGGTAAAGATCAACTGCATGTCATCAGCATAGTTGTAAATCTTAACCTCCATCTGACGAAGTCTAGATATGAGTGTGCGAATGTAAACATGAAAGAGAATCGGGGAAAGGGAGGAGCCCAGCGGTACTCCACAGTTCATATTTACAGTACCGGATTTGTAAGGTGAGAGCCAAACTGATTGCTTGCGGTCCTCTAAAAAGGATTTGAGCCAACTCAGGGCAGCACCTCTGAGAACAGCTGCAGCAATGCGATCCATCAGTATATCATGGTTAACGGTATCGAAGGCTGCAGACAGGTCCAAGAGATTCAGGGCCTGAGTGCAGTCCTCGTCCGCCTTTCCTTTTAGATTGTCCATGATGGAAAGTATAACAGATTCGGTAGAGTGGGATGGACGAAAACCAGCCTGATGGGTGTCTAGAAAATTTGTTTCCTCTATGAAGGAGCTAAAAAATTTAGCTACGTGCGTCTCCAGTAATTTAGTCAGAAAGGGAAGAAGGGATATAGGCCTGTAATTGTCCAGTTTCTGCGGATCAATGCCTTGCTTTTTTTGCAGCGGAATAACCACTGCTTCTTTAAAGAATGACGGCACAATTCCTTGGGTCAGGGAAAGATTCAGAAAGGCAAGAATGGTATCTGGGAATGCTGAGTAAATGGATTTTAATATCTGGGGAGGGCAACCTCCTTAGGGGAACCTGAATTTACTTTATTTAAGAGTTCAAAAAGAAGTTCTTTATTTAGGCAGGGAAAGGAGGCCAGAGAAACGGAGTTGGTATTACTTAACAATTCTTCTACATCTTTGTGGCTAGAGTCTATCGATTCTTGAATTCTTTTAATTTTGTCTACAAAGAAGGAATTCAAGTAATTACATAATTTCTGTGTGGGAATGATAGGGGGGTCACACGGTCAGGGTTAGATAACTCTTTTACAATATTGAAAATATCTTGTGTGCTGTTATTTGAATTTAGTACTTTGTTGGTAAAAAAATGCTTTTTTGCCTCCAGGATGGCTTTTTTATATGTCATTAGGCTCACAATGTATGCCCTCTAGCTTTTGTTGAGTAGGTGTTACGCCATTTCCTTTTGTCCTTACGTACACTGAGTTTAACAGCTTTACGGTCAGTGGTGAACCATTTAGATGCTTCATGCCGCCTTATTCAGGAGGTTTTAACCTGTATAGGGGCATGGATGTTGATAGCGTTCAATTGTTTTTGTTAATCTCTTTACCTGCTATAACCAGCCTATTCATTATCACTTTAATTTCTCTGAGCCCTTCCTCTGCTTCCTTTCTACAACAAAAATCTCCACCAGACCTGCCCCAACAAGGCCAAACGGTGCAATCCTTGCACCAGGGTGGTTGCTGGACATTTCGCAGGTGTGAGGGATTGTGCATTCTCTTTTCACATATGCGATAACATCATTGTGTGCCTACTAAAAGACTTCAACCTTCACCTTGAGGACCACACCAATCCCAAACTACTAACCTCCTGGACCACCTGAGTATACTAAGACATTCACAGGGGGTGCTGATTGCAACCTGCCTAATTAATAATTTTGTACATTCCCATTGAGTTTTTGCGACCCCATGCATGGGAATGTACAATTTGTAATACAACCTATTAGTACATTGGTCTCATCAATAATTGCATACACATTTGCAAACAAGTCAGTGTGCAATTTGCACATCCTAGTTTGCAAATTTGTCTCTGTACATCAGGTCTGTTTTCCACAGGTGTAATGCTTTCTATACATCTCTGTAGAAGTAAGGTCAATGATGTAACAACACTCAGGGAAAAAGTAGGCTAGATTAGTCTGGCCGTCCTCATTTGACATCAATATCTTGGTATCTATAGAAGTCTGATGCTTCATAATGTAAACGCATATAAATATAACATGTATAATGCCAACAATTTTGAAGCTATGGTTTGAAAATGGACTATGCACTAGCTCTGATTTGTACTTCTTTCCTAATTGAACATCCTTCTGAAAAAACAAATCAATAAAGCTATATTCCTGTAACCTTTTAATCCATTACAAAATTAACTCCATCCTTCATAAACTATGCAGTTGAAAGCAGCTTTGGAATGCACAGACCTAAAGTTCACATGAGAATATCATTTGCAAGATATTGGCAACATTTACTTTCATAATGAGATTTGGTACAGTGTATCCTTCAGTTCTTAAAATATTGCTGTAAATATAATGTCTAAATCCATTGCAGGACTGTCAACATGCTTTAAAATATAAAATCCAGTATAAACCAACAAAGCCTGAAGAAAGGAAATAAATAATTATGTCCGCCACGATGAGATCATTAATATTCATAAACACTGAATATCTCTGCCTATGTGTGGGATCCGAGAACAGTTTAAAAAAAAGAAAAATAGCGGTTTTTAAAATGCTTTTAATCAGATGCCTATCTGAAGACAATATTTTTCAATACCAATTAAAATAAAAATATAAACTTCACCACAAAAATGGGATGAGATGCCCTTTTGATTCCTCCCTTTTGAAGCACATGATGCAGGAAATGGAGTCAGCTACGTTAAGAGAAATTTGACACAAATGCTTTAAGACAGAGTGGCTCCAGGCTTTTAGAGTGCAGTGCCAAAGGGTCAGGTAATTTTCCTTCTTCGTGGAACAAGGATCCCTGAACAGACTAATGTGTCTTTTAGTTTTAGGTCTCCTCCAGAATTTTAATTAAAGCTGGGGTTTTTCTTCATTTAATGTCTGCGAACAGTCTCCACTTTTTGATTCCTTTTTTGCAAAGATATTGTATTGTATTGTGTATATATATAATGCTTATTGTTGATTGCGTGTTTCCTCTTCTGTTTACTCGTATACAAGGCAGACTAATTTGATGCGTGCATTTCCTAAGGTGGAACAATGCACGCTGGGACATGCAGAGGCTACACAGTGAACTCATTTTCTCTATCAAAAGCAAAACCTTATCAACCAACATATTAGTTGATAAAGAGGGATTCGCAGCAGAGCTTTATCTTTCTGAAATGCAACACTACTCCAGATTCAGTGATTGTATCAGCAGTCCATAGTGCTTAATTTGTTAAAGAATAAGTGCTGGTGCCCAAAGTTTCTCTCAGAATTTTTCTGCCAGCTTCTGAGTGACAGGATTGCCCATTACCAATTCTGCTTAGTCCTAATAGCACCTTATGCATGTTGTATCCACCATCCTACACTCCCTGCCCCTTTAGCTCATTCTTGCAGGTTCTTTTTCATCCCAACTTTCTTTTTGTGTCACTGATTCCCGTCTTTCTTTTCCCTCTTCTTTCCCCTTTTCTATCTTTCTCTCTCCAGCTATGGGCCAATGACTGATAATGAAAAATAAGTCCTGGTGCCCAAAACTGTGTCCTGGTGGGCCCTACCTGCAAACACTGGCTGATATTAAGCACTGGACTACTCCATACGAAATAGTGACCTGAACTTGAAAATCAATTGGACTGACACCTAGTATTGTAAAATGGCTGGGAAACCAAATTAATCAGGAGCCAAGAGAGATATGGATCTTTGACACACAAAAAGAATTCTGCGCGCGACTGATGCATTACAAACCACACCCAATAACAGGCTGAAGGATGGAACAGCAGAACTCCCCGAAAAGAACTGATAGTTCTTGGCTAAAGGATATTGCATTTTGAGCACAGCTTGAGTGGGACTCACAAGCAGCGGCAGTCTAGCACCACTGTAAACATCACCATTTCTGCACTATTATCTCCTCACTGATATTTTTATTGGAGAGCCTTTGGTTTTTTCTTTTGCTTACTATCAACTCCTGGATCTGTGAATGTTATTTTCTGGGACTGGTTCACCATAGCAAGCAGCTGGAAATTCTGTGAGTGTTGGTACATGGGACCTGCATCCTGAGAGGGAGTACTGCTTTCAGTAATTCGGGGTATGATACATTGATGCAGGGCTCAAACCATTAACTAATCAAACTGGTTGCTCCATGCCTGCTTTTTATCAAGATTTTGAATTGAATTTCTGACAGCTAAATTAGGCTACACATACCATGCTTGCATCCTAAATCTGAGACCTGCAAATAAAATTCAAAGCTTACTGTTTCAAATGATTATGTATTGATTGCACTCACCTTTGTCAGTCAAATTAATAGTGAGTTAACCTATAATTAAATTACCATAAATCCATGCAATCACCACCCAAATGAAGTATTGATTTAATAACCACATTCTTACAATAATGCTTGCATATCATAAATATTACATTTACATAGCCTTTGTGCAATTCTACAAGTTTTAAACTTTGTTATGTGTTTGTTGCATTCAGAAGATCATTGGCCCTGATTCATAAATAAAGCAGGAAAAATACAGGCGGCGATTTCTGCCTCCACCTGTCTGTACTTTTCCTAATTCCTGAAATTCACAAATGTTTCCAGGAGTGTGCCTGGAAAGATGCACCAAGCACAGCTTTCCAGGCTACTTCTGGGAAGGTTGCATGACTTCCCCAGCAGGATCCTATATAGCCATTGGCAGAAAACACCAACTTGACAATAATAGTAAATCTTGATTGAAGACGATGGATAATATAGGAGATCAAATGCAAATCACCAAATCCACCCTGAATCGGTGTTTAGAAAGCCTAGCATGTCTTCCAGAAATAAGGAACTCCAGAAGAAATTCTGCTGCAGAAATTGTAGAGCATAACTCAAGGACACAAAAGCTGCTGAGTGAGCGATGAACGTGATGAGACATAAGAGAACGCATGTATTACGACACATCGAACTCAAGGAAATTATACTTGACCCAAGCAGGAAATAACATTACTACAAAAGAGTTTGTACCATCATGCATTGGGAACTTCAAGCAAAAATCACTAGAAAAGCAACTATCTGTTATTGGCTTATATTGAAATTTAGCCTGGCCTATATCTTCAGGATATGAAGTCTTTGAGGTACGAGAAGAAGAAGCCCATGCCAGACATTCTTCAAGACCCCATGCCTTGACTGCTGCCTTGTTAGGCCAACATTGCATGTGAGTCAGTCAATACTCTAAGCGAGAAGACCAGGGATGCACTGCCTTAATGTGCGCTGACCTAAAGAATAGAGATGCACTGCATTCTTCTCACAGGATGCAGGAGCCAACTAATATGGCGCTGTCTCTGGTGAATTCCCTGTGCCATTTAAAAAGATTACTGTGGTATTTTCTGAGCGCTGTGAAGATTGATGCCCTGCTGAATGAAAAGCTTGGGCCGGAATGTACACCAGAGCAAATTACGGTTCTTCACGCAAGATTGGGTATAAGATAATCAGAATATATTGGTCTACTTAGTCATTTAAGAAAATAAATATACAATGAGAGCAAACAGCTTGAAATGTAAAAGAATTTGTGAGAGGGTGGAGTAATAGTGCTGAGGATGGATGATGGAGGAATAAAATACAATCAATACGCTCTATTGACTTTGCCGACTTACTGCATGACTGTTTTTAAAAAGACGTCACACCACAAGTTCTCCATATGCCCTCAAATGAAAGAGATTATGCACTTGGTGCCTAAAAAGAAACACCGATTAAAGAAGAGGTGGTTCTACATTATCTTCTTTATTTTTCTCACTCTAGTTTCCAGCTTTCTTCCCAAAAATGCCACCTTTGTCAGTCTTCAATGAGGTTCTGGAGGGTCTCAAGGACTACCTTCTCGTTATCGCTCCTATGAAGACCATCTGTTTCTTGTGTATTAAATATAATTAATGCCAAATTAATGTGTCCGTTTTTTTAACCTCTTTATAACTCTTGTCCAAGCATTCTTCGGACCCTTTACATTAGCCGAAAGGTTGAATGAGACCCAGGTCTTGTGTGCCTAGGAGCATTAACTGTATTTCAGAACAATAACATTTCCCTGAGAACTCGCCCTTCTTTTCTTAACGATAGAGCTACATATGTTAGGCAATCCCTGCAAATCTTTGTTAGTACATGGGCGGCGTCCTCTAAAAAATCCAGATCTTGGTGGATCGCTGCATAATATCAGAGGCCCAGGTGACTGCTTCTGTCCACTGCAAAAAGGCAAGGAAACCTCTGCTGCTCTCACGAGGAACATTACATCCTGCGAAATCTGCAGAGTGGTCACTTGGAGAGCAGTACACACCTTTGCCAAGCCTATTGCTTGAAAACTAATTTAAGAAAATACACTGAAGTGGGTCAGGCTCTCTGCAGGACATATTTGTTTTTGGCTTTTCACATTTTCTCCATTCTCCTGGCATACTCAGTCCATGTCTTGGCATGAGGAATGAAGTTTATTTTATCTTTGTTAATATTATTGGAGATATCATATCTATTCCTTATTATAGGTATCATAATTAAATACATGAACGACCATACCTCTCCCCTGATTGAGTCAGTGGAATGAATAGCGAAATATTCAGATCTAACTTTTCTGCCAAAATTAGCTGACCACCGCTGGCAACGCAGTGCACACCAAGGGCCACCGCTGGCAACGCTGTGCACACCAAGGGCCACCGTTGGCACAGCTGTGCACACCAAGGGCCACCGCTGGCAACGCTGTGCACACCAAGGGCCACCGCTGGCAACGCAGTGCACACCAGGAGCCAGTTACTGCGTCTGGTTTCTCCTGAAAGAGACTACTGCCTAACAAGCCTGCAATTCCTGCCTGCTTTCAATCTTAAAGGATGGTTGAAAGGACAGTTCGGTCCATTTGAGGACCCGAGATTAATTAAAAAAGTTTGGAAATAGATATTGTCACTTTGAAAAGGCGTTTCGGGGCCCTGCACATTGGCATTGATATTAAGAGCTTATAGATTTAGTGAAGATACAAGTGATGGACAACTCTGATTCAGTAACTTTTCCTTGACTGTCTCACAGGTACAAAATTAGGTGTTTCAGTAGCCTGACGAATCTTAATACAACACTCATACCATATGCATACCAAATACACCTCATTCTGTATTGCATTGTATTGAAATTGCCTTTATATAGCACTCATTTTCCCTGACTTGGCGTAGAAAAGATTTATGACAAGCTGCACACTGCTCCAGAACAAGGTTGGTGATTTGTTTCAGTGGTTATTGTTGGCTTTTGGGATTAGTCTTGTTCTCTTAAGGCAGACATTCCAGACATTTCCTCCAGTTTTTATGCAGTACATTAAATTAATAGGAGTCGGGTATGATCTTTAGTTGGGGAGGGGGTATGTGAATTCATGTTTGCATTCCTGTGGCTGGAGGGTGGAGACTCAGGCAATGAAATGCGGAGGATGTAGACAGGGCAATTCCAGCAACTCCATGAACTTTGTTAGCAAGCGGCTGCTGATAAGTCCTTCCTGAGTACTATTTGGTAGATGGTAGCTGTGAGGGGTTATATTGTAGGCTCTGCTGTTCACAGTGAGGAAGCTTCTAAGTAAATTAGTGTGCGCATTGTGGTTATTATTTCCACTCATTGCCATGGACCCGGACACAAACGCTTTTAGGCATCTCTTAGAATTCCTTTATGTATTCAAATCTACATGGCGCGGTCTTTGAGCCATGCAATTTCCAAATTGAGCTCAGCTAGGAAGTGTTTATCACCAAAGTATGAAAAAGCACATCCAAAAAAAGGCAAAGCGTATCTTCTAGAAAATTAGGAGGATGCGGACCACGAGGTGAGCCCCCACACGAGCCTAGTACATGTTTTCATTGGCTGTGGGGCTCCCGCTTCTAATAGATGACAACAAAAATGTGATGAGTTGAGTGCTGTAATTACTCCCAGCTACTGGTATTTACTCAAGCCTTATGACCCCTCTCTGGCTCCTATGAGGTCACAGTCAAAAAAAGAATTGGGAGCCTAATGAAAATTATTGAAGGATTGTCATAACTATGGACTGGCCTCTCTAGCAGTGGTAGTCCGCCCTGCATCTCCTTTCAGAGACACCATGCATCAGGATGGTGTGTGAGATCTGTGTGCTAATATTGAGAGGCCACGAGAGTCAGATTAGTAGAGAATACCCATCAGAATGCATGAAAAGGAAAGAAAGTGATTATGAAAACGTAATCTGTATTTGCGCAATACCAATCAACTTTAAACTTTTCACTCGGCATGATCACTTACTCAAGTTTCACTGTCCATGTTACTCAGATGGCAGTGAACACCCCTCTAACCTAACTTATTGGACCCTTTGCAGGGTTGAAAGAACACTGCAAAATGACAACTGTGTTGTCTTGTTGTTTATAGCAATGGCCTGGTCGCAAAAACGGTCTAATGCTGTTCAGGTTTGTAACTATGCCAGGAAAGTATGCATGGGATGAGGCGAAGTTGGTGTCACGCAAGAGAATGTTCAATGAATGCCAGAAGTATAAGTTTTAAATGCTCCTATTGATGCATAGATGTACATTCAACATGAAAAATTGCATTGAGAGAATTGTAGCCAAGTAGGGATGATCGCAACTCTACCAATGGTGAGAAGTGTGATACACTCTGATGGGAATGGAGCTCCATAAGCTAACCTGAATCGAGTGGAGGGGTGAGGATCTCACAGTGCATTCAGTTCCTATCAAAGAGATCACTGGCAGCTGTTGGACATAGGTAACCTTGAGCAGTAAATGCTTTGGCAATGGACTACTAAAGCACTCGAGAAGTTGGTTGCTGTCTGTCACCTTGGTATGGGTGCTAACACAGTCCACTGTGAATCCCTCTGCTGCTCTGTGAGATGTTGGCTTGGATGATGGTGAGTCTTATGCGTGAAATCATGTATTGACTCCAGATTTAGGGAACTTTCTGACATTTCAATTTGTGGTGTCGACTCTTCCCCCATCATTCACAACGGCTTTGTCCCACTCTCTTAAATAAAACATTTGCTTGTATTTTCTAATTGTATTCCTTCGTGGATAACCATTTCAGAAACACTGTACGTAGAAGGAGACAGTACATTAGAACATTGGTGGAGGGAGTGACAGATAACCAGGTGGTGGGGTAAAGTACAATTGGATAATAGTACAACAAATCTAATCTTTTTTGCATACAAGTGCATACTCAGTTTGTCAGGGTTGAGGCCAATATGCCAGGGTAGGTTGAGGTTGGGACAGCCGGAAGGAACCATTGAGACTACAAATGAGGGACATAGCCTGAAATTTGGACCAGAGGATGCTTTCCAGAAACTCGAATAGAGGACCAAAAACGTCTATTTATCGGAGGGATTGAAACTATTGCAACTGTGAACCATCTGAAACTCAACAGCAACTAAGGGATCTTCCACTCAATACTGGGACAGTCTAGTTAATATTGTATGGCAAAATTAAAGGGTTAGAATTTTGGGAAGTTTGAGGCGTCTGTTGTCAGTGGTCTAAATAGAACATTGAAATTCCTTCAAGCAAAGGTGAATGAAAAACGCAAAACGATAAAATAAAGTGAAAAAATCAGCTGGCAGCAAAGAGGAATTAATTGATATATTATGGTCGCTAGTAGTAGGCAAGGGATATTATAGTCAGGGCCACTGGAATTAGGCAATTGGGCGGCCGCAGCAATTTTCGCATAAGTATAGATTTGCTGCATTTGCCACATAATCCATCATCAGCCGCATTATCTGCAATTTAAAAGAAATATGTTGGTTCTAGCTCAAACGAGTCAAAAGTTACTAAAAATGCAGGAACACGTGTTGCTACGCAGTGGAAGCCCTTTGCAAAGCTGGGCTGGTCACCTTTCTGTTCCTTATTGTTATATTTGGGTATTAAACTGGTACGAATGAGTTGCAACCAAGTTTAAATATGACGAAATAATGAAGTAATGCTATTACAAAATTTAGCACATTATGCTGCATAATGTGCCTTTTCTTGCCGCATAATTTACCCAACCCTGCCACATAATTTGGCCCTCTCCTGCCGCATAATTCCAGTGGCCCCAATTATAGTGAATTGCTCCGGGATAATAAAACAACAGCCGAGATCTCATGGTTGAAATAGAGAGATCTTTATTTGAAGAGAGCCGATCCAGCAGTGTCCGTCCTTCAGCTGTAGCTGTTCAACTGCCCAAGTTCATGATCTAGAACCTAAGTCAAAGACCAGCTGGAAGGTAAGACTGCAAGATAGAGTTCAAAGATAAACATTCTAGTTTACACAACGTGTTAAAATGAAGATACAACAAATATACCGCGCTTTGGGGGGAAACATGGCGGCCAGCATGTAGCGGGTCGCGGGAGAACTCCTGGAGCGCTCGTGATCCCGTAATGTGAACGGGTAGGACCGTGTAAAGTCTGCCTTGAAACTTTGAAGTGATGAAATATTTATTGAAGATGCACGTACTGTGAAACCTGTTTGTGAAGTGTAGTGGTTTAGTTCTCCGGTCTTCAGCAGACGCTTCCAAAAGTTCAGCGCGGTGGGTGGTGAGCGATGAGAGGTCTCTGGCGCTGTGGCAGCTCCTGCTTCGGTGCTTTGGCGCGGCTCGCCGCAACTCACTGGTCTGTGGCGCCGGACGCTGCCGTCCACCATTTGGCACTTCGGCACATTTGCTTGCTTTATTAGGAGGTTGCCGTCTCTGATTATAGCCCGGCGGGAGGGTTTTGTTTTGGTGCAGCAGGAAGCGGGAGCCTTTGGTTTCAGCTTCGGCGTTGCTCATCGGTTTTCAGCAGCTGTAGCTCCCGCCCTTGAGTTTGGCGCAGGGAGCCATGAGTGTTTTTTTGGTGTAGCAGAGGCTTTGGCACAGCGTGGTTGGAGGTGGAGGCGGAGAGAAGTGGCCAGCTCGGTGTGGAGAGCGCGGCCACTGGTAACAACGGCAACACGGCGTCAGAGCAGGTGTGGTGCAGGGCGGCCCTGGAGCTTCGCAGAGGAAGAGGCACAGCGGCCAGGATCCCCTTTCGAGGGGTAGGAGGCAGAGGAGGTGGCTGGAAGGAGGGGGCTACAGGTGACCATCCACAGAGAGAGGTACAGTCTACCAAAACCGGACTATCTATAGACTATAGGCAGAACTGTGTCGGTCTGCTGAAGGGTGAGGTAGAAGAGGAAGTAGTTCCTGATCAGGTTGATCCCATCAGCTCTGACTCTAACAGAGGCAGGGAGAAAGTGATACATGGGGTACACCTGTAGAGGGGGTCTCTAGGTACGCGCTCCGTAGTTCCGCAAAGGTAGTGGAAAAAGGGGTCAGTCAGCAGATATACGGACTATCGAACCAGAGAGAGACTTTTGTGAAGCTAGACAGGAGGCTGAAGGGGAGAAGCGGGAAGGAGGAAATAAAGTTGCTAAGGTGGATGGGGTGCAGACAGATAGAAAAGAGGAGTGTGAGTTCTGAAACAACACATACCTCATTTAAGAATCCGTTTCTCTCTGACCCCAAGACAAAAAACTAAAAGTCTTCATTAAGGAAAGGGGTGCAGGCCCCCAAAATAAAAATAACCCCATCCCTAAAAACGTACTTTAAAGTTCTACCAAAAATTTTAATTTGGGGTGAAAACACGATGGCGGGTGTGAATATGGGTCAGGAGAAGGAAGCCATGAAACGGTCAGTAATCCCGGATAGCCACCTAGATGATCCCGGTATGGTGGGCCAAGGAGACGGGGTAGCAAAATCTCAAATAACTACCGACTCCGATCTTGACACAGATAACCAGCCTTCTAGTAGAAATCCAGATAGCCTAGTTCCTATTTCTGAAGATCCTGCACAGGCCCATCACCATCTACAGAAGGACGACGCTTCTGTCGGAGCACTCTTAGTAGTACTATCAGCAGAAATCAAAAACAGGTTCGAAATATCAGAGTCGAATCAGTTGGAGATAAAGAAGGCCTGTGAAGTAATGGAAAGGAAGATAGATGACCTCAGCAGTAGAACTACGACATTAGAGGAGGAGGTCAAAGAGCTTAGGCAAACTGCGCTGAAATAGATAAACTAAGGACTGCAGAGAAAGAGAACTTGGACAGGGTTGAAAGGCTGGAAAACTTCCAGAGATGAAAAAACTTGAAAATCCTGAAAGTACCTGAAGGCAGAGAGGGTGACGATATCAAAACATATGTAGTAAGACTGATTAAGAATAAGCTCCAGATGGAGGAGTCAGAAGAGGAGATAGCAAAAGATATACAACGAGCCCATAGGGATCCTTTTAGACTCAATACAAACAGGTCCAAACCCAGGAAGATCTTAATTAATTTTTTTACTTTCTCTCTAAAAGAGAAAATACTGTCAAATGCCCTGGGGATGAAATCTATTGAGGTGGATGGTGCTAGATACGAAATCAGATCAGATGTTTCTGCAACCACCTCTAACAGGCAGTGGGAGATGGGACAAAGGATCGACAGGCTAAAGAGTCTAGGAGCCTCGGTACAGCTGAGGTTTCCTGCTTTTTTAAAGGTCATGTTAAATAATAAGATGCACATCTTTCATTCTGTAGAGAAGGTGGATGAATTTATTAAAAATTTACAACCGGGTGGCTAGACCTCTCTCCTGAATTGTATTACATCATCACTACACTTTTTTATAAGTACTATTGTGATAGGGTGTAAAATTCCTATTTTAAGGGTATGAATTTTATAAACCTAACAATAAGACAGCGGCAAAATTAAAATTTATTTAGATTTAATTCGTACCTGTTATTTCTACTTTTATTATTATGCACGCTCCGGGGGGGGACGCCCATATGACCTTGGGTCATGAGGAAATAGGGGAGGGTTTCCCATGGGGAGGGGGGTATAGGGGGAGCACAGGGTGGGGAGCAGAGGGAAATTTTTTTTAAAAAAGATCCTCTATTGTCTCTATAAAGTTTTTAGTATTGATTGGGAGTTTGAAATTTTGGGGCTGGTTCTTTGATCTTCTAGAAGATGGGTGAGAAGGGAGGGAAAGCAATGAAAATCAAAATCTTGTCCTGGAATGTCAATGGTCTTAGGATACGAGGGCGGCGGGACAAAATTCTACAATATCTGAAGGACTGTTCAGCCCAGATCATCATTTTGCAGGAAACCCACCTGTCGGAGCAGGAGGCCTTGGGTCTTTTTGGGGCCCAAAACTGGATCTCTCAGGCAGTGTGTACATCCCATACGGGGGTAACAAAGGGAGTGGAGATTTTAGTAAAAAGAGGGGCACAGGTGGTTTTTGGGGCACCGATCTCTGATAAAGCTGGAAGGTGGTTAATTGTTAAAGCTAAGATCTCGGGGCAGGCCCTTTCTCTAGTGGGATATTACGGCCCGAACAGAGATGATGTCTCTCCTTTAGGAGATTTGCTAGCAGAATTAATAGAAGTTCCCGATCCTATTATTATGGCAGGGGACTTCAATGCTGTTTTAGATTACTCCTTAGATAGAACTTCACGTAGCAGAGCATGCGTCAACCTAAAAATGTCCACATTTATCAAGCAAATTGTGGCTCAGTTGGGGCTTTGTGGCATCTGGAGACAGAAGGAAGGGAAAATAAAAGGCTTTATCTTTTATAATAAAAATATAGGCATCAATCGAGGATTGATTATTTCCTTATAGATAGTTGATGGAGCAGAGAAAATAAAAATTTTTAACCCCTAACAAATTTTATAAATAATTAATAAAATGTTCGTTTAAATGTATTAATCAACACTGTACGTGAGGGAAGGGTAACACGCAAGTATATGGGCTGAATAATCTATTAACGAATGTCTGTGTGTCTAATTATAACATAAAAATAATTGCGTACTAAATTAATAATAAATGCATGATTTGTACTTCATAGAATATAAACGTGTCGTTGCAAAAACAATAGTGATGGTAAGTAAGGAACAGCTTAAATGTTGCTTTCTGCTAGGTAATAACTAATTGGGGTACGTAGATGACGGGTGGGAAACGAAAAGGCTATGTTTCTCTATTTTAATTATGTTTTGTTTATTTCAAAATAGTGCTTCTAAGTGTAAACGAGTGGCGATATAAAATGGCTGCCGGTTATTGAAGTGCGCATGTGCGGGGAAACGCGTGACAAGGGAGAAAAAGTTGGAGAAAAGCTAACCATGTGATGAGGCTGAGAGGCTAGGATGCAAGAATGGTCAAGGCTGATGTGACCTAATTGAACTGATAGTGTGCCGTGGTGATCAGCAAGGAACCGTGGGAAACCGTTTTAAGAGAAAGGACAATGCCTGCAAAGTTCTCGAATGTATCGAAAGAAGTTACAAATGTACTGATCGAAGCGGATGGAAACATGTCTTGAACTGTGAGAAAGGAAATGATCATATACATTCCAAAGAACAAGTTGGATCCGGGAGAACTTGATTAAGAATGAATAGATGAAATGAATGGACCAATGAAAGAAAAGCGTGTTATTAATGTTGCAACAATTAGTTAGCAAAGTTAGAATTAGGGTATAAGAGGGCCTACTCTTAGTGGGAGGGGGTCACAGTCGGAGTTGGAGAGTCGCAGTCAGAGTCGGTGTTGGAGTTGGTAGCTTCCAGTGCTTGGTGGTCCAGATCGATCCATTTACTGAGCGGGAGATGCTGAAAGACTGTTAGATGAGACGGGTTGCAGGTAGCTGATGCTGACGAGCTGAAGTTTCTTTTGCTGTCTTATTTTTCCAGTTGAGTATGAGAATCAAGATATTTTTAATTCGTAAACTTAGGTTAGAAATCCTTAGGCTAAATTAGGGAAGATAGGCAGGTAATTAGGGTTTTTGCTTCATGACAAAATTTCCTTTCTGCAATAAAATTGATTTTGCTTAATAAATATTTGAATTAATAATGAATGAATAATTGAATAAAAAGTCTAAATTCTTTCTCATGCTTTTAAAATTATATAAAATTTAAGATTCTTAATCAAACGACTCAGTGGTTATTTTACTAAATGATTGTGACACTAGTAATTGGTTATTGTGATTTAGCTGGTCTTAATCACTACAAATTAATTTCTTACTAGATGATCCATCGACAAAACAATGAGCAGGAATATCTTAAGAAATAACTAAGAAAGCGATAGGTTAAGGTAATAAGGTATCCCGGTTCTTTCCAGCGGTACATAAATGGTGTTTTCCATTTAGTTCTCATGTTTCTCCTAGGAGTATAGAATTTCGTAAAGGTGTAAAGGAAATCCAGGTGTGTGTTTGTGTGTGTGATAGGCGATGTTTATGGGCCCCATCGTCATGTGGATGTGAGAAAATATAAGTCGCCCCTGGATGACCGATAAGTGACCTAGGAGGAAAATAGTTTTTATTGTACGCGCTGCATCAATAGTGACCTGGTAGACTGTGTCCACAAGGTTGAGCATGTGGGAGTTCATCTGTCGGATCACTCAGCGGTCGTCCTACATTTGAAGTCACAAGAGAGGATCATTCATTCCAGATGGACCCTAGACCGTACAATTCTGCAAGAAGAAGTTATGGCAGCACTATCTAGAGAGACAGAAGAGTTTTTCCATCTTAATCAGGGGTCAGCAGCACATGGAATAATTTGGGATGCCTATAAAGCCTTTTTGAGGGGTAGATTAGGGGCGCTGGCAGCTGAAAAAAGACGCAGTTACTATAAAGAAGTGTCAACTGTTGAGGAACAGGTTCTGGCCCTCGAGAAAGATCTGACTGATCCCACGATAGACGAAGAAGCCCGGGAAAGCCTGTTTAAAAAAGTACAGGAAGTTAAAGCTAAGCTGGCAGTAATTATACAAGAAAGGGTAAGAAAGAAATGGGATGCCAGTAGATTGGCTCATTTCGAATATAGTGAAGGCTGCAACAAGCTGCTGGCCTAGAAGGTCAAAAAGGAGCAGGTGAGAAGCAGGATAGACCAGGTTAAATGTGAAAAAACTGGCGATCTTATTAGTGATAACAGGGAGATTGAGCGTGCTTTCCACAGCTATTACAGCGGGGTATACCATGAGGATTTAAAATTTACTCAAGATGAGGTTGAAGTTTGGTTGGGACAGGGCTTAAGTAGTACCCTTTCAGCAGAGAAGAGTAGGCAACTGAATCGGGAGATTGGAGAAGGGGAAGTAGAAACTGCATTAAGACAAGGTAAGAAAGGAAAAGCCCCTGGCCCCGACGGTCTACCTCTTGAGGTATACAAAGTTTTGGCTGGTGTATTAAAACCTATCCTTGTAGAATTCTTTAACGAGTTCTTTTTGAGGGGGGTGAATTTGCCAGCCTCATGGGATGAGGCTAACATCTCCCTAATTCTGAAGCCAGGTAAAAGCCCAAAAAATTGTGATTCGTATCGGCCAATATCTTTGCTGAATTGTGATTATAAGATCTTTGCAAAGATATTGGCCGACAGGTTAAATGGACCAATGGCGGAGTTGATCCATACGGATCAAAAAGGGTTTATTCGGGGTAGGTCTCTGAAAGAGCTGACTTTCTCGTTGATAGGTTCGATTGACCTGGCAGCCGCTTATGAGCTCCCACTTGCGGTAATAGCTTTAGATGCCACTAAAGCCTTTGACCGGGTGAATTGGGCTTTTTTGCAGACTGTGGCAGAATCTGTAAATCTTGGCCAAAAGTTTTGTAGAACATTGGAGGCTATCTACAGGACCCCAAGAGCTAGAGTGCTAGTTAATGGCTCCTTGACAGACCCGGTTCTTATTAGTAGGGGTACGAGACAGGGGTGTTCCTTATCGCCACTCTTATTCAATTTATACATTGAGCCCCTTCCCAGGAAAATAAGGGAGGATTTGGAGATTGTACCTTTTCAGTATGAGGGCTGGTGCAAGAAATTGGGCCTCTATGCTGACGATATTCTCATTTTTCGAATAACCTACAAAACACCCTAAGTCGCATTACAACACTAACAACAGACTTTGGAAAAATCTCGGGTTATGAAATAAATGGGAATAAGTCGGAGGTCATGACCTGGAATTTGGAAGCAGGGGAAGCACCCATTAGGGAGGCAATGAGGTATCTGGGAGTCATGATTCCACAAGACATCTCCAGATTGACCAAAGTCAATCTGGAGATGGTAAAGAAAGAGATAGTTAAAAATCTGGGCTCACCTCCAGCTTACCTTACTAGGCCGAGTAAACCTTGTAAAAATGATGATCCTCCCAAAATTAACTTTCTTGATGATACCATTCCCCTCCCGTTTGATAAGGAAGCGCTTAAAAAGCTGCAAGGTCAAATAGGTAGCTTTATTTGGTCAAGCAAGGGACTCAGAATAGCCTGGAAGAAATTGAGGAGGAGGGTGGAGAAAGGGGGCATAGCACTACCAGATCTGCTATTTTATTCATGGGCCTTTTTATTAAAAAATGGGAAAATGTTGCTGAACACACCCACAATTTCAGAGATTGGGAGACTGCTGGGAGTAATGGCAAGGCAGGAGCCAGGGGGCAGTGTCGGCTTTATGTTTAAATATGCAGACCCTAAATTCTTCAAGAAAGTCAGGTTAAAGATTTTGAGAGGCCTGATTGAGACCTGGTATAGGGTCAGAAAAGTCTTAAAAATACCATACTTCAGTCAAATGGCTCCTATATGGGACTCACCTGGCTCACCGGTCTGGACAAAAGATGCACTAGCTCGACCTTTGAGAGAGGCTGGCCTAACAAGATGGGACCATATTACACAGGATGGTCTTTTAATAAGTTGGGAATCGTGTAACCATCATTTGGAACAACAAATGTCCAGATTTAAATACATGCAAATACATAGTTGGTTTCAAGATCCAGGTACAGTGATAGGAAGTTCAAACGAACTGGAGGACAGACTTCTGAATGAGACTGTACTTAAAAAGGAGCTTGCCACAATATACTGGCTGATGGTGGAACTGGAAGATGGGGTCTTCACTTTGCCAACGGAATTGTGGGGAAGATGCTTGCCGGGGTCTTCGCTGGAAAATAAGTGGCAAGTATCAATGGCTATGTTATTTAAAATAGTAAAACCAGCACACCTAGGAAGAAACCACCTTTTCTCCCTTCATAGAGCCTACTGGACGCCCCAAAGGTTGTCAAAGTTCGGGAGCAGAGGAGATGTGGTCTGTCCTAGGTGCGGTAGTCCAAGAGAGGATGACGTATATATGTTTGTGGAATGTCCGGAGATTCAGCCTTTCTGGAATGATGTGAGTAGGGTTCTGTCCACTGTGCTGGATATGGACATTAAGGTAAGCGTCCTGTTGGTTATTTTTGGATGCATAGACTCCCCCGCAAGTATAACGGATAACAAAGCAAGGCTGCTTTTTTATTCTATTCTGTTGGCACGCAGAGAAATTTGCAAACAATGGATAGCTGTATCCCCTCCAAAGCTCATTGATTGGCTAATCTCTATTAAATATGTCGCTAGCCTGGATATGAAGGCCTTCAAAAAGCATGATTTTTGGTCTCCCTTAACAGAGTGGTGTGACCAATAAATGAATAACGAAGTCCGATGATTATGCCTTCCTTGCCTCGTCTGGCCATTCGGCCCCCCCTTGCTTCCCATTTTATGTTTCGGCGTGTGAGGGAGAGCAGGGGAGAGACAATAAGGGAACATAGGATGGAAGATGGTGCTTCAAATAAACGAGGGCGCAAAAGGTTGAAGCCAGTATCCTCCCTTTCCTATCTCTGTCTCCCTGCTCCCAGCACAAAAGGGTATGATACTCTTTTCACAGGTGCAAATGGAATGGAGCTCTTTCTAGATGCAAATGAGGACGAAAAAAAAAAATACAAATATACCGCGCTTTGGGTGCCTTATGTCAAACTTTCAGAGGATTTAAAATAAAAATGGGTGAGCCGATGGCAGGAGACTCATGAATGACAGGAGTCCTAAAACGTCGCCATTTATGTCATAAGGATCTTTTAATGATATCATAACAAAAAAGCTAACTCATCACAATATACGAGATAGTAAGATTGTGAGGGTATTGTGTACTCCAGCGAGCATCTTAGCCTCATGACATTGTCTTCTTTTGTAAATTCTTTGGTGTATATATAGAATGTGATTCTTTGATGGATTTATGAAGCACTGTTTTTAAACTTAACATTTTGGAATATGGAATAAATAAAAAAACTTTTTGGACATGTGAATAAATCGTTGTACCTCTACATTATAAGTGCCAAACAGCAGAGTTACACAATATTTAGGAGTGGGGTGACGTCTTGTGACTCCTCCCGAAGTAATTGAGTCACACTAAGATGAAACGTTCTGCCTACCTTTACATTTATTTTCCAAAAATGGCACTGCTCATGTCTTAAGATACCACTAGAGACAGCCATTATCATAATTATAGAATGTTGTACACGTATGAAACTTAGCCCAGGAGGTATGTCATGAAACTGTGACTGTGAGTAGCGTTATTCTTTTATTATTGACACATCCCCTCCCAGACAGGCGAGAACCCCCCCCCCCGGGGACTCCCAGGACGTTGCCAGGTGCACCTTACCCTCTTTAGTTACACACAGTAGCCACTTGGTGGTGCAAAACGGCCACAGTTTTATTCACAACACAAGTATCATCAGAACAAAATCATTTATCATTACACACTTCATGCATATCTGAGATTGTTAACACTATTTTGTTTTGTCCATTGTCCTTACAACACCCTCTGCCAGCGCCTAGAACGATAGCCTCTTCTTCTTATGGGTTCCTAGCACCTATGCGGCCCTAAGGCTTTACCTTGATGCCCAGATTTTTGTGGGCGGGCCCTGTGCCTGGCCCGGGCTGAAAGTGCTGTGTCTGCCTTGTGCTGACCCCTTTACTGACCCATTGCCTGCTCCTCAGTGCCCCTGCCGTAAGGCATCACAAGAACACGTACTTGAGCGGCTCCTCTTTCTAGGCTTACTGACCTTTCAGTCCCCTGGGTGCCCGCCCTCGGGAGGCGTTCAAAGCGGGCCCCTATCTGGTCCGGCTGTGCGTCCCCAGCCTGTGACCAAACCCCTTCCAGACGGGCGAGAACCACCTGGGGGCTCCCAGGCCGTTGCCAGATGCACCTTACCCTCTTTATTTACACACAGTAGCCCCTTTTTGGTGCAAAACGGCCACAGTTTTATTCACAACCCAAGTATCAGAACAAAGTTATTTATCATTACACACTGCATGCACATCTGATATTGTTAACACTATTTTGTTTAGTCCAGTGTCCTGAAAGCACCCTCTGCCTGCCCATAGAGCAACAGCCTCTCCTTCTTATGGGCATCTACCTCCTATACGGCCCCTAGGCTTCACCTTGCTGCTGAGATTTTCGTGGGCAGCCCTTGTGCCTGGCCCGGGCTGCAAGTGTCATCTCCGCCCTGTGCTGACCACTTTACTGACCAATTGCCTGATCCCCAGTGCCCTTGCCATAAGGCATCCCAAGGACAAGTACTTGAGCGGCTCCTTTTTCTAGGCTGTTCTTCTGTGATGTCTCTGCCACACTGCCTGTGTTTTTTTGACGTCAGGCAGCTCCCCTGTGCTTCTGGCAGTCCCTCCTAGCTGAAACCCAGTGGCTCAAGAGCTCCCACTATGTTCAATAAAAACAGGTCCATACTCCTCCCGTCAGGTGGATTCCGTCTCCCTCGTAGTACCCCAGGGTTTTTGATTGATGAGCCCGTGTCATACGAAGCCCCATCCATTACCTTTGCATGCCTTAGCCATCACGATATTCAACTTTCGTCTGGACCCTTTCACTGCTTCCTGTTTCAAAGCTCCCCTCCATTCACAGCGTGCTATGATTTCTGACCAAATCAGCTCCGCCTGGTGAATGAGCACATCAAACGCTGTGACGCCGGATATCATGTCCCCTAGCAGGTCCCTCCACCCCAGGCTGGCCAAGTCGTTTGTCCAGAGGTGTACTACTTCTGCGTCCGGTTTCCCCAACTGTTGTAGCCCTCTCTGGATGGTGGGTAGCACTTGTTCCTATCTAATGCCCGGTCTGTCCTTCCACATCACCAATGTATTGCGCAGCTGTCGCTTGTCCCCTTTAACGCCGTGCTGAACAAAGGCCCTCCTTGTGATTGGGCAGTTTGTATGCCGCCCGCCAATCGTGGTGTCTGCTTTCCCCAAGCCTACTGACCTTCAGCACCCCCGCCCCCCACATGCACCCCTCCCCCCCCAATCCCCCTCCTCAGGTGCCCACCGTCGGGAGATGTTCAACGTGGGCCCCTATCTTGCGGCAAGATTCTGGCCCGACGGTGCCTCCCCAGCCTGCAATCATTTTTATCAATCTCACTGAAAGCAAACAATATTTGTTGTCTTTTTTTTTTTAAATATATTTGGGAGGCAGGCCAGATGATTGGCTCTATCTCCTTTAAATCAGAATGATGGGCCACAGCACTGCTCTCTCGCCTCCTTTGAGCACTTTAGTGAAGAAAAAAAGCATGGCTCATACTGTTAATTGAAGATCTGTTTTTGTAGCACAGCATGTGCGTAAATCAAATCCTAAATGTGTTTTTCCCCTTTCAGTGAAATTAAAGTTAAAAACAAACAGAGAACAATAAATTGAAAATATATCGCATGGACAGTTGCTGAGCTGCGTTTTACAAATCTGTGTCCCTGAGGGCATGTAAACTAAAAGTCAGCTCCAAAAGGCCTTCATTGACGCTACTGTCTCGTCAATGTATTTTTGGACTGTTCTGATGTAGCTATGTTTGTTTACATATAAATTACAAATAGGGTGCTGTGTTTTCTTTACATTTAACTTTGCACTGCGGGGAAATACCCAGGTGCATTTTAATCAATAAAATGTGCTAGTTTTACAAACAACCATTCCTTTTTGATGGCTTTGATTAAATCACACTAGGTTTACCCATTTTGTTTCTAAAAATATTTACTATAGAGCTAATTTATTTACGTACCTGGATTCACCTTTTAGGATATGGCCAGGCTTCTTGGTCCTGCCCCAGCAAACTACACACTTCTTATTGC
Source organism: Calotriton arnoldi (assembly GCA_963921515.1). Classification (NCBI taxonomy): domain Eukaryota; kingdom Metazoa; phylum Chordata; class Amphibia; order Caudata; family Salamandridae; genus Calotriton; species Calotriton arnoldi. Next base: position 81,553 of record CAWUFW010010155.1, read on the forward strand.
TCATATCTTTGAAGCCATCCTGTAAGAAAACAGGCTTTTTGGGGGTGTCCCCCACATTTTGGCCCTATTTGGACTATCAGATGCTGGTTTTCAACTCTGAAAGTGCACTGGAGCCTGCTAACCAGGCCTCAGTGCCAGTGATCTCTCCCTAAAACGGACACATGTGAATTGGTAACTCTAATTGGCAAGGACTTTAACCTAGTGGTACCCAGGCCATGGGAGTCAGAGGGGTCACCAGGACCTGAAGCACTGGTTATGTCACCCTAAGTGACCCAAGTAAACAGATGGCAGCAGTCCTGCCATTGCAGACTGCATGAGCATTGCAAACTGCTCAAACTCGACTTTACCCTCACCATGTGTGGCAAGGTCAAGGCACTATTTTTAGTATATGCCAGTCACCCCTAAGATAGGCATACTGATCCCAGGAGGCATGGTACATTATATTAAAGGTGTATACATACAGGTCCCTATAGTAACCTCTTTCAATTAATGGCTACTGTAAGTGATCAGTGGGCCATAGAATAACATAGGCTGGCACCTGGGCACTCCTGGCATTGACAGCTCCATTATGGTACCACTGAATATGTCATGTCTTGTATCAAACAACTTACTTCATCACCCCGGACATGATTCTCATGTCAGAGTTGGTGCAACATGCACCCAGGTGGCTACCTTAGAGGTTGTCCACCTGGTTGCCCCAGCCTTTCCTGTGCCCTGGCTGAAACAAGACAGGAATCTGACCCCCTGCCAGGAGGAATGAACTCTCCCAGGAGTCAAAAACAAAGGCCTCCCTCCTTGACAGGATGGCTAGTGAAGTGGCACATCAAGGCGGTGAACTTCAAACCAGGTTGCCTCCCAAAGGAGGAAACAGCCATCCCCCTGCCCCCAGGCACATTTGCACCCGGGCAGGTGGGAAAAGTATGTAGTCAGGAGGTGTATACACCCAGAAAGCTAGCCACACCCCTAGGGTGGGCTATCTGGTCTGTACAGCTAAAGAAGGTTTCTGCTATTTTAAAAGTGGCAGAATAGAGGGTTCTGAGTACTAAAGATGGCACACACCCCTGGAGATGGTCACCCCAGGGGCGTATTAGCCACTGGAGATAGTAGCCCATTGGTTACTTCCACCCACACCCCTAGAACCCCCAAATCTAGGAATTAAGGGGCAACCCGGGCACCAGAATCTCAGTGCTGATTCTAATTGCAACAGAGAACAAAGAAGAGACACGAGAAGAGAGTCTGCAACTACAGGATCTGCACAAAACAAAGGTGCGATACTCTGCACCTTTGGCAACCATCCTATGCCAGTACGACTGAGACTCGTCCCAGACCACAGACTGGTTACCTTAGACAGAGGGACCACTTTGAGAGCCAAAGACAACTCCAGACTCCCTTGGATTAGTAGAACTAATCCCCTGCAGCCCCAGGTAAAAACAACGTCCCAGAACCAAAGAATCACTGGCCGCCCAAAGGTAGCAAGTTTCAAGTGGCCAATTTTTTCCACCGGATGTCGAAACAACTTTTCACTGACTTTACCACTGCCAAGGCTTGTTAGTGGTCAGTCCGGCAACCGCTACCTTCACTCAATGCTGCAACGCGAGGGAACTCCACAGCACCTTCAACTGACCACCTCAGTGGCCCCGTTGTCGACTTTTTGCATCTGTTTTCTCACTATCACGTCTAAGTGGTAAAACCAGCTCCACTGCGTCTCTGCTACAGCACCAGGGACAGCCAAGACAACTCTGCACCCAGGCCCTACAATCCAGGTAAAATTCAACTGACTGTCATGGCCTGGTCCTGGTTCCCGCATCACCTTACCCCCAGTGGGTTCCACGCAATTCAACCTTCAATTGACCGATTCTTTTTACCATTGACCACAATGCTAAAGTTTTGCAAAATGATTTGCACTGATTTTTTTTTCTTCTATAATCTATAATTCCGGTTATACTGATCCAAATGTCTTTGTTTTGGTGTCTAAATTGATATAAAAATCTGCTTTATTTTTATAAATTGGTGTTGGATGACTTCCGAATTGAATAAATTATTTATCGTCCATGTTGGTACTCTGAAATGCTTAACACATGTTCCTCCAGTAAAGCCTGACTGCTCTGTGCCACACTACCAGGCCTGAGCTAGGGATTTATTAGTGTGAATCCAAAGGGCCTATTTTGGGACATTGCGAGAGTATTACATATTGAAGCCTAACCAGCATCACTGCATAATACTCCACTTTCCTACACATCCCCATACTTCACTTGCACTTGCCTCCTTGCATCTGAAACTACAAACGTAAGAGAGGGACCAATCTCTAACTTTCCCATCCACTGTCTAGTTAGCTTAGAACATGGGACGCGTCCTCTCAACAACAGGAACAGAGACAACCCCGTACTGACATTTGGAGTTGTCCTTATTGCCCACATCATTTCATCCACTACTCTTCTCCAGTTAAGATTTGTAACCAGCCTCAATTATAAGTGTCCCTTCATTGTTCTGGTCAGGCACTTTACCAGGCCATAGCTCCTGGGATGGTACAAAGTCACTATTCACATGCTTGATTCCATGCATATACAACAATGTTCCCATCTCCTCCAACCCCAGCTATGTTACATTGTCTATAACAAGCTCACTTGGACAACCTCACCTTCCAAACACTTCCTATAAAACTGGATAACTGCAGTTGTCCATCCTATTCAGAAACTTGACTTTGTAGGCAAACGTATATCAAGGTCGCATAGATGCCTGAACTGGTATGACTTTAGATGGCTTGGTAACTTGAGATTTATCATTCATAATGCATGATCCACAATACCTCACATAGCAATCGACCGTGTGACTCACCCCAGGTCACCAGAAATCCTCATGCATTCAGTGCTTCATCACTGTGAGCACAGTATGACCTTCATGGATGAGACTTAGCACCTTATTTTTCAGACCCACTGAAACAACCAATTGCCCAATACTTCGAAGGACCCCTTCATCACACATCCGTTCATGCTCAGCCTGAGTGTATGGTGCCAACTCTGTGCTTAAGCTCATTAGGCCAACCATTCATGACCCACAACATTACTAGTTTCAATGCCAGATCCTTATCCAGGCCATTGCACCATTACTCCTCACATGGGGCACCGCAGGAGCATGGCTAGTCATGCACATCATTTCTACATCATCCTTCAAATCACAGCAATCTGGGGAATCCTCAAGAGTCATTCGCAACAGGAAATTGGCTACGAGCTTTCTCTTTCCAAGTACATACTCAAGCTTGTCCTGCAGACGGAACTGCCATTTGGCTGTTCAAGGTATGGCATCTCTGCATACCTGTATGCTGAACAGGTCCACCAATTGTTTATGAGCTGTGTGTCTGGTGTGCGGGACACCCAAATGAATGTCCTAAAATGCTGAGGACCCCACTATAACGCTAGGCCTCCTTCTTGATGGTAGAATATCTGTGTTCAGCACCAAAAAAAGCCCTGCCTACCATCCTTCCTCTTCTGCATGAGCAAGCTCCCAACCCAGAATTGCTGGCATCAGTAACCACTATGGTAGGGCCACTGGTATTTAAGGATTTTAATGGTCCCACACTCACAATGTATGCTTACACTTTGTCAAACACACTCTGACAGTCACTGCTCCATACATATGCCACCCCCTTTCTAAGCAGCTTCCTTAAGGGTGTAGTGCTCTCAGCAAAATGAGGCATGAAGTTTGAGTATAACTCAACTAAGCCAAGGAAGAATCTTAATTGCTTCTTGTTGTCCAATGGAGCAAAAGCTTCTTCAATCACTCTCAAATTTTTCATCTTGGACTAATCTGCATTTTTTGAGATATGGTGCCCCAAATAGTTCACACCCAGTTTGAGAAATTCGTACTTATCAAACCTTGGTCCCACAGTTTCTGCAGCACACTGTTCATACACATCCTTGCAGTACACCAAGTTGTTGTCTTGAAAGTGCAGCACCCCACTAGTCTCCCTGAACTTTATCTCATAACCCTCTGAAACACGGAGGATGCAACATCAAAGCAAAAAGCATGCATTTGTAGCAAAAAGCTTGCTCTTCCATCACAAAGGAAATGAGGTACCTTGAATTCTCATTCAAAACAACTTGATGGTAAGCAGCCGATACATCAAGAGAGGTAAACACCTCAAACCCATCAAAGAACATAAAGTTTGTGAAATATTGGGCAAGGGCTCAAAGTCAACCCAAATACAGTAGGTGAGATCGTGCAAGTCCCCACAAAACCTTAGCAACTTGTCTGCCTTGTATGCCAGAACTACAGGGGCGAGCCACTCAGAATTTTCAATTGGCTCAATAATGTTTAGCTTTCATAGCTTCTCCAGCTCCTAACACAATTCAGCTTTTAAACACTACAGCATCTTCCACAACTTGTGGACCACAGGTGTAGCCCTCTCCTTTAAGATAATCATGTGTTGGAACCCTTATACTCTCCCCAGTTGGTCAGTGAATATTTCATGAAACTCACACTCCCATTTATTCTCCAAGGAAACACACACATATTTGCTGCTAGTGACCCTGAACAATTTTCTTCTAGCAATACCTTGCTCTTGGTGAGTCTGCTTTGAAATTATATCTACCTCGCCTTGAACATCCCATCCCAACAGATTTGATCCTTCCTTTGCCATGTAGACTACCCCTTTTGCTGCCTTGTCTTCAGACTCCAAAACCGCATCAAAGCCACATTCAATCCTCTTATACCTAAATGCGAATATCTTAATCTTAGTAACCCTCAACCCCAATGGGTGGAAATTCCTTGAGATGTCATGGCCAACTAATGTAAATGGTGACTTGGAATCTGCCATGAACCGTGCTGCAGGCTCGTGAATACAAATGTTACAATATGGTGATTTCCTTTTTCTACAATCTCAAGTCACATGTCCACCACGCCCTTCATCACGCCCACCTTCTCCCAGATTTTGTTTTCATCCAAAATATTTAAGACAAACGCATTCCCATCACTATCACACTCCTACTCAACTTTAGACACTACAGGTCTGTGTACAATGTTGCATCAGAATACTCTAGTAAAATGCCCTTTGCAATTACACTTAAAGCATGTTTTGGACCAACTTGGACAATTCTTTGCAGTACTAATAACATTGCCACATATGAAACAACAAACAGACTAATTGTCCTTTCTATTGTCTGCTTGGTTACTAAATCCAGATCCTTTACTCTTCTTCACTATTTCCTTGTATTTGTCTAATTGAACTCTTATTTCCTTGCAATACAGTGCATCAGATGTACTCAACATCTCTTTAAAGTAGATCTCAGTTCTCAATGCCTCTAGCAATGCTCAGAGCTGTTTTAATGTCTCATTTTTCAGTAGAGAGCATCTTCTCCTGGATTTGTTGTTGGTCTTCTTGATTAGTTGATCACAAATCATCTGCAGGAAGCTATAACACTGTTAATAGTTCTCCAGGTTGCTTGGCTCTCTGTAAAAATGTATGTCTCTCACAAACCATATTTTCACTTGGATAAAACATTTTATCCCAGAGTTTTAAGACTGCAGCGTACTCATCCAGATTCTCAACTGATAGTTCACCCCAGCCCATTCTTAATTTACTTTTTTTCAGGGGAATATTTTTAAAATTGTCCTGCCCTCAGGACATAAGTTGTGAATAAGTGATATATTTTTGGTTGGTGAATTGTTGGCTTCAAATTCCTCCTTCCACCTTTGACAGTCCAGGGGAGGCATGGTGGTCACGGCAAGAGACAGAGGTAAAACAGAGACACTCTCTGTAGATGAAACACATACAGGTGAAAAGATGCAGACTGCTGGTACTGTACACTTGGGTGTTAATAACTGTACAACAGGTGGTGGATTTTCACCAATATAGTTGTCGGGTATAAAGAAAAATGCGTACTCAGTCTCAACACAGTACTGCTCCACACGGTACAGCCAACACACAATCACCGTTGACCAAATCAGCTGATACTGTTGAAAACACTGATTCAAGGTGGCCGACCCAGTGTTCCTGGGAACCTGGTTATAGAAATACTATAAGAATAAAATGAGTCAGAATAAGCATTGTGCAAATCCTTATTTATCCGATGATGTGAAACTGTAAACACCGTCTGTCAATAAGGTCAACAGTGCTGACGTAAATATTCAATTGGTAGGTTTACACTACCACCATTGGATGCATAAGGATTTACACAATTATTTTTCTGACTCAATAATTGCATTACTTGAGGGTGCCAATTCTGTGTAGCGGATGGTTATGACAGTTGCATCAGAGCATCAAGCTATATGAGCAGATTGCAGAAACATATGCTGGTTGGAGGAAAAACATTTTTCCAATCCCAGGATGGTGGTGTTGTGTCGTACAGCTGGGCAAGGCCGCAGGGCCGCAGGTAAAGCGCGGACATGATGTGGATTTAAAAGCATTACTTTATTAATTAACTGGCCTCTCCCACAGGCTTTCATCATCATATAGGTCCAATTACCTCACAGATAGACCAAACCATCATGGCCTCAATAACAGGGGAGAAGGAAATGCACCCCCCCTCCCCACGAGCCCAAACATACCATAATCTACGGGCTTGTAGCAAACATTTCTCCCAAAACACAACAAACAAACAGCAACTACCAGAAACCCACTTCCTGTTATGATGTGACATAGTCCGGGTATCGGGAGGGCACTTGGGGAAATGCTCTCAGATTATACCGGGGATACCTTTGGCATCCTCAGCAGGCAGGAGGCTCCCCCTTCTCTTGGTTAGATTCTCCCAATAGGACCAGGTCCATCCGAATCGCCCCACCAAGTGGGCAGGTGACTGAGACCACTTGAGAAGCTGAGGTCTCTCTTACTGCATCATGTTAGACACACAGGCTCTCTGTTTCCCACTCATGGTTTAATTTCGCTGGCACCACTTCTCCTTGACCATCTCGCCATCTAACGGCTCCAGAGCCCATGTTGGATGATGTGGTCCTACATCTCGAGTGGACCGTTCAAAGCATAGCTGACTTGGGGTCCTCCCAGTGGTAGCATTTGTCTCTCTGCCACAAATGAGTATCAAGCCTATTCTAGGGGATGGTGCTGAGCACAGGCAATGCAAATCACTTTGGTAATGGTGCGCATGAACCTCTACATTTGTCTGCAGCCAGTGAGGCATAACATTGAGGTGGTGGATTCCTAACGATTGCAGATACTCAGCGACTTCACGTCCTCCAAATGTGCGCAGCTCCTGGTCTAGACCATGCGTGGCCAGAATCTTCTCTAACTTGGGTATTACATCAGCAGCAGCCGTGCTATTCATGACTTCCACTTCTAGGTACTTGGAAAAATTGTCAAGAATGTGCCATCAAGCAGGGAGATTGCAGAAGTTGTTGCTCGCTCTAATCCAGGGCTATTGGTAATGTATTCAGTGATTACTGGGGGAGGTGGGCCAGTACTCTCAGCTTATTGGCACATTGGACTACTTGCACTACCTTCTCCACCCCCTCATCAAGTAAGGGGTACCACACTTTGTTTCAGAGGCAGCTTTTCATGCTCACCACTCATTGGCGGTCTCCATGGGCTAGCTGAATGACTTTGGGAGCCAATCTTTGTGGAATCAATAACTGGTATCCTTTCAACAAACAACCATCTCCTGACTCCGCCAGTTCTTGTCTGACATTATATAGAGACAGCAGGATATGCTGAGCATTGGGCGTCCTGAGGGACAGATTCTGTTTCAAACGGCTCCAGTTACCGGACAGCATTGTCGCAAGAGCAAGTTGGGGGTAGTCATCTGGCAGAGTAGCCTCCATTATGTCATGAAGAGACACTGGAATGGGCAGTAACCCTTTGATGATCAAATGGACATACTCTTCTGTGTCTCTCGCTTCTCGTTCGTCATCTGCCTTGGCAGCCCGGAATGGTAAGACAAATAGTCCAAGGGATTTTGAGCCCTCAGCCGACTGACAAGATCAAAAGAATACTCTTGCAGTTGCAGCGCTTCCTTCTCAATGCAGGTGGGGTTTGAACACTGATTACATGAACACAGCGAACAGGGGCTTGTGGTCATAATGAACAGTAAAAGGGTGGCCACATACAAATATGTGGATATGACGACAGCCCCAGTGCACTGCTAGGGCCTCTTGCTCTATTTGTGAGTAGCGCTGTTTGACAGGCCTGGGCATTCACCTCTGGGGCCTACTGACCCCCATTTCTGTTGTTGTGGTAGGACTGCTCCTAATCCAGTTGAGCTAGCATTCACATGGCATCGATCAGAATGTCATTGCTTACACTGAGTACTCCCAGCAACCCGGCTAGCAATTCTTGCACAACATTTTAGAAAACTTCAGCGGCACTGAAGATACCAAGAAAACAGCCTCTTGTACCGATGTACTCCTACATGTGTTAAGAAGGTGGTGATGTAACTCGATTTAGGAGCTGGAAGGATTTGATGGTATCCTGCCCTCAAATCAATCTTTGAGAACCAGCATGCTCTGTGGAGTTCACCCACAATGTTGCCCACCGTGGGGGTGATGTCCTTTTCTATTTTGATAGTGACACTTGACAGCCGCATGTCCGCACAAATGTGCACCTCCCGAGCTGTTTCAGTTTTTTTCATCACCACGAGCAATGACACCCAGGCACTGGGGACCTCTGCTAAATCAATAATATCTGCTTCCTCTAGCTTTTTTAATGCTCCAAATTGTGTAGGTCTGAGTTGTGGCATTCTCCCACATATTGCTTTTCTCAGGAAATCAAGCTTTTTAATATTAAAAGGGCCCTCTAAAGGAAATTGTAAGTCCTTGTCACCAGATATGAACTCATGCCATTCTTTTGACCACACACAGGTATCAAAACCCATGTCCGTCATAATTTCAAATGCAGACGTATCCTCAGGAGGAACCTTTCCACCTACCATAATGAGGATAACTTTAGAAATTTAGGCTTGTTGAATACAGCACCCATTTTTCCCAATCAAATTATTTGCGAAACACACAAAAACAAACAAGCAAACATCAACCAATTGTAGCGCTGCTCTGGCTAAGGTCAACTAATCACAGCGCAACCCACAACAGCACTCGACAAATGAAAGCACAACTCGTGATGACATCTCACCAATCCCTGCACAACTCTTAGGGGCCAATTACAATCTCGGTCGGAAAGCCTCCGACCCTAGGTTGGAGGCTATCCAACTGAGATCATCGGTTTCTCTTGCGACCGCCTAATTACAATTTAGGCAGTCGGAAATGAAACCGGCCGGTCATTCCGGCTGATTCCGATGGGCTCAAGAAGCCCGTCGGCCAGTCAGAGACCGGCCCGTAATCCATATGGACGGCGTTTTACACCTTCCTGATTACGATGCTCGGTTTCCGGCAGGCTTTCCATGCCGGACTTTCCGACATGGAAGGCCTGTAGGAAAGCAACTTTACAGGCCCCTAGCAGGGCCCCCTTCTGTTTGCGGTCTCCGGTTGGGGGTCGAGGGGGCACTTGATCCCTGCACTGTGTGGCAGGCACGCTGAAGTGCCCGCAACGCGGTGCAGGGATGAAAACCACCTCCCATTTCCCTATGGGAGCCTGTGCTACGGCTGGTTTACGCCCGTAGCACATGCTCCCATAGGGAAAAGTGAGGATGCGACCAAACCATGTGCGGGTGCATCGTAATTAGGCGGGCGGGACCGCTGTCCGGAGGTCGGTCGGACCCGTATCCGTGACAGTGCCGGGCGAACACAAGTCCGCCCCACATCATAATAAGCCCCTTAGTGTCAACCAACCAATTGCAGCAAGACATTTTTGTGAACAGAAATTAACACAATGCCTTCAGTCACATTCACACAAAAAAATTAAATCTCGTCTGCTCAACATACATAAGAGAAGAAGAAAATCAAAAGTCAATCTCACTAAATAAGAAGAACCCTTACACTGGCAGCACTCAACCAGCGATAATCCACATTGTTAGAACAGCAAGTTTATTCCTGTGCACTATGATAAACATCAATCTAATTAAAAAACATTCAACTCAAAGATTCTTATTTATTCAGAAAGTCCTTATCTCAGTGTGGTTGGGTGCCTCACAAAACACGCAACAACTTGCAGAGAGATGCAACGAAATATCTCAAGATTTTGTATTAGGCTGAATCCAATAACCTTACAAAACATAAAGAAATACAAAATTTCCCTTGACTCAAAACACAGAATCAGATTTTCTATCACGCAAACAAAGCCAACAATAACACTCAATTATACTCACAAATGTCAAGAATTATGGTTATCAAACCACCTGATTCACAAATTAAAAGCAAATAACCAAAAATCTTACGAGCAGCATAACAAAGTGCTAAAATAACTCTCAATCACTCACAATTTATCCTGCTCTACTAATACTCACTCCCCTTTGTTTGAGAACAACTCTGGAACACTAGAATACTGCAAATACTCCAATTTGGTCATACCACTGAATGCAGACAGATTGCAGACGAGGGATAAAATGATCCCAGAAAACATCTTTTAGCTTATCTCAAATCTTCCCAATATGGGGGGGGCGTGGCTTGACGCGCAGCGGAGATGGCTGCCTTCTTTTGAGCTCCGTCACACTGCCGGTACGGACGCTCATTTGACATGACAAACGGGTGATATTTTATTACCCCTCAGCTCCGGTGAGCGGCGGAATACTTAAGGAATGTTGGAGAGTGTTTTATTTTCTCGCAACACTCTTTTTTGAGGATGAAATGAGGAAAGTTGATGTCGGAATATTTCCCAAGATGGCGGCCGCCGATGGAATTCTCCTCATAACACGATGTATGATAGCTGCATTTATTGTATATATACTGAAGGTACTGTACTCTATTATTCTCTTTTTGGGCACTTCGTTGGATAAATAAATATTGAGACGTGACACATTGCTCTGTGGTGGTGGCCACAGGCTATTGAGGTCTGTGTCTCTGCCTGCTTTGTTGACTAGCCTCAACACGCTACGAGGGATTTCTCATTGCCCTTCAGCACCGAGAACGGCGAACCTGCTACAGAATGTTAAGGAGTGTTTTTTCCCCTTTAAGCCACCTAATCTGAGTCTGCGACATAGCATGAGGTGTTGTGTAAAAGGCAGCGTTATCTTCCAAAATGGCGGCCGGCTGTGTAGTTTTCCTCACAACATGATATGAGGTTGCTGACTTTCACCTTTAAAGCTCCTAAATATTTATTTTAATCAGACTAAGGATCTTTACTGCATCTTTTTTTGCTCGCCACAATGCTCTGTTCATAGCTACCATCTATAACGCAAGGAGGTTTCTCTTCACGCTTTGAAGCTCTTAAACGACGACAGCTGACGTAAAGTTGATCTCATACTGTACTACTAGACTGGCCATACATTGCCATATCTGGGCTGTCTATCCTTCTCAAATTTTTTCTAGTGGCAGTTGCTGCGATCTTAACTAAATGGCGGAAGGTATGGGGATCAACACAAAAGACAGAGACTCCAAGGGTCATTTAAAACGCTCGAAACAAACCTCTCCTACTCCGGAATCCTCAACCAAGAGTAACCTTGAGTCTTCTTCTACTTTGGAAGCGATTCTACTTAAGCTTAATACTGTGCATGATATTGCACAAAGTACTAAAACTAATACTGATTTACTTCAGGTAGAGGTGGCTGCAATTCGCAATGATCTTAAGTCTCTCTCAATAAGTGTTTCCAATGCGGAATCTAGAATAAGTAGTGTGGAAAGATTTTACAAATAAACAGGCGAAGCATATCCAAAATCTGGAGCGCTCTATTACTGCTCTGAGGAGAGATCTCACAGAACAAGAAGATCGTAATAGAAGAAGTAATCTTCGTATTTTTGGATTGCCGGAGGATTGTGAGAAATCTGCTCCTTCAGTAATTGATTTCTTGCTTACATGGATCCCAAATACCTTGAATATTTCCTTCAATAAAGACTTTGAGATAGAGCGTGCCCACAGAGTTCCAACCTTCAAACCAAGATCGATGTCCTCTCCAAGGCCCCTGATTTTTAAACCTTTGCGCCATCAACATACAGAAATAATTCTGGCACAAATGAGGAAAATTAAGTCAATACAATAGGAGGGTCACAGAATATCCATTTCTCAAGACTTTGCTAGAGACACTGTGATCCGCCGCAAAAGTTTTCTGAATCTACGCAAGAGACTTAGGGGGTGATTAGGATGGCGGGCGGATCGCCATCGCCAGCCAGGTGGTGGCGATCCGCCCGCCATCTCCACCCGATTTACCCCCGCCATATTATAATGGCAGGGGGTACCGCGGCGGACGCAAAGTGCGTCTGCCGCTTTTCTGCCGGTCGGCAATCGTTCCGATTGCCCGCCGGGCGGAGCTGGGGCCTAATATGGTGGCGGTGCCCAGCAGGCACCGCCATCCATATTAGGATGTATGGTTTTTAAGGCCTTTCCATGGCGGCGAGGCCGCCATGGAAAGGCTGGCGGGGAATCGCTTTGGGGGCCCGTTGCGGGCCCCCGGGAGGGTGGAGGGGTGCACTTGGGGTGTACCTATGGTACCCCCCTACATTGCCATGCACAGGGTGGCAGGCACCGCGCGGTGCCTGCCACGTTGTGCATGGCAATGCACAACATGGTAATTTGGCATTGCGGCGGGTGCTGTTACAGCAGCACCCGCCGCAATGTCAAAATTGCGGAATGCGACTGCCAGGGTGGCGGTCGCATCCTAATCAAAGGTGCGGGACTGCCGCACGTCTAGTGGCCGGTCCCAGCACCGCTAGGGTGGCGGGTGGACTAAAGTCCGCCCGCCATCCTAATAACCCCCTTACTGATTTAAATATCCCATTCTCTTTTGCTGGTCCATCAAGATTCCGGATCACTTTCAAAGGCCGCCCACAGTTCTTTTATGAACCTTCAGATCTCACGACATTTTTGGACAATCAATCTGAATCGCAAATGAACTCAGACTCTCTTCCTGGTACTTCTTGTCTCTAATATTTTATATTTATTGACATGGTCTGTACCTAATATTTTCTCATTATCTAGTATAGTTGCTGGTGCCTTTCTTTTTCTCTATCAACTGTTACTCTTTCATACAGGACAGGGTTACTTTTTATATTGTATTTAGTTGTAATCAAGATCACATCTCTGGTTTTATTCTATACAATGCTGGTCGACCATACTCATATGGCCCCTTTTGTACTATTTGGGTTTATAGCCTTAGCGTTGATCTGTACTTTGTTAGCTGACCTAATTTATATGGCTCCTTGCAGTTATGTTGTTACATTTGATTATTATTAATATACCATCAAATTTTTATTCATCTCTATTTTTTTTCCTCTTTTCTAATATTTCACTATCAGTAAGTATTTGATGCTTTATTCATTTGCTTCTTCCACTTTTTATTTTTACTTCTTGTTCTGTCTTCCCTCTATTCAATAATCTTTTTAAGGGGTAATCTCTTTATATGATATTTTGTTCTCTGACACCATTGACCAACAGCGAAGTGATGGGTTTACACTGGTCCTATGCCATAGTTTTGATGTACAGTGGTCATTTACACTATATATAATATGTACTTATTTTGAGAATAGTACTTTGTAATTCTGTGTTTTGTATTTTGCCTCTTGGAGACTATTTCTTTATAAGCTAAACGTTTGTCTGTTTCTCTTTATTCTGTGACTTATCACTTGATTTCTCTTTCATCAATCTCTTGATAAAGGTTAGTACTCTATTTTCTATTTCCTGTACTCTATTTTCCCTTCTTCATCTTACTCTACCCTTTCTCGTTCTCCTGTTTGGTTACTTTATTCTATCTTTTACTCCATCTCTTCTCTAGGTGCTTTGTGTTGATGGTATTTATATATATGTAGATACTATTTATTGATATTATTAATCTTCATCGGATTGCCAATTATTTTGATGATTTGTGTCATTTTTATGCATATATTTACTATCTATTTATTTATTTATTTATTTAATCTTTTTAATGTATTTCTAACCTGAATTCTATTCTATTATAGCCATGTTGCTTTGCTCATGAATTTCATCTTAAGTTAGATACTTTATTTATATTTAATTGTGATCTAATAGGTGTTTTAATTGTATGAGATTGTTCCTGTTTTTTTATTAGTCTACCATTTTACAGCTGCTTATTTATTCCATATATTATATTTATTTATTTACTTATGAAATATTACCTATTTTTCAAATGTTTGTATATACTATATTTATTGAATTTACACTGTTTATTCTTATTAGCAAGTTGTAGTACTACACTAATCCTCCTGAAAATAGTATACTTGTTCGTCGCTCAGCGGTCTGTTTATCGTTGAGCTGTCCTTACCGAGGTTGTTAGCCTCTGCTGTTGCTTCTCCACGTTGATTCCCCTATGCAATTTGTCTCCTACAGACATCCCCTGGTGGGGTTGTATTTTATTGATACTCCGTTTTTCTCTGGAGTACTCTTGCTCCTTCTTTTCTTTCTTTTCCTTCCTCTATTCCTCATTTCCTTTCTTTCTCTCCACCCTATTTCTGGGACATCTGTTTCATTTTATTTTGGGATACATGTTTTATTTCCTTTAGTTTTTAATTTATCTTGGTTGCCCCTCTTTCTTCTTATCAGATGCATTCATTTATGTTGTTAAATACATATCTATGCCTGGTTTAAATGTAGTTTCACTTAATGTTCGGGGGTTAAATCACCCTGTTCAGAGGATTATTGTAAAGGTCTGTCTGGTGATGTGGTTCTACTTCAAGAAACTAAGATAGCCTTTAAAGAGGCTCTTCTTCTGAGGAAAGATTGGGTTCTTGATGTTACTTGTTCCAAGGCTGCGGGGAAGAAAAATGGGGTTGTTACTCTTATTTCCAAAAGCTCTGGTCTGTCTATTGTTACAGCTGAACATGATACCAATGGCAGGTGGTTACTTACTCGTTTGACTAATGGTTCGGATGATCTATATATTATGAATTTATATGCCCCAAACATTGACGATCCACTTTTTTGGCGTTCCATAAATAAAAAACTTACTGATATTCCACAGAATTCACGAACAATTGTAGGCGGGGATTTTAATCTTCCCCTTGATCCTATTTTGGATGGACACTCTGCTTTTAAGCTTCGACCCCATTGGGCGCATAAACACATGCTCAATATGTGTTCGTCTCATCACCTTGTTGATGCAAGGAGATTGCATAATCCTACGGGTAGTGACTTCACGTTTTTCTCCTCTCCACATTCCATCTTCTCTCGTATTGATTATCTTTTGGTAGATGCCTCTCTTTTAAAACATACTATGAATGTTACGATTCATCCAATAGTTGTTTCTGATCACGCAGCGGTCTCTTTACCTATCCTTAATCTCACGGAGACGAGAGGCCCTCGTACTTGGCGCCTCAATACAGAAATTTTAGAAGATAATGATGAAGTTAAAGAACTTAATGAAGAGATTGATAATTTCTTCAAAGATAATGAGTCTTCAGTGAACTCCCCAATAGTATTGTGGGACGCATTTAAATGTACTATACAGGGGTCACATTATTAAAAAAATGTCTAAACGAAATAGTGACATTAGGAAATTTCTTCAGTCTCTAGGGAATGACATTAAACGAAAAGAGGAACTATTTAGACACTCTAATGAAATATTTTTTCAACTCCATTGTCACTAAAAGAGCTTATATTGGTGTCCATGCTCAAAAATCCCGCCACGACTTACTACGGAATAGAGCTGGTAAACTATTGGCCGACACCCTGAAATATCAAAGCACGAACTCTACAGCTACTCATATCGCCCATATTACGGATAAAAATGGGTCGAAGAAGTTTCATACTCAAGAAATTCTTGGGGTCTTTCGTGATTTTTATGAAACTCTGTACACACCTAGGGATCAATGTTCCAAGATGGTTTGTCAGCAGTTTCTTGATTCGATCCCTACTAATACTATTTCACATTCCGATATGATTGAACTGGGGAAACCGATTGATTCTGACGAGATCATTCAGGCTATTAAGGCTACTCGTTCGGGGAAAGCTCCGGGCCAGATGGGTTCCCTATTGCCTTTTATAAAACTTTTTCTCCCTCAATAATCAAATATCTTAAGAAGGTCTTTGATAATTATGTTCTTTCTGGCAAGGTCTCTGGCTCTGCTGCTGACGCTACTATTGTAGTGATTCCGAAATATGGCAAAGATCATTCTGATCCTAAAAACTTTCAGCCAATTTCATTATGAAATATGGAAGCTAAAATCTTTGCCAAGATCTTGGCTAAGCGCTTAGGGGGTCATATTCCTAATCTTATTCATGACTCCCAAACAGGTTTTGTTAGGGGAAACTCGCTAGAGACAATATTCTGACCCTTTGTCATATTTTAGAGAAAACAAAACTTTCTGTATTACCATCGGCGGCGATCGCCCTTGATGCCGAAAAGGCTTTCGACAAAGTCTCTTGGCCTTTTTTACAAGCGGCGCTAGCATCCCATAACCTCGGTGACTCATTTATCAATATGGTAATGTCTCTCTATGCGCAGCCAAAAGCTAATATCAGAATTAATGGTGCTACGTCTTCCTTTTTGAATCTTCGTCTGGGCACTAGACAAGGGTGCCCTTTATCACCCCTTCTTTTTCTCTTGTCTATAGACCCACTCCTTCGTCTACTAAATTTGAACCAGAGTATTAAAGGTTTTCAATTTGGATCGTATACACTTAAAACAGCTGCTTACATGATGACGTCCTTATTTTTTCAGAGGATATTGCAACAGCGATTCCTGTTATTTCTAACATCATTAAGGATTTCTCGTTTGTTTCCGGGTACACTCTTAACAAAGAAAAACGGAAATGTTCCCCCTCAATTCGTTGTGCTTCTCTTCTCACATGGGTAACTCAGGTTTTAAATGGCAATCGACTTGTATTAAATACTTAGGGATTTGGTTCTGTAAGGATCCTTCAGATACTATCACTTATAACGAATCCCATATTATATCTAAAGTTAAAGATCTTTTGTCTTCCTGGTCTCCTAAATATATTTCTTGGTGGGGAAGATTACAAACTCTTAAAATGATGATAACCCCGATTATTAATTTTTTATCCTCCATGTTACCTATAAAGCTTTCTTCTACCTTCTTCCATGAAATTGATTCAATCTCTTCAAAATTCCTATGGAATAATAAGAGAGCTAGAATTGCTTATAAACACCTTAGAAAGCCTTCTGTCCTGGGTGGTTGTAATTTTCCGGATTGGAATTTGTATCAGATCGCCTTCCTTGCATCTCAAGGTGCACTTTGGTTCTTACCGGACTCCCAACATACACCTCCTTGGATTTATATTGAACGTGAGCTGTGTACTCCTTTTTCCACTACTTCCTTTCTCACAGCTTCTAAACTTGGTTTTGATCATTCTCAACGTATAATACAAGACACGATTAATGCACTAAAATTTATTGATAAAAAAGTATCCAAACCTATTCATAAATCAAGATGGTCCTCTTTATGGTACAATCCTAAACTTGTTACTGACATCGATCCCTCTACGGCCTCTTAGTGGGCTGCTAAAGGTATCAGATCAGTTAAGGATCTTTATGATTCTAATCATGACCCGATACCCTTTTCTCTCTTAGCCAAGACATATAATCTTAGTAACATGGATTTTTATTCTTTTTTAAACTAAAGGTTAAACTTTCTAAAATATCCCTCTCTACAGATTCGGTGATTGTCTCACTTCTCTCTACGTGGTTACGCTCAGTCCATACTGCGTCTAAAATATATAAATTTTTATCCGCTCCACTCCCTTCACAATCTACAATCACTTATGTTAAATGGTCTCATCACTTTGCAGATGACATTTTTTAAACATATTTCACAAGATACTTGGCAACTTATTGGGAAATTATCCCTACGTAATAAAATTGCTCCTTCACTTATTCAATCTAAATTCTTTACATTAAATCTCCTTCATTGGACCCCTGTTCGTTTATACAAGTTGAAATTACGAGATTCCGACCTTTGTTGGAACTGTAACTTAGCTCCAGGCACCCCTCAACATATGTTTTTTGAATGTACACTATTACAACCTTTCTGGGGCCTGATACAGAAACACTTATCATTGATCTTTAACATATCTATAGATCTTTCTTTACCTATGATTCTATTGGGTCCATGGGCTACAGCTGTTCCTTTACCCCTTGATAATACGGATCTGGAGCTATTAGATTTACTTTTATCCATTGCTGTTAAAATTATATTAACAGAATGGAAATCCTTTCATCTCATATCTTATCATACATGGTGGGCATGGGTCTCATACCTTCGTGGAGCTCATACTTTGGTTGAGAAAAAGCATTACTCGCCTTCCAGTTCTAGTAATGTATGGCGGTCTTTGGACAACAATATGAACTTGCCCTCTCAGGGGTTGGTAGCTCAGTATCCCTTTGAATCCATCTCTTAATTTATTTTCTTTCACTGGAGCAGATGTCCCCTCCTACTCCTTTGACTCCCTTCTTTTCCTTCTTCTGTCTTTTCCCCACTTTTCTTTTTCTTTTCATTTTTTTTCTTGCTGATTGATCTCACCTATTAAACAATACAACTAATATATACCTATGTCATGATATACATCGTTGCTTTGCCGGCTCCATATATCTGGGATTTATATTGTTATTTGATGAATTTTATAACATTTACTAGGTGTCATGATATTTATTTGCTCACCTTTTTAAATGCTGATATGTTTACTATTCTTTTTATCCCAGCCCTTGATTCCTGTTATGAAATCTTTTTTATTCTTAAATTCTTCGATACTAATGTATTATATTTTTATTCTGAATTGTTGTATTGTTATTGTATTACCTATGTACTTCTCTTTTATATAAACAATAAAATATTTGAACAATAAAATATTTGAACAAAAAAAAATCTTCCCTATATGGGTCACCAAAAATATGAATCTGCTATCTCTTAGATAAACTGCATGATAGTAGCACCAAGTGCAGGGTCAGGGACAGTGTTGTCCTCATAAGTATATATGGCAATGTGTCTCTAAAGGTAAGATTCAAAACAGCATTACAAACAAACAATATATCAGTAAAGAAATTAAGACTGACTCAAAAAAGGGAGCTCGAGGTCAATAATTTAGGAAAACCACAAAGGCTTAATAAAATATTAAACTGCGATGCAGAGGATAAAATTGAGGCTCAGTTAAATCAATAAATTAGGCATAAGGCATTAAAATCATTTGTTACAACAGCAAATTGATCCAGCACTCCAATCAGTATAGTAAATGACAATACATTATGTTATGTGCAAGAAATTAAATTCATTTAGCAGGTCTTGTTCCAGGATTCTTTATTCAAAATTCTTCTTAAAAAACGACGGTAGCCAACGCGTTTCGTCCCAAAAAGGACTTCTTCAGGGCTACAAATAAGTATACAATACATATATTATATTTACAATATTAAAAACGATGTTCACAATACACAAACAAAAAGAAAAGACGTGCAGAGATAACAGTGAGTTTAAAATATATACAATTTTCTATATAGATCATTTCATCTCTTTAAATATTCAAGAATGCATCTCAGAAATTTCAATTTGGACTTTTTCTATAAACATGATTTCAGAAACCGGCAAGTCAAACTCTGAATAAGGTCAATGTTTGCATTGATACCTCCTGAACAGAAAAGATCCTCAACATAAAAATGTGAACTCTGAGGGCCAGATGGCAAGATCAATATCATTTTTTCTTTTTAATTTTAAGTATGAAAACATTCTGATGGGATGAGATATTAGCATTCACTATAAACTCCTATAACACTATCAGTTTTGGTATATCTGGAAGGATATCGACTTTCTTTCCGAAACAAAGTTAGGTCTTACCAAGCACAATATGGTGAATCCTTTTCAACAATGGTATGTGAACCTCTTTCATCTATTGGTTCCCTATACGTGGTCCCTTTTCTTAGATAAATATCAGAAGGCCTAATCAAAAATGAAACAGACACAGGGATAATTATTAATTATGGGCCAGTGCTTAGTGAGGGACCTCATGTTGTGGAGTACGTTATCTATACACATACCTTGTATAATTAAAACACGTAACAGCTGGGACAACATATAATTTCCGCGTGTTTTTCGTCACTTTTTGACGGTCATCTGTCCAAGTGTAGCATAGGGTATTAGCCCATTGCAATCTGCAAACCAAGAAAGATCCTTCAGGCTTAGGATAAAATCATCAATAAGTTTGACCTAGAAAGGCCCCTTATTATGTGCCCCTTACATATATCATGGAGTAGCATGTTTTTTTGCGGTGCAAGGGTGAAGTCAGAGTCCATAAATAACAGACTCTCCAGCTACATTAAAATTAGCGATTAGATATTAAAACAGGGACACACGAGAGAGTACGCTAACCAAATCAGTCCCGACTATCATTGACCAAATGTTATGAGGCGGCGGTATTATTGGCAAAAACTGAGGGGGTGAGAGGCTGTTATAGCTGTATGCGCAAACGCGACGAAACGCGTTGGCTACGGTCGTTTTTTAAGAAGAATTTTGAATAAAGAATCCTGGAACAAGACCTGCTGAATGAATTTAATTTCTTGCACATAACATAATGTATTGTCATTTACTATACTGATTGGAGTGCTGGATCAATTTGGTGTTGTAACTTTTGGGGGATTTTATATCCTAGGAGGTTTAGGGGTATTGAGCCTCAGATCCCTGCACCCTAATAGCTCTAATTACACAAATCCTGATACTGTGATAAGTGCAGTCATAGTTGCCCCATACCCTTTTTGCCTTGTGGTTTTATATTAAAATCATTTGTCATGAAGGCATGCAGCAATTTAAAATAGATGCAGCAAT
This sequence comes from Calotriton arnoldi, assembly GCA_963921515.1. Classification (NCBI taxonomy): domain Eukaryota; kingdom Metazoa; phylum Chordata; class Amphibia; order Caudata; family Salamandridae; genus Calotriton; species Calotriton arnoldi. The sequence goes on from CAWUFW010010155.1 coordinate 102,315, forward strand.
AAATCAGCATCTGCAGCAAATCGACAGAGAATCTGTAGAGACCGAAGAAGATATGGCTCGCCCCCAAATTTGAGGGTCTTATATACCATTTCTTGCATAGAAAGCAATGAAAAATGCAATGTCAGCATCAGATGAGCATATGTAACAGTATGGTATTGAATCACATTTCAGCATTATAAAACGACATATAATCCCACCATGTCAGCACCAACCCACTACATGAATATTGATTTGTCCCTTCTGACTTAAAGTCGTTGGAGGTGTCACAACAAATGTGTTACAATAAACAATGGAAAGACTCATAGCTGTTTTCAGGGAGCACGCAGGAAGAACCTTGAAAGTAACAAAAGGCTTTCTCAGGAGTTCTTCGAGAACAGCATATCATTCCAAAACAAACAGTGCACATTTTGCTGCATGCAGTGATAAAAGAGAAATATAAACATGATGAATATTATGAAGACAGCAGCTATATTTTACAAGATGGAGTTGAGGTCTAGTTAAGCAAAGTCCAAGAAATACATTTATACATATCCCAGCATTTTCATCTCAATTGCAAATAACTAATATTAATAAGCATTTATATTTCTGATTAAAGTAAACTCCAACACATGCATTAAAAATGCGTGCGGAAGCATGAACAATGCATAATCAGCAAACCTAAATAAAAATACAAAAATGTACACATTCAAACCCACAAAAAACACAATCCGAAACCAAAGATTCACAAAGTGGGCTCACCAGAACACTGGTCTCCTGTGTGCAGGGCAAGCTCAGAGGTTTGTGACAGCATTGATGGAGTATGAGAGTTGGTCAAAGCAGGGCAGGTATGCAGGGCACCTTCTAAGTTGGTTGACAGTGTCAGGCTCTTACCTAAGTCTCCGCAGAAACAACATGCAAGATGAGGAGGTCCCAACTTCCCCTATTCACCTATAGCGCCCAACTATGTCAAAACGACAATGGTAAACAGGGGAAGAGAGGAAGATAAAACAATTGTCCCACGGCGTCTCCCACTCAGGTGTTAGTGCAGGCAGTTAGGAAGGTTCCTACAGGAGACAACAAAGAACAAGGTAAGACAGAATAGAGGGTCAACATGAACTAAATGGGAAAAATATGTGTGGTGTAATTACCTGCAGAATTCCCCTCTCCTATTAAGTGTCCAAATTCCCTGCGTCTTATATGGTTAGGGTCATCTATAAGGTAGAAGGGAATAGCAGATATTAGCGAGATAGCGACCAGTTGCAGCTTTAGAGAAAACAGAAAAGAGAGAGAGTAACACCGACCTATTATGTGTGAGGAGTGGCCTTATCAGATGGAGAAAGAAAAGATAAAAAAATAATAATACTAGCTAACTTGCTATTTCAGGAAGTGACCTTGTCTTGTACTTCCTTGCATTCAGGAAGTCGCAACATTCATATTGTGACTCCCCACAGGACCGCTATAACAAAGTTCAGGGCCAGGCAGATCCCCAAACGACGAAGGGAAATCACACAGGTGAGTATTATACATAAAAAACAGCGAGATGCGCTTTTACCGCAATGGGGAGTTCTTCTGTTGTCTTTTGCAGGTGCCCGAACCTTAGAAGCTGAGAAGGCGCGCTGACACCGCTAACGAAGGAAGCAGGGGACAGGAACGAGGGAGGAGCACCGCCACGAGGCCGGCGAGGACCAACCGAGAAACCGGATGCCGCCAGAGAAGAACACAGACGCCCAGGAACAGGGCAGGAGCCCCCGATACCCGCCGGGAGGACGAGCAGCCAGAGGGACGCCGAAGACGACGATGCCGAGTCAGCAACCAGGAACGAAAGCAAGGTGAGTCACCCAGAAGCACGAGGGAGGGGCAAAAACACTAGAATGCGAAGCGTTCTAATGAGGAAAGGAGGGGTTTAAATACTTCTCGGCCGTGGTTTATTACGGACCACGGCCGCGGTTACTGCGGACTACGGCACACACGAGGACTACGGCCGACACGCCAGTACACCCCCACTACAGCACCCCCCCCAGCTTGGGCTTCTCAGGGTACCGCCTATGAAAAAGTCGTAACAACCGAGGGGCATGTACATGACTCACAGGTTCCCAAGTGCGCTCCTCCACACCATACCCCTTCCAATGTATGGGATACTATAACTTTCATCTCACTCTTCGAGAATCAATGATGGCTTCCACCTCATACTCATATTCAGGTTCGTCATCGAGTACCACTGGGACCGGGCGAGTAGGCAGTTTCGTACCCGCTAGTACTGGTTTCAACAATGATATGTGAAAAACAGGGTGTATCCTTAGCGTAGCTGGGAGGTCAATCTTCATTGCAACAGGATTAATAACCTTACATATTTTGTAAGGAACAATAAATTGGGGTTTAAATCTACAGGACCCTTTTACTGCAATGTCTCTTGTAGATAACCATACTTTATCTCCTATGGCGTACGTAGGTTCCAAACGTCGATGGAGATCTGCCTTTTCCTTGTATGCTAATTTAGCCCTTTCTAAATTCTTTGTAGCTATGCTCTGTGTCTCATGTAAGGTTGTCACGAATTCAATGACAGCAGGAACAGGGTTAGAGGGAGGAGGAGGTGAAAGAAGAAACCGGGGATGGAACCCATAATTGCAGAAAAAAGGAGAGTAGTTGGTGGAGGAATGACAGCGGTTATTGTAAGAAAATTCTGCTATCCATATGAGTGTATCCCACTCTGTTATGGAATGTAAAAGCTGACATCTCAAGTATTGCTCCAAGCACTGGTTGACTCGTTCGGTCTGACCATCGGTTTGAGGGTGATGGCCTGAAGAGTATCTAGCATCTATATGCAAGAAAATACACAAGCTTTTCTAGAACTTAGAGACAAATTGCGGACCCCGGTCTGATACCATGACAGAAGGAAGGCTGTGTAACTGAACTATGTGCTGCACAAACAAAGAAGCCAGCTGTTGGGATGTAGGGATCGTTTTCAGAGTGACAAAATGGGCCCTTTTGGTTAATAAGTCTACTACTACCAGAAGAGTTGTGTTTCCTTGAGCGGTTTTGGGTTATTCTACAATGAAGTCCATAGAAATGGTATGCCAGGGACTAGGAGGTACAGGCAAAGGATGTAGGAGACCTACAGGGGCTCGATGAGATGCCTTCCCTTGAGCACATACATAACATGTTTTAACGGATTTCTTGGTGTCAGTTGCCCTATAAGGCCACCAGAAGTGTTGTCGTAATAGTTCTAATGTGGTTTTGTACCCAGGGTGTCCAGAGAGTGGATGGGAATGACACCACTCTAAGGCCTGTTGTTGTAAAAGTCGTGTAGGTAAGACTAGACCTCCCTGGATGAACAGCAGGTCTTGAATTCTGGTTGCTTTATGTGTTTGTATTAAACCCTCAACCTCTGCAGAACTTTGTGCCTCAAGAACTGTCTTCATGAATTCCTCTTCAGAGCAAATAGCACCTATAATACACTCTCTAGCTATAATAGGGGGAGGGTCACATAAGGGCTCCTCAGGTTCGTAACCCAAACGGGATAAAGCATCAGCTTTCCCATTCTTCCTTCCAGCTTGGAATTGTATGGTAAAATCAAATTCACCGAAGTACTGTCTCCAACGCAACTGCCTCATTGATAGAGCTCTGGTGGATTTCAAAAACTGCAGATTCCTATGGTCAGTGAGTATTGTAATCCTGTGAAGTGCTCCAAAGAGATTTTGACGCCGTTCTTCAAAAGCCTTCTTGATGGCCAGTAACTCTTTATCTCCAACAGCATAATTCTGCTCGGCAGGCGTCAACTTATGTGAGTAGTAAGCAACCGGATAAAGACATCCAGTATCTGGATCTGTTTGAGAAAGTATTCCGCCTACCGCCATTTGTGAGGCATCCACTTCTACAATAAAGGGGCGAGAAGGGTTCGGATGTCTTAATATGGGCGCCTGAGTGAAAGCCTCTTTTATTATACGGAAAGCCTCCTCAGTTTCTGTGGTGCATTCAAATCTGACTCCTTTTTTTAGCAATTTAGTTATAGGAGAGACTAGGTCTGAAAAGCCTTCAATAAAACACTATAAAAGTTGGCGAAGCCAAGAAAACTCTGGATTTCCTTGATGTTTTTTGGGGACAGACAGCGAGTTATGGCTGCCACTTTCTAGGGTCCATACTGATCCCCTGAGGGGATAAGATGAATCCTAAAAAGCACACCTGAGAGGTGTAAAACTGACACTTGTCCAGTTTACAATACAGATGGTTCTCTCAGAGTCTCTCAAGAACACTTCTCACATGTTTTTCGTGCTCTTTGACTGAAGTGGAGTAAATCAGGATATCATCCATGTATGCAATCACATATGATTCCAACATGTCTTTTAGGACTTCATTTATAAAAAACTGAAAAGCAGACGGGGCATTGCATAAACCAAAAGGCATTACCAGATACTCATAGAGGCCATATTTAGTACAAAATGCCGTCTTCCACTCATCTCCCTCCTTTACTCTCACCAGATGGTAGGCTCCACGTAGGTCTAACTTAGTGAAGATTTTAGCGTTTTTTACTTGATCAAGAAGGGATGGAATCAATGGTAAGGGGTACCGGTTCTTGATCGTAACTTCATTGAGGGCCCTATAATCAATGCAATATCTTAGGTCACCTTCTCGTTTTGGGATAAAGAAGAGGGGTGAAGAGGCAGGCGATCGAGAGGGCCGAATAAAACCAATACGCAGCATTTCATCCAGATATTCGCGTAGATATGCATTCTATTTTTTGGTTAATGCATAGACCCTGCTACATGGTATACGGGCTCCAGCAACCAAATCAATCCTACAATCATGGGATCTATGTGGTGGGAGTAGGGTATCCTTTTCCTTATCAAAAACAACTTTCAAATCTTGATAACAAATAGGTAATTCGGGAGTACTGGAATCCGTGATCACCGCCAATCCTCCTGAGATGTTTCTTTGTCCCTTGCAGTGATTGTTACAGTACTCAGAATCAAAAGATACCAAAGGTTCTTTCCAATTAATTAGCGGTTGTGTTGGCTTAACCATGGAAGACCTAGGACGGCTGGAAACTGAGGAGACTGGATGAGATCAAAAGATATAGTTTCTTTATGGATCCCTTCAATGATAAGCGTGATTTCCACTGTGTCATTCATGATGGGGCCAGATTTAATGTTGCTGCCATCTATGGTTTTAACCTCCTCCCAAGAAACCTTGTCAACAAAGGGTATGTGTTAGCTTTTTGCCCAACAAAGGTCCATAAAATTCCCTGTGGCACCTGAATCCAACATTACTTGAACCTCAGTAGACTGTTGTCCCCAGTTTAACCGTGCTGGAAGAAACAGATGATGTGATGACAAGACAGTGTCTCTTTGTGGAGCGTGTTGTGAGACAATTAACCCTGATCTGCCCGAAATCCTTGTCTCCCCAGACTTCCGACTTCTTAGTTTTCAGGGCCACTTCTTTTCTTTGGTTTTAACGAACACTCCCTTAGGAAATGTCCCTGTTTGCCGCAATACGTGCACAATTTCTTATCACGTCTTCTCTGTCTCTCTTCCTCAGTAAGGGGTCCTCAGATACTTCCGATCTGCATAGGTTTTGATTAATCTACAACCCTTTCTGATTTCCTTTCTCTGTAAACCATTGTATGTGATTCTGAGCGCCCTTTCTCCCTCCTTCTTTCGTTAACTCTCTGATCTAGTTTTACCACCAATTCTATGAGGGCGTTGCAAGATTCGGGAGGATCAACTACCTGAGCCAACAGGTCTTTCAGTTCATCTTTGAGGCCTTTATAAAACAATGCACTGCGTTTTGTCTCTGGCCAGCCTGCTTCCGCTACTAATCTGTTAAAGGTAGTAATATAAGTCATGAGGTCCTTTGATCCCTGCTTTAGATTTAATAACTCTGTATCTACTGACTGCATAAAAGAGTGTCTATCAAACAGTTTTCTTAGTTCTTCTTTAAAGGCGGAATAATTATACAGTAACAGATCATTTCGTTCTATTAGAGGAATGGACCAGCTTGCTGCTGTCTCCCCTAAATAGGAGAGCACAAATGCCACTTTGGCTTGTTCAGTTGGAAAACTAGTGGCCTTACACATAAAACGGAGTTGGCATTGACTGATAAAGGTGGAGAATTTGGAGGGGTCTCCCATGAATCTTTCAGGAGGGGCCAATGGAATAACTGAAAGAGTGGTCACGTGAATTATTGGGGCACTTGAACTGGGAGGGGTTTGGGGCGAGAACTGACCTGCTGCCCCCTCCGCCATGTTCCCCACAACAGTATTCGGTCTCCCACCCCGTTGTAAAGAATCAACATGTAAAGTTAAGGCTTGAGTTTCTTTTTGAAGATTACTGATCATGTGTGCTAAGTCTGTGAGTGATACTTGACTTTCTTCCATGTTGTTCGGGCGGAGAAAGAAACGTGGGCTTCGCGTTCTGTCAGGCTCTTACCTAAGTCTCCGCAGAAACAACATGCAAGATGAGGAGGTCCCAACTTCCCCTATTCACCTATAGCGCCCAACTATGTCAAAGCGACAATGGTAAAGAGGGGAAAAGAGGAAGATAAAACAATTGTCCCACGGCCTCTCCCACTCAGGTGTTAGTGCAGGCAGTTAGGAAGGTTCTTACAGGAGACAACAAAGGACAAGGTAACACAGAATAGAGGGTCAAAATGAACTAAATGGGAAAAATATGTGTGGTGTAATTACCTGCAGAATTCCCCTCTCCTATTAAGTGTCCAAATTTCCTGCGTCTTATATGGTTAGGGTCATCTATAAGGTAGAAGGGAATAGCAGATATTAGCGAGATAGCGACCAGTTGCAGCCTTAGAGAAAACAGAAAAGAGAGAGAGCGAGTAACACCAACCTATTATGTGTGAGGAGTGGCCTTAACAGATGGAGGTTGCAGTGCGCACATTAAGGGGGCTGATTGCACTGATGGCAATGGACATGCTCTGACTCAGTGATAACAACAGGCAAGAAATGCATGATTTAAAAATGATGGCAACACTGGTGGAGCGTAGCAGATGAGTAGGGCACATGCAGAAGGGCTGAAAACATTTACATGGAAGGTATGCAGTGTGCATTAGGAAAATAAGCCTGCAGCAACAGTAAAGAGCAGGAGTATAGTGTTCACACAGTCAGGTAATTGCAGAAATAATGCAAGATTATAGTGCATGCTCTGTACTAGTCCCAGTAATGATGGAGCACGACAGCAGTGCATCGCTTGATTCATGCTGAATTAGAGCACTGCTACAGTATGGCCTGCGCCCAATCCCTGCTAGGCACAGCCATAGGGTGTAAAAAAAATGAAGTACATCATAAAGAACAATAAAATCATTGAAAAAAGACACAGTAACAAACTGAGTTAGGCTTCTGGCTCAAATGCAAAAACCGCTGGAATTTGCCTGTTATGGTTACCAATGCACCCAAGACATGCCATAACTCGCATAGCTAAAATCGCCAGTTTTACAACCATACAGGAACAAAGAAAAGAGCTAGAAATAGAACAACATGGTGGGTGGCACAAATTATGGCGTGTGTTGTGAGTGTTGGTAACCATAACTGGCAAATACTCATCCGTGTTTGTGCTAGAATCATAACAAAGTTATTAGCTTTTTTTCAGGAGTTTTGTAGAACTTCTGTGTTACATTCTAACCTATCCTGTCTCTTTCTAATGCTCGTGTCCTGCTAAGGGCACTTTGTGGGTCAATGACAGCAGTTCCTGTACATTAATGGAATCACTAGCTTCTTTCTAGTACTAGGCTCAGGACTCACCAGCTCACTATATAGCAGGTCATGCTCCCAGCCAAAAGAGTGTCCTCCCACCACTCCCTTGCTGACCTGTTCCTAGGCTTCCTTCTGAAGCTCCACAAGAGCAGGGCACTCACTCCAACACACATGGTCTGCTTCGGGTATCTCAACCTCACTCTCTTCTCCGTCTGGAGTAGGAGCAGTGGATGCCACAGCCAGTGCCTTCTCGGAGCCTGCCCTGATATGGTGTCTAATCTGTGCTCGTCTCTGCAAATCAGGAATTTTCTCATTCTGAGACTGACATGCAGCATGTTCTCTGGTCAACATAGCTGTTGTGGTCCAAAGCAGGCTTCTGGTCCTGGTACCACACTAGGGACAATCAAATAATTTTCCTAGAGACATCCAGCATCTTGCTTCTCTCTCACCCCTACATCAACCATGGCCGCCATGTCCTCTCCGATGGTTACTAAACTTGTCTCACTGGCATCAGGGAGAATCTCCTCTGGTTTGAGATACTTTCTCTCAGCCATAGCTCTATGATCCGCTATACTGGAAAAGTACATCAATAAACATCTGTCCGACCATGTCGAATCTACTGGCAGTTTGGATCCCTCTGAATCTGGTTTCAGGCCCAAATATAGCACAGAGAGTGCCCTGGTGGCTGTCACGGATAATATCAGGATGACCTTAGATAGAGGCCAATCTACGATTCTTGTGCTATTGGACCTCTCTGCCGCATTCGACACGGTCTCTCACCAGATCCTGCTCAGGAGACTGGAGGAAATTGGACTCAGAGGACCAGCCCTTCAGTGGATGACGAGTTTCCTCTCCTCCCGCTCTCAGACCATTAACTTAGGTCCTTTTAGGTCAAAGACGATGGAACTGACAAAGGGAGTACCTCAGGGCTCATGTTTGAGCCCTATCTTGTTCAACATTTATGTTGCTCCTCTAGCTAACCTCCTTAGGACCTGTGGCTTTACTCCCATTTCATATGCTGATGATACTCAGCTTCTCTTCTCATTTAATAAATCCACTCCCTCTGTTCAGTCTACTTTCTCTTCTGGAATGATAGCCATCTCCAATTGGATGAGAAGTAATTTTCTCCAATTCAACATAGGGAAGACTGAGATAATGCTTTTCGGAGAAGCACCTTTGCTGTGGACACCAGAGTGGTGGCCTGCGGACCTGGGTGCTTCTCCTGCCCCCAAAACCCTTGTTAAGAACCTGGGCATCCACCTAGATCAGGCATTGACCTTGAAGGAGCATGCAGCTTATACTGCTGGCTCCTGCTTCCACGTGCTGGGTTTGTTGCGGCGCGTTTTTCCTTTTCTTCCAGATTCCACACGTAAAACTCTTATTCAGACAATGGTGTTAAGCCGCCTGGACTACTGCAAAGCTCTCCTGGTCTCAGCCAACGAGTCCTCATTAAGCAGATTGCAGGTGGTTCAGAAGACCGCAGCACGCCTTGTCCTGAATGCTCCCCCGAAAACTGCCTCTCTTCCTCTCCTCCAACAGCTTCATTGGCTCCCGGTGGGTAAGCGGATTAAGTTTAAAACCTGCTGCACCGTTCACAAGGCCTTGTATAACAATGGCCCCCCCTATCTCGCTGAGAAATTTAATCACTATGTCCCCTCCAGGACTCTTCGCTCAGGAACCAAATCTCTTCTCTTGGTCCCCCGGGTTAGGAAATCAAGGTTGGGCGGGAAAGCTTTTTCCTACCTCGGTCCCCTTTATTGGAACCAGCTCCCCATCCATCTAAGGCAATGTTCTGACTATCTCCAATTCAGAAAGCTTCTCAAGACAGCTCTGTTCTAAAAACTGCCCCGTCAGCCTTCCTGCAGCACTGTTCGAAGCGCAGAGATACCCCTTCGGGGGTGATTCAGGCACTATACAAAACCTATAAATAAAATAAACCTCAAAACAGGAACCTTCCTGCCATTGGTACTAGCCTCCAGCACAAACCCTCGTGTTTGAGTGAATGTGCTTTAGAGTGTCTATGTCACGTTCCCAAATGTCTTTAGCAAATAAGTTAAGTGCAACACTGCTCTCTCAAGTACCTTACCCCATAGCCAATACTATGAAAGGTGTAGATGGTACAGAATGTTTCACCTTACAGTCTTTCCTATAATGCCCCTCCTTGTGATACTTAAAGCAAGTTGTCACTTTGGGTTTAGAAGAATCTGGGTTCTCTCAGATCTCTCAATTTCCCCACTGATAGTGCAGAGCGCCAGCACACTCTTTGGAGCAGCAGTGCGCTTTAGAAATGCCTTTTACATTACATTACAAGAACCTTCCTGCTCTCCCTTTCCTTCAGAATTATAACCCAATTCACCTTCTGTTTCTGTCACTGTTTGGAACCTCAGGATTTGCCCTGGCTCTTACCCCCCAGTCTGGAACCAGCCTGGCTCTACAGTCAGAGCCATTCTTTCTTAGAGCCACACTGCTCCAGCCCTTTATTATCCTCTCAGCTACCCACTTGTCAGTCAACACTGCAATTGTCGCTAGAGCACTCTCAGTCAGATCTGACAGGTATTGCCTAAGTGGGCTAAAGCACCTCCCCATAGTTGTACTCTAAGCAGGAACTGGTTAAGGGCATGAAAAGTGTTGACCCACATTCTTCTCACCCACTCAATACAATCATGCAAAATGCTATGAATCCAGGTCTCACATGGCACACCCTCTATTTGATTGCTATATTTAAACCTTTGCAGGTACTGTGTTGGGTTCAGCTCAAAGCTTCTGATCAGAACATCTTTAATTCGCTAATACACCATTTGCACAGCAACAGCCATCTGTCATATGACTGATGTCCCTTCCATAAGCAAGTGACTCACAAGAGTTGCTGCCTTGTATGCGTCATTCAAAGCCTGAACCTTACAAGCAGTCTCAAATCTCATTCCAAAATATTTTCTCCCACACCATACATATGCAGAAGCTCTTTTGGTATCTCGGCAGAAACTCCTGATGAGCTGAAAGTGGAATTGCTTTTTCTAAATGCAGATGTCCCAGCTGCCATTCCAAGCTTCTCTTCCTCTAAAGCTAGTCTCTCTCTCCAACTCTCTTTCCTTTTCCTGCCTTTCTCTTTCCCACTCCTCAAGCTCCCTCTTTCTCTCTTCATAAGGCTATTCTTCCTGTCTCTCTTTACAACTTTCTTCTTGTTTCTGGTGAGCTAAGCTCAGCTTCTCACTCTTAAACTCCCTGTAATTGTCCTCTTCCTCAGCCTTAAGCTTCTGGAGAGCCAACCTCAAGTTTAAGGTCTCAGCTAGACTTAACACTTCCAAGAGAATCCCTCCTGAAGTTAGCGACAAGGGTATCTACAACATTGGTGGCTATAACTGTATTGGGGAATTGTTGGAAAGAAAATTGTTAGGGTGTGCTGAGGAAAACGCTGAGCTAAGATCCAAAATAAGAGAGCCTGGCTCTACAGTCAGAGCCCCCAGAAAACCGCAATTTTGGGGATTAACAAAAGAAAATCACGAAATTGGCATCTCTGTAAAAATCCTGTGATTCGTACAGTGTCCACAAAAATTGTCATTTAAAAATAACTGAGGTTGAGCCTCCTTTTATTGGCTCTGCACTGCACTGAGCCAATAAAGGGAGAATGATCAACAAGGTAATGGTGGCAGAGGTGTTAAATTCCTCTATCATATGCCTATTAATCCGTTGAAAATGCACAGGGCCCTGCTCCTGTGCTTGGCTCTCTACTTACCTACCTGTGCCTCTAGGTCCCCACCCTCCCCACTGTCCCACCACTTCCCATGCTGCACTTTGGCTCTTTTTTTTTGCAATTTTATATAGTGCAAACTTGACTAGTATTGAACCACTTTACATGAGCACTGGTTACACTACACAAGGTTGCATTTGTTGTTTTAGGCACGAATAGATTAAGTGATTTGCCCAGAAGTAATGCAAATGCTACCTCTCTCTTAAGGGGCCAGTTATTGTAAAACTTTTCAGCAATTTAGCACTAGAAAAGCTCTGGATTCGCAGTAAAATGATTGAAATATTTTAGGCTGTGTTTGCTGCTGTCATCGAAAACAAACCCAAAGGTTACTGCCTTGTTTTAATTCATGGTTCAAAACACCTCCTTTCTAGTCCTATAATGGGGGGCTACAGTTTAATTCCACATGGACCCTGGATGCAATGCTCGCAGGTATTATAGACTGAACCCGCTGTCTATTAATGACTACTCCAATAAGGTTTCAAAAGGCCCACTGATCACACAGTGATAAGAGAGAAGCGTTAGTCTGAGGCTGAAGTTGCTCTGTCGAAGACAACTGGGGTACTCTAAAATACAGGTGAACTGGCATCGCCATGTAGTGTAGGGTCACAACAATTGACGTAGGTCACACACACCATACATGTGCAGAGTTTGATTACACCGAACCAGCTTAGCTTTCTCTTGCACAGTGCACAGTAGTATAAGGTTTTATTTTTGCAGTTTTATATAGCGCGAACTTGACTCAAAGGTATTAGAGCACTTTACATGAGCACCAGTTGCATTACACAAGGTCACATTCATTTTTAGGCATGGGGAGATTACACGATTTGCCCAAAATCACAGGATGTTGAACCAATGCTGAGACTCAAACCTGGTTCCCCAGTTCCAAAGTCGGTAGCTCTGGCCATAATGCCACATCCTTTCCCAACCCCCCCCATGTCTCCTCTCTCGCATAGCCAAAACAACCAGTGGCAGCAAGCACGGATCGGGGGTGGCGCAGGGGCGGGGAGGAGGGGGTGTAAAAAAACAAGGAGATAAAATGTACCTTATCGCTGCTGCGTCTCTTCTCCATCAGGACTCCGGAACCAGGAAGCACCCAGGTTCCCCTGACCAATCACAACTCTGCAATGCAGCCTTGTGATTGGTCTGAGCGTCATGGTTTGACGCTCAGCCAGGAACAGGCAATGCAACCCGTGTGGAGAACAAGGAAATTGTGCATGACTGTTTGGCCGGCCTGAGAGGGCCGGCCAAACAGTCATGTGCACTTAGGAGGGGGCAAACCCCTCCTCCTCTGCCCTGCTCTTTCATCGGAACAGCCCAGCCCGCTCCTGCCGCAGGAACAAATAAAATGATAATAACATTCAGGTATCATTTTATTTTTCCTTTGTTACATTGCTTAAATGGAATAGCACTCCTTTTCCCTCTTTTCCTCACCCTGCATGTTATTACAACGCGGTCGTTACAACGACCGCGTTGTAACAACGCAATACCATTAACCCGCAAGTCGTTTCCACGACTTGCGGAGGGAGACGCTGGATGTTGGAATAGTATGATTTACTATTCCAACTCCAGTCTGTGCGGACAGTAGGGAAGGTGTTGGATTTTAAATCCAACACCTTCTCCTCCCTCCGCAAGTCGTGGTTTCGACTTGCGGGGTAATGTGTATGCGTTGTTACAACGCGGTCGTTGTAACGACCGCGTTGTAATAACATGCGGGGTCACGGATGCGGAGTGAGTGATGTTTACCGCTTAAATGCAGTGGGACGACGCTCCTTCGCGTTGGAGCCGCCACTGAAAACACCCCTCCACCAACAACCCTAGGAAACACGCTGTGACACTCTCCTCACCCACATTGCTTAAACTCCAGAGTCTCCTGTGTCCCCTCCACTCCATTCACCGCCTGCTGCTTTGTGCACCCTTGGAATAGAGGTTGACGGAAGTCAAAGAGAGCAGTTTTCAAATTTAGATATACTCTCTCTTGGATCAGACACCCTCCTGTTCCAATGTGTAGTGCTGCTGGCCCCTCTGCTGTGTTTACAGACTGCCACTTGCCAGAGTCTCTAGCAGTGACAGACCGAGGACCGAGCAGTATTTTTGTGACAGGCTCATGTTCTGTCTGCTGCAGAAATATCACAAATTCGGGGGTTTGAGATTACAAATTTTGCTTTTTTTGCCACAAATGTTGCCACCCTAGGCCGCAAAATCCTTGTGGGCGGAGGTCTGTACATGGCTGCCTCCCTCGGTTCCTATCATTGTAATCTCCCCACAGAGCATCTCAGTTTCTTCCCTTCTATCCAATTTCTCTAATTAGCTTCTTACATGACTCGCAAGGATCCCATGTCCTTGTTCGGGAGCCCTTCACCCTCTATCCATGCATAGATCCCTAAAATGATCTAAGGTCACAGTGTCACGATCTACTCCTCTCAACTTTCTGAAATTTTTGCTGTGTAAGTTTCAAAGTGTAATGGTTGGACTTATTACTCATTTGTTATACACAATACCGAAAACACATCATTACAAGTTGAGTCAAGCTGAGTCTGCAGCAGCAACCATGGAAGGAGATGGATAGTTAGCGGACTGCCGAAAGCGCCAAAAGTGAGCTATACCAATGCCATTCGTATCACATATTTTAGCTGGATGGAGCAGTCTGCACAAAATAGTGAAAAACTAGGTGTTAACGGCAGGGCCAGTACTAGAACTTCTGGGGCCCCGGGCGAAAGGGAAGATGTGAGGCCCCTCAAATTTGCATGTAACATCACAAGAAGTGACATCACAGAAAGTGACATTGCAGGACTATTGATCTTATTTGGCATCACTGAAGAGACCTAACGTCGATACCAGTAACATTGACAAAAGATAAATATACAAATGAAATAAGTCCATATATTTTAAAACTGTATTAAATGGATTATATTTGTCACATTGGATGGAAAAGCTAGGTGCAGGTCTCACAAAGATGAATATTTTTTACTCCATGTTAACTGATTGTTTCCAGATGAGTGCATGATAAAAATTCCAGTTCTGTCTCATAAAGGGAGAGATCCTGTTGAGGTAATGAGGGCGGGATCATTCAAAATATAAAATTACACAAGAGAAAACCTCTCACAACATGGATATAATCGCAAATTTCAAAAGGCTCCCTTATCTTTCCGTGCCATTATTGTGCCACCTTAGGATGACATTAACACTTAGTAATTTGTTTTAACATAAATCCTTTCACCAGTATCCCACACGCACATGCTAAGAGTCGGAAACACAAAACGTGTGTGCATGTTGCTCCTATTAATACTGTTCACACCACGGTTTAAATCTGCTGCAAACATACATCCCACACCTGGTGTAAATGTTATGCGTTTTGGGGTGCTTATGCGACCATTATTAACAATGGCTTCTAAAACACAGCAGTGCATTTCAATTTAACCAAATATGTTGATTTGTTTACCTTCCCTTTCAACGTTATAGCTAATTCCAGTGCATAGCAATTAAATTAAATAATCTTCCTCCTTCTTTCTGCAGCAAATTCTCCCTCTTCTGTGCTCCACAATGCCCTATGTATGCTTATTGATATTCAGAAATATTTTTAACTGATTTCTAAGACTTCATCAAAGTGTAGATGGCGATCAAGCCTGAACGGGAGTAAGTGAGCCTGTTAAAGCGCGCCTAGCAAGGCTTCAGATGTCAGATGGAGAGATCACAAAGGCCACGGTATAAATGTCCAACAAAGAAAGAAATGTAATAAGAAATAAACACACCATTTTAACAAAACAAAACAAAAAAACATTATTTAACTCCAACTTCAGGGAGTTGAATGCACAGAGTGAGCCTGTGCGTGGAGGTGTAACACACTCACTCAAGGAGCACGGCTCCATGTTGGGTACCCGAGGCGAGAAACCCCTCCACCGTTTAGCCACGACTTTGCCGGTGGGGTCGCGGTCGGTGCCTGGACCTGCAGCTCTCGGACGCTTATTGGTATACAGGGAGGAGGGATGGGCCAGGGAAGCTTCCCAGGCGAGCGGGCAGACAAGAGAGCCTGGGAAATGGGCGGGGAGAGGCCTCTGCTGGGCTGGAGGAAAAAGGGAGTGTTAGAAAGGGAAGAAGGAGGGAGCGGAGGGCCAGCGCCGCTGCCTGTTTTCTTGAGCTCCTGCTTCGCACGGCGGCTGCTCTGGCCCGGCGGGAAGGGAGAGGCGTGCGGGGCGCGCTGACCCTTGCCTAGCCCCGCGCTGGAGGGAGCGGAGGAAAGTTTGTGAGCCCAGGTCCAGGAGGCGAGGGGCTTCGGGAACCCGCCTGTGAGGAAGGTGTGGAGAGCCCGGTCTCGGAGCGGCCGGTCCGGGATGTGACTGCGGCTGCAGGAGGGACACGCACACTGCCGGGCTTCCATCCCTGCTGGGCCCGAGAGCGGCGGCGGGACGCGTGTGAGGCGACTCCTCCGCCATGAGCTCCTCCAGTGGAAGCGGCGGCGGAGAGGTGGTCTGCTGCGGCTGGCTGCGCAAGTCTCCGCCCGAGAAAAAGTTGAAGCGCTATGTAAGTATGAGCCCTGTGGGGTCGCTGGGGCTTCGCTGGATCAGTGCTTACCCCGAGGCAGGGAGTAGAGTCCCTCTGCCAGAGCCACCTGAGGAATGACTTGCTCTGCCAGTGACGGGCCCCTCTGGAGCTTGCACCCGTCTGGTGGGCACAGCACCTTCTTGTCAGGCAGGGATCTGAGCAGGAGTGGCGTTGAACGTTGCTTCAAGATCAGCTCATTTCCCTACCTGCCCCACTCCCAGGACTTTAAGCACGAACTTCCTTGCTAAACTACCTATTTATATTCAGAACCATCCCTTTTAATTTCAATTTGTTTTGTTCTGGTGTTGACCAACTTTCCTGTCACTGGGCTGCCGAGGAGGAGCGTAGGCCTGAACTTCCCACTGGAGGTGATTTGCAGAGTGCGTGCTGCAGGAAGGGGCAGGACAGACAGGCCCGGTGCTGCCATCACAGCACACGGAAGGCGCCCGCTCCGCCGACAGCGTTGCCTCTTTCTCACACCGGTTGCTCTCAAGGAAACGCAAGCAGAAGTTTAGGCATGGGCTAGCTCACTGCTGCAGGGTGGGAATCTGTAACTCGAGCAGATGAGATTGTGCAGCGGTGGGGGTGGACAGAGTGAGATTTCCAGCGAGCACCCAGGAGGCTGAAGCGTCTCAGAATTTTATTGGCCGAATTCACTGTAAATGCAACACTTTCCCCATTATCCACGGGCTACTTAATTAAGTGGTTGCTTTGTATTTGCAGTTGATTCCGTCTGTTGTGATTTGTAATTAAAAACATGTATTAGCGAGTTTTACTTACAAAATCTGGTTGTAGTGAAAACAACTGTTTGAGGCAAGTACTCATTTTGGATAGAGCAGTTGCACTGTTGTGACTTTTTTCCCCGTACAGTTTTGTGTTTTATTGTTGGGGGGGTGACTGTGGAGTTAACAAGGTTGTTGTTTCATTATAACATGGTGTTTTGCAGTTGGTCTTCCGGTTCACACCCTTATTGTATTGTAGAGGTGCTTTTCTTTCGTTTTACTGATTTACTTTTGAATAGCGCCAAATTTGGACCGTACTGTACAATTACCCCAGTGGTCAGGGGTGACCAGTCATTGACCTAAGTTGAATGGACACGCTCTGTGTAGAGGTCAGCTTTTAACCGGTCTGCTTTATACCTGTTGACATAGTTCTGTTATTTCATGCTTTTTGCCATTATTATAAGTTAGCATCATTTTTATCATTTATTTTTTGTTGTAAGTTTCTCCCCCACCCATGCCATCAGAATATAGGTACATAACGTAGGGGTGGGGATGCTACAAGTTGCTATTCCGTGCAGTTGCAATAACTAATTGACGAAGAACAGGTTCGATCATCCAGCTTTGAAGGACAATGCGAGGGCATTACCTTCTATCGAATATGACCTTGACATGATAAAACCTTTAAAGAGCAAGAGGCCTGCGATCCTGTATGAAGATGCAGAGCAGTCTTGGATGATGAGCTTCCCAAACCAGTTAGAATATAATCCACAGAACCTCCATGGGCACCATATTGTGGCAAATGTCGGCTACCAGATGTTTATGGCTGCAGTGGTGCAGGTCTAGACCATTAATATATGCGGTAGCACTTTCGGATGGAGAGGGTTTTGAAGTCCCAGTTGTGTGGTGTTGTATCCTAGAATGACCTAACAATGACAGGTACTAACTATTTGCTAGAAGTAGCGTTGACGAGTGATTGAACTGACCATTGCGAGAAGACAGTAAGTTATATTTTAGGGATTAGGATACTGTAGGTATCAGTGCAGATGCTTGCAATAAGCGGAACCTTGAACTCTGTGGCCCCTGCGTCTTGTCTGCTGTGCTAATTGTGCAACATCTGCTGCTACTTCCTATCTCTCGGTGCCGAACAGGCTATTGGATCCCACAGCTTCCTTTTGCCTACAGCAACAAAAGCTCATCGACTAGGTTGTCTCCATCTGGCAGGCTGGAGCTGCCTTGGGCTGTGGCTCCTTTGTACACTTTCAAGGGTTGTTGCATTATTTGATTGGACAGCTTGGCAGATAACTTGCTGCCATTTTCCAGGGAAGGGTTGCTCAACTTAACACGCACAAGGAAGAGTGCCTCTTGAGTCTCTGCCCAACCAGTTCACTGCCAACACTGAAAATATATCTGTAGTACATGTTCAGTGGCAGTATACTTAATATCAGTCAGTAGCAATGAATATAGAGATAATAATCCAGAGTCCCTAATTATGAATATATGTAGAATATATCAAATATCTACTTTACATCTCATATAAATAACATCAGTTGAAGTCAAATGGCCTCCTTATGATGAACAATTTAAGATATCGCTTTAGTAATAATCAGACTTGATGATCAGCTAAATCATGATTATATAGTAGAGTTGGAGTTTTGGATCAGCAACAAGAGCCCTGTTATCCCTTACCTGAAATAGACCAGAAATACTCCACTGGTCAAAATTTAACTAAACAGAAAAAGTTTCAGGGAGGATTCAACTGTACCAATGCATTATAAATCAGCGTAACTTAGAAGTACAATATATCATAACAAAATGTATTAGCCCACAAGTCATCAATTTCATAAAGTACATTTAGATAAATAGAAGTGAGACTTAATATACCACACAGTACTTGAGCAAATTTAAAACGTGACATCAAAAGGAAAAGAGCAAGGATAGCATCTGTATATAAGCTCACATGACGTAGCGCTTCGATTTACTAATGGAGAACAGGCCTGTTCAACATTGGCATCAAATGCCAACATTTTCAGCCCTGTTTACAGGCAATTTTGCTGTAAGCAGCCAACACATGTATCGCGGTAAACCCCGCTTCTTCAGGGCCGTTAGTAGCTAGAAGTTGCTCCTCTCTTTTTAGAGATCATCAGTATTAGATTGAACTTAATATTCCACTGATAACGATAGGGAGGCAATAGAAGAGATGCAGTTCTCACAGATTATCTATTAATCCATATGCGAGTACATTGACATTTAGCTATCTATAACATGAAACGGGACATTCTTCTGATGGGCAGGCATGACCCCTTGCTATGTGTTTCCAAAATAATTTAAAGAGAGGAGAAACTTCTTGCTATGAATAGCCCTGAAGAAGTGGTGTTTCCAGTGAGATGTTTTGGCTGCTTACCTCGACTTTGGCTGTAAATAAGACAGAAAATTTCGGCATTGGACGCCAATATTGAACTGGCTTGTTCTCCTATAGGAAATCTAAGCACTACATCATGTGATATTATATACTGATGCTATCATTTCTCTTCTCCCTTTGATGTCGTGCTTTAAATCTGCTCAAGTACTGTTTGGTATATTAACTAATATATATATATATATATATATATATATATATATATATATATCTCTCTCTAAATGTATGTGATGAAAAGATGACTTTTGGGATAATACATTTTTGGTTTTGTGATATATTGTACTTCTAAGATATGTTAATTTATAATGCATTGGTACAGCTGAGTCCTCCCTGAAACATTTTCTGTTTAGTTAAATCATGATTAGTCTGTCTAATAACATTTCATTATTAAAAATATGATTACTATTTATTTCATATTTTAGAAAGTGATTTCTTTGTATGGTCTAAAAGGGAGTCACATATATTCTTTACAATTACCCAGTTGACCTCGTAATCTGCAGATCAGATTTTCAAATGTGGCCATCTGCATCATTTATGATGTGCGCTGAATGCAAAATAAGTCTAACATTGTTGACAGAAAGATTTCTGTCTAATGCCAGGGTTAGGAAAAGTAATGTAAATAAACCACTTGGCAGGTCAAAACAATTTTGTGTAAATTGACAGTGAAGCATGATGTTCATCCACTTTTAAAGAGTTCAGAAGACTATCCTACCTAGGAAACAATTGCAATTGTGTGGTTGGGCATACCAACTCAGTCTTAATACTTTCTTTGTTGCGTGGGCAGGTGACTTGAGATATCTCATGGGGCTTGAAAACACATTTTGTTTGGCTCCTATTGGGCTCTTCCTTACCAAGATCATTTGATAGGGTATAAAATAACTTTTTATAAGAAAATGCCTTCTGGATCAATACTTGGAAGGGAGCGAGCAAAGATTTGAGAAGGCATTGACAGATTTGACAACTTGGGCGGAAGGCTTGTGAAGAGTGCTAATGGGTGAAGTAGCTTATGTGTTTATTTGATTCGACACTACTTGCTTCACATGTAGTGAATGACAGAGAAAAAGAAAATAGTGTGGAGAAACTCGTTGGTTCAAAGCCAACCGAATACAGTCTTGGATTGGATGTAGCTTGTAGGAATTGTATAAAAACGGTTTGAGTGGTACTCTCATGTAGCTCTCCTTGAAAAAATAGTATGGCAATTTTCTTGTAGTATCTTTAGTTCAAAGAGGCATTTATATAATCCTTGCTTTTCAATTTTAATAGCTTTGCAAGATATAATTCTGCTACAGAAAAGGTGGGCTATGCGGTGATATTGGTTTCTTTCAAAGAGCATCAAAAGGAGATCAGTACCATCCTAAGGGTGTGCTGCCAGTTTTTTTTTTTAATAACTGAAGTCTTCATTGAAACATTAATCTTTGACTGTGAACTAGAATCTTTAGTAATCTGTGAGTAAGTGC
The DNA here is from genome assembly GCA_963921515.1 of Calotriton arnoldi. Taxonomy (NCBI): domain Eukaryota; kingdom Metazoa; phylum Chordata; class Amphibia; order Caudata; family Salamandridae; genus Calotriton; species Calotriton arnoldi. The sequence continues at coordinate 122,875 of CAWUFW010010155.1, forward strand.
ATACATGAAACCCAGATTTACTGTAGTCGTGTTTTTAGGAAAGTTCCACTTCCACCAGGTGACTGCCCACTGATAAATGTTGTCAAAGTACCAAACGTGTTTGTGAACACCCTAGGAAAAAACCCTATACTTCACTAACATAATACAGTATTCAAAAAATTCTTCTAAAGAGCTTTTTAGCACAGTTAAAGCTGCCAACCTGCCGAAGAAAAGGTACGACAACTGTAACCAAGCCTTTTACAACACTCTGGCTGGGTTCTTTCAGGCTAAAGTGAGGGACGTATTTTATGTTTGCTGCTAACAAATATCAAACCCCAGTTTTTCAGGATGAGAAGGGCTTCCCCTCCAGTCCAGAACTATTAAATACTTTTTACCCGCTCAGCACTGAGCAGGTATTAAGCCTAACCAAGTATACTCTCCTCTGGATCCTTGTCCAAAAAACATTATACATCCTGCCCCGGAGATTATAAGCTCATATCTTGTTGAAATCTTGAATGAGATAATCAATACAGTCCACTTTACTGTAGAATGGAAAATAACTTCTATTCTTCCACTCTTAAAGAAACCAAGCCTTAATCCACAGGATCCTAACAGTCACAGACCAATCTCCCGCTTGCCTCTTCTGGCAAAATTTTGGAAAAGGCAATAAATCTTGAATTGACATTCATAGTTGCTAATAATCTTTTGCACTCCATACAGTTTGGTTTCAGAGGTGCTCATAGCACCGAATAGCCATTAATTGTAGCTTCAGAAGAATTCAGGGCTACACTGGATAAGGGAGGAAGGGCTGCCCTTATCCTGTTGGATCTCTCTGCCACCTTCAATACAGTCAGTCATGAGTTATTGGTTGACTGTCTTTTCAATTTAGGTATCGGGACCCGCTCTGACTCTCCTGAAATCTTTCCTCTCTGAAAGGGAACAATTCGTCTCCATGAGCACATTTATTTCTGATGTTTCATCTGCCATATGGTGTGCCTCAGGGCGCTTCCTTGAGCCCTAGGCTTTTTAATCTATACATCACCCCACTGGCCAGGCTCATTAAATCCTTTGGCTTTTCAGTGTTCTCCTCTGCTAATGACACTCATATTGTGGTCTCAGTATCCAGAAACCCAGACGACACAGCAATCCGATTTAATAGCTGTATGAAACAAATTGAAAAATGGAATAACATCAGTTGTCTCAAACTGAACTCTGGGGAAAACGAAGGTTCTTCTCCTGGGCAATGACTGTTCCTTCTGGAGACCCAACCGGTGGCATCAAGAATTGGGTCTACTGTCGATACCAGTGAAGAAAGTCTGAAATCCTAGGAATTTTATTTGACAACAAGCTTACTTTAGGAGATCAGGCTAATGCCCTAACTTCCTCAGTCTTCTTCGCCATGAAGATCTTCAGGAAAATCTGTCCCTTTGTCCCCGGGGACCTTCAGAAAATTGTAGTGACTGCACTTGCCATATCCAAAATGGATTACTGCAATGCTCTCTTTTTGAATGCTCAGCATATGTCTTCGCAAATTACAGACACCCCCAGAAAGCATTGGTCTGTCTTCTACTGGGGATTCCTAACAGTCGGCATCCCAGACATTGGTTAAGCTTCACTGGCTGCCAGTAAAGAGACAGATTGGATTCAAAGCACTTTGCATGGCCTTTAAGGCATTACTTATTTCTGGCCCTGAACAGTTGAGGCACAAAACTGTCTGGTATACCCCTTCCAGAATGCTTCGTTCCTCCACATCGATGGTTGTCCCCAAGTTCAAACCCGCTACTTAGGGAGAGAGAAGCTTTATAACAGGTACTGCTAAACTGTGGAACTCCCTTCCACTGGTATTAAGGTAGTCCCAACCTCCCCTCCTTCAGAAGATCCTTAAAAACATGGCTTTTTACTCCTCAATTATCAGCGTTCTCTTCAGGTAGCAGCAGCGCCAAGACGCTTTCAAGCATTTGTGTGCTTTACAAGTTAAAAAGCAAATCAAATACAGTGCAAAGATAAGAGAAGAAAGAGTTTATGTATATGTGTTGAAGCACGCCAGACATATACAATATCCTTTTTTTTTCCCACAAAAATTAAAGGAAAAACAAGGATGTACAATTTTTGCCTTTTTAAAAAATGTGATTTATGATTTTTGAATTGTAGGATTAAGAGGGATATTCATGCAGAGGACACAATATGTATTTTTAACAAAAGCTTGCTGAATGATTATGGTGAAGGCTACCACTTTTTAGTTAGTGTGCCATTTTGCCATCCAAGCCAGACTGAAAGTGGTCACCATCCTTAATGGTCATTGAGATGGAATCTCTGAGAGATTAATCTCGTGGAGTTACTGTCTTGAGTCTAGATTAGTAGTGAAAAAATGTTATTTGTATTGAACAGTGATTACGTGACAATCCTAATGAATTTATATTTACAAACCTATGACCTGCTATCTCATACTTGGGTAAACTAATTAACCGAGATAAGTGGTAGTGGGTGCTAAAAAAAAAGTTTGACTCAAGATTACCTAACTGCGAAATGTGCTGAGAGGTCTCATCAAAGCTTATGTGAGTTGGTTGCAGTAATAAAGACCTAGAAGAGTTGAAGACCTCCCTGTGTTGGCTTGACCAAAATTCTCAGTACTGGGATAAGATGCGTCTTCTATAGAAAAGCAAGCAGACGCTTACAAACACTATTAAATATCTAAAGAAGCGATAACCAATGGCACAATAGGCATATTTGCATGCAGTTAGCATAAAGCCACAAAAGCCCTTTTGGAGACCTTTTGAGGGTTGTAGGAGTGTAGAAAACTGTAAAGATGAATAAATGCCACAAAAATAATGTGGTATGGCGATGTTTATTTCAAGTGTCAAAACAAGGCCCACAAGTGGAGCGAAATGAAGCACAACCTCTCACCACCAGCTCAACACCGTTTCTGTCCTCCCCACATTCTACAATACGTCATGGAGAACGTAATGACATACCTCAGTGACATACTTACTATACAACATGTTCCCTTTTTAAAAAAAAAAAAAAAAAAATAATATAGAGAACAAAATAACACTAAAGTGCAAGCAGAAAAAGAAAAAGCATATTTGGAGAATAATCAATAAACAAGATGAGAAATACTATCAGTAATGACTCTACAAATTTTCCTCATTTCAAAATATTTTCCTCCAATTTCTTAGGCAACGTGACCACCCTTTTAGACTGGAGACATATCTGATTTTCATTTCCATTACCAATCTCCACAGAAGAAGATGCCTCCGTGGTAATATCTGCCTCAGAGGAAAATGAAACATCTGTGAGTAACCTCTCCTGCTGCACAGAAGACTCATTACCACTATTATTATCTTCAGACACTTTGTTTCTCAGAGACATCATTTAAATGTGAATTATTCATATCCATCTCTCTGAACATCTTCTCCTGCCCAAGTTTAAGAATTACAACTGAACTTTTGTTCCACCATCCTTTTTTGTATTATAACACTGCACTTTGTGATACATTTTCTACTTGAACAGGTGCAGCGAATTTTGAAGTACCTTTGAGACTCAAACCTAGTTTAATCATACGTACCCAATCTCCTTATTGAATCATTTTGGGTTTGACTCGATTTACTTTATCATGCAATTTCTTGCCACTAGCTTGCACAACACCCAAGTTCTTTTTTTATTTTATTTTATTTTTTACTTTTCCCACAACGTCATCAAACTTATCCACCTTCACTGTAACATTTCCAAAACTAGGAGTCAAAAGGTACGACTTTCCCTTCCCCCTCATTAAAAGATAGGGGGCAACCCCAGTTGCTGAGTGTGGCGTAGTATGATGATGCCATAACTCTTTAAAAAATATAGAAATGTCTATTATTAGCCAATGCAGCCCGTGTGCCCTCTTTCAGAAATCTGTTGGCCCTTTCCACTTGACCATTGGCCTTAGGACAATACAAAGGTCCCCTTTCCGTTCAAATACAACATTTTCCTAGGAAATGCAGCATTTTAAATGAAACAAATTGCACTCTATTATTAGACATTAACGCCTTTGGAAAACCTTCAGTTTGGAAGACCCCCCCTCCATAAATTTGATTACTTCATCAGTAGTGGGATTTCTCATAAAGGTATTTATATATCCACAAGTTTTTATTAGTACTATCAATAATCATTTTTCTTGTCCCAATGCATCATATGGACCAGAAAAATCAATAGAAACTTTCTCCCAATGCCTTTGTGGAATATGTTGGTAATTAGCTGGTTTACATGACCATTTCCAATGTTTATCCAAATTCACACAAACCGTGCAAGTATCAATAAACCTTTCAACATTCGCATCCATGCCTGGCCACCAATAATGTTGTTTTAAGCAATTTCTTGGTGCCAGACACACTTGGATACCCAAGATGAGCCAGATCACCGAGTTTGTGTCTAAGTCCTAATGGTGGTACAGATAAATCATATCTCACTTAAATGTTATTTTTTTAACCTCAACTCACTAGACACCTGTGCGTAACTTTGCAACCCTGAACCCAAATTCCTGCTAGGGGGCCATCCTTTCACAACATAGGGCCCGATTCTGATGCGGGTTGGAAACGCTTCCCGACCGAGGGCCTGATTCTGATGCAGTTAGGAAGGCCTCCTAACGGCATTTGCTCCTTCCAAATCGGATCGGGAACGTGTCTTCCCGACCGAGGGCCCAATTCTGATGCGGTTAGGAACAAATGTTCCCATTGAAGTCAATGGGAGTTCAACCAAATCGTATCTGGAAGCATCCGGATGCATCCTACTCCGCCGGTCGGACTTTCCCGATCCGAGTGGGTCGGACACCATTTCCCAACCGATTCGGTCGGGAAGCTTTTCCAACCCGCATCAGAATCGGCCCCATACTGTTTGACCATCAACAGTCGTTCATCTTCAACAGACAATTTTACACACTCAGATTCAGATATACTACCATTGCATGTGTCCAACACATCCACCGCAGTGACCACACATTCTTGCTGATCCAGAACAGTTTCATCTTCATCAACTTTTTGTGGCAGCAATCTTGACAAACAATCAGCTGTACAAATTTTAACCCCAGCAATGTGTTGTATTGCAAAATTGAATTCTTGTAGTCTAGCAATAAGCCTCGCCAATCTTGAAGAAACTTTTCCTGTTCTCACACCATCCAACATATTAACCAAAGGTTTATGATCCATAACCAACACAGACTCCCCCCCCCCCCCCCACCCACACACAAAAAAGTCTTCAACTTTTCCACTGTCCAAACACAGGCAAAAAACTCTTTTTCTATTGTGCTTTGATGCAGTTCTTCCCCCCTCAATGCTCTAGAAATAAAATAAATCACCCTTCCTTGCCATCAACTATTTAATTCTCTGGAAATAAGATAAATCGCCCTTTCCTTGCCATAAACTATTTGACTGAATTGAGTGCCTACCCCAGATGAACTAGCATCAACAGTCACATAAGATTTACCAAGTGGATAAAACGTGTTGAGAGCAGGTGCCTGTGCAATTAACGTTTTGACCATTTCAAAGGCATAATCGTGTTTTTGTCCATGCTAATGGTACCCCTTTCTTGAAAAGTTTTCGCAATGGTTCCTCAAAAATGGGATAGCCATGTATGAATCTTGCGCAGTAGTCTCCTAATTCTAAAAAAGGACCTTAAGGAATCCTTGTCATACAGCTTAACAGCATTATTGATAGCACTAACCAAGTCTGCTTTGGGAAGAATTCCCTCATTCGTAATCCTATGACCTAAGTAATCAATTTTCTTTACTAGGTATTTGCACTTATCTCTGCTTACAGTCATACTTCTGCTTTCTAATGTATGAAGTAAACAATCTAACAACCCATCACGTTCTTCACTTGTTTTCGCAAAAGTAAGTGTCCCCATGGAAAGCTTGCACCCCCCTCAAGTCCTGAAACAAAGCATCTATTAATTTCTGAAAAACAGTGGTCACTGAGGCCAACCCAAATGGCAGTCTTAAAAACCGATAAACCTCAAACGGGGTAACAAAAGCTGTTAAAACTTTTTAGTTGTCTTCCAATGTCACCTGATGATATGCTGACGAGGTCAATTATCGAAAAATATTCATCTTCATTGACCGCCGCAAGCGTTTCCTGTATTCTTGGCAATGGATGACTATTGACTACAATATTTTTGTTTAACGACCTCAGGTCAACACAAAGCCGTAAATCTCAAATCTTTTTTAAAGCAATGACAATCTCCAAAACCCATTCCGAACTATCAGTTGTTTCAATGATACCTTCTGCACATAACGTAACCAAGTATTGCCTTAGCTGTTGGCGAACTCCCAACGGTACCATACGTACTTTATGCTGCACAGGAACCGCATCCTTTTTAAGTTTAATGCAATGAGTGAATCCCTTCACTTGGCCAACTTTGTCTGTAAATGTTGCAGTATACTTTTCAGTAATCTTCGCCACATTAGATTGCTGAACTTCTACATGGTTCAGTGTGATATCTCTTAAAACAATAGGACAATCAGTACCCGGACATAACATTACTCCAAGTTTTCAGATCATGCCATCCGACAATATCCTTTCCATTGACTGCCACTTAAATCTTTGTGTAAATGTTGCGCCCTTGAAACTACAGATTGTCCTCAGAGTTGCCCAACATTTCATTCTCGAAGTTGCTAAAAGCTTTAGGGTTTACATCCATTTTCTTTAAATTGACATGCTTTCACTTGGGTTTAAAACAATTCTTAGACACTGTGGTGTTCGGAGAGCCCAAATTAGCCATAACATCCAAGGCCACTTTCCCAATGTGTACATCACCCAATGCTGCTTGAAACCCTGAACCAACTACATGCACATTAAAATCGATATGAGGATCATACAACGTAAGAAGCATATTCTCTAAATTGTTACTTACGTCATTTACTGTGTTACTTACATCATTCACCGTGTTTACATTCACACTTATCCCAGATTTCATACTCCTGCAGACACTTTGGAAATGCCCAATTTTGTTGCACTTAATGCATCTCCTTTTAGTTGCAGAACACTCTGGATTATTACTGAGATGTCTTTGAACCACACCTATAACAACTGGGTCTTGCCTTGGCACCACTAGGTTTAAAAATCCTCCTACTAACTTCTACCGCACACACTGGAGAACTTGTATTCACCTCTTTCACAGTTAACGCTTTGAATGATAAAATGGATCTTTCTGTGCCTTTGGCTATATCAAGAACCTCAGACAAATTGGGATTCCGACAAGCCAACAGCCTTGGATCTTCTTTGAATCGCAATTAAACACGAATTGATCTCTTATGTACGTGTCCACAATTTGGCCAAATTCACAATTAGCAGAAAGTACCCTTGGCACTGCTACATACTCTTCAACAGATTCATCCCCAAACTGCCTCCTTTAAAAAAAAGAAAACAAGTGTGATGTTCGATCATGACATTAAGTCAATCAACAGATTGTTTTTCAAGTCATGCTATAGCTTCATTAAAAACATCCCAATGATCCCCTTCGCGTCCAGATGCTGGAATTGGTTGTAAGTTATAAAAGATCTCAATAGCCGCAGTGCCCAAAAAACTAAACCACAATGCCAGTTTCCTTTCTGCAGAAAATGCTTTGCCGTCAATGGCAATCAGATAATTCCTAAAGGTTTTAAACATTTCTTCCAAATTAATGGTGGGTTACCTGGCACTTGTAAAAATATAGATGGTTGATTGAACATCTGTGCATTGGCCATCACACACCGTTGATCCTACTATAAACACAAAGCTAATTATAAATGCTATGTAGAAAATTAGCTATGGTTTATAAATTATATTTTTTCGACCAATTCACAAAGAAGTATGCACAACTAAAAAATAAGCCCCTAAAATAGATGACATGAGTTGAGTGTGTGCGTATCACCATGGACTAAATATTTATGCAATGTCTCTTTCGTGTCACCGACAGTGTGCGAGTCACTGATAGAACAATCTCAGAAATAGTGTGCATGTCACTGATACTGACATGCTGCAATGACTTTTGAGATCAAAGTAAGAGTGTGTGCGTCACTGACGCGCTGTAAATAATCTCTCTTATTAGTGTATCTTAGTGTTGCATCCAGTGAAATATATCCAGGTTAAAGATGGCCACTACGTTCATTTGCAACATGACGTACGTGCGGTGCTTCTAACACAAAGTTGAATCACCTCCTCCTACTCGACTGCAAGTGCACGCACCAATCTCGCTCTGTTCTCATTCAATAGAATGCACACACGACAGCTTCGCTCTGTTGTTCTGCAGCGGAATGTGCACACGAGGGCCTACCGCGGCTTTCAGCTGTAAATGGCCGCGCAGGGACAAGCGATGCAGGTACAAACAAAAGGTATGTTTACAGTAACTTTGAGTGGTGACGCCAATTACTCCTCAACTGCACCGTACCATCCTTCTGTCAATTCTGGACGAAGTTCCTGTCGCTGCTGATCTCTTCACAGTGGTAACCATTGCTTGTCGCCATTGCAAAGATGAATAAATGCCACGAAAATAATGTGCATTGGCGATGTTTATTTCGTGTGTCAAAACAAGGCCCGCTGGTGGAGAGAAATGAAGCATGACCTCTCACTACCAGCTCAACACCATTTCTATCCTCCCCACATTCTACAATGCGTCATAGAGAACGTAATGACATACCTCAGTGACGCTTACACTGCTAGGCTGATAGGTTTTTTAGGTCGAGCCTAGCGGCAGCGCGCATGCACTGCACGCTCTGCGAGGCATGCTGTATTAGGGTATGCACTAGAAGCCCCGCCCACTCTCTGCCCATATTTTTAATTGGCTTGTGCCATTGTCCTTCGTGAACACTTGTTTGCGATTAATTGAGGCTTGTTAGTCTCTCCTTTGTACCGCCTTGTCTCCTTTAGTTACCGCCCATAAGGACTGGACCTTTTACTGGTGTGGTTACATGCTCTGCTTTATAAGTTGGTGAGCACTAATTTCCTTAATGCTCTTCCCCTGTTCCACACACTACATCCAGCACGCCTGCTACTGTATTTATTCAAATTACTACGCGCTATCCGCTTTAACTATAGCGGCCGCACTTATTGGGTCTGGTGGCTTAGTGGACTAATGCATCCACTGCAGGGGCCTGTGCTTGACCTCATGGTCACAGGTTCAAATCCCAGTGGGTCCACTCAGCCTTTCATCCATCCGAGGTCGATAAAATGAGTGCCATTGAGTTGGGTAACAATACACATCTGTTATTCAGCGCCTTGAGACCCTTGGGTGATAAGCGCGCTTTACAAATACAAGTGTTATGTTATGTTTTTATGTTGTTCACTTATTTAATTTATTGCGTGGTTCGCCTTAAGTTTAGCGGCCGCGCTTATTTAATTAACTATTTTACAGGCGGCCGCTTTCACTTCAGCGGCCGCGCACAATGTTTCTTAATTTATTTTAACTTTGTGTGAAAGCACACCATATGCGCTTTCACTTTAATATTGTCCGTGCCACTTTGTTTAGACGCTGCTCATAACCTGAATACCGTGAGCAGCGTCTAAATAAATGGGCGTGGCCAACATTAAAGTGCTCTCGCTTTGCCAGAGTTTGAGCTATTGGCATTAAAAATAACAATGCCTCTTATATATGTGTTTGGTTTAAAACACATAAATAAAAGGCATTGTCCTTTACAATGACAATCGCTTAAACGCTCGCAAAAGCCAGACCTATTGCATTGAAAATGCTTGTTAAAGATACTCCTGCGCCCCGTTTTTTATCGGTAGGTGCTGTGGTGTCCCCGCAATAAAAGCGGCACATCACATCATGTGACGTGTCAGTGAAGAGGTCACATCAGTGAACCTAGAGCAGAGCGCCGAATTCCAAGCGCTAGACAGAGAGCAGCCAGTATTATCCAGTATTTTTATTCAGGTTTTCATACCGGAATTCATTAACGTGTCTCTCAGGCTCATTATTGCTAGATATGGAAACTGCGACATAAGGTAACAGTGCTGTAACCAAGATCACACAGTTTTGGGGGAGGTTTGCTTGTTGTGCAGTCAGCAATGTAGCCACATGGTCACATTTCTTCCTTTTCCAAGTATCAAAGAAAAATGTAGAAACTAACAAAACTAGCCAAAACATGTAAAACAATAAAAATACACACCACGGTCAATACAAATGCCAACTTCATTGAAAAAGAAAAATGCAAAAGAAGACGTAACGCTTGTTATGTGGGTACAGCCGGTTTGTGCGCACATACATATATACACACAAACGGGCTCCTGAAAACGACGGGTTCTGAAATAAAATCCTACGTTTTTAATTTCGAATTAAATCAGCTGATCACAGTAATTTACTTCAACCGCCGTGCATTGGTTACCGGCCGGTACCCACTCATGGAATTGCACCTATGACGAGTTAAACCCCTCGGAATGGTGAATAACTGTGTGGACATGGTATTACCGGGGTTTAATGCACATATTTACCGTCTGTTCTGAGCAGGCGGTGAATATGCGCGGGTCTGTTTTGGGCGTGGGTGGGGCAGGGAGGAAAGGAAAAAGCTAGTTTTGGTGCAGGGGGAAAGGGGTCATGCGTGCGAAAGAAAAGGCTGGCAGTGACTGAAGAACTAGGCTTGGCTACTGTTATAACAAAATTAAAGAAAGGTGCACGAGTCTGAAGATCATTCACCTTAACCTTCATCACAGGACAAGTCCATAATAACATTTCGAAGATGTATGACCCAGATCTCAAAGTTATCTTTTATTTATACTAACAGCATGTAACTAAATCGTACAATAACTTCAGAATTATGTCAAACAGAACCACATAATGCAAAGACTCGTAGAGTTGTTTTTCTTTTAAACATTAATTTCTTTATTCATAATCTTTTAATACGTATTTTTTCCGTAGCCATAGCCAACGGAATTCGTCCCATCCAGGACTTCTTCAGGGCTGTTTCTTTGATCTTTGTATGCGTAGTATCAACTAAAGTTGTCTTTCCCACTTGAGAACTTGAAAGATGTAATTAAGTCTGATTCCTTCTGTATATTTCTTTACAAGATCTAGTTCTTTTCATCCCATGTATGAGTTTGAATTGCTCAAGCACAGCGTTTCGTGCAGTATCTGCTGCATTTTGAAATTTACAAACTGTGAATCTACGTGCCTTCAAGTTATCTATCCCATCACAGAGTGCAAAACAAGATTCACAATTCTTCCTATCCTTCCTACTAAACAACTAAATTCCTAAAATCAGTCTGCGAGAATCTACCAGCCCTCAGCCAGACTAAATGCAAACAGTATAGTCCCTCATCCCTTTTAATATTAGGCCCCTAACTCTAGAAGTCCCCCTACGCCCTTCATCGAAGACTTAAAGATGACTTTCAAATGCTTTCGAGGGAGATGAAAACCTTCTGAGCCACCTCACCTTACGACATTACAGGACCAAAGTGACATTTTGCCTTTGCCTCACAACATTAAACTCAAGACTTGAGCGTTATCCCAGTCTTTAGTTGAAGGACAGATGCTTCAAAAGGGAGATGACAGAGCACCTCTATCTTCTCTCTGGACAGGACAGAGGGCCTTATTTTTAGGTCGAGCCTAGCGGCAGCGCGCATGCGCTTCTCGCTCTGCAAGACTGCTGTAGTAGAGTATGGGAGAGAAGCCGCGCCCACTCTCCTCCCATATTATTCATTGGCTTGTGTCATTGTCTTTCGTAAATGCTGCCTTTTGGATTCGTTAATAGGCTTGTTAGTCCCTCCTTAGTACAGCCTTGTCTTCATTTGCACCCTCCCATGGCGACTGGCCCTTTTACTTCAGTTGTTACACGGGACCTGTTATTTAGTCTGTAAGCACTATTTACTTTATTGAGTTTCTCTTACTGCAGGCCAGATATGCGCTGCTTCAGCTGAAACCCCTTGTGTTTTTTTAAGCAGCACAGCCGCCCCGTAACACGGGCGCCTGCTTTCAATCACTTTAACTCTGCATTATCTCGTGTCTGTTTCAACGCCCCAAGTAAAATGGATTTAGAAATGATTAACGAATTGTCATGTGAATTCCAGGTAGCACATAATCCTGTGCTAATGGGCTGAAGCTGACGACAGCACATCTGTGTTACATGTCATCTGTACTAAACACACCTGAGGGGTTGTTTTCAAAAGCCTGCTTTATTAACAACAACAACACCACCACCAATACCTCCACCGCCACCACCAATACCACTGCCACCAATACCACTGCCACCAATACCACCACCACCACCACCAATACCATCACCTCCACAACCACTACCACCACCTCCTCCACCAATACCATCACCTCCACAACCACTACCATCACCTCCACCAATACCACCACCACTACCACCACCGCCAATACCACCAATACCACCACCGCCAATACCACCACCAATACCACCACCAATACCACCACCACCACCAATACCACCACCACCAATGCCACGGTCACCAATACCACCGCCACCCATACCACCACCACCACCAATACCAGCACTAATACCACCAATGCCAATACCACCAATAACCCCCCCAACACTACCACCGCCAATACTGCCACTACCAATACTGCCACTACCGCCACCTCCAATACCAATACCGCCACCTCCAATACCGCCACCACCAATACCGCCAGTACCACCAATACCACCACCAATATCAATACCACCACCTTAGCGCCTCTCGCTCACTAGTAATAGCAGGGGCACTGTACGAGGCCATACCTGCAGCCGAGACCATCCCTCCCTCCATGCCTGCCATAAAGCACAGCCCGCTCTGCACCAGGAGGTGAAGCTAGGGCCCTACTATAGCTGGAGTGTTTTTTTTATTAGGCCAAAGATAGCAATGACATTACACAATGCCACCCTGCACACTCAAATCACGGAGAGGGCAGGAAATAGCCCCCCCCTCCCGCTCTTCCTCCTGAGCCGCAACAGTGTAATCACAGAGCGAAAGGTGTTGGAGCGCTTTGTTAGTGTTCATAGCTCGGATCATATGTAACTCTGACTTCATACTTTGTGTCTGTGTAATTTACAACACTTACACATCTTACTGCACTATTTATCACTACTTTGAAGATGTCGCAGGCCGGTCTCTTCCTCTGATATTTACAATCCAACAAGTGGTCGAGAAGGCCCTTTATTGCAATGCAATAGGTCTCGCATTTGTGAGAGTTTAAGCTATTAGTATTGTAAATGACAATGCCTTTTATGTTTTTAAACCCAAAACATAAATAAAAGGCATTGTCATTTACAATGCCAATAGCTCAAACTCGCGTGAATGCGAGACCTATTGCATTGCAAATGCTTGTGTTGTATAGTATCTGCTTCACATTAATTCCCTTTTATTTCTGAGTTCTGCTACCCATCGATGTTTACCGTGGGGCCCCAGGCTAGAATGTTGCATGTCCCTTCTTGCTTTTGGGATCTACTGATGAGATCCCATTGTATATTGAAAAATCTAAAGTTTCCAAAGCTCCTGCTCTTGATGGGAAGGCTCAACTAATACTGGAAGAAGAAATCTTCTAAACGGGCATAATTTTCCTGCTTTTTACTATGATTGTGTTTCCCCACTTCAAAACCTACATTGTGTGGGAGCATATTGTTCCCTCTTCTCAAAAAGAAGCTGTTCAAGTTATCTGGCAAATGTAACTGCATTTTTTTTTTTTATAAATAATTTTAGTAGTACATTTTACAGAGAAGAGAACCACAATTTAAAAAACGTCACTTAGCAGTGGACGAGGAGCATTAACAACCATTACATCTTTGAGTCTAATAGGCAGTGAGACAAGTGGAATCATTTTAAGCATCTGCATCGCTATAACATATTAACTGATTAATGCTGACATATGGTGAGTGTCCAGGGGAGGGGGGTGGGAGACTCTCGACCTCTTCTCGTTTCCATTTCTCAAGGCCGTGACCTGGGTTCGTAGTTTTCGCCCTCCATCTCTAGTCCATAGTACCTCAGCTAAGGACCCCAGACCTTATTGAATTTCTATGGGCATCCTCTTGCCTGATATGTCACCCTATCCGCACAATTTAACTGCATTGTTAAACAAATACTGTATCATCTGAGTGGGTGTGAAAATTAGATCTTATTTCATTAACCTGAAGTTGTGATAAGATTGGCATTGGTAGTACAACTGCGACCAATTGCTTTGTGTTTGGTCTCTTAGCTTATAGGGCTATCCACTCTGTCAAAAGCACTTTGTTTTTGTCTTTCCCTCACTTAAAAATAGGGCCTTTCACAAGGTGTATTGAACTTTTTTGTTATTGTTGCCGAGTAGAGGTATTTTTGGGAAACCCAAGTATGTACTCGGCACACATACCTTCTTACAATCTATTAAAGTTGATGTGCATTCTTTCAGTTTTTTTTTAGACTGCCACCATTGTGATTGATTGCACTATTTCCAGTCTCTTCTGAGTACTCTCCGTTTACAAAGATTAACTTTTGCAGATACCACTGCATTACTTTCTTTCATGCCTCTAGGTCTAGAAAGCGCTAGTCATGCAATAGACTCTGAAAAACAAGTTAGTCAGTTTTCTAAAAACTAAAATTACCCGATCTAGTAGATTTCAATTGAAGTGTAACTAGGTTCATTAGTTGGATCAGGCGTTGTTGTTTATTCGCTGGAGAAACTCTTTCTCAGTTATACACATGGTTAGATACTTTGACTCTTCCATCTCCCAGGAGTTTAGGTTTATTACTACTTAGGTGCTCATTAACAGTTGTAGTTACATTTCGTTGGTAATGCTGCACTGAGGATTATCATATTGGATTGCACAGTAATTCCCAGATGCAGTGCTACTTCTCATTATAGGTTTTTTGACCTGATAATGTGAAATAACCACTTGAATCGATATTTGAGCATGATTCTGTCATAGTTTTCCCTCATTCAGCAGATTTTCCCCCCAGGTTAACTCCATCTGCTTTTACCAGGCAACATGTGTTTGAGAACAAACCTGAAGGTGCAGGTTTTCTTGTATACCATGTAATCTTGATTCAGCTGGCAATTCCTATTGCCTGTCAAATTGGGACTTTCTCTGAACCTTTAATGAGGGCTCTAGTATTTCCTTCATATGTTCTGATTTGTTTTCTGAAGATGTTGACTCTCAAACTGAAAACAAGGTCTTATTCCAATTTGCCCAATGTGCTACATATCCTGAGTATTTACAGCTCTTTACTTCTTTCATGCACTTCAGCATGTCTGATTCTCCTTGTTGCCTCATTTCACTGCTCCTTGGATTACTCAAACTTGATCATGAACAGGGGGCTGATTCATAAAGCTCTTTTCCCAGCATAGAATAACTTAGGTGCTCACATATGGATTTTGAGGGTGTATTCTCAAGATATTTTACACCTGTCATTGATCTGTGTGTGTATATGTATGTGTGTGTGTGTGTGTATATATATATATATATATATATATATATATATGTATGTATGTAATTCCATCTCCCTCAGTATGGTAAACCTCTCTAAATATCACTTATCGTGCATGTCTTTATCAAGCTTGTAATACAACGCTATTCTTTTACAACATGTTGTATTACATCGTTGGTCTTTTACTATGCATTTTCGTGATAAGAACTGATATTCATATATATGTTTAGAGTGTATATGTATGTTAAAGTTTATACAGTGTATATTTATGCAGAACATGCATGTTTATGTCCAGCCATGTAAATAGTTTTATACAGATGTACATATAAAGATATATAGGTTTATGCCTTGTATAGAGATATGACTAAGTAGAATGTGTGTATGTATATATTATATATATATATTTTTTAAACTTCCACCTCTTTCGCTCCACTCTGACTCATCACAAACCTTTCTGTGTACTATGGACTCCCAAACATGCTTTCCAAATTCTTCCCTCCTTTCTGTCCAATTCAGACCACTAACAGGCAAACATGTTTACTACTCCCAATAACATCTCACATTTTTCCTTTACTAATCCCCTTCAATTAATCGATTTCTATTCAAAACACTTGAGTAAATGCATGAGATCTCAAGAACATAAAGTTAGCACAACTAATGCTACAAGTAAAGGAAGGAACATATAACTAATCAACTACCTATTTGGGTTCCGGGATAGCATGCTACTTGCTGCAAAACACTTCAACTCCTTGTTGGCGGTAATTAGCGCAATATAACTGCAATTACAATATGTAATTTTTTTTGTCTTTCAGACCCCTTTCCCAGTCCCCATTTCCCATCCCTGAATCTTTGAAACGCCTTACCCAGAACTCTAAAAACCTTTTACTGCCCTGTATCCTTACCCAACCTTTAACGCTAAAAAATGTTTACTTCCCCCTAGCCATCCCTGAACCCTAAAAACCCCGTACTACTCCATAACCCTACCCTTCCCTGAACACTTAAAGTTCCCTTACACCCCTTACTATCCTTATTTAATATAATTAAAAAACACACTTAAATGTGTGGTAAAGTCCTGCATTGTAAAGCGCTAGAAATTGACATCCATAGTACTTGCCTGCGGGATAATGCCTGCATTGTAAAGGTAATGTGTGGTAACGCCCTTGTTGTAAGCATTACACACTCTGTGTGAGAGCCCTTGTAGTTGACGAGGTGAGTTTGTGGGTGTTATGGTTCCATCTGCCAGTTAACATTGGTGATCCCCACCCTAAAACGTGCATGTTTGTCACTGTTAATCTGAAATTTACAGGAAGACTCTGATCGTGAAAATGCTGGCAAATTTCCCCTCTCAAAACCAGGAGAAAATGTGTTTTTATGATGGGAACGGGGAGGGACCGTTCCAAAATTGATGGGAGCTTCAACATAGGGTTTTTTTCCACACAGGGAAATATTTCCGTTTTTAAAGAGAACTGAAACACAAACGTTTCTAGTTTATATGTAAAATTACTATTTGAGGATACTTCCCCCAGCTTCCTTAATTATTATTTATCTTCCATGCCATGGTGTATGTCTATTGTGAAAGTAGATGGCCCATGACCGCAGCCAGAGTATGAAATCCAAAGTAGAAGTGTGCAAAGTTTTTGTCACCATTACTAATGTCCTTTAAAAAGCTTTCTGAATACAGGCTTTCACATTATAATCTGGACGTTTGTGCACCTGTTTAAGAGGAAAAATAAGATTGCCAACATCCGTCTAATTTCAGAGTCGCAAAAAAAAGCTTTTAAAGTTAAATTGTGAGAAAACTCCCCCCAAACATTTCAGAGCAAACTAGCCATGTGTCGAAGTACTGCTAGTTTTTGTGTTAAAAAGATATAGGTGTGGAAAAGAGGTGGTTAACTCTGTGAATGATAGGTAGGCCAATGATAGAATGTATTTAAGACATCACTCTCACAATAAAAACTTTGCAAACTCCTAATTTAAGTTTAAAAAAGTCTAAGGATACAAAATGTATGCTGTACATGAAGGGTTAATTGGTTAAATGTCCTGTTACCTTTTGTAAAGAACATTGTCCTGGCATCTCTTGGTTCAGGAATTGGCTTTGTTCCTATAATTTCAGGTAGACTGAAACAAAAGCCAACTTGAAGACAATCATCTAGAGAAGAGTACTCCTTATATTCCTTTCTGGGAGTATGTTGCATACCCAATATAGTTTTATCACCACAATGCAGATGTCCCAAGTAATTATCGAACCACCATTTCCTTCTCCTGGACGCTCAAACTGAGAGCAGATCTTTGGGACATGGCCAAGCAGCATGGTCACCGCTGAAAGGAAAGTTAACTCATAAATTCGCTTGACTTTTTCTGAGCAGCCAAATGAAAGCATAACCAAGCACCACAGTGGATTGGCACAGTGGGCCAAATGTGTGGTTTTTTTTTTTTTAACATTTATTTTTTTATCTTAAACTGTTTTCAGTTATGCATGAAAAGGTATCCATGTTTATACCTTTGTCTTAGAAAAAGTAGTTTTGAGATCACGCTTAGATGACAGAACAAGTGGCGGCATGGGTGATTGTTGGTACAACTTGAGGAAAGCCTTCTTCAACACTCTAAATCTCAACAGAGACTGGACAAGGGGCAACCTCAATGGCTTTTCAAGCCTGGAACTTTGACAACTTTTGAATGGTGTAATACATGCAGTGTTCTAGGACACACTGTCATCAACGGGTGCAAATTGCTGCCACAGTTGGAAATGCAAAATAGTTTATACATCTATGTTAGAGTCGTTCATAAATTATGGTCTCAATCAAACAAGTTCTTTTAAAGAGCATTTAACAGTGTAAAATCAGCACTTTGCTGTCGTCCCTTTTAACTGGATAATTTGAAAGGGTACTTAATATATGGAATAAAAATGTAATCTAACTGCTTACCCATTGCCCACTTCACGGCTCATCCATCTCCATCTATGAAAGCTTGAAATAAGTTTAAAAAAACATCCTCAAATTTTCTCTAGAGTTGCTGCTTTTGGTCCTGTTACATATCTGGACTCCTATCTGACATGTTAAAAGTTTGTCATGGAATGGCCCCTACCCCTTTGCTCCATACATTACTTTTGTAAGCTGACCAATCATTCTGCGTTTTGTACCCATCAGATCAGCTACCTTCCTTTGTCTACTTGCTTGCCATAATGGGATATTGGCAGACCTGCTGCCTCCCCTCTGTTCTGGTCGAAGGCACATATTGCATACTGATCTTGGTGGGGCCCTGCAGCACACGAGTTTACATTTTGTTTTGAAGCCTCCAAAAGTGAAAAAACAGTGGTATGGCGAGAGGCTTGATACTGTTAATGTTTAAGAGTTTTTAGTGTTGCTTAATGTCGGAGAACCCCTTCTCTCCAAATCCCTATAGTTTTATTGCACACGCGGTTGTGTGGCTTCAAAGGCTAATCTGCTCAGAACATTGAAGAGTGATTAAAAGTGCTTGTTTTATGGCAACCAAGTTGTAAGACTGACTGAAAAAGAGTTGGATGACAGGGCACTTTTTCAGGGTTTCACTGTCTTATTTTCCTAAAGTTAGATCAGTCTGGTAGAACTGGAGGTCGTACAGCATCTACTTTATGTTTAACTTGGTAGTTCAACATGATAGCATTGACCACCATAGTATTAATTATGTAAAATGTTGGCCTCGGGATGCCTGCTTGGCAGAGAAGTTCTATTTAGTAACCACCACTCCACTGTCTTCAACTAGCTGCTTCATTTCCCAGGCTTTTCTTAAATACATCAATCATCCCGAATATAATGGGTTTATTCTGCTGTATTGAAGAATTTCTACAGCACTTTAAAACCTTGATGGGGCTGTGAAGTCCCCTATTTCATATCTGGGCCCTGGGTGTCGTTTCAGTGTGCATATTTGATTGGGAGTTGGTTGTAGCTAGGCCTATGGTGGCGGTGTTGAGTGAGGATCCGAGATGCAAACTAAACACGGTCCTTGGTCAATGGCGAGTGCAGTATAAGTAAAATAAATATGTTGCAGGTAACTGGTAGCTGCACATAATGTGTTGCAGAAAAGTGTGAGAAAAGACAGTCCTGCATGAAGAAACCTACAGCTTTGGGTTTGTTTTGCTCCTGAGAATATCTGGTCAATCAGTACCAGAGGATATTGGAGTAGAACCGGTAGGAAGGCTGTGATTCACTGAAAGAGTACAAACATTGAGCTACAAAATTGGTTGCAGTCTAATTGCAATGATGAGGAATCCCGAGACATAAATGGGTACATCTGGGGGAGAAAGGGGCAAGTGGTGTAGGACGGGAATTCTGGAAATATCCCTGAGGTATGTGCATACTGGAGGATGAGGAAAGCACTGCGTATTTTCAAAGGAGCGAAGTTAACTTGCTGTATGTAGTCCCTGTGTTTATTGCTAGCAAACATGCTAATACCAGGAAAGGTAGCCAACTTTTCAAGAAGGGTTACAGTATTGTAAAGCAAACATTGATTTGTTTTTTCTTTCATTCTTAGTTGGAAGAATATGGATTATACTGTTAGGGATCTTGTCGATGTTGGCCTCTGCACAAACCAAGTGCTTCGAGTCTTTGTTTAGCTTCCACGCCTGTTATGCGTCACTCTCCAGTCTATCATTGGCAATGCCATAAGGTGTGTCTGTTCCACCCAGAGGGTTGCGCATTTAATTGGGTCTATTACCCCAAGCCCCACCCTCACCTGTCGGAGAAGTTGCTTTATGGCCATACAAGTGATAGAAATCCTCTACAGAAGTGCTGATAAATAGTCATAGACATTTAAACCATGCAGTGAAACTCCCAAATTCCATGTTGAGCAAAATTCACAAAATTTTGCGTTTCACAATTTTGCAAACACCCCTCCACCCCCTCCAAGCATGAGTCATGTGTTTAAAATAATCTGCAAACTTAACACAACTAATCCTTCTAGGAAAAGAAAGCACATACTACTAATCTACACCCTATTTATTTACCTGTAACATTAAGCTCCAGAGCAGCATGCTACTTGCCGCAAAGCGCTTAAACTCTTTGTAGGTGGTATTAAGAGCGACCAGTGGGAGACTTTTACCCAAAAAATTTCTTGCCACGAAACCTATCATGTTCAAGGTGTGTGTTTGCTTGAAAAATGCGATGTGAAGCATGGACAAATCACATTTTGCTATAAAAGCATAATTTCCTGTAATTGCATGAACGTTTCTTGAAATTTTGGGAGAAAGTAATGCAGTTTCGAACAACTCTACTGGTAACGTGAAGTCTGTTACCTTTCTAGCATAATACCAGAGGGAAATTATGGCTAAACCAGTGCCAGAGGGGGGGGGGGTGTGTGTGTGTGTGTGTGTGTGTGTGTGGGGGGGGCTGTTATGGTGGTGAAGTGAATGAGGGCACATTCCTGCTGTCCATTGCTCCAGAGTTTTTAGTAAAAAACTAGTGGTATTATACAGTACTGAGTAAATGAAATAAAAAATGTTTTGCTTGTTTTTAGCCATCCTGTTATTGTTGCTGAACTCGGGCATCCCACTTTCTAGACCCTCCCTGTAGAGTAATTCTCTCTACAACAAATTGTGTTTAAACTTTTTATGCTCAGCCCGCTTACCAAGCATGCATTCTAACCGTTGGTTCTGCAATCCTACTACCAGAAGTATCTCAAACCGAACATTGGTGGCCAGAACCATTGATGATGGAATTTATAATATAAAACTAGTATTTAGGAGTACAGTTTACAATTATTTTTAATCCATAATGGAACTCGGGAAATAATGAAGTGTAATCATGATCTCATTTCCATATTGTGAGTGATAGAACTATTGGATTGCAGTTGCAATTGGTGAAAATCCCACCAATATGCCATATTTTCCAAATTAAAAAGTTCTAGGCTATGAGTGTAAACAACTCTTGTTCCCATTGTTTCGAACTTAAAATATTCCTAGTTTTCAGACAATGTAACGTAAGTGGTTTTTCCTCAGAAAAGTATTTTGACAGTGGTTAAATAAAGTTTTATGTGCAAACAGAAATTTTTGCAAAATGTAGTCCTGCAGGTTGCCCACCCGGTGGACTGTCTACATGTGGAATGAAGAGCCAGAAGCAGAACAGGAAATCTAATTTCTAAGTAGACTTGGTGGTAAATCGAAAATATTTAAAACATTTCCATAGAAATACATTTTCTCTGACTAGACAAATGGTAAGCAAATCAAATGGACAAAGGTGCTAGTAAAATTATTTCACACCAAATATGAACATGCATTGGTACCACACTGTATCATAGCTGGACCTGCATGATGACGTGCAAATTCAAAACAACTGTAGCGGTCATTGGTATGAATTACTTTCTTGGATTTCAAAGACCCAACACCCAATCATTTTGCTCTCTAGCCAACTATATTTGCATTTATTCTTCTTATTTCCCATAAAAGGTGCTTGGTACAGGTCCAGTCAAAGATGGTGTGCCTTTCATTGTGATACCTATCATTGGGCCAATAAGCAACTACAAGTGAATTGAATACACTGTTTGTTTTTTGTTTTTTTAGATCAAATGGATCCCTTTTTCAAGTGTTAGCACAATTTCAAAATAAGCCCTTTGCGGACTCCAAAGCGAATGTACTTATTAATCAGAAGTCGTCTTTAACAGGTTCTAAATAAAAAGGTTTCATATATAAACGTATCCTCGCTAAATGCAGACTTAAGATGCAAGTGTGATTTCATCAAACATTAAAACAGATCAAAAAGTGCCAGTATGCATATAACAAGCATTTGCAATGCAATAGGTTTCGCATTAACGCGGGTTTGAGCTATTGGTATTGTAAATGACATTGCCTTTTATTTATGTTTTGGTTTTTAAACCATAAATAAAAGCCATTGTCATTTACAATGCCAATAGGTCAAACTCGCGTAAATGCGAGACCTATTGTATTGCAAATGCTTGTTGTTACCGAAAAGCCCTTTCCACAGCGCATACTGGCTCCTTAAACGTTACTCACAACAAGCATTGGCATAGCCAATAGGTCTCGCCTTTGGGGCCTTAAGTATTTAGTTATGCAGCACAATATCCTTGGTGCAACAACATCAACTGTTGCATGGCTAAACAATTATAAGGTCCCAAAGGCGAGACCTATTGGCTATGCCAATGCTTGTTGCAGCTGCCTGTGGCCCCATTAGTGCGCCTCTCAGCCTCCTGTGTCCTCGTAGCTACTTTTGTACCTGGTTCTTTTCCTGTGTCCAACTACATGCGTTACCCACTGTCTTCGTTACTCCGCCTTACATCTCAGTGGTGTGCGCCATGCCCGTGTTTCAATCCCCTATGTGCTTGGGATGATTTCACTGCTGCCACCTGTATAATGATGGGTGTCTGAGGGGCATTGCACTGCTGCTGCCTGTGCTGTAACAATTCAGGGTGAAGTAAGCCTGCACCTCTACTACTTGTGCTGTACCTAGGGCAGTTCGAAATTTTTATCACGTCCACAAAATATGAACATTTAGTAACCGATGACTAGTTGACGCAGTAAGTGTCTCACAGGAGACATTTTATCCTCCAGTCAGTTCCCCTGTAGGTATCTGGACTACCTTGTGAACGGACGGTAAACCTAGAATTATGTTTTCAAGCAAGATATCCGAAAGTGAATTTCACATAATGTTCGTACAATTTAAAAACATTTCCCAAATAGTTTGCAATTGCACACACCCCTAGCTGTAACTGATCTGTGTGGGAAGCTTGCAGGGCTTCTGCCAGCGCTGCAACTATGCTGTGTGAGGGAAGAGTGCACTGCTTCTGCCTGTTGTGTGAGTGTTTTGTGTAAGCGCACTTCTGCTGCTTGTGCTACGCTTCATCAGTGTATATTATTCAATTCTGGAGAAAGCGGCCTTATCAGAGGTCTGAGTGGAAGTAGTAGTGTGTGGAGGACTCTGTGATGAGAGGCAGGAAAGCCATGGTTTAAGAGCTTGTGGGGTAGCCCATCGAAGGCCAAGTGAGTGGGATAGGCAAGAGTGGGTGAAGGGTTTCTTGTTTTGACTTTAGTGTGCATGCGCCTTCCGGGTCAACGTTCGGGTCTTATCGTTCTATATAAACTGGGAGATATGCGCGAGAAGAAGGGGGTAAGGCTGCACGGGCCAGTTCGGTCACAGATCCCCAATATTGAATTCCTTATCAGTTTAGTGTCAATCGATTGTGATCACAGCCAGCGCGAGCCACCGCCAGACTGCTCAGTCCTGTGAACGCGGATTGTGTTGAAAAGTAGGTGTTGTTTTTGCCGCTTTCAGCAGTTCTTACTTTCACTGCAGCTTTTCTTCAATTACATATTCGAGCTTGTTTAATACCCTATACAGCTTAGCCCTCGCTGTAATGAGGGCTGTAAAATGGAAGGGCGTCTCGGGCATGAAGCTCTCCTCCGACTGCTCCTCTAGTTAATAATGTCTCAGCGGGGGACTGATCGCGTGAAGTGGGGTCAAAGGGCACGCGCATCCTGCAGGCGGAAAATGACAACAGTAAAACACCCACCCACACAATAGCTTTAAAATTGTTTTCTGCTTTACAATAACATTAGTGGAGAGGTGCGGGGAGGGTAGGTTTTCTATAGAAACTGTTCTCGTGTGGCCGAATCCAAAGAGCAAGGTAGTAAGTTGTATTCTGCTCTTTTTCGGTATTACAACCCAGCACGTCCCGCCCCAGTGTGCCATTCGTTCAGTGATGCAGTAGAGTGAGAACCGGCTGTATTCCAGTTCAGCCGCCCTCTCCTGGCTTACCCCTGTCAATCATCCCGACTGCATCCCTGTGCAGTACTGCCCACACTGGGACACGTGCAGTGCCGCCCACGCACATTCAGTGTGTCAGATCTACAGTCTGTGAGGCAGGGTGCATGGGAGACTTTATTTTGTCTGTAGGTTGCCACCCGGCTGCAAGTAGCTCACCTCACGGACAATCCGTGTTCCCAGAGCTTCGAATGAGATAAAAACATGGGGAGGGTCTCTAATAGAAGTGTAGCCTATGATATTAATTACATATCCCATGTAAATAAGAGAGACACAAAGGAAGCGGGGCGCGGGGAGAGGCGGGAGGTAGGCCGAAGGAGCGGGAGGTGGGCTGAGGGGAGCTGGAAGGAAGACACTCCAGGAGGGAGAGTGGAGAGAGCAGGAGAGAGAAGCCTGGTGGAAAGGAGACAGAACTGAGGGTTGGGAAGGCGCCAAGCACTGGGGAGAGAGCACAGCAGAGGGAGAAAGAAATCCGAGGAAAAGAGGGAGGGGAGGGTAAACAGCATGAGAGAGTCTGATCATGAAGCTGCGAGTGACGGTGAGAGGGCGAATAAAACTAGAAGAGAGGCGCGCGCAGTCTTCACTTTTCAAGCACTGCACTCGTGGCGAGCCGCTGCTCGCTCCCGCAAGGTGGATGCCGCCACAAGCACGAGTGCAGTGCTTGAAAAAGTGAAGAGAGACGGCTAAAGGCCCTCCTATGCAGCGCATGCGCGCTGCATAGTCGAGACCTAAAAATGTAGACGGAAAAATAGACACTCCATAAACATGTTTACTAAAATCCTTGTACTAAGTCTTTTGAAAAGAGATCCCGGCCTGCAACCAGCATGGCTGTCCTTGAAAGATGGCTCAGTGCAAGTGCTACTTCTACACTGTCCTGAGCCTTTTTCATTAATTGCAAAAACAGACTGTTCTTTCTCCCCAAAAAAGGTAGCTGAGGGCAGAAGCATAGTGTCGGGTCCAGAGAAGCTTCTGTCCGATACCCCTATTCACAACCAAATTGCCCTCGTTCCACTTCATCTCCTAGTCTACATGGCTCACATCAGGACCAAACTATATCTTGGTGCTCACATATTGCGGTAAAGGGATTTCAATAGCTCTAAATTAAGAAGATACAGGTCATTTGGATTAGAAAATACAGGATGCTAATGTCTTGTATTCCAAGCCATGAAATGAGCCTAGTATCCGAAGAACAGGACAATGCAGGCTTGTATGTGCTTTTAAATCATGCCCTGCTCAAGTGAACTTTTTGTTGTTTTTCCACTACCTGAAGACGACATTTCAAGAGAAGGGTGGTTCAAAAGCTATCGCCGTACAGCTCGGTCTTCATATATTGGAAAACCAGTGGCAATTTAATATTAATAGCTTGTATTAATTCACAAAGATGGTGTGTATGTCAGGACTGTTGGTTCTGACATTCCCTGTAGTTTGTCTGCAGGTGGATCCTTGCCACTCTTCCCAAATTGCCAGAACGTATGTTTATTTTGGGAAAGGAGAATTTACCAAATAAATTTGAATTTGCAGATCAACATTTCAATCCGGTTAAAAGAAAATTTATTGTAAAAGACTTTAAGTGTCAACAAAATCTATAAGTGCTATCTGTGTACCATGGGAATCTGTAATACACACAGCGTTAAAGAATTCTTACCTGTAATCCTGAGTGCCAAGTTGCCATTGGACACAAAAACTGCCCAGGAG
This sequence comes from Calotriton arnoldi, assembly GCA_963921515.1. Lineage (NCBI taxonomy): Eukaryota > Metazoa > Chordata > Amphibia > Caudata > Salamandridae > Calotriton > Calotriton arnoldi. The sequence continues at coordinate 148,640 of CAWUFW010010155.1, forward strand.
AAAAACTGTCCCCTTCCGGAATAAATTTGTTCTTTACACCTAGTCCAGAGTTTTACTTCTGGGTACCTGCAATAATGTGTTCATCTTGTCTTTCTTCAGTGTTTTCACCTTACTGCACTATTTTGCCCACACAATTTTAGTCATGTTTTTTGTAGAGAAAATCGCACATGAAAAAACTCTGAAAACCAAGTGCAGTTTCCTTCAAACCTGTGGTTTTAAATTGGATGCATATATTTTAAATTTGGCGCCGGATTCAGAATGAGATAATAGCGTTGGGTGACTAGGCTGGCTGTACATTCAGTTTATAATTTCCACCCAAAAAGTCTCAGTTCAGACGTTTGGTTTTTGCAATCGAGCCTTCAAGTTCAAGCCTCTTAAAACCACTTTGATTTGAACATGTAAGATGCATCCTATACATAATTCAGTTACATTTGGACAATGACATGCTACTCCTATGTAAGCTGAAATGCTTGTTTTACAAGCGTGGGTTCATATGATTGTGACTCAAGTGTTGGGCATAATTTTTGTGGTATTCCTACCCCCTTCTCAAATTATATGTACTCCTACCACCTGTGACATATCTGCCCAGTTCATTGTGGTGTGTTGCTTGCTCCCATACATGATTCTGCTCCAACCAAGGACAAAAAAACAAATTTGAATTCAGTTTCTGAAAAACTAACCTTGATATGTAGAAAATTAACTTGTAGTGTAATAAACTGCTTTTTAATACTTCATTGTTACTAACACAAATGGCATGTATTTCTATTTAAATGACAGGCCCTTATTAAATGCAAGAACAAGTCCTTGATTTTTTTGTTCTATGAAAAAACATTTGCTACATACGTCAGGGGCCTTTGCTTTTGTTTGTGAAACAGGAGAGGGTTGGGGGAAGGAAAGTGATCAATGCTCACAGATTTCTTTAAAGAGTTGATTTATATTTAATTCATGGTTGTTGAACCCGCTTTGCCCCCATTTTCAAATAAAAAATGAACCATTGCTATTGGTGAGGGTCAAAAGCTAGGGTTATGATATTCTAGTTCATAATAATGTGTCCATGAGGCAGCCCCTGGCTGTTCCAACACAGAAAAACGTTCATTAATATTTCAAAAATTGTGCCCATGACACATTTTTGATAATCCTACCAGGTATCTTTAAAGAAACATGCACTGTAGGTGCGCCAGGGTTCATGCACCTACTAGATCTTTTTCCACTTGTCGTAAAAACCTCTGACACCCCACCTCCCAAATGTCCTTGCTGCTGGTTCTTCTTTTCTTTCTCCATGCTCCTAATATCCGGCTTAGGATACTGCTCAGCCAGAGCTCCTCACATAGGAGTTTGTGAGTATCTTCATGTGACCATAAGGCCGCCTCATACTTGTTGAGCTGGAGTGAATCTCCAGCAGCGCATGAAAATCATTACCCCTAAAAATACACTTAAGTTCTGCACACAATCCCACTCTTAAGTGGCTCACTAAAAAGCTTCTAAATAGTTACCTCCCCCAAACAGTCCATAGCATGAGGAGGTCCAGATATGCACTTTGATAATTCAAAAATGAGTTTCTAAGAGACTTATTTGGAGGCATTCAAAGGCCCTATCAGAAATCTTGAGGTAGTTTATGATCCGTGGCTATGGAGATGTGTTGGAAATTTGCCCTTTCCGCTGGCTCACCCCAAATGTTTTGGCCTCTTTTGCTGAAACCACTTTTTTGTGTGCTATAGAATCCTGTGCACTTTACTGCTGCTAACCAGTGGTAAAGTGCTAGTGATCCTCCTTTCAACACAGTGAAATTGCCATAATTAAATTACCCATAAGTCCCTTGTATATGGTACCCAAGGCCTATAAGTTGTGTCACCAGTGAGCTGCAGCACTCATTGTGCCACCCACTGCAGTTGCAATGCAGACATGACTGCAGGCCTGCCACCAGTATCCTGGCTGTGCAGGTTTTAACTGCAAATTTGATCTGTCAAAAAAAAACCTTCTGATAGGCCTAAACCTTATTTTTCAATATTTATAAAACACCCTTAAGTAGATCTTATTACCCATAAAGGCATAGTGCATGGTATTTAAATATATAACATGTACATGTTTAATGTTAAACGCCCTTACAATGCAAATGCCGTCAAAGCAATTTTAACAGTGGCAGATTTGACTGTTGCATGCGAAAACACTATGATGCAATATTAAATACTAATCCTGTGTTTTGGGGATGGGACTAGCTAGAAAAATAACGAAAGCACTATTTTTAATAGCTGTAAAAAATTGAATTGAGGTGAGAAGTCGGATTTGTTGTAAATATCACCGAAAGGTAACTTTAAAAATTATCCTTTTCTGTGTCTGAAGCCCCTAGAAGCTAAATCTGCGTTTTGTTCTCCCACTTTGGCCAGCCAGTAGTTAGCATTTAAATAGGCGTGAAGAAGTTGAGAACTTGCTCCAAGGAGCAAAACAGTAGGCAGACCTGAATGGGCAGAGATGACCCCTCTGAACATGACCAAGTATGGAAGGAAGTTCCTTTTTTAAAATGTGTCAAGTCCTGCTTGAATGCCACATCCTGCTTGATAGGTCTGTTGTCATTTTTCAAATGACACTTGGGGCGCACATCAAATAGCCCTCTCTTGTCACAGGCAAATATTAATTGATACTTTGGCAGGGCCCTTCTTTTGTCTTCCCAGCCAGTCAGGCCTCGATCACAGAGGGCCTCTTTTGACATTACAGTGTTAAAGCCCGTTTGACTGGTCTGCTAGGTTTATATATATTTAGGGTTTTAGCATTTGGGGTGCACTTCAAAGGAGGAGAACAAAATGCCAAAACAATTTGTGTGTCCACTGTCTAGCTGCTGAAAGCTCAGCTTTGTTATACCAGACTTCTGTCTCTGAGGTTCTTGTGGGTACAGGGACTGCATCAAACCAGATTTTCATGTTTGAGGAGGAAGAACATTAGAATTACCATAGTACACTCCCCACACACATCCCCAGCCCTCAGAGCCCAAGTTTGGTGTGGCCAAAGACTTTGTCCATCTTGAAAATGCCCAAAGGGGGCAGGGTTAACCCCAAAACCTTTACCCCATTGGTTATAACGTCCCTAGGAGTCATTCCCTCCCATGAGCTTGTGCCGGACTTAAATGTGGCACCTCCAGGCACCCACGTAAGAACACTCCTGAACCTGTGTAAGATCAGAAGAGGATTGAACCTGCTGTCTGAGGCCTGAGAAGAGTCTAGAAGACTGGTCCTGTTCTCTCTATTGTACACAGGACAAAGAAGCGGACCCCAAGGTTCATATGGGTGACCTGCTGTTAAAGCTACAGGGGCACAACAAGCTCCAAAAGGCATTTTTCTGCAACTGGCTAGTGGACCTGACTGGATCCTCTAGTTGATCTCTGCTTGCCACCCTGTGAGTCTGAGTGCCTCCCCTGAATTCCTGGTGTGCTTTAGAAGGGCACTCCTGTGATAGATTAGTATTTAAAAGACAAAAGTTAGAATGTAAAATCTTTAACCGGGACGAACTTGGTTAGTGTATCCAATTCACCCTCCATCGCAGTCCGTGCCAAATTGCGCTGAGTTCATTCCTGTTCTACCTCAACCATTGAACCCCATTGACTCTTATTGGCTCTTTTTGCTTCTTGGCGCTATTTCTACTTAAAGCTTTAAAAATGTGCATCTCCGGTACACTTTATTGGATTTTTGTCACTTTGGTGTCATTTTGTGCATTACATTTTACTCTGTTTTTCTAATTCGTTTGTTTTGCATTTCAACTTTATTACTGTCTTGTACTGCATAAATGCCTTACACATTACCTCTAAGTTATGCCTATCTGCTCTGTGCCATAACTACCAGGGGTTTGTGTTCCGGTTTATTTAGTAACTTTAGTGGTTCACCCTGAAAGGGATTGTGATTATTACTTGAGGTGAGTATTTAACTTCCTCAACTAATAACCCAATTTCTTACAAGGTGAAACTTCAGCTATCACCACCACATCAATAATAATTCTCAGGCTTTTTGCACTCATGCCTGAGATGAAATCCCAGACATGGAAGCAAAACGAATCTTGTAAAAGATAGCAAGATATATGTAAATATGTGTATATGTGTGTTTCTGCTGAATCCATTCCTAGGCTTTTGCATCTTTTTCCAATTACACTGACATTTATGTATGAAGGAGAAGAGCCGTGCACTGATCTGCAGTATTCTTGGTGCTACTGTGCACAGCGTGCACATAAATAGGGCATACATCATCAGGTTTTTTTTGCAAGATTCCTTATTAAAAGGCTAGAGAATGGTTTTGCTACTTCCTTTGTGTGCTATGCAAAGTAAAGATGAGAAAGAAATTGTGACTTTTGGCCTGCCCGATTTCTATAATGGAATAAATGATGCGTTCAACTTGTGGAAAGGTTATTAACTTAAAAATTGTAGTAAAATGTAATTTAACCTGCTTACGTCACTCGCCCTCTTAATGCAATTTAATGAAATAATGTAAAAGATTAAAGATTTCTAAGTTCCAGCACAACCTTCCAATGATTCAAATAACCACAACCTGTGTACCAATGTCTTTTTGCCGACCAGCGTAAAGCGAATCTGCTGTGTAAACAGCGCTGCAGGGGCAGAAAGGTCTGCGTGGGCCCTCAAACCCGGATATAGAACTGGCTATTGCCAGCCTAAGATCGGCAGTGAGTAATATTGAACATTTGGTCAAGCTATGGGTGTATTAAATATAGTCATGAAAAGGATAACCCTGTACTACACCAAGTGTGTTAGACACTTTACCCCAAAAGGCTATAATTTGACCAGCTGGAATGAATTGCTAAGAACTTGAGTGAGTAAGCGAAACATCACCTAATACTAGTGCATTTGAGTGAACCTTTGTCTGTCTAACGAGAAAGATCCCATGGTCCTCAGTGGTATATGCTGCCAACAGACTCTGCAATGCGAACATCCTTCGTCCACGATTTTCATTGCATTGCTTGAGAAGGGCTGTTCCGGTTCTGTGCCATGGACCAACCCTGACTGAATCTGTGAAAGACAGTTGTGAAGATAAAAAAAACTCTTGGTGAGTATGGGTAAGGGCGAGGTAATTGAAAAGGCTGCCATCCGTTTTTTCCCAACTTTTTTTGCTCGTGGAATCTTGCAGTAAAGTAAGCACCAGATGATCTTTCCAAGATGGTTTAACCTAGCTTTCCAAAATCGAGAGTAATTTAAGAGTGATCGCAAGAGGGTGAAGTACTGTAGCATGTTTCTCTAAAGGCCGGCCTGCAGGAAGATCTGAAATGCTGCTTATAGGTTTTCTTAAGTAGTAGGGCTAAGATCATGTTTGTGGGCAGGAGATAAAAGACAGACTTGGTTCTAGTAGAAAAGATGGAACCCTCATTCGACAAAGCTGGGTACGTGGCAGCCATGGCCTGCCTGTCCTGATGCCCTCCTTCACTGTTACTTACTCAGTCAGGACTGCTCATAACTCCCTTGTTACTGCTTTTTAGGTCGTTCAACAACTTCGCTCATACTGCCTTTAAGGAAGAGGCCCAAACAAGTAATCGGTGTCTGAACAGACAACCTCAGAATTCATAAACGTTAAATATGGCGCTGGTTCGCTATCGATGTGGGGAACTTTACTTCCGAGTCCCAAGCATCACTCCCACACCCCCACCACTGCATCCTTTTGTCACTCTATTTGAAGTAATACTGCAACTATACATACTCCCGGCATTCCTTCCTTACACCTCACTAACTAACCATGCTGCTGCAAGAACTGTGTCTCTGGTTAAGTGCGCTCTTCACCCACGGCATAGTTTGTTTGGCTACTATCAAGTCCGTCACTTTCGGCTCTGCAAGCCTCATCTTCTAGGGTGGTAAAACCGTAAATCCCAGTTGATTTCTGAAAGAAAATATATCCCATAATTGAAGAGACAGTGCTTCCTGATTTTTGTAATCCATTAATTTGATGTGTGTTTAACTCGTCCAAAAGCTGGAATCAGAATGCCTTGTTTTAAGATGCCTGTTGCGTTTTTTAGCAAAAAGAACAGATGGTGGAGGGAATGCTGAACAATGCAAACATTCACCCCCAGTCACAGATCTGGGTTGAATCCATCTTTTTTTGCTCGAGTGGGATGGGTATGCTCTGATGTGGGTCCCGTGCTCTCCATGCCACTGGAGTCAAGCTAGCCTGCCAGATGAGGGGTGATACCCCGAAACAGGTCCCAGGATGCTTGTTTCCGGTCCGGGGAGGACCTGGCCTGGCAGTTCTGGCTGGACTGTTCCCATGGGGAGCAGGGTCAAGACTGATTTGCATATGGCTGGGTCCAACCTGAAATGGCATGGTGAGCAAAAAAACGATGGATGTTCAGGTATGACTAAGCGTTTGCTGTGTGGTGTGACTCGCTTCCCCAAGCGAGCTGATATATAAAAAGCAATGCCAATCTGTTTGAGCACATCTAGAAACGAAACTACAAATAAGAAAATATAGTTCAGTTTCAGATACGAAATTCGGTTGATCGTGACATAGTGGTTTTCGTTCTGCATTTTTATCCACTTTTCTTTTAGCAGTAAATGTAATTTAAGTTGCACAAAGCGTGTATCTAATCTTAGCAATTGTAAGTCTCTGTCCCAGAGAGCTTTTGGTTTCAAGAGTGCTTGTGTTGGCTAGTGTCACCGTCATTTGGTCTTGTAATGAATATTCCTATTTAGGTGGGAGGAGCTTTATGTTGCAGGACATAATAAGGATGACTCTTAGTACATTCATCCCTCCTTTGCATTCAAGCCCCAGAACCTACCTGACTGACTGGTTACGTTTAAACCTAGCACTATATCCTGACTGGTATCCTTTGGCACATGGTCTGCTCCTCACCCCTGGGCTGAAAATTGTGACCATCGGTGGTGGTCTCGCCGTCAGGGTGTGCAGCTGCCATAAAGGCCCTATGCCTTGTTGATCTGCTGTTCCCTCTCCTATGCCAGTCTGTTTCTGAAAAGACTTGTCTGCAGTTTGTTGCCACCTACTATGGCACACTGAAGCCCAGAATCCCATATACCTATGATGTGAAAAATCCTTTAACAAGAGGAGTGTTCCAGAGCTGAGCTCCCAGAATACGCAGTGTCTTCTATCGTAGGCCTTTCAGTTGGAAATCTTGCCTGAGTGGGTGCACTTTAGTGACTTTCTTTAAGAATTGGGTCCCTAATTAGGTCTGGCATTACCCAAGACCTTATGTTTTTATTAAAGTTCTATCTTCACTCTGATTGACCGCATTCTGCTCTTTCACAAGGAGCATATATTGGCATTCAAAGTAGTGTTGTTCAATGCCAGGGACTACTGTGGCAGTGTGTGCTTTTGAGACCAAAATGTACTTTGCTTTTTGCCAATTTTTGTTACAATGATGAGAACCCGACAGCAACCACAACAATAAAGTTTTACAAAAATCATGTCAAAACAAGACTTGCATTGACAAAGCCAAAATGCTGACCACCGATGTCAGACCTATTGGTTTTGCCAATTTATTTTCATATTTCTCATTAAATTGTTGACATTGGTTACACTGATTCCATTATGAATATTTTTGGAAATCTTAGCGTGCATCAACACATTTTCCTAAAGGATGCTTCAAGGAAATGGTACCTAAAATTTCACAGTAGTTTAGCAAAACTTTTTTGTTTCCTAGTTGCGTTTTTTTGTAAACACTTTATTTTGACCGCAAAGAATAATCAATTTTGCTTTCGAGCTTCTGCAAATATTTGCATCGAACTAAAGAGCATTTTGGGAGCATTATATGTATTCTCATATTGTTAAACTTTTTAAATGTGTGTATAAATCTTCTTTTTTACTGGAACCACTGTCAGTAGTGCAGTCCGAGCTTACATTTCCTTAGAGCGATCACCCTGATAATAAAGGCTTTGCATTAATGAGCCATAAATGCAAGTTTGAACAGCATTAACATATAGATCCAAATACTACCTTAACTGCAGACAATGCCCTTCCCTGATCCTTAATGTGGTACTGTAAACTGGCAGCCAAAGGGTTTGTGCTGTTGGGGGTTGGGCCTACTTGTCCCAGGGACAAAATAAACGTGAAAACTTGGTGTCCTTATCCCAAGCAATATGTCCTGGGTGTTGTGCTATACGAATTCCACACCCCTGGATATGGACTTGTTTGGTCACATGTTGTGATCTTACTGGGGCTGAGTTTTGAAAGTCTGTCTTGGGTACTTCGATTGAAATATGTTGCAGTTGAACCACTTTGCAGGGCCATAGATAGTGTTTCACATTTGAGAGCTCGAAGTTGGTAAGTGTATTGTCCTACTGTACAGAGACACACTGTTTTTTGAGGTCTATCTCCCATATGTGACCTTCAGCGTGCCTGTGGTCTTTTGAAAATCGGTTGGTGACTCAGGCTTCCATGTTCTCGAGTACCTTTGACACCTACCGGGATGAATTATATTGGTGAAAATCGCAGGTTTGTCCCATCACACAAATTTGGACATGTACACTGGAGTATTTCAGGACTGAGATGGTCAGTTGAAGGTGATTAAAAAAACAAAACACACAAATCCACCATGTTTTAAAATCACAGATTTGAGGGAATAACGAACACTGAGTGGGAAAAATATCCACAGCAAAGGGGGTCTTTTATGAGAGATGCCCAACCCCAGTAAAGTGCTAAGGGGCACTCAAAGGCATGAAAATTGGGTGTAATAATTTTGAGGGCATGAGTCATGATGTGTTTTGCTTTCCATAGTTGACATATTTTATTTTTTGTGTTTGGTGAACTATAACCTTTACCTGTGTGTTTTTTCTCTCTCCGTTTTTCAGCGTTCTATGTCTTTAATTGATCCCTGCTTTTTTTTGTAAACTGTGGCGAATGAATAAACATGTTGTACACTCTCACATACGTATCAGGGCTTGTTCTTTCTGCAGTCAGTGACGTTTTACTGCAGTCTCTAGCTTGTGTGTAAAGGTGGCCCTGCTTTCCATGGGTTCGTTACAGGTTTCCATCTCTAGGCACTATGAGAGGAACACGTTCTCTGTTGTAGCTCTCTTGAAATTTGGGATTTGGTTAGTAGCAGGGTGAGGTCTTTCTATTCTGATTCCCTGTCTAGATACCCATAATCGGTGTTTTCTCTTTTCTGTCTAGTCTTCCATCCTTTTTCACCTGGCGCTTCATTCCCCCTTCTCAATTATATATAAATAAAAAAGAAATTGGTGGAAAAATCGCGAGTTTATAAAATATATTGTTTCCCCTGCTTCAAGCCCATGTAATTAAGCACCTGTTTGCCCTTGGTTTGTGTTTGTGGGCTTCTCCTGTTCCTGTGAAGTAACAACTAATATTTTGTTTCAGTGTCCTTGTACCTTATCTTGTCAATGTGTAAGTCAGACCTGGCTAGTTGGAATAGGCTTAACACACAAATGAGTATCCACTCACTGAGATTAGAAATTTGAGAGAGAAGAGGGAAAAAGCAAGTATATAAGTTTCCACCGCAGTCAGAGGTGGAAAGAGGAAATAGTTGTAGTTAAAAGGTTGTTCTTGCTGTTCCTTGGGAAATTATCCCCAATTTTCATCAAGAATTACTTGTGAGGGCCCTTTGAGTAAGTGTGACTACAGGGCCTTTCTACGGCGCCCCCTGACAAGTAATTCTTGTCAAATTGGGGATAATTTCCCAAGGAAAAGCAAGTACAACCTTTTAACCATAACTATTTGTATTGTTGCACGCGGTGTTAGCCTCCGGCATCGCACGCTCACTTTGGTAAAATTGCAAGGTGACGCTACTGGAGGATCGTTTCTCTGGTAACGCCCTGACGAATGCTCCGGACCCACACTGGCCAGTAGAGTAGGGCAGAAACATGTGGGCGCATGGAGTTTAGGGTCATAGGACCACAATATCCTGATTGCCCCTTCCCTTTTTACTTTTAATATCCCGTTCACCCCACCAATAAAGGGATACCTGGGGTGAATTAGGGATTTTTATCTTAATGTTTAAAAAAAAAAAAAACCCTAAGCAGTAAGACAATTTGTTTCGTAAGTGCTCCCTGGAATGCCGTTGAACTCGCCCTGACCTGTAGGAGTCCGGGTGAACCCGATGATGACGCATGCCACTATTGGAGTGTGTGAGGGTTATAAATAAAAGAGGCTTTTTCCTCCTCCCACCTCTGAGTGCGGTGGAAATTTATATACTTGCTTTTTCCCTCTTCTCTCTCCAATTTCTAATCTCAGTGAGTGGATACTCATTTGTGTGTTAAGATTGTATCAATGGGAGTTTGTATCCACACTCCTTTCATGTAGAAAGGATCTCTCCACCCTCCCTAGGTTTCTGAGGTCCCCTCAAAAGCCTACCTGTTAGAAGTAGTTGGAATAGGCTTCTGTTCAGTGAAAAAGCGTGATCTGATTTGCATTTTGACAGTGCTGGAATTAGTCCACGAAGTAATGAACCGAACACAATTTTTATTTTTTTATTTTTACTACGTTGGATACAGATTGTTTCTGCTTTACCTTGTTTTAAGAATTCACTTGTTTCAATGTAGCTCTTCTACCTAGCATTTGTAAGCCCTGTAGTTAACAGACCTTATGACTGTCTGTTTTAATTACACTAAATTTACCAACTTTGGAAGGATGGAAACCTTAGTTCAAAGTTGTGACCTGCAGATCATAGTAGACGTCAATGGTGCTCTTTTAAGTCAGCAGTCTTACCGGTGGGATTGAGAAGACTTCTGAATATTGCTCAGCAGCATGCATTGAATAATTTTCCCAGTTTACCTCCCTTTTGGCTTGTGATAACTCCACGTGTGAATTTGTTGCATTGCATGGTTAACGTTCATTTTCTGTGTGGAAGGGAAGTTCTCTCGGCTGCAGATTCTGTCTTTGCTCTCCAATTCCTAACGTTTACAGTACTGGGACTAGGCTAGGTTGACATTAGTTTCAGTGGTCACTGCTCTGTTGCGGTTTGCGGTCTCCCCTCCCACATAGATCACCCCTCTCTATCTGGTGTTTGGTGTATTTACATTAACACGGCCTTTGTTTTGATGATGAACTGTAATGATCCAAAACAGACTTTCTTTCTGGCCTCAAGGCTTTTAGCAGTTCAGACTTACTTAAAAGGAAGAGACTCCTTAAAAACGAATTAAATTGCTCTGAAATGTGCGCACTATAAAAGCGCCAAGACAAATATGGGATAAAGGTTATTTTCAGTTTTACCTTTGTTCATATCTCAGAGCAAGACTTCAAAATATTCACTGGTGTACACTAGTAAGATCTCCTCCCTTGAACCAGTTTGGCAGCTGTGACCGGCGTATTTTGTTTGCAAATAACTCTGATCTTTAAGACCATTTGTTATTTTTTTCCAATCTTCTTTGTTTTGTTAAATGGACTTTAATTCTGAATTCAGGACAGTTCTCTTTAAAAAAAAAAAAAAAAAAAAGCAAAAACTTGGCTCTTAGATAGAAGTTTGTAGAACCTGCACTTAACTGGCCTTGCTCTCTAGCACCAAGAGATCCTCCCGGAGAATGTTACACTTAGTCCATGTCCCAAGTAGCCAGATAGCTCCTTAGCATGATTACTGAATCCAGATGTTAGTATGGAGGATGCAAATTATTATTTGCATCCCACACTTAGAATTGTCATACACATCCACTGCCATCACACTATTTGCAGCCCTTGCAGGACTAGTATGTTCCTGAGTGAAAACACAGGTAGTATTCACAAAGACAGGCTCCAGTCCAAATGTAATCACCTTGTGTTACATCAGAAAGGTAGAAGCTAAACAAAATGCATACAATATACAGACTTGAATTTCTGTGAAAACGTTTGGAATCTATTTTGCATGGAGTATATCAGTGGAGTTTCAGTAGCCCCATTTTTGCACTGACTGAGGGGAACTGCTTTTTCTTGCAGGTTACTTTTATTTGGAACTTTTTTAGGCTTAACTGTAGAGGTATCAGTTCTCTCCCTACCTGAACTCAACATGGCGACCCTAAGCAGTGCTCCAGATGCAACAGTTGCTCTGGTTCTCTCTCTATTTTTTTTATTTTTTATTTATTTAAATAAATACCGACTCTTCAATTATCTGATCCAACGGCAAACTCGATTTCCTCTGCTCCCTCTTTCTCACCTGCCTTACTGCCTAAGGTGTCCTTACTTAGAAGCTTACTTGGTTTTTGATCCACATTCCTCGGTAAGCATGCACACTGGCAATCCAAGATTACCTTTAAGTATTTCCTCCCCAAACCTCAGCCATTGAGACAGCTATCCAAAGGTAGCTGGACCAGGTGAGGAAAGGACTTAGTATCTCATTTAATCAAGGTTCTTCTCAAAATGTACCAATGCTTTCATTTTCTTTTCCAGATTAGTCCGTCACAATGACTGATTTTATGTTGGAAATATATTCATTAGGAAAGTTTCCCAGTGGATCCAGAGTCTGCTAGCCAGTTAGGATTGTGCTAATTTGGTTAGATTTAAAGCTTCCAACCTGGATGTTGGCTTTCTTGTTGAGGATCAAAATTGCCCCATTTGTTTGGACATAAATTTGAGATTACATCAGCCTGCACAGTCAGTCTTCCGATTCCCTCCTTTTTGGGTAATCTGAAATTCTGGAATTCAGGCTGTAATGTAGGTGGCAGAAATATTCTACAGTTTTCATTTCTGAGAGGTGGTGAACCCTGTCCTGGTCACATAGCAGATCTTCAGTTGTACAGTTTTTGCTACCTTTTGTTTGTTGGTTCTCAAATAATGTAACCTATTTATCACTACATATTAGTAAGGCTGCCACAAGATCGATTGCCAATTATTGCCCTTGTATTGAAGCTCTGATGCTCTAATTTACATGTGGAGTACAGGAATGTAAAAGACCTCAAACCTTTCCCAATCAATTTCCCTTGTCTCTAGGCATTTGACTGGAACGTAACATTGATCCTTCTTTGAGAAACCAAACCCTTCCTTCTGGCTGGTCTTTCTCTCCACTATAGCCACTTTATTGAGCGAAAAGTAGTATTTGTACGAGATTTGAAATATGGCAGCTGACAAATCAGACATTATCCCCAACTGTCCAGATCAACTTTAGACTGTAATACTTCTGACCAGATCCCTCAAGTTCAGTCTTTATGCAACTCAGATGCCCCTGTGGCCCAAAGGATATGTTCATGTGCCAGATTGGCTTTTGCATCAGTTTCCTAACCTTTTCCGCCAATTACTGTGTCACGGATAAAGTTGTTTTTAGGTCTCGCCTAGGCAGCGCGCATGCGCTGCTCTAGGAGATGACCTTTAGAAATTGGTCAGCTCTTTTCAAGCACTCGTGCTTGTGCTGGCATCCACCTTGCGGGAGCGAGCAGCGGCGCGCGCGCTAATTGAAAACAGATGGCCCACGCGCCGCTGCTCGATCCCGCAAGGTGGATGCCAGCACAAGCACTAGTGCTTGAAAAGAGCTGTTTGCATTTGCCTGCTCTTTTCTCCCCCCACGGCTTGTCTTGCCATCGATGTGCCTTCGCTTTCTATTCCGAACGTGTTTTGCATTTGTCTGCTCCTATTTTTTTTTTCTCTTCACATTGCTTGTCTTGCCCTCGCTTTCCGCCGTGCCGTCGCTTTGCCTTCGCTTTCTATTCTGAACGTGTTTTTTTTTCCTTAAAGCGCGCACACCACTCGCGGGCTAGCAGAGACTGTTTTTCTGATTGTCAAGAACCATAGCTCTTAACTCTCTTCATGCCCATGATCTTTCCGATTAAGTCTTCGTTTTGTAGGTATTCCATGCTCTGAAAACTTGAATGTTATGTAACTTCACATTTGATTTGCCGTATGGTGTAAAACTTAAATCTCAAGAGTCCAATGTCGCCCAAAGCCACGCTGTGCACCTTAAATAATCCTACGAACACTGACTGGAATGTACATTGCACAACTCTCACGAGTTTTATTTGCCTCGCCTCTTATAGCTGTTGCGCCACAGCTGTGTAAGATTTAAATAAATGACTCGCACAACGGGTTCAAAGAACAATTAATTAACCATATCTATTTTTAAAACAGAGCTGTGCTCTTTGAAGTTCTCTCTGGACACTCCCCTTTAAACTTTGTTAAAGGCTCAGATTTTTGCGGCAAACTTTTCCGTGATTTAATGTTTAGAATTTTAGTGGCCATCAGTGCCTTTTTTCATTGTCTTTCTCTCCACTGACTATTACGAAACCATAGCTCCCTGAGGCGGTTTGTATGTTATGGGTTAAGGCATGCAAATCCAAACTTGCTTCTAGGTGTTAGCACAGTCTGCAGGTCTCATCTGCCCTCTTTATTCTGGTGCACTGAAAGATATGCCTACAAATGAGTATGAAAACCTGCCTAGATAAACACAAGAGTGCAAAAGTAGACACATTAACTAATGTTTATAGATTCATGACAAAATATGAATATGTATCATTTGGATAAGGAAACAGAGAGGGGCATATATTTAAAAGAAAGTTTATTTTTGTTACACTAACGTTTTCAAGGAAGCTGGTTGGGAAAAATGGACATAGTGAGTGGGAGGAAAGAAAGAGAGTGCAGTTTGGAATGTCCTAGTTCACTATAGTTAACAAGCATTGGCAATGGCAATCGGTCTGGCTTTAACAGAATGTTGTATTGTAATGTGAAGCATTGCAAGGGAGCGAGCAGCGGCGCGCGCAGTGAGGAGGTGGACGGTAGGTGGTCTACTTACTTATTTTGTGCATTGGGTGAGTCACGTGCACTGGGGAAGGGAGCGGCAGGCAGCCGAGCCAGGGCAGCGCCTCAGAGCAGGAGAGCTCAGCAAACGCAGGCAGCATGCGAGGCGAGGAGGCACCGTGCATAGCTCCCATTCAGTAAAGCAAATAGGTTTTTAAAGTTTTACATTTAGCATAGTGTGTTCCCCATATTGTACATCAAATCGAATCAGCCCCCTTTGCTTCAGCTATCTTCCGGGTATAATTATATAATTATTCATCAGGAGCGAGTCTCCGTGATCCGTAACCTGGACCTATCTACCTTTCATAAATTTGGAGCCCATCTGTTGAGTGCTCGAAGCTTCCCCCTCGCTGTTGCCCGTACATTTAATCAGCACGCTTTTATAACTTGGGGTTGATTTATAGCCAAGACAGATGGGTTTAACTCCCAGAGCCAGTCCACAGTAAAATGTTGCAAACCTCATTTCTGTAATTTAAAAAAATATATAGACATATGGACCTTACATACGTTTAGGCGAATTGCACTTCTTATAGCTTAAGTATTCGTGCCTAGACTTTTTTAAGTTAAAGGGACATGAAATAAAAAACTTACAAGCGAACATTCCGTGTTAATTTTTCAGTTCTGGGTACACCGTGTTGCTTCGTTTGGGCAATGGCAAGCCTACGAAAACATCTATTTTAACTTGCTTAGGAGCCAGCGACGATGATTGTCTTTCTTTTCCATTCTCAAGGAGAGCATGAACTGATTGAGGGGTAATCTGGAGAGGACAGGGGGAGGGGAAGAGGAAGAGGGGAGCTCGACCTGCAACAGCCCGTCTGCAAAGGAACAGCACAACAGGCGAGCCAGGCTGAAAAACGGTATGTTCTCTCTTTAGCAGCCCCTCCCTCTACCCAAATCCCTGTACTCGTCACCCAAGGACTGCAACCAGCTAGACTAATTTCCAATGCCATCAATACCTGTGTCTACCACCCCTTTGCACCCACCGCCCCATGCCAGTGCACCCCCACATTTCTGTAGCTTTGAAGGATGATCTCGGGATTAAAAGGGGGATTTACCAAACAATAACAAGTGGAACGAAACTGGTGCTCGTGTAAAGCGCTCTGATACCCATTTAAAGCTTCGATTGGTTGTTGCAGCAGGGTTATGCTATCAGTGAGAAATAGCGTTACGCTTCCCAATCAGTGCGCTTTCCACTAGCGTCACTCTGTAGGTTTGTACACTAAAGTGAGCCTCACGCTTTTGATGTCTCAAGGCCAAGCACCCTGAACTCTTTGCTGAAGATCCATCCACAGCGCTTTTGTACTGAAAACTAATTATCATGAAATAACCATGAAAAATATTTGTATAAATAAAAATACATAATTAATATAAATACATTTAATTTACAAGTAATAATAAAGTGCCTCCATCCGTTTCTTAAAAGCTTGCTATATGGACAGTGACGCCTGTTTTTTATTTCGCAAACCATTCATAATGGCTTGGATACAAAGCATTATTTATATTTAGTATTCTAGAACAATATACTTTACTTTCATATTGGGGAAGTTCCTTTAAAATGACATGATGATTATTGGTGTCATATAATCCATAAATAAATATTCTATACTTCAAAAAATCGTCTGGTCTTTATGAAACGAAACCTTGGGGAAAAAAAGCAGGTTTCTGACACTCTTCTGTCTTGTCCGTACCTTCCAATATCTCAGAGACTACTGAAAGATGAATCTCCTTTCAGCTCTTAAAACAAGAGTTGGCATAGCCAATAGGTCTTGCCTTTGGGACCTTATAAGTGTTTAGCCATGCAACAGTTGATGTTGTTGCACCAAGGATATTGTGCTGCATAACTAGATACTTATAAGGTCCCAAAGGCGAGACCTATTGGCTATGCCAATGCTTGTTAGATGTTGCAACACCAAGCATCATTAGACGCATAGTCTATTTGAAAGCAACCTAGTTATGTGCAGGATTCTTGACCCTTATCATTCTGGTTTGCATCCTGTTATGGCATTGCAACATCTCTGGTAGATGCCTGCTAAAGATGGTGGACGAGTGTATTGTTGCATTCTTACTATCGCTTAACCTCTTTCTGGCATTCAACACTATGGACCACACATTGTCAGTCTTGCATCTCAAAGAAGTTGTAGAAGTCATTGATTTTCTTTTCCTTTGTTGATTTTCCCCTTTTATTTAGTAGTGTGTTCAGGCACTTGGATTGGTCCTTATGTTCAATCTCAAAAGCCTGATCGATATGGTGCCCTTCACTGTATGTGTTTTATATCTATTTGATGTCCTGACTTTGTTTGAATAATAATTATGGCTTTGAAATGTAGTTTTATGTGGGTGACACTGCAAACCTGTTCAAAGTAGGTCGCGTCCCTGGGAATCGTTACTACTTATTACTAAGTGTGTGTCGCATGTTGAGTCATGAGTGACTCACAGTGTACTCCAACTTGAGAAGACGTTTAAAGTTATTTTCAGTACACAAGCCCAGCTTCAACATTTTTATCTTTAGCCCAAAGAGATTCTCAAAGTATCATCCTTTGAGAATCTCTTTGGGCTAAAGATAAAAGTGAAATATCTGAAGTGTTCTCTGAATGAATTATGTAACGGAAACAGCTTACATCATCAATTACTATTAAAAACAAGTTTTGATTTGTTAAGGCTCAAAAGACCATTTAAATGTCATTATGACTCCGCCTTTCCAGGCAATTCCTCTTTTCTTTTTAATACCACTGGAGGTCCTCGGATGGCCTCTGAGCATTGACATGTGGAACAGACTTTGTTTGGAACTATGGTCTCAGACTTCTTGTATCTTCAAAGGCTTAAATTTTGAATCTCCTTTAATGGCTGGAAGAGGGTCTTCAAGATGTTCCATATATTTTGCTAAATGGCTTGCTTGCCGCTAATTTATCCATTGCTTTTCAAGATGTCTGCTCTGGTTCAGTACTGTTCGGTTTGCTATGAATCCGGCAGCAGTGCTCTCCTGCACATGGAATTTTTTTAACTAGAGTTAAACATCACAGCTCCTAGCTACAGATTTGAGAGCAGCTATTTAACAGTGGTTCACACTGCCTCTTTCGAGGCATAGTACAACTAAAGGGCATTTGGAATTCATTCTTATTATTTTTCTTTTGAAACTTTACCCGGGTGTTTTAAGATACATTTTATCCTGAGTAGATGGACAAAGTCTACCGAATTTACCTGTGATTTGTACCAATTCCAGGGAAGAAACTCTCATTCAGGTAGTTGCGTTTTTCTATAAAAAATCAAGCCGATTGTATAATTTCAGATAAAGGAGTAGACCCCAACTGCTTGTGTGAACCAAGAAGTTAGTGGAAAATGTCTTTACATGGAGATTAAAATTAAAGTCCAGGTACAATAGCTTTTGTGAGTTCAAAGACGTGCAGGTCGAAAAAAATCTAACCTAATTTCTGTTATATTCTGGTGGGTGATAAGCATTCCATGTTGATGATTTGGCCCAGGTATTTGTACCCTTTGAATTTCACTAAATGTCGCTAAACAGAAACTTGAGAGCCAGGAGCTATATGTTCACAAAACCATTTGCAGGACATTTTTCTTTTTGTAAACATCTTGCCAAATATTTTTAGCTTCTCCTATCTGTTTCTATTATCCAGATTAGTTAATCTCTGCTTGGCTGAGATACTTTTATTCCTAGTGGTTGGAGCTGTTTCTAGGCCTAAAGTACAAACTAAAGACTTTTTATTCTTAAATTCAGTTAGAGAATATTGTTTTAATACTAAATGTTTTCTGCAATGATTTTAATGTGTAGAATTATATCTCTATCCATTGTTCAAAGTCCATCTAAAATGTTATCTGTGCTTCGAGGCTGATCTGACTTAGCTGGCAGGTGACTATGGGATCTTGCACTTCCTTGTGTGTCTGCTGTTTCAAGCTTTGGGGCTCCTATGATAGTTAATAAAGAAAAAAAGCAGTGTGGGAGTCTGTAAAATCCAATCAGATTGTAAGTCATTGATGCTGATGTGAGTGAGGCATATTCATTGTTTGGGTGTAGACGTGTTTGTATAATGAAGAGCCCAAATCTTTTGTATTATGAGTATCAGATGCTGGCCTTATTGGTAATGTAACTGTGTGCAAGAGGACCTGAGAGCGATGGTTAATTAACATTTGTATTGTGTATCCCAAAGGGAAACTGTTGTTTCCCTTGCTAATTGCATTTAATCCTGGTTCCTCTTCAAAGATGGCCACAGTGCTTCTTTAGTTTCTCTGACGGATTGCCACAGTACAAGGCCCAGTAGATATTCTTAATCTGGCCTGCAGGGCAGAAGCTTAAATTCTGTGTGCCCAATGGCTTCACACCCGGAACGGGGCGTGCAGAGTCTGATATATGTACTGTGTTTCTGGGAGGTCACGGTCTGGTTGTAGTGGTTCAAAGAAGGGTTGGCGGCCCAGCATAAAACTACCTTGTCAGCTCATTCCACCTGAATGGTCCAGCAGGGAAACCAAAGTAGTAATAAGTACTTTCATAGGATCCCAGTTGAGGGCACGCTGTGGGTCAGTCTCCAGGACCGGAAAATGTCCCTCAGAAAAGAGGTGAGGTTACATCCGGGACACATGGCACTCTGAAGCTACAGAAGATCCCAAATACTGGAGCTCTAAAGTTGGAGGGGTATAGTGTCCTTTCTCTGCACACCTTTTAATGCCTCTACATTGTAATAAAACAAGCATTGCACACTCTGGATCTTCTATTTTCTAACATAGAATCCACTAATATCTTAGAGGTCAGGCCCCTTTCCTGGACAGATCACTCTTTTTAATTTCCTATACCCTCAGCCTACCAGCAAAATTAACCAGCCCAATTACATCATCAGCGGTGGTAAAGAGAGCTTGGAGACTTGTCACTCCTGACTCATTTCAGCACTACTTCTCCCTAAGTGATCCAAATGCCCTAAGGACACTCCCTGTGCAAATGGGAGCGGAAAGCCTTCAAACTGAGATCTCCAACACGCTGGACCAATGTGCCCCCAGATTAGGAAACGAACCTAACAGGAAAATACCATCTGAGAAATGGTACTTGCCTGAACTCAGGATGCTAAAAAGAAAGTGTAAAGCACTAGAACATAAGTGAAGACTGTCTAAACTGGACACGGATAGACTGTCATACAAAGCAGAGATGAGAATTTACAACAATGCTATTAAAAGCGCTAAGAAGACCTATTTTGCGAAGCGAATAAACGATAACAGTAACTCACCCAAAGAGCTCTACAAAATAGTAAAAGAACTATGCAAACCAGCAAGCATGTCCCAAACCCTGCCCCCCTCAGTAGAATGTTGCGAGAAAATGAGCTACTTCTTTGCTGATAAAATCTCCGAGATTTACTCTTCATTCAGAAACCAATCCCCCTCAGCTGAGACAGACTGGGAAACCCTGGATCCTCACCCTGAGGCTCAATCTCACCTCAGCAATTGTATCCCCTTCACAGAGGAGCGGGTCGCAAAAGCAATGGCTGAAGTTAAATCGGGGTCCCCACCTGACCCATGCCCTCACTTCATCTCCTCCCGGATCATATCGACCTTATGCCCTCACGTAACTCGTATATTCAACAAGTCCCTGGACACTGCTGTATTCCCAGAGATCTGGAAGAAAGCCATTGTAGTCCCATTACTTAAAAAAGCCGGCACCGACGTCCACAATCCGGCAAACTACAGACCAATCTCCCAGCTCCCATATCTATCTAAAGTAATGGAGAAGCTGGTTAACAAACAACTGTCCAACTATCTTGAAACCAATGAGCTCCTGGATCCATCTCAAAATGGCTTCAGAGCCACCAACTGCACAGAAGCCACCCTCCTGGCAGTCCTAGATAATATCAGATCCCTAACTGATCGGGGCAAAGCAGCCGCCCTGATCCTATTGGACTTGTCGGCGGCATTCGACACGGTCTCGCATGGCCTATTACTGAGCACCCTACATGAAAAGGGTATACATTCTAAAGCCCTTCAGTGGTTCAGCTCCTTTTTAAGCAACAGAAAACAAACCGTACAAATGGGCCCTTTCGCCTCCAACCCAAAAACCATCAACTATGGCATCATGCAGGGAACATCCTTGAGCCCTTCCCTCTTCAATGCCTATGTATCTTCTCTGGCTAAAATCAGCAAGAAATGGGGATTCAGTAGCTGCTCTTATGCGGACGACACACAACTGCTGATAGCCCTTGAAGAAAGGCATGAGGACACCAGGATTAAACTGACTGTCTCGCAGAAATGGCGGCTTGGATGTCAGACCATTGTCTGAAATTGAACGCTGATAAGTCAGAGATCTTACTCCTTTGGAGGAGCCCACCTAATCTGGGATGCAACTTGGTGGCCCCGATCATTAGGATCTGTACCTGCGCCAAAACAGGTCGCAAAAAACCTGGGCATTCTTATCGACAATGCACAACCATGCAGGACCATGTCCGTGCACTGTGGGGGAAAAGCTTTGCTACATAAACTCCTAAAAAGACTTCTTATGGATCCCCCTGGAATGTAGGAGAACCATCACTCAGGTCTTGCTCATAAGCAAACTGGATTACAGGAATGCACTCTATGTGGACATGGCAGACTACCTCTTCTCTCATCTGCAGGTAATCCAGAATGCGGCTGCCAAGTTGGTGTGCAACAAAAGCAAGTACAGCTCGGCATCAGAATGTATGAGGGAGCTCCATTGGCTGCCTGTGCGCCAAAGGGCTAGATTCAAGCTCCTGGGCCATGCACACCAAGCTCTACACCATCACGGCCCCAGAATTCTACAAGATAAAATCGAATTCTACACGGAATCTAAGGTCGTGCAATCGGGCACGGGCAAAAACCAAACGCATTAAGAAAGCTAGGGCAGGGGGCCGCTCTATTTGCCTTCTGGCAGCAACTCACTGGAATGAACTACCTCTAGAACTTCGTCTTACCGATGGCTATATGTCATTTAGAAAGAAGCTGAAAACCCATTTGTTCCACAGGGTTTAACTACTGACAAAGAGGCCTCCAACATCACTTCACCCTCACTCAGGTTCTCGCTCTTCTAGCACCGTGATAACCACTCGGATGAATGTTGCGTATATAAATATTGGCAAACCCAGTAGGTCTTGACTTTAGGACCTATTGACTTTACCAATGGTAAGATCCTTCTCCCACCTCGCCGCCAAGACCTGGAACACCCTCCCCACCAACCTCCGACAGACCCAAGACCTACTGGCCTTCAGAAGACTCCTCAAGACCTGGCTCTTCGATCAGTAGCAGCACCACCCCCCTCTTCCCCCAGCGCCTTGAGACCCTCGCGGGTATGTAGTGCGCTTTATAAGTGACATGATTGATTGATTGATTATTAGTGATGCGCTAAAGCATCCTCGTAGCTGTGTAGCATTGCTAAAGAGGGACCCAAAAAAGGCATTACGACGCTGTGACCACATCATTTTGTAAGTGTGTGCACCTACAAAATGGCTCATGCACTATTTTTCCCTTTTTATTTCCTTCGGGTGAGGGTGGGGGAACAACACAGAAGGCACAGGTGGGGGAAAGCAACATAGAGGACGAGCAGGCAGAAGCAACATCGGGGGGTGGAGGAGAATTATATGAAATGGGTGAGAGAGCGCAACATGGAGCACGGGAGGCAAGAGAAGCTCCAGTGAGAACAACGTTGCGCTAGGATTGGTGGGTAGGAATACACAAGGGCGAGAGCAATGGTGGAGAAGCAAGAGGGTGGGCGCAACACGGATGGGGATGTGGGAGAAGCACACATGTGAGAGAACAATACGTAGCTCAGTGGAGGGAAAAGGAAGTTTGTGAGGGAGACAGCTGGAAAATACACACAACAAGGAGTGCAAACCAAAAGAAAAAAGTAGTGCTTGAAAAGTAAGCAGTTTAAGAACACAAATAATAAGACCATGGTCCAGGGAAGGAAAAACTCGACCAGAAGGAAAGCCCACACCAGCTAACAAATAAAAAGCAAGCAAATGAGTGACAATAAAGCCAAAAATTGGTAAGCAGTGGACGGGCTCTAAGCCCGCTGTAAGTTGGCAGTATGTCTTTACGCAAACCGAGTACTTACACTGTCTCTTAGGCAAGACCCAAAAACTGCATAGCCTCAGTGTCTGGACTGATGGCCTCATGGTCACAGTTACGAATCCCAGCTAATCCGTTCAGCCTTTCATCTTCCTGGGTTTAATAACACGAGTGCTGTTGAGGTGGGTGTCAAACACTGTTAATCAGCAGAGATACTTCTTGGTTATGTTGGAAACTTCATGATTATCCATGTCGGGAGATCTCATCCTTTGGCAAAGGCATTCTAGTCTGAAGAGTCACAAATTTCAACCTTGTGTTGGATCAGAATGAAGGTCTTGAAGCAGCTTGTGGTTTGCAATATTATTTACAACCTGCAAACCTTATTCTGCTAATAATAACGCAATCTAAGTTTCGGGTGCGATGGAAGGACAGTTGAACGTCTGTATATGAGCGAGCGTGTAAATCAAACATGTAAACAACTGTGATTTGTGTTCCCTTGTGGTAAGTATCTTCAAGGTATTAGAAATCCCGCAATGCACGGCTGAAAACTCTTCTCGTGAAACGGAGTGTGTAGGAAGGCATTGAGTGAATACTGGCTGGCTCCTCTGCACGGAGAATGGCTCTGTCTAATTTCTGGGTACTTCAGCCCTCAGGAGCAGGGAAGCTAGGGAATCGGTGCCAAAGTAAAGGGTGCCTTTACCAGAAGACATTAAAATGAAAACCGACAAGCACAGATGATTGCTTGAGCAGTGATTAATTCACATTGGGTTCAGCAAGCTTAAACTCTATTCCCGCCACCCTCAAAAACATTTACTTGCATGTCTTTAGCCAACTAAGTACCTTGCTGCTGTGTGGTGATTGGACTTTGTTGCCAGTTGATGGTGTTCCATAGTTGTACACCCCCATTTTCAGTTTGGCAATTCCAGTCTCACATATTGGTATTTTTAAAATTTAAAACCGAGTTGGAAGCTGTTGGAACTGCTTTTATAGTGCGGTAGGTACACCATTTTGGAAAATGTGAAACGCTTTTCAGTCCATCCCTACATGCTGTTCTAGAAGTAACTCAAAGATGTGTTTGCAAGCCTCTCTGCCATTTTCACAAAGCAGTGCTAAACTTGTATCAAACCACACGCAAAAATGGTGTGAGCATTGATATTTAAGGCACCAAAGCAATTATATCTCAATAGAGTGAATTGATAATTTACCCTTGGCTATAATGTGCTAATGTCGATCAGCTTTTTATCCTCTGAAGGTATATCGACCAGGTTATCATACCTTGAGTCCCACTTTCATTTTTTCAACATGTTAACGTAATTGACATTTTAGTACAACTATCACGAAACGTCCTTTGTAGGGCAGGTAGGGACGCCGTAAGGAGCATCAAATCCTGTCTCTGCCGTCCTTTGTCACATCGGCTTCTGCTAAACTTCTTTGACTTCCGCCTTACATTATCATCTTTTGGTGGTGGGAAGGGTCTCCCATGTTCCACCAACTGGGAAACGGCTCTAAGGCCTTTCTGAGCTTGTTGGTAACACACACCAGATATAAGATGAGGCCTCTTTAATGGTACCCGAGGTCCCAGTAACTCCAATTTCAGGAGGGTCTCATGGCTCTGGTTCAGATTTCACATTCTGTTCATCCGTATCAGCACTTGTTAATGGACCTCGCCAACCGTTTTTGGTGGGATGCCCATGTGTGTGACATGACTTTGGTCCTTGTTGGAGCACAGTTTGTGCTCATAAGTGCTTCACCGGTAGGTGATCTGTCGTGTAATAACAGGATTTCTCCCTTTTTGTCCCTGAAAACAACATTCAGATTGTCGGACAAACCCTCCAATATCCATTGTACCAACAGACATGGTGGTGTGAGGTCATGGACCCTACGTTGGGAGGTCATATGCCTGTGAAAGTGGGTGCAGCAAAGGGAAATTTTCCCGGTATCGGCTCATGTTGTTGCAGACTCCACCAGTGTGACGGCAAATGTGTCCTCTCTTACCAAAGGTCCACAAGTGGCAGAGGTTATCTTCTCAAGATTGGGATTTTCGTTTGTGGAGCTCTTCACTATACCTCAGAGCTGGAAGTGCTCTCATTTTTTAGTTCACTTTACTTTGAATGGGTTTGTGGGAAATGCCTTCAGGCTTAACTGTTTCCGATGATTCTGCTTCTGTTAAAAGTACTGAGGAAGATGCAGGAGAATCAACCACAGGCGATTACAGTCAACCCAGACTTTGCATGGAGGATCTAGTTTGTGTACCAGTGTGTCTTATTAAAATCTTATTCGGCAGCCTCCCTCTCAAGGGGCATCCTTTGGAAGGGTAGATTACACATTATGTTGGAAATAGGCGTACTATTTGGGATCTATAGTTTTTTTTGTTTTTTCAAAGAGGGAAGTGAGAACTACATGTTTATGAAGGCCAGGATGCTCCAATTGAATTAAGCACAGCATGCAGCAATTATTGTGCTCAATTATTTGATCACTGTACCAGCTCAGAGCACCACCAGCTGGCTTGGTGCTTTCATTTTCAGCACATATTGCTCTCCTTGTGTTGGACTCCTCATTTTCAAAATGGTGAAGTAGTCTTGTGTTGGTAAAATTGGAATGTGGCAAAGGGCAGAATTCTCTTTATTGTGTTTGATATTTTTGCAGATCTTAATTTTGTATGTGAAGAAGGCTATAAGGTTTTTCTTGTGCCGGTGTGGTATCAAGGGTGTATTTCTTCCCTTTCAGTTGCTAGTGAAGAACATTATTGGAGTCCACCTCATTTGAGATGGTGGTTTTTTCTCTGGGTGCAACAGATCTGAATGGGAATTTGGGAAGTAGTAATTCCATGATGAAGAAATGAATACTAAATACCATTGGGCAAGCCTATAAGAAAGTGTCCTGCTTTATTTATGGAGCATATGCATGGTTGTCAAATTCCAGATGCTCCATTTTGTCCTATTCAGTCTGTGGTTTGTGTCTTCTATCCATGCATAGGTATTCATAGGGGTTGTGACTGAACAATCGGGAGAACGGAATGTCTCTAATTTTCATGCCAGAAGGTTTTTTAGGTCGAGCATGCGCTTCGAGGCATGCTGTATTAGAATATGGACTTGAAGCTCCGCCCACTCTCCGCCCATATTTTTCATTTGTTTGCATCATTGTTCTTTGTAATTGCTGGCTTCTGATTCGTTAATAGGCTTCTTAGTCCCTCCTTAGTACCACCTTGTCTTCATTTGTAACCTCCCATGAGGCCTGGCCCTTTTACTTCTGTTGGTACACGGTATGTCTTATTTAGTCTGTAAACACTATTTTCTTTAATGAGTTTCTCCTACTGCAGGCACGACATTCTTTCCTGCAACATTCAGCGCGCCATGCGTGCTTTCACTTTCCAAGCAGCCCAGGACAATGGCGGCCACTTCTTTCAAATGAAATAGGTCTCGCATTTACAAGAGTTTGAGCTGTTGGCATTGTAAATGACAATGCCTTTTATTTATGTGCTAATTATCAAAACAGATAAATAAAAGACATTGTCATTGACCATGCCAATAGCTTAAATTCTCGCAAATGTGAGACATATTGCATTGCAAATGCTTGTTCTTTGGGATATGAGCCTATTTCACTACAGAAATACACTTCTGTTGATCTCTCTTGTGAGAGGAGGGTGGAAGGGGAGAGTGCAAGAGCTGTTGCGTAGGCTTGCTTGCTCTGAGCCTTTGTGATTAGTGGGGCCTGCTATCCCTATAGCACTCACAGTTGTTCCCTAAATAGGCTACCCCCTCCCTTTTTAGCCTGCTTACTGCCTGCAAATCTGGAGCGCTCTGGTCTCCCAACGAAGCCGACTGCTTCTTGTTGTATGAAGCACCTATTACTGTTGTAGTAATTTAGACCTTTTGTCTGTCATCTCAATTCTCCCAGCTGATCTCGAGTATGAGAAGAAGGAATGACCTATGGCCTATGCAGAATCTGAATGGATCCAGTAGAGTGTGCAGGACGCAGGCTTAATTTATTTGCTATAGTTGAGTAAAGAGACACTCGCGTCTAGCCCCTGCTGCCATTTTACTTGCAGCGATTAGTAAATAAGGGAGTGGACACTAAGGGTGTGGTGACAATGGGTAAAAGAGTAACTGCTCTGGCAATCTCGATAAGTTGAGTGCCTGCAATTATATTGTTCTGTGTGTACTTTCTTTTTCTTCTGAGATGAAGTAAAGATGGCAAAAAAAAAGAATTAAAAAGCCTCTCCTAAGCATGTAGATAGTGTGCATTGTAGTGGCCATGGCTGTATCTTTGAAGTTGTCTTAGAGGTGCCCGAAATATGCCTTTGAGAACTTGTGAAATGGGACCCCCTTTGTGTACTAGCGAGGACCAGAAAATCCCCATCGTTTGAAGCCAAAATTTGGATATTAGCTAGAAAGGAATCCAGAGTGGATACCCTACTCTCTGGTGGCCACTTCACAAGTCAATCTGGCTTCATTTAGGAGCGTAGAGAGTTTTACAGCTGTCCTAACACAATACCCCACAACATATAATTAGCCACCCTGGCAGGGGATTTCGTTTTAAGCACTCGAGGTTATTGTAATCCAAAAAACACTGCCGCTGGAAGAACATCAATGACCAGAAGAAAGAAATAGCTAGAATTCCGAGAGGAGGGGCTAGAGATCAGAAGGGCTAAAAGCCTCCGTTTGTTTATCGCCAAAATACAGGTTAACCAAGAAGCGTACGACTCTGGAGGAGTCTACCCAATCATCGCCACAGAGAAAGGTAAAGAGATATTGGCTATCTGAGAAGTTTATGCCATAAACTACATTTCCTCGTCCCCAGACTAAAGACATTGGTTCACAGCTTTCACACCAAAGGCGAAAACAAACTGTACTGTAAAGGGACAGAGGAGTTTAATAAGAGTTTGTCTATCTGAGGTGGATATCTGCACTGTTTTTCCATGGCAGCTGGGCAGAACGAATTCATGTCTCAAACTGGCATGCTACAGGTACATCGCAGGCCATTTATCTGGTGTTATTACATCACTGTTAAGTTTTGCTATTTTTGCATCGGTAGTACTTTACGTCGAAGGTAAGTTATTAAAAATATTAAAATGACTTTAACTAAAAATATATCATTTCTATATACATAGTTAAAATGCTACTATATGTTACATTAATAATGGAAATCATCTTTAAGGAAAAGTAAGATAAATTGAAGTTCATATTTTATAAAAAACTAAAATAATTTAAAATATAGATTGACGTACATGTATACGTTTGTGTGTGAATATATGTATAGATTGTGTATGTATATATACGTGTGTATATGTGTGTGTGTATGTATGTGTGTATATATATATATATATATATATATATATATATATATATTGCATATATATATATATATATATTGCATATTACAGATACGAAGTAAAGTAATCCTCAACCTTTTATGTATGTATCGCAACATAATCAGTCCGGAGGTAAAGTCCTGCGATGTAACAACTGACATTGGTTAAGCTTGTAATTGAACCAGTCTATTTTCTTGTGCCCCGACCTCCTAGTATACGTGCTATACAGATGCACAGAACATAGCGTAACAAACCCTCACAAAATAATGATCGCCCTCTGAGCTTATAAATGCGATTGTTTCCAAAGTTAGAAGGTTACTTTGAAAGCAATGTAGCTTTGAACTGTTCTTTCTCATTTTACGTTATGTTTTCTTCTTTTTTTTGCCACAGAGTATAGAGGCAAACTTCCTTTCGTTTACCACCCCCTTTTACTCCTCTCAGGGTATTGCTATGCTTTTCAGTTTAGCTCATTCTGCTTTCCCCCCCAAAAAGTTTATTTTTATTTATTTTTTACTTATATGTTCACAGTATTTGTTATTACCTGCCACTGCACACAGCCTTCCTGTATTTTTTGCATTTTTAATAACATTTGTGTTTTTTTTTTCCTGCTTGGCTGAAAAGCTCAGGTAGCCGAAATGAACTCGAAAGTCCTGTCATGCTTAGCATGGCAGCCAAAGCGTTTTTATTTTGGTAGCATAATTAGAGTAAGACGTCTCGAGGAGATGATGACTGGAAAAGGATAGACTTTTTCACTGAAACGTAAGAGCATTTATAGTAGTGAAAGATGTGCAACTCCCATGCAGAACATTTGTCTTGCCTGCTGAAAAGCGCACAAGCCGAGAAAGACGTAGTTACTGTAGTAGATGGGTAAAACATTCTTCTGTTTTCAAAGTTCGACAGGTAATGAGATCAGTCATTTAAGTTAATAAAGTAGGGTCACACTTCAAGGCACACATTTTGGTTGGGAGTTTAAAGAATGTGACCTACACTAAAGAATCCTGCAGTGAGTATGGGACCTCATCAGCAAAGACGTCCTACATACCACACATTCCTCTGTAATTGTTTTCTGTAGACGTGCAACAGTGGGACAAAAACAACTGTCCGCCTTTTAGCTCCTGCGGCGAGGGTGGAGGGAGCACATGGCTTTTAAATTCAGATCATTTCAAACCCCGTTTGCATTGAATTAAATAAAATTTGCAAAGTAAGTAATAAAATCTAATTATCTAGGAAAATAGTCTAGTGTGTTTGTGTCCGTCTTGGTGAGTTGTCTACCACCTGCAGAGCATGGTTTGAATCATCATTAGATGACTCAGCTGGTAATCTTTAGGGGTTAATCAAAGGAGTGGCTTGAATTGGAGGATCGCAGCACATGAGTGATTGACAGCATTTATATCACTCTTTATACCATTCTTTGTGGGCCATAGCAACATTCTAGACTAGCAGGAATCTACTTGTGGGGGGATGTATAGTTCGAAGAGTGTTGCCTTTCCTGTAGGCCTAAGTGGGAAGTGTTTTCTTGTTGTGCGTTGGTGACCAGAGAGGTGCTCTTATCTCATCTTGGGCACAGTTCTTTGTGATCTTTAAAGGTGACTGCTATACCTCTTGTCTTCTCCAAACTGGTCCTCTTGATACCGTATTCAATGGAAATGTCTTCCTGACACATAGGTTCGACGCCATCGCGGAGCCAAGTTTCAGTGATGAATGTGTTCCAGTACCTATCCTGAGATTAGATCGAAGATGTTAATAAATCTTGCATTGAAGATCAGGCATTTTAGCTTTATTGCTTAGAAGTCAAGTAGTAGTGCCAGGAAGACATGCATATATATGTATTACTTTTGTATCAAGTGTGGATGGCGTTCCAACTATTTAATGGGAATTTATTTTTTATCAAGTGTTTTTTTGGGAAGATGACATTTTCTTGTGCCTGCAGCTGAATGTGCAACCTGCAAGTCCACAGCATGGATTTCTGGCTAGGTTGACTAATTTCTTCATCATTTACTCTAAATTGGGTAGTGATATGCACTGCTACAGCAGGAGTGCAACCTTTTTAAGTCTTGCTTAGAGACCGCTTTTATTGTATGTTGTCGAAGCCCTTTTGTGTGCAGTACCATTACTTGGGGCCTGATTACGAGTTTGGCGGACTTGGAGCTCCAAGATAGCAAAACTCGTAGTCTGGCCGCCTGCCGTATTCTGATTGGAATACAGGTCGGGCGATCCTGCGGCAGTGGTCCCAAGGCAGTGCCTTTCAAAGGCTCGTATGTGAGCCTTAGAGAGGCAGTACTATGAAACGCCACAGAGTGTTCCAGCACGGCATGGACTGTGAAGTCCATGCCGTGCTGGAACAGGGGTTGCATACAGATGGGGGGGACACACCATGTGCCCCCCTGCATGCATCCCCTTGCCCAGAGGCAACAGGGGGACCCTGTAGGACCCCCTTAGTTTACTCACCGCCACACTTTTTATGGCAGGCTCACCGCCATGAAAACTGCAGCGTGAGGAAACTCATAATATGCTTAGCGGTGCCTCTGCAACACCGCCAGCATATTGTAGCCTCAGACCGCTGCTAAACTACGAGGGATGGCGGATCCCCAGTGGGATCATCGGTCTTATGGCGGTCCGACCGCCAAACTCTTAATACGGCGGTCGGACCACTGGTGCGGCGGTACCTGCACGACCAGCGCGGATAGACCGCCAAACTCTGAATCCGGCTTTTAGTGTGTTTTGTATCAGCCCATTACTTGTCATTTGTTGCCCTTCTTTTCGATCTCATCTGCTTGCTTCTTAAGTGGCTTTCCTTCTCTTCTTATGTTTATTTCACCCTCGAGCATAGCTTATTTCCCTTCATTTTGATTGAATGACATGAATTCTTCCAGAGCTCACATTATGGAAGTGCAGTTTTCTGTCTCCCCGAGCACTCTTTGGGAGTGCATGTGTGTGTATTTTAAAAAAATATATATAATTTTTTTTTTTTTTTAAAGCTCTTTCATGTGCTGCATCCCTGGTCATGTCCCAGCCCATCATGCTTTTCTTGTTGCTCCCCATCCTTCCTAGCTCATCTATAAAAGCACAGCAACCTGTATATTTTTTTCAGGTTTGACTAAAGAGCAGACTTTATTGGGTTGTTTTTCTTTTACCTCGGTCTTTCTATATATTCCATGAAAACGTAGGCCTTTGCACCAAAGTCAGCATTTATAGCGCTGGGGAATGAGCTGGCTGCTGTAGTCTGTCAGCATCCATTAGAGGAGGAAAGTGTACTTAGTGTGACTGAAAAGGAGATGTCTCTTCTGGAGGCCCATAAATATGCTCTGTGGGCTGCTGCAGAGCAATTGTTTTGGTTCCAAGTCTTTATATGGCAGGTGTTTTTTTTTGGTTTAATTCTGACTCTCCCTTATTAACGGCGTCATACAGCTGTTACATTATTTTAAGTACCTGAAGTTAGTCCTCTGGGTTATTTTTGCACTAGAACACATAGAAAAGTCTTTTAAAATTATTTCAAGGATTTTCTGTGTAACATTTTTAAAAAATAAACCATGCTGTGAAAATATTGAATTCATTGTTCAGTTCCAATATTGTTTAACAGTGCTCTACAAGCAAGCATTGCGTAAAACAAAACAGACACTCTGGATAGCGTGTAAAAGTCTAACATGTTTAATGCAAAAATAACTAGCAAGCATTCAAAATAAGCAAGGCAATTTCCAAATCAACAGACTAAATTTCCACCTCCGATCAGTTGGCGTAGGTAATGCTAAAATCCATAAGTTTTGGTCCTACATGTATACACTTTCTCAATGACAGTGAATGGAAGCAGGAACATGTGATGGCTCAAAACTGTAGATAGGCACTAATCAAGCTTTTCTTGTGCGAAGAATACGAGAAGACTTTGCAAGATATTAATAGTTTTCTGAGACACTCGGGCCTGATTTATATCTTGGCGGTATGGATAGTCCGTTGCATTGGCATATCCATACCTATAAGACTGTGGCTCACCCACCCGATGCAAATGCTGGCAGACATTTGGTTTAATCGTGGCAGAGACTACTTCTCTGCTGTGATTAAACACCTCCAATGGCCTGTCAGAGTAAGGACCGTCGGAGGATGACCTCTAATTCCGCCCACCTAATTTAGGTGGGTGGAATTAGAGGTCCATTTTCACTGCCTGTCTCCGCCAGGAAAACCCTGGTGGTAAGTAACCCTGGGCAAAGCACTACGCTACGCTCGCGTAGTTTGCGAAGTTTGCGCTACTTCGCACAACGCGAATTGCACGTAGCACAGTGCAAACACGCGTAGCGTAGTGCAGCGGTCATTTTTTGCTTGCTCGCGGTCCTCAACGTCAAGTTGGCGACCGCGAGCAAGCAAAATGACATCCCGGCGAGACTTTTTCCTCGTTCGCGATCAGCAACATCAAGTTGCCGATCGCGAGCGTGGAAAATAAACCTCCGGCGAGATTCTCAACGCGGGGAGGTCAGGTTTCTCATTGTGAGTGGTCGCGTATGCTCGCGACCGCTCGCGATGAGAAACTACCAGTCCGCGTTGAGAAGCTGCCGCTCGAGTAAAAATCTACTCGAGCGGCAGTAAAAGACAGCTCGCACTGTGCAAGATGCCGATTTCAATGATTGCACAGTGCGGACAAGCATCCGGCACTGTGCAATCATTGCGAACAGTGCACTACGCAGTTCGCGTAGTGCTACGCGTAGCTCGCGTAGTGCGAACTGCACTTTGCATAGCTTCGCGTAGCGCTACTTCGCGAACTACGCCCAGGCTTAGTGGTAAGGTGCAGTAAAAACTATAAAATGCTCCCCTCGCCATGGGAGAGGACTGTCCTGTTTAATGTTATGTTATATATCGAGCTAATCACGCGTGAGGAGCCTTGTCTTTTTATATTTTCAGAAATAAAATCCCGCTTTGGGATGTTGTTTCTGAAAATATAAAAAGATGTTTGCCGTACGTCTCTATCATGCTTGATTGAGCTGTGCCTCAAACTGCCAAAAGCATTGACGGGAAATGCCATGATGGCTGTTCCTGGTAATGCTTTAAGAAATGACCGCCAGCATGGCGATCATTTTATGATTTGGCGGGCAGAGGTACAGTGAAGGGAACGGAGTAAATTACTCCGTCACCCTGACTTGCTATCCTGCGCCCGCCAAATTTTAAATCTGGCTCCTGAGCTATGCAGTCCTTGCTTTAATGTGCCTAATTTCAGAATGAAGCTACTCTTACTGACATATCTTCGATTAAATGTGCAGTGTTACAGCACAGGACAATAAAATGGAAACTCAGCCAAAATGCTTGTAGGTGTCCGATAATGCTAAGGCTTTAGTGGGCTTCAAGCAGGTGTAAATATGAAATCACAGTTGATTAATAAAATCTATTGGTACACAATTAACATACATGGATTTGCATTCTCATTTCATGTAAGCAATTATTAAGGCATTTATGTTAGTGAATTTACATTCTTAGTTGGTTAAGACAATCACTCAGTACTCTCATATTAAAGGCAAGACCCGGTTGACTTCAATTAAGCTTGTTTCATTGGCCAGTAGTGTGTGCAATAACCCTCGGTGGAATGAGAAGGATTTCAGCCTGTGGGCTCTATCCGTGCTTGCCCTCTCTGCTGAGACTGCTAACAGTTTTGTACAATTAAAAATACAGCCAGCATCTTTCCTGTGAAGCATCAGAAGTACCCGGTTACAGAGAGCCGAACCTCGCTTCTGAGAAGTGCCTGCTCTTTGTCATTTACTTGGGTAGCGTAATGTCACATTAGCTGGTTGAAAATGTGGATGGTTCGTATTTTACCATTCCTGCTCCTTCTGTACAGACACACACAGCCTGTTGATGCACCAGGTGCATAACGGCGGTGTGGCAGCAACATTGCTGCCTGCACACCTGTTCAGACAATGACAATCAATAGTATTTTAGGTCGAGCCTAGCAGCGCGCTTTGCGCTACTCTGTGAGGCTTCTTGCATCTACTCTGTGTGGGTCTGACTCCTCCCACACATTGGATTGGCTTTTGCGTGTGTCTTTCTATAATGAAAGCACGCAAATGGCTAAAGGTGGGTGCATGTCCCACCTCTTTTGAAATGTTCACTCCCAAGGCGTTTTGCCTCCGGAGCGAGCAGCGGTGCGCAGGGCTGCAGCTGCAGTGCCTCCTTGTTTATTTCCCGCTTTCACAGCGTTTCCCTCCCCCCCCCCCCCCAACCATTCCGTGTGCATCGAGTGAGGCAGCACAAGCCCTGGGCACCCTCAGCAGCCAGCTTGGTAGTTTACTGGTTTTTATCACCATGGGCTCGAAACTTTTTGTTAATTTGTTTCGGTCTGGAACACTAGCGCTTGTGCTTTGCTGTTGCTTGCGGTGACCGCAGTCCCGGTTTCCAGGCTCGGGCGGTGGCGCTGGGAAATTCACTCCACTTGTCAGCTCCTGTGTGAACTCTACACAGCTGTGCTCCCCTTGTTAGAATGTTGATTTTTTTTTAATTTGGGAGGCCGCGCCCTTTTCTTTGATCACACGGCGCCGCCAAAACGGCGGCGGTGCTTTTATGTTTTAGCATGGCAGACGTGACTAACTTTACGTTTACGAATACTGTGCACGCTTCCAGGGCGTGTTTTTCAAATGTTAATTTAAACGCTAATTGCTTTTCCCGTCAACTAGTGTTTAATACCCCAAATGGCCCGTCATCAGGGTCTCACAAGATCGCAGCAAATGGTTAAACGGGTAAATAAATGAATTTCTCTGTCATTTAAATAGTTCAAAGTGCCTGCTTTACACAAGAACTAGATAGCGGTCATCGTTGGTATGCTTTAGAAAGTGTCCAATTATTAAAGAGTCCAGACTAATTGTTAAATGGAATAACATCTTTCTCCATTTGCACATCGAGCACCTTAATTAGAGCACGATTAAACGGCATGTTAACATGGAGAGAGGATGTGGCCTTGTGGCCAGAGCGGTCAACTTTGAAGTTGGGGAAGCCGGTTCGAGCCTCTGCGTCGGTTCAGCATCCTGTGATTCTGGGCAAATCACTTAATCTCCCTGTGCCTACCAAAAATGAATGTGTCCTTGTGTGTAACGTAACTGGTGCTCATTTAAAGCGCTCCAATACCTTTGAGTCCAGTTCGCGCTATATACATCTACAAAAAACAAATAGGGCACGGATTGCTTTCAGGTTTTTAGTTCAATTTAAAGTTGTAATATGAGCGCCCTCTCTTGACCATTGATCAAAATAGTCCTCTTACTATTGTTAACCGACATATTTCTAAAAATTCCAGTTTCTGTCGAACATTGTTCCATTATTTTAAAAATACAAATAGACCCTTTAGAAATATAGCTTTATTTGGTATTTTGTTATATTTGAGACTCGACCAATAAATCCATCTGGATTCATTAGGGCGTAATTCCAGTTCTTTGTCACCTTGGCAGTAACCTATCAATTGGGCATTAAATAATGTAAATCACAAAAGTAGTAGCCACTTTAAAAAGAACCAAAAATAATAATTTTCACAGTTTGTCTCATCATGGTTAAACATTTTGATAGAAATACGCGCATAATAAGTTTCCGTTTACTTCGTACCTAAGAGAGCATCGCTGCACATCTATGACCATTTACCCCGCCCCCTACCGCTGTTCAGTAATAATGCAAACAGGGCACATTGACATATACTGATCTGGCCACAGATAAATACTCCTACATGTACCAGCGGTAAGATTGCATCCTGCCACCTCTTGTCTGTAGAGCTTGTGCCAGACACACAAAATACCTTAAGTAGATAGTCCATCTTGTGACAACTAACGAGCCCATTACCATCGACAACAATAAATGTGATTGTTGGCAAGATGTGAGCTTAAATGGGTTTGAGGTTAACAGTAAATATTTAAGCACCCAGAATAATGTGCGCCATGGCTAAATACTTGTAAGGTCCCAAAGGCGAGACCGATTGGCTATGCCAATACTTGTTTGCATACTGTAGGTGACATTCAGCTTCCTTGTAGAGCAAGAGCAAGTTTCTCTGGTTCTCAACAGCAATTCTTTTCTTTTTTGACTCTGGGGTATCACAAGAGGTTGGTAATAAAATAGGTTTCTCTCACTGGATCCCAAGACGACGATTCTAAGTGTGAGTTTAAGTAAAAATGCGGTTTCCACCCCAGGTGCTTCTTTTTACTGCGTGTTTGCTTGTAGCTTGAAAGATGTCCACGCATTTTTAGGTCTCGCCTGAGCCAGCGCATGCGCTGCTCTGGCGAGAGTTTTAGTAAGCGGGTTTTGGAAGTGCAAACAGCAGTTTGCTGGCGACCAGCTTGCGTTCACGCGCGATCAGGCGCCATATGGCTTCACTCGCGATTACTTTTAATTGCGCGGCCGTGTCAGTTTCACGGCCGCGCGGCCATTGCTTGTTACCATGTACAGTCGAAATGCCATTGAATCAGTTGCCGGTGGCTTGTGAAGTGTCTCATGGGTGCAGTTGATCACATATGGAATTGTTTACCCAAAGACCTGCTATTAAGAAAGTTTAATTGGTACAAGTTGCTTTTTGTAACTAGTATCTATGTTTATTATAATGCCTTTCAGTTACATTAGGTGTTTTTTTTTAGCCAGTAGAGTGTATATTGTTTATTGTGCTGAGCATATAGCTTATTATAATAATAAAAACATAAAAATACTTCAGAATGTGGTTGTAATGAGTTGTATAGTTTTAGCAATTACATTTGTTGAAAGTAGGGTCACCAGACGTCCCAGGTTTACTCCGACCGTTCAACTTCCAGACAGTTTTTTAATTACACCTGATAAATATCCTTATTCCCTGGCAATTTTAATCTTGGGTTCTTAAGTCAAGATTGAAAACAAAAGTGGACACTTGTAGTTTTTAGTGCTCCTGCGTCTATTGGTGTACATGTTAAGGCTGATAGTGTCTGCCCATACATGTCAAACAGCCTTCATCAGGACCAAGATCACTATTGTCTCTCCTTCCTTTTTTATTTATTTAAGAAATCTGCTCGTGGTTCTAATATATGCATAGATTATCTACTTCATTCATGCATACAAACTGCAGTAGTTTTAGCAATTGGAACTGCCAGAGCCTGAACTAGATTCACAACGATATTGGTATTGATCTGCTAACCATACCCCTGTGCATTTCTGTATTCGTGTCCGTGTGTGTCAGTATTAGGACGTTTCTCCCCTAGGACATCTCTAATCTCTGTGTTTTTTGTTCTCGGGGAATACCACTGGGGTTTAACCTCACCCATTCAAACTGCGAGTTCCTAGTCAGTGGGTTCTGTGGTCTCTATGCTGTGTTCTTGGAGCCCTAAACATTAGTTGCAGTGTATAGTTCTCGATTAAAAGATGCATTGTCTTTACATTAGATTATTAATTTTGTTAGCACTTGGCTCACCTTTTCTTGTTAATAATACAAAAAGACCATGGTTCCCTTGGAGGAAGTATAAGCTTAGACTTCCTTGGCTAATCAGATGCTTTGAGAATCTACAGTTAAATGTATTCCTTTCTCTTCATTTTTCAAGGGCTAAATCATAGTCGCCATGGTATTCGGCAAGTGGTTGCTCTCGATATCCCCATTTAGGGTGGATCACTTTTGTGTTTTATGCAGCTTTCTAAAGGCCCAATCTTTCTTGATTCAACTTTACAGTGTCCTGCGTTGGGGGACCTATATTGAAATCATAACCGATACTAATTAATTGTTCATAACTGTAATCCTGTTTTGAGATATTTGCGCACATTGTACTGAGAGAAATGCTAATGAGTTTGGAATGCTCTCTCTTTATATGTTGCCACCACTCTTTGGTCCTGATGATGACCATGATGAAATTAGTTTTAGTAGGGTAGAAGCATCAACAACTGCACTAGTACACTGATATTAATTATGTCAGTATAAACACTACTCTTATTCTGAGTCGTGTTGTTAAAATATACATTAACAGCCCCATGTATTATACATATGCTTGTATATAGCACCAGAGCACATTCTGTCACTCGTGTCACTATTCATTCTCACTGCGCCATTTTGTTGGAGCACCTTTATTATAATGCAATGTGTTATCATACCAGTGAAATGACTATACAGTGAATACATTGTACTGTATTTTGTCAAAGCATTTGGAATCCTTATTTGCTTAGCCAAGAAAATAAAAAATGCCATTGCTCAGGCTGTGAACAAACATGGAGAGAGATACTCTTTCCTATAATGACCTGTAGCGTGTAAAACGATAAGTTGCCATCAATATCTTTTTTCAGCTGTTCACTGTTCATTTTAGAAAAGCAGATCAGAAACCTGTTCCCTTTTTTATTCTACTAAGACTCTGCAAAAAGAAAGCAAAATTTAAACAAGCATTGGCATAGCCAATAGGTCTCGCCTTTGGGACCTTATAAGTGTTTAGCTTTCAACAGTTGATGTTGCACCAAGGATATTGTGCTGCATAATTAAATACTTATAAGGTCCCAAAGGCGAGACCTATTGGCTATGCCAGTGCTTGTGTTAAGGGAAATGTTTGATCATACTTTGGAGAGGTTGTGTGTCTTCCTACCGCCTCTTTTCCCTGCCTCTCCTTTATCCTCCTTCCTCTCATATCGTCTCTTTCTCTCAGTGTCTCTCTCTCCGCCTGTGTTTCTTCCGTCTCTCTGCCCCTCCAGCGCCCCCACCCTTTTCTTCCTCCCGGACAGCCTCCGCCCCTCTCCCCCCATCTTTATCTCTCCTGGCTTTCTGTTCTCATTCCTCCAACCTTGTGCCCCTGTCTCCCACACTCCTTCACTCTACTCTATCTTTCTGCCTCTCCTGTGCTTGCCCCCCCATTCTGTTTCCCTCTCGCCCTCCTGCCTGTCTTCACTCTCTACCTTCCTCTAACCGACTCTCTCACCCTTTTGGTGAGCTTCCTCCCTTTCTCTGTCTTTTCTGTTTTTCCCTCACTCGCTCACCCTTATTGCCTTTGGTTCTCCAATCCTCTCCCTCTCGTCACTAATTTCTGTCCCTCCCCTCCTTTCTGTCTCACTTTTCTCTGTTTCTTTTTTCCTTTTCTCATCTCCTTTCTTCTTTCTCTTCTTCCTTTCTTTAAGAGCATTTAAGTTACTATTAGGCTGTAGCTCTGGATGGATTTCATTGGTTAGATGTAGCTCTTAGTGGATCTTGTATGCGTTTTAAGACCCTTGTAGACCACTGCGCAGGCCGAGGAATATTCTACTGTGCTACACATTGCCAAATACATCAGCGATAAAGCAGATGACCCCGGCCTTCTTTCCTCGCTCACAGCATCCAGACCGTCCTATAGTACCCTCCCTCCAATTGAGACCAGGGTGTGCTAATTCTCAGTTCAACAAGTAAGCCCCATCTGTGCACCACAGCACACTCAGAACACTGTCTGGAATGTTTTTTAATGACAGTTTGTCTCCTGGAGCTGTGCTGCAACTTGTATATTGTGTGGTGTCCCCTCTGTGCACAGGACAGGAATATGATACGAGTGTCATTTTAGTATTGTGTTATTATAAAAATCTCAATAAAGAGCAATTTAAACAAAAGTCGCTCTCTGTGGTAGCTGCTCATATGGTACAGTCTTCTGTTAGATTCATCTGATGTAACAGAGACGTCATTATATGTGATGAGTTGTGTGGACAGTTGCTGAAGGAAGGCTGGAGTGAGGAAGCGGGCAGTTGATGGCTGACGAAATATACTATTCTACCTGAAATAAAGACACACTCTTTAGCTACAGATGGCTGATCCATGTTTACTGCACTGGTAGCGAGCTTAAGGACAAAGACCTGGTGTGTTCCTGGCTTACGGGTCCCTTGTCATCCCACATTTCTCAACCTCTCTATCCACCTCTTTCTCTACCTCACCTACATCTTGCTCTATCATCTATTTTCCCTGTCTTGCTAACCCTTCTTTACCTCTCTACTTTCTGTCTGCCTCCCATTAACTTACTCTTAGCTCCTGTTTGTTTTGCCTCTCTACCTCCCACCTCTACTCACATTTCCCTCCTTCATCTCTCCCTCTTCCTCTCTTGTTGTAAGTTAACTCTCTTTACCTGACCAGAGACTAAATCCCTGCCCTTCTCTCTAACTTACTTCTCTACATACCACACTCTGTGACTAGCTGTCACTTCTCTATACCACCCAATACATTTCTTTCTCTGTCGCACCTTTCTGTCCCATGTCTCATTCCTTTACCTAAACACTCCCTTTTTACCTGTCTATTTATACATGGCTACGTACCTACCACACTATTGCTCTACCTTTAAACTCGCTCTGTACGTCACACCTCTTTCAATAAACCTCAGTGCCCCACAGCACTTGCCTCTCATGAGCTCAACTTGCCACCTCTCTCCGATCCTACCTCTAGATCTCTAGCTCTCTGCCCCTCTCCTCTCCTCAAGTGCCTCTCTCTCTCTCTCTCTCTCTCTCTCCCTCTCTCTCTCTCTCTCTCTCTCTACACTATCTCTTCTTTCTGCATCTTGCTGCTCTGTTTGCATCTCATCCCCCTTCATTTCTCTTCCATTTACTTCATCTCCCTCTTAATTTCATCTCTCTTTATCTTACCCTTTCTATCATTTTTGCCATCTTTACCTTACCTTTCTCTACCTCTCGCATGCCTCTTTCTACCTCACCATTCTCTCGTTCATTTCACTCTCTGCCTCACAACTCGCTGCCTCATCTCTCTCTTCCCCACTTCTCATACACTATCTAGCCTCTCAATTTACCTCACCTATTGGCCTTCTATGTCTCTTTTTATTGATGTCCTCTTTCCCTCACCTTTCTCATTATTTTATTTCTTTTCCTCTACAATGCTCTCTCTACCTCTTCCACTCCATCTATCACTCCCTTTGCTTTCATCTCTCTTTCTATCTCCATCACTGTTTCCGTTCACTCTCTCTGCTTCCAATGTCTCGCTCGTTTAATACATCTGTCTTACCTCTGTCTCTCTCTCCCTATTTCACCACTCTCTACTTCTCCCTCGCCCTTCCTCTGTATTAGCCTCATCTCTCTACCTCATCTGCACCTCTTTTCTCTCTACTTCTCATATCTTTCTATTTTTCATCCCACCGGCTCTACCTGCCTCTCTGCCTTGCTACTTTGTTTACCTGACCTGTCATTCTGTGCTTCACCTTTCTATTCGTGCTATCTCATTATAACTCGCCCCTCTTCCTATCTTATTTCTCTCTAGACCTTGCCCCTCGGGTTGGCACCTTTCTTACCAGCCTACATTTAAAACTGCATGCCAGGCTTCTAAAAACAAGCATTGGCATAGCCAATAGGTCTCGCCTTTGGGGCCTTATAAGTTTTTAGCAATGCAACAGTTGATGTTATTGCACCAAGGATATTGTGCTGCATAACTAAATACTTATAAGGTCACAAAAGCGAAACCTATTGGCTATGCCAATGCTTGTTACTAGAAAGTCGTCAGTTAGAGGGGGGGAAACAATGAGGACATAACTCACTAGCGACTGCCAGAGAAAGACTGTATTTGCACAACAATTTGTACAGTAATATGTTAAAATGGTGAGAAATGTGCCAAGTATAAGAACAGCCTATGTTTGTGTCTAGTAAGGTCTAGGTAATTTAACAAATGTCTCAACATGTCACGCTGCAAGTCTGTTTGCTTACTGGAAAAAATCAAACTTGCCTTTCTAGTTTGACAAGTGCTATTAAAAGCTGTAGATGAAAGCAAATATATTTGAACATGTTAAGTACGAGGTTGAAAATAGTGTTCGAATGACTGTCTGTTTTTAGATACGTTTGGTGCGTTTGCAACATTTCACTTGGCTACTGCCTAGTGTCTGTCCGAATTTACCCCACTCAAGTGTTAAAGTTTTTATTCACTAGTCCGTGAGCTCAGAAGATAGTTTGCGCAAATGAAGATTAAAACCATTCTGTGCACTGCTGTTGTGATTGTACTTAAACGTTGTGCCATTTGGTGATGCCAGTGACTTGGTTTAAATGTTTTTGTATATTCTATTTTAATGTCGTGAATGAGGAGTCCCACCTACCCAAGTACAGTTTGAGCCATATGATGATCTGCATCCTTACAGTATTAAACAAAAATAACTGCCCACCAAGGCTTCTTCTCCTCAGGAGTTTTAGCTCAAGAATCGGATCGGCGGTTTGGTTTTGTACTCTTTGCTGCTTGGTAATTACCTTGCCCGAGATGTATGCATAGATTCCCTTACAGTAGTCAATTCTAGACCTGACCACAGACCAGTAAAGGAGGCAGGAGTAGCAGAGCAAGAGTTTGATGCTCTTTGTTACAAAGAAGGCATTCTTGAAAACAATTTTTCCTTTAGAAGCAGAGGCGTAGTATTGTACAATAGCCTTTATGTAACCCTACTTGCGCCTGACAAAGCAAAGAGGTGCTCATGGATGACTTCTAAATTGCACATTGATGGAAAAGGTTGTGACGGAGATCCCATTTGGGGGAAGGCGGCCTAATGGGGATACAGCAGGGTTGCCAGTACCCAGTAGCAAGACCTCAGTCTTATAGGTGCTCAGGCCCAGCCAGTTCTGATGCATCCATCTTTGGACCCAAGTAAGGCAGCCAGTGGTGTTTTGGTGAGTGCCCTGAATACAGACTTGTATCTGGATATCATCATCATACATGTGATGCAACCCATCTCAAAAAGAAAATGTGGAACTGTGGTACCATGTTAGCAGTAAAAAAGTTGGTGATAGTGATGACCTTTGAGAAATCCCACCAGAGCTGGAAAACAGTGTTGTTAGGAAGGATATTCATATTACCAGGTGAGACTTTGCTGACCAGAACATGGCGACTGATTGAGATCACGCCTCACCTAATTAACAGTGTGTTGAGCGATGGTCAAGTAGATTTGTTTGTTTCACTGTGTCAAAAGCATTTAGGGCACTAAAGCATTTAGGGCACTTAGCCCTACACTATTTAACGTGTATGTATCCCCGCTGGCAGTCCTTATTCGATCATTTGGGCTCCAGCTGACTTCCTATGCCGATGACACACAAATTGTGTTGTCAATCCAGAAGGGCAAAGAGGCTAAGACAGGGCGCGATTGCCACAACTGTATGCAGGCCATCGCAAGCTGGATGACAGCAAATTGTCTTAAGTTGAATGCGGGGAAAACTGAGGTGATCATCTTTGGTAATTCCTCGAACCTTTGGTCACCCGATTGGTGGCCTGCAATCTTGGGTCCACAACCAGTTCCCTCCGCCAAGGTGAAGAACTTGGGGGTGATCATGGACGTCAAATTATCCTTCGGGGACCAGATTAGCCGAGTTGTTTCCTCCTGCTTTCATCTTCTGAGGATACTGAGGAAAATCAAGTTCCTATTGCCCGAAGACAGCCTCAGGACAGTAATCACTGCTCTTATTTTTTCTCGCCTGGATTATTGCAACGGCCTTTATCTTAACATCCAGAAAAGACATCTTAGCCGATTGCAGGTTGTGCAGAATGCAGCAGCCATGCTTCTTTTGGGGATCCCAAGGTTTGTCTCGGTTAAGAAGGAACTTGGGAAGCTTCACTGGCTTCCGGTGAAACAACGGGTGGATTTTAAGGCCCTTTGCACGGTCTTTAAAGCCCTCACAGGTTCTGGCCCAGCCTAATATGAGACAACATCTTCAATGGTACGTTCCCGGCAGAGCATTGCGCTCTGCCGAGGCAAAACTTATAAAAAATTCCACGGGCAAAGACAGCTAGTTGGGGGGGGGGGGGGGGCAGGAGCTTTTTCTACGGTGCTGCAAAAGCATGGAACAGCCTTCCCCTCCATCTCAGAAGTGCCACCGAGCTCCTTTCCTTTAGAAGGGGGCTGAAAACCTGGCTTTTCCCCTGAATCCATCCCTCATCCAGCAACCAAGTTGGCAACTCTTAGCGCCAGGACACCCTAGGGTAGCAGTGCGCTTTACAAGCCTTATTAACATTAACATTAGAGAGTTCATAACTAACCAAGGTGCAGATTTGCCCCCATTGGCTGCAGTGACTATTTTTTCCATAAGATTAAGTAGGACAGTTTCTCTCCCACTTCAGAAGTGAAGCGGGGAGAGAATTTCACTAAGGTAGTTCTGATCCAGGTATGCAGAGAATTGATGCCTGTCTTAGTGACCTTAGGCAGGCAAGGCAAGGGATTGGTCTGTTGGTATTTAGAATCTCCACGTGGGCATTTGGTTTCTTCAACGGGGTGATTATTAGGGCATGTTTGAGTTTGGAGGGGCAGCTTCTTGTCCAAGCGAAGCCCCGCTCAACTTTGGGACAATGAATTTGAGGACTGCTTGGCACAATTTATTGACCTTAGCTTTGCAAGTGT
This sequence comes from Calotriton arnoldi, assembly GCA_963921515.1. Classification (NCBI taxonomy): domain Eukaryota; kingdom Metazoa; phylum Chordata; class Amphibia; order Caudata; family Salamandridae; genus Calotriton; species Calotriton arnoldi. Next base: position 192,856 of record CAWUFW010010155.1, read on the forward strand.
CTGTGAGGTTGTACATTTATGGGTTTTCGAGTACTTATGATCTTGAAAGCCTGCCAGTTTATGAAAAGCAGAGAGAATTCCCTGCAAGTGAAAGAGCTGCAGAAATTGTTTGTTGTATATGGGTTCTTAGCAACTGAGATGTTGGATCAGATAGTTGTTAAGCTGGAGACATTTGCTAGCAGCTGTCTCCTTTAAGGCACATCTTGTTGCATTAGATTTTGATGTGTCAGATATTTGGGTGTGGAAATAGACTATCTGTTGTAGAAAAGATACAGTCCAGGTAGATTTCCATGTAGATTTATTATAAGCAAGATGTTATAAGGTTGAGAGCCCCACCAGGAGTAGCCTCACTGCTGCTCAGCCCATCTCCAACTGACACACACACACACGAACATTCCATTCACCAACATTCTCTCACACAGACACTCAGGCTGAGGAGCAGCAGTATAACACATCCCCTTTCTTTGTAATGGAAAAGAAGGGATTCTCAAAAGGCATAAGAAACATTGGAAGAAATACATAAGATGACAACTTTCTAAAGCATAGCATGAAAAATTAAAGATGGAACATTCATGCAAAGAAAGTGAAGAAAGGAGGGAGAAACATAACACAAGTACAAAGACTCATGCACACCATCCTCCTTTCTATCGCAAAACAACCCAAACACTCCCACACCACAGACTACAGACCAACCCAAGTACTAGGATCGTGCAAGCTGGCCAGGCAAACACGAGAAGCACAAGAGAACCAACAATAAAAGTGTGAAAGAAAACTAACCAATAAAAACAATATGCAAGCGTGGAAAATCTCCACATGGTAATAAGCACAATTAAAGCAAACTTACCCCAACAACAAATTGGGGTGTGATGTGTGTAAGGGGCTTCACACAGAACCAAAAGGACTCCCAACCCAACCCTGACGTGCGAGGGGAAAACCCAAATCAAGCAAAGGAAACCTTGACGTCCAAGGGAGTAAAAGTGCAAACCCAAATCTAGCAAGAAAACTTGACGTCCAAGGGAGTAACAATGCAATGCAGACCAAAGCAAGAAGCAACCTGAAATCACGTAAGTAAATGCACATAAAGGAAGCACGCAAAACTCTTCCCCCAACAACTCAAGTTGGGGTGTGATGTGTGGAGGGGGCTTCACACAGAAGCAAGGGAACACCCAACGCAACCCTGACGTGCGAGGGGAAAAAACCCAAATCAAGCAAGGAAACCTTGAAATCCAAGGGAGTAATACATATGCAAGCAAGCAGTATCCTGGAAATCACGTAAGTAAATGCATATAAAGTAGGCATACAAAACAAGTAAAGATCACTCCGATCACCAACAATAACATAAAGTTGGGTTGTGATGTGTGGCAAGGGACTCCACACAGAACCAAAACATCCGTACAACAGTGGGTGCTTATACCAAACTAACCCGTAACCACGTAACGTGGGAGACAGCAATACCAGAAGCATAGGCATGCAAAAACGCATGATCCGAATCGCGAAAAACCCTGTAACCAATGGCATACTTGGTAGCAAACTTATCAAAATGTAGAATAGCAAGTAAAACCCAAGGCAGTACAAAATACAAAACGTCATGAAAGTAAGTACGCAGCATACATGGCACACAGTAACATATTGATAGGTAGCAAGAATTGCATCTGACCGAAAGGAACAAGGAGGAGGAAAATAGCAGGTAAGCACAGCAAACAACATCTCAGCAACCATGGGCAAGAACAAAATAAAAAAAACAATATAAAGCAGGCATAAACTCTGAAGCAGACACTCAGATCCAAATTCTTTTACTCCGGTGAGCGATCTCTCACTCGAAGTTATTGAAGAGTAATTGAAGATGTTCCAATAAGTAAAGTTCCATTAACAGCACAAGGACCACACGCGACGCTTGACCGTCCATAGGGAAGCAGCAGGTCCTCATGATGTCTAACATTTCAAGATAGTTTGGCATAGCAGGATTGAATCGCAGATAATTGCAGGAGGGGCAGGAGGTTTACCAAAAGAAAAAAAAAAAAACAGTACCTGTAGTATAGTATAAAGATCCATTATACCGATCAAATGTCGAGGATCCACTGCAACGATCAGAAGTCCTTGAATTAAAAGGAAACGCGCGTCGAGTCCAATGAACTTTATTTAAAAAAAAAAAAAAAACATGGTTGGCAAAACACGTAATGTGCTGGGAACTGCACATAATCTATTGGTGAAGGCCAAACTTAAGATGGCGGCACGTTTTGGACGTTGAGCCGGGTGGCTCACGGCGCGTCCATGCATCTAGGCATCACTCAGCAAACCTGAGATGCATAGGGGCAGCGAGATGATGTAGTAGTGCAGCGTCATAGAAGGCAGAAGAAATACAGCGCGAGTACTGCAGGTAAGGTTGCGCGCGCTGCAGGACAAGCCAGTACATTTGAAAAGGAAGCGCACGCTCCCAACGGCCACAATGCTGACTAATTCTCAATATATAAAAAAAACACGGACCAAAATCGCCTCAGCAAAGGCACTGGGACACAATAGTGCACACGCAATCCAGGCTCACTATGAACAAGAGCGGCAGGAGAGACAAAGGAAAAGTTAAAGATGTAAAATGATGAAACAGTGAAGAAAAAAAAACTCTTCCTCAACAAAGTCTGTTCACACGCTCTTGTTGCTCATAGCTCCTCCGAAACTGCTCATGTAACACGAGGGGTGAAGCAATAAAAATCCAGGGAGGGAGGCACAGCAGGGTTTGACACGCAAGAATAGGGTCACACCAGGTAGAAGACAGCAGTAAATCCATAAAGAACTGGCAGGCAGCAGGGCAGGCAGGTAAGAAGACGGGGACATTCTTGTTCTCTAGCAGTAGCACTTTCTCAGGGCAACAGGGCAGGTACTTCCTGTTCCAAGGCAGCATGGCAGGCAGGAAGCAGGACAAACAGGCAGCAAGAACTGGTCGCTCTTGTGGGAACTGCACTTCTGGAGACACTGTCCCAAAGTGGCAGGGAGAGGACAACTGTCCCTAAGGAGCAGGAGAGGGAGCAAGAAAGTAGAGCAGGGACTGGCACAGAGTAGTTGGGGCGACCGATGTAGGGGTCACTGGTGGGGCTCACTCAGGGGTGCCAGTATGCTTTAAGTCTGTAGCTTGTAGTTATAGAAGGTTCTTTACCTTTGAATTTCTTCAGGATGCAAGTTTCAGTAGATCATCAGGTGGAACACGTAGGTTCTTTTCCAGATCGTCGCCAAAATATGTTGTAGAAAAGATAGTCCAGGTAGATTTCCATGTAGATTTATTATAAGCAAGATGTTATAAGGTTGAGAGCCCCACCAGGAGCAGCCTCACTGCTGCTCAGCCCATCTCCAACTGACACTCACACACACGAACATTCCATTCACCAACATTCTCTCACACAGACACTCAGGCTGAGCAGCAGCAGTATAACACTATCTTTGTATGAAAAACGTGTATAAAGCTTCTGAAGTGAATCAGATTGGTTTTGCAGTTACCGGGAACGTTCATTTTTTAGAGCTTTTCTTTGCTGTTATCTGTTCTTTAGTGAGTTAACCGTTTTATATTTTGCTTTGTATTGTGTGTTAAGTGCCACTAGCTTGTAATATATTTATTTTTGCTTGCAAAGACAGCGTTGCTGAAGGTGAGTAATCACAAGGTAGGATGAAGTTTTGGGAGTCTTGAAGTTGGCTTTCATTGCTAACAGTTTTCACAGTTCTGAACCAGAAGGTGGTCAATTTCTTGGGAGTGGAGTCCTTTTTATAGAGGAGCTCAACCGCAGTAGAGAAAATGATGAGAACAGAATCGGATCAACTCAAGTGAAAGATCTCTCGCTTAGGGATTTGGGGAATATTGGAGATGGCAATATCTAGGTTACCAAGCATAAAGGGTGAGGAGAGGAATGCTTGTAAAAAGTTTAAACCTTTGACACTCACGCTGGGTTGCTTTTCAACCTATCTCTTGTCTCCTAATGTGCCACGCTAGACAGCGGCTCGCCTTATGCGTATCAGTTCTGACCAGTCCATGCCAAACTGCCAGGCTATTCTCCCTTCAGAAGGAAACACAAACAACCTCAGACTTATTGCAGACCTATTAAACCTTGTCATTGAGATCTAGCTTGAAAACTGTTGCACAGCGAGCAAGGGACTCCAGGGCCCACATCTGGGCATTCCCTTGGTGATTTAGGGCACTACATCAAACACAATGTGAAGGGAGGAATGCTTGCAAATAGTCCAAACCCCTGGCAATTGCTTTGGGTTGAAGGACACCGGCTAATTTGCATAAAGCTGGTCTCTGTCTGGAGTGGCACAGTGAGCAAAAAACGAAGGACTGTTATCTGGCCCCACACGTTGCCAGTAGCTATGATTTTCTTTCAAGCATTCCATCCATCTGTGTTTTACCTAACATCCTCGCTATGTCCAGTTACCCAGATGGCTTGGTAACCATTTCAGAAAAGAAAATACAAATATGATTGAGTTGCAGTCTCATCATCAGTCCAGATGTTTAGATCACCTTGGCTAATGCATGGCCTTGAAATGGGTAAAATGTTAGGCCTGGTCAAGTAAGTTATAGACAGTTGCTCCTGAGAGGAGTTTGGGTGCAGAGTAAAAACTACACTGCAGGTGAAGGAAGACACAGGAGCTGTGAAGATCTTCAAAAGTAGGTTCTCAAGGGATTTAAAATTTGGACCCGGGAAATCCTTAAAAACTATATGGAATCATGGCTTATGATGTCAACTCACCTCCTCACCTTCTGTGTGTTCTTTTGTGCAAAAGGATATTGTAGCTATCGGGAAGAAAGTTTTGAGCGCTGCTTACTGAAGAGTAATTATGTTCTTTTAAATCTAGGGGGTGGCGAGGGAGATTGATTAATATTTCATGGATGTTGGAGGCATGATTACCATCTGTCCATATTTATGGTTCACTCGTATGCCCTTCAACACTGCTAGTTATCGATACTTTTAGAGTCCTCTGTTTATTAAGAATGCCTTATCATAAGTAGGTTGATGTAGTACTGCTGTCACTCCAGTGCGTTACTTTGCTCTTTTCATCAGCATCCACTCAGAACACAAGTCTAAGGTACCAAACTGTTAAACTCTTCTACCAAACAGATGTTCTTTCCTTGTAATTAAATAATCGTTGTAAAGAGGTAGTAGTGTCAATTCCATCAGAAGAGGGCAGAAGTGAAAACAAAAAATTATTTTTGGATAAAAACATGGCTGCAGCTTCTGTTCTGGTAACTTGCTTAGCTGTATTTCCGCTCAAGTTGTGTTCTGGTTGAATGCTGAATGACTGGCCACATTCTCTGCTAAGTTATGCCGGGTATGCCAACAAAGTTGAAATATTACATAGTTTTTTGGTTTTGTTCCAAAGTTTATGGACACAATATCTGTGTGCCCTTGTTTCTATGAAGTTAATTAACCTATAGGCGCAAATCTGTACTGTGAAGAAAATTATGTATGTGTTTTGTGCTAAATATCACAGGCCATATTTTGTTTACATCAAAGCAAATTTCTTTGAATGAAAATGTGGAGTCCGATATAGGCATAGGTTGCGGGCCGGCAGTACAAGCCCTAATGAACATTCTTGATTGTGCGCATTAGTCTCGGTACAGAAAGTTCCTTTGGCCGGAATAGAGGGGGTGATCCAGAGTTGAGATTTCTTGTTTGCTTTGTCTGCTGGATTAATTTATCCGCTGTAGTGAGCACTGTTGAATCCCTTGGTCCCAGGTTGAAATGCTTTGGGATCCACCTAGCAGCCTGTTAACCTCCTTAGTTCACGAAAATTAGTATCATTGACTTGGGATGATATGCTCCTTTACTTATCAGTCGTCAAGTTATTTGGTAAGATATCTGCAGTGCTTAATTTGAGCTGGTGGTTGCAGGTGGGGCCCACTGCACATATTTTTCCTCATCAGATGACTTTGACCCAGAGCAAGAGAGGGAAAAACTCACAAGAGGAAAGCCGGGGAAAGTATCGAAAGCAGGAACCTTCAAGAGTGAGATAAATGGGCAGGGAGTCAGTGGGGTGGAATAAAGAGGCACGAGGTGGAATCAAGACTATGCAGCATTCAAACATTAAGTAGTGCTGGTCACAGGCTTCGGCAGTAAAACTTTGGTCCCTGGCACTTAATTGTTATACAAATTAAGCACTGATGTCTCAGTTTTTAGTTATGCTAAACAAATCTGGTTCTAAGACAGACTGAACAACATACAGTCTTTGAGGATGCTCAAACTGGATTTTCTTTTTTAATACTCTAGAAAAGTATTTGAATTTATAATAACTCACATTTTTTATTATATTTCCCCAGAAAGCACAAATAAGTGTTTTGATAAAGGTAGGTATAGTAACATCTTGCAACGGTCTTTGTTAATTTAAAATAATACTTAGACAAACATATGCATGATTGATTCAATATTAAGAACTGTTCGATATTTGTGATTTGCAATTTCAGTCTAGTGAGCTCACTTAATCAGTTTTAATGTGTGTAATAATATCTGAAAAGAAATGAATAGCAAACAAGACAGAATGTGACCGAATTTGAAAGAACCTTAGGTTGCAACTTTCTTTAACTCGCAGTTGAATTCTCTGTGCAATATTTGCAGTCTTAAAGCTGATATTTTTCAGCAGGTTAATCCCCTTAACCTTTAAGATTGAATATTTTCAGATATACTTGCGCTTCCTTTACCATTCGACCATGCTTAGTTCAGATAGCAGTTTTTAGATGCTAAGGCATGAGGCCATTCCTTTACAATAATTGTTTTGCGTTGACTAAAAAATAAAAACAGGTTCAAGTTTTAGTTTTTTTCTGCTACCAATTTCCAGATAGATGGACTTTGCATGTCGTGACTGATCTCTCTTGTAATGTTTCCTTATTGCTGGTTCGTTTAGAAAGCAGTAACTAGAGAGATTATACCAGGTATATAATCTGTGATTATTATTTTTTCTTCATTTAAAAGATTTTACAATGTTTAACTGTTGAAATTATCATATTTCAAGTTGATGAGAATCAACATGCTTTTTTTATACTGGCCTTGTACAATAACGATTTCTTAACGTAGATACTGTAAATTGTGAAATTCAGAATTATGACAATGCTGGTTGAAGGTTCAAAATCGTTGACATGGATTCACGAATTCTTAATTGAAGAGTAATTAGGTTCGTTTAAATCTAATTCCCTTTAAGTAAGATTGATCCAGTTACGTGATGTAGCTTTGCACCTGCTACTTGACCCCTTGAAAGTTCATTATTAAGGGGATCATGGTAATATGGAACTTCACCTAACACATCAAGAAATATTAGTTCCCCCTATACCTTAAAAAATAAATGTTGCAAAGAATATGGGACCGAAGCTTCAAAGTTCTGTAGTATTTGCGTCATGGTTCTTTCTAGCCTTGTCTCACTTATCCTCTAACTTTGCAAAGTGTACCTTCATCATGATACATTTTGTCTTGCTTTTGATATTTTGATTGCCAGTTCTTCCTTGTGGCTGAGTGACGTTCCAGTGATTGATCCCATTCTTCCCTCTCTGTGGAATTTTAGGATAATTAAATGGTAGGACGTGTATTGATTATGCTCATATGAATGTGTTCTGCACTTAAATAATTGAGCCACTTTCAACGTGCTAACAACGTGCATCACTCCGGGAGATACCTTGTCCTAAGGGGATGTATGTTAGTGCATGTTCTGATTTATTTGTTTATTTAATACATGTCTAGTGTTTTGTCAACTCGCTGTCCAATTTCTTTTGTACCTTCTTTTCTGCAGTGGTATTCTTTAATTGCAGTTTAAAGTAATGCTCCTGATGTTGAGGGTTAGACAAATACTGTAACTGTACGAACAAAATCATCAACTATTACATATAAATCTGCATTACTCATTGCATTCTTTTTCTCATCATTAAGATTAAATATTCTTTTACTCTAGGCTGTTTCATTATTGCAATTACCTGCATCTGTTTCACGTCTTAAGAGTCCATAAACAATTAATTTAAGCGTTCTGTTCATAAAGAGTAAAGCGTAGACTGGTTAGAGTTCATATGAATTGGAAGCAGAGCTTTAAGTGGGCTGGGTCTTATACCCTAGTAGTAATTAAAAGCTAACAATGAAACTGGTCCTTATCGAGCCCTTTATTCATGTCCTTAACTTTATAGAAAAAATCTCTGCTTGATTTCTACACGATGAATGTAAAACATGTTAAGATAATCCAAGTCCGCGCTTTAGTTCCCGTTTTTTGTTCTCATGTTTTACTTAATCTTTCATTAATTAAGAGTGTTTATTTCTTGGATGTTGTGTTTCTGTATTATTTTGTGACGCAGATTACTCTTTTGCAATGCATACTTTGAACTGAGTGGCCTCCAGGTCTTTACAACGGGCCACAATTGAGAGCTCTGGAGTTGAGGGTGAAGGCAACGTAAGGTTTTCACAGTGGCTGTTAGTGGGTCAGAAGGGTGTTCAGAATACATGGGACTCCAATACATGGTGCCTCTGCAGAGCGCCAAGAGCAATGGTCATGTGCGCTGGTTGCAATTGTGATTCTGTGTGTGAAGGAGGTACACGGTTGTCAAAATATTGGCAAAGTAAAAGAAAATTTATTGGTTACAGGTGAGTGGATGCGTTGTATGTTTGTGGGTGGAAAAGTGTAGGTGATGTGAGGAAGTGAATTTGAGAGAGTAAAAATAGGGTACTGAAGAGGAAATAGGTGAGGTGTAAGATATGCAGATGGAGAAGTTCAGAAAGATGTTATGAGAAAAAGAGCTTAAATGTCTTAGACTGCAGAGGAAAGTGATGTGAAGGGAAAAACAGGAGTGACTAAGATAGTCTGAAGACGACTACCCGTTTCAGAGGCCTCTGTCATGTTTAACTCTCGCATGCTTTCATAGTTGAAACATTTTTTATATTATTTACAACAAATTAATTGTTGTTACTCATTAAGTCGAGCCTGGCAGCGCATGCGCTGCTCTGCGAGGCATGCTGTATTCAGGTAGGGACTTGAAGCTCCGCCCACTCTCCACCCATATTTTTCATTGGCTTGTCATTGTCCTTTGTAAACTTTAGCTTTTCATTGGTCAATAGGCTTAGTAGTCCCTCCTTAGTACTGCCTTGTTTCACCTTGTAACCTCCCATACGGACTGGTCCTCTTACGTGTGTTGTTACTCGATGGGCTTTAATTACAAAAAAAAGCATTTGTCAACTTTATGAACAAATGCTTTCTTTTTTGTAAAAGCACCCCATACCGCGCTTTCACTTTAATGGTGGCCGCGCCCCTTAATTTAGACACAGCTCGTCTAAGGAAGGGGGCGCGGCCTCTATTAACTTGGAAGCGCGGCATGGGTGCTTGTAAACAACAAAAATTGCAATGCAATAGGTCTCGCATTTGCGAGAATTTAAGCTATTGTCATTTACAATGCCAATAGTTCAAACTCTCGTAAATGCGAGATCTATTGCATTGCAAATGCTTGTTTATATATAGCCAATAGCCCTGGCTTATTTTAGGTGTATGTCAGTTGTGTGATATTTCTGGATGTAATAACAGAAAGCAAAGAAGAGCAGCAAAATACCGGTCGGGCCGCACGCTATTGAATCACAGATGTTTAGTTATGCCAAACACTTAATTGCATAGGCCACGCCTCTTTTAGAGACCCCATTTTTTTTCCATTCCACTTAAAACCCTGATTGGAAGCAAAGGATATTAACGTGGTGTGCTGTACCTCCTGCATTTGTAACATAACGGATAAGTCTGTGTACCAAGTTTTAGCTATTTTATTGGGGCTTGCCCTGCTATTGGAGCAACTGAATGTTTGCTTGTGCTTGCTTTTGACTTACTATGCAACACCTGATAGTTTGCTTGGGCTTGTTTCAAACTCTTATGTTTTCCTATTCACTTTAAAAAAAAAAAAAATTTAATGCAGATTTATATAGCGCGAACTCGACCCGAAGGTATTGGAGCGCTTTACATGAGCACCGGTTACGTTATACAAGGACACATTCATTTTTTTTTTTTTGGTAGGCATGGGGAGATTAAGTGATTTGCCCAGAATCACAGGATGTGGATGCGACCCCAAGGCTCGAACCTTGGTTTCCAGCACCAAAGTCGGCAATCTAGCTGTCAGACCACATCCTCTCCCCTGGTTGTGCTGTGAATGCATCGTGAACCACAAGAGGTGGTGGACCAGCCAAGACAGTCAGTCAGTTGAGTAGATAGATGAAAATGAAAGTGGGAAGAATGTCATCAAGAACCCTCGGAGGTGCGCAGTCTGTGCCCAGTTCCAGTGAATTGTTTTTTAAAAGTACATTTTATTGTTTTTCGGTTAAATGCACACGCCTTCCAGAAACATCTTATGTGTACATTCACCTGTTGTTCACAAGTCTTATATTGTTTACAGACTCTGCTTTCAACTGGAATGCGTGATCGGTATATATCCATACACCTTCCTTTGAAAGATTATGTAAACCTTACCTAAAAGCCATTCGACAAAAAACAATGAGTGGTCCCTCAGGTGAAATATCTTTTCAGGAGACTCTATTTTTAACTGTTGCTTTCTTTGAAGTCAGGTCACCAATTTTCAAAGACCTAGAAAGGAGTGAACTATTACTTTGAAACTTCCTTGGCTTTCTTTTTGCCTTTTAGGTAGCACAGTTGATTTTTATTCCCTACATTTAACTGATTAGAAGCATTTTAAAGCGTGCATGAAAATTCTGTGGTGTACTTTTTAAACCAAACTCTTGCAGCCCATTGAAGGTGATATTTCCAGTATGAATCTGTAAGATGCAGTGGCTTAACAAAAACATATTTTTCGACTACTATAGCATTCTAGCATGCTGCCGACGGCTACAGCGGTTGTTGAAGGCCTGAACCAGAGTTTGGCGAGGGCCTTTAATAACCTGTTTAGTCCGAGACAGAGGGGCTATAATGCTGTTCGAACATTCAACACCCAGTTGAAGGATTGTTCTGAGTGAATCGGAGCTAAACAGAAAGACATTAATTGGAATGTTGGAGCTGATGTTTTATGCCAGCATTATTGACAATGGGCTACTGCATTTTCTTTGCTGGAACTCCTAGCGTCCCAGTTTTATAAAAGATATATATGGGATAAAGTATTCTCTGCTGTACATTATAAGGATATAACAAGTCACTGAAGAGTTACATGATCATATAGAGCAGTGATAATCAAAGTACGGCTCAGGGGCCAAATGAGGCCCTCCTGCCCTTTACATGCGGCCTCCTGCTCAACAGCAGCACTTGGCTGCTGTTTACTCGACTGAGCACTAAGATTAAAATGATGTTAAACAGGTAAGCATGTATTTAAAGGGTAATTGAAGTTAAAGAAAGGAAAAAACTCAGGAGTCCTTCACCACTCAGCTTTAGAAACCCCTTCATTTTTAAAGACATCGTGCTGCAAAAGTGTAAGAGTATTTACGTCTGGCAAAATTCAAAAAGTGTATTTTATTAACATGTAGAACAGATTCACCTTAATACATCAGATTATATTATTTCAGTGCATTCAGAAGTATATTTTAAATAGTGATAGTTTTCAAACATAATTTCAAAAGCATTCCTTCTTCCCTCCACCCTCACAACAATGCCAATAGTGAACTAAGAAGCAAGTCAGTTATGTGCATTCTTTGGGTATCCGGGGTTCCTATTATACATGAACATTATAATTTATTAACTCAAACACAGAAGAAGTTTTTTTTACAACACACATCCTGAAGTGATGTATTTCGAGATCCTCATAGACAGAAAGGGGGGAAATTAAAATAAAGCAATTACCTAGGATCACACAGTTTGGTAAAGTGGAGAAGCCAGGATTAATCCCACGTTTTTTGTTTCACATTGTGCAATTCAGACACTAGATGTACATGGTTTGCTTCTCATACACACAACTTAAACACTGGCCCACAACGACACCCTCCCCCCAGCCAACCTGCTGGCCTCAATCGGCCCCCAGTCCAATGACAGACAAAACATTGTGGCCCCAGGGAAAATGTTTGCGAGTGCCCGTGATATAAAGGAACGGGGCCAAAGACCGAGGTCCATTATAACGTTATGGACCTCCAGGGTGACTTGCAGTATGTTATGTTAGTAACACTTATATAGCGCACAAATACCACAGGTCTCTTAGCGCTTAGTATCCTTCTCATGCAAAGCAGGGGAGTACTTTATCCCTTAAAATGCACGGTTGCAGCATCACCTTTTCCCAAAAAAATGTAAATCCTTAGTACATAGCTCTTTGGTTATAAAAGAGTGCATGTTTGCAAATATGAAGAATACAAATAGAATCTCAAGTGCAAAATTAAGCACAAAAATAAATTGAGATTTATTGTCAGAAGATATTAGAAGGCACAGTAGCTAAGAATGTGTAGAAATATGCAGAAAGATTCTAACTTCTATAATTACCTAAGGAGTGCAAAAATGAACTTGTTGCCATAAACATCTCCTTTCTGGTTGTCACTGTACAAATAGAATAAAAAGCCACGTTTCGTGTTTTCGATCTATAAACCACTGCTTTAATTATGCTATGTGATCTGACCTGACTTTCCCCTCGGCTGCTAGGCTCTAGCAATAAGATATTGTGAAGTCAACTGTAATAAGTTATTACAGTTGAATTATGACGTCAATTCTATATAGTCAGCAACAGGGTGTGTCATAAGTCGCCGATTATAAGGAAATTAGAGACCATCTTTTATACAAGGATTGCAGAATCCCATATATTATATATAGAATTGTAAGAGAGTAACCACGAATTGGAGGGATGATTTTAACTGAGGGGCTCTGAGTGACATCAAATAGACGAGAGCAAAGCTCAAGATCCCAGAGTTGAAAAACATACCTGCGATTCATTTTTTTCCCCCGTCTATAATTTTAAGTTATGTATGACCCCCAAAATCATCTGCCGCTGTTTTCAACAACTACTTAGGAGTAATGGGGGAGCCATACATGACATGGTCTCTCCTCTCTGTCCCTAATTAAAAAGAAAAATAAATACAAGGTCTCTTGCCACCTCCCCACTACCCCACCCACTCTCTGTGCTTTTTCTTTCCTGCGGAAGCTGCGCTCCCTTCTTTCCAGCACCCCTCTGACAGGCTCTTAGAGTGACCTGCAAGAGCAGCCTGGAATTCCTTTATGACGTAGCAACAGTGATTAACAAGTTCTTTTGCTACGTCATAGCAGTGAATTACTGGATTTAGAATCCGCCATTCACGCTAGTATGATTCTAATTCCTATAGCATGTTCAACAAGAGCATCATAATCTGGCCATATTTAAACACATGGCTACTATCTGTTTACTCCTACGTTTATTATTTGGTGCAGTAAATGAGAAGTAGGTACATCTTAAATGGTCAGCTCTGTCATGCTTCCTAGTGTTTCCTGCTATTTTACTGAAAAAGTACTTTTTTGTTTGTTTTAGTGTCCTGTTTAGTTTTCCCCCCTACAAAACAATCTTTTAGAAATACAAAAAATAGATTTGTACTAGGTACTGTTTACAACTTCACAGTAGTTGGCCTCTTGTAGCATGTTTTACTTCAGTTCCAGTTCCTCTTAATAGTTACACTCCGTAGAATGGCCTTTTAGGTTGTTGTGCTCCGACCTAAAGTGTGAGAGCGCATCCAGTTACACCTTCTCAGTTTTCAAGAAGTGGTGCTGGAAGATAGAAACCTGTTTTGTAACAATCTATTGAATTCTGTATAGTTTGTTGTCCAATGCAGATTTGTGGAAATTAATCTGCAGCTGCACTTCACAGAAAATATTTACTCTTAAAACTCAATTTTCCAACCCATTTCCCCCACCACATAAGCCACTCCTTTGTAGTAGAGGTGAAGGCACCCTTAACTTTTTTGCTTTGTTCCTTTTTTGACAGTGCAACATAATTCATAAGTTTTCATTTGAGTCTATGTTCCTGAACTTCAGTCCCTCATCAACGTTTTATTTCTTTTCTAGATTTAGCACATGCCTCCCACCCCCCCCCCCCTTTGTTAGTGTCAGTTCAAGTGTGGGTACAAGAGTTGTTTCTTTTTAAAATTCCTTTTTTGGTCTCTAGAAGACCAATGCAACTGGCGTGTACACCCCTCCCAGTTCACTGTTTAAATATTAGTCTGGGCAGGAGTTATGAGTTTAGGAGAATCCCTTGGTGTCGCACATGATGTGATTCATTTGAAAGACCCCATTTATTTCTGTCCGAAAAAGAGACCATGCCCTCACCTGAAGCAGTAGGTTCAGATAAGAGCACCTCCACATTACTGCACACCTAGTCAGTACCTCTGCTGGACAGATTGATGCTTTCCCTTGGCGAGCACAGAATAGAATTTCAAGAGTCACATGCAGATTATTTTGTGCCTACCCCAGAAATGCTGCACATATGGAGAGGTGCAGGCCTCTATCACACTGAATCATTTGTTTGGAGTATTCCAAGATCCTAAAGCGCTGCAAAAAGTCCTATAGATCTGAACAGGGGGGTCCAGAGTCTAAAACTGACTAATTTAATGCAAGCTTTTGTTGATATCTAAAATGTTTATCTGGAAAGCTGTGAAACTATTGGATTACTGTTTCCTCTTAAACTTGGGATGATCACAGATTACAGTTTGTCACTAAATCAACAAACGGTGAAATCTAATGAAGGCATATTTAACAAAGGGGTACCTGTTAAAGATCTTTGTCATCCAGTCAGTGAACTCTTAACATTATATGCTTGGGAAGTACGGATGGTTCTTAATCAGATATTCGGGTATCTTACTGTTCAGGATCACTATCAATTGTTTAACTTCAGCACCCAGGTGTTAAGAGAATTAAGGGTAAGGCAGCAGTGTATCAACCTTGATTTAAGGTGGTCACAAAACTTTTATAATATCCTTTTTTAGGTCGAGCCTCGAGTAGCGCGCAAGCGCTGCTCTGGCGAGACTTTAAGTAAGGGGTTTCAGAAGCTGACCAGACGCTCGTGCGTCGTGGCCTTTTTCGGGCGGTTACGCGCGACGCAGACATGTGTTTCCCATTATCGTGCCCAGACGCGGGCGCGATAATTGGAAACACATGCCGGCAAAAGGCCATGACGCACGAGCGTCTGGTCAGCTGAGCAGGCTGCCGCGCTCGCTCGCCCCTCTCTTGTTACAACATCGCGCGTGACTTGGTGCCTGATCTGTGCCCAGTCGTCTCCCATGCATGTGCTGTTTCTGTTTGGGTGTGCGGCGGCGGCTCCCGATCCCCGTGGCAGGATCCAGGCCTTCTTTCTGCTGCCTCCTCCGGACGAGCAGCGCCGGGGTCCGGCCTCCTCCTGTCTGTGACACGGCTGGGCCGCTGCCTCCCTTTCCCGGCTCCGCCCGCCCAGGGGACCCGCCAGCAACAGCAGCGCCGCCGCTTCCCCAGCACCGAGCATGGCCGAGGCCGGGGAGGACACTGGAGCCCGGGCCCTGCTGGCTTTGCGCTCAGCCCCCTGCAGCCCGCTGCGCAGCTCGGGCGGCGGCGGGGTGTGCGAGGGCCCGGCCCTGGCCCGCCTGGAGGGTCGCGGCCTGGAGTATCTCATGCGGCAGCCGGCCGTCACTGTAGGCCGCAACTCCTCGCAGGGCTCGGTGGACGTGAACATGGGCCACTCAAGCTTCATCTCCGCCACCTGCAGCTCTTCTTTCAGGAGCCGCACTTCTACCTGCGCTGCCTCGGCAAGAACGGCGTGTTCGTGGACGGTGCCTTCCAGAGGCGGGGGCGCCCGCCCTGCAGCTCCCCCGGCAGTGAGTGACACGAGGGAGTGGTGGAGGTGGCCTGGGCGCGGGGTGCTGCTGACCTGGCAGGCGGGGTACCGAGAACCTGTCAGTTATGATTTGTGGGTGCAGGGGCCCAGGCAGTCTGTGACTTGTAGGTGAAGGGGCCCTTGCGATCTTAACTTGTGGGTACAGGGTCCCCTTCAGTCGTAACTTTTGGATGCAGGGCCCAGGCAGCCGTGACTTGTGGGTAAAGGGGTCCTTGCAACCGTGACTTGTGGGTAAAAGGGTCCTGGCGGTCTTGTGGGTGCAGGTGCCCTGGTAGTCTTGACCTGTGGGTGCAGGGGACCTTGCAGCCTTGAGGTCACAAATGTGCATGCAACCTTGCTGGAATATGGTATGTGTGAGTGTTTGTTGGGTTAGGCTTAAAGGGCAATTGCAGCGAGTTTCAGATGGGTAAGTTTCTTAGTAATAGATGGTAAAAGTGAAGAACATTGGCATAAGATAACGGAAGTTGGCACTGACAAATATGCTTGGAAGTCTACTTAAGTGATGGCGATTGGACTGATAGCAAGTGGTTGGTGATAAGTGTGGGTGCAGTGTGTTAGGTGGCGATGTGTGGGGTTGGTGCTGATTGAGAGGTGGGGGCTGTTGAGGACTGACAAAGCAAGAAGTTTGAAGTGAGGAATATTGGTAGTTAAAAGTAGACAGGCGCTCACTGATAAAGAATAATTAATATGTTATGCATTGACTGGACCAGGTGATGCATCTCAGTTTTTTTGGAAAACATATCCTATTTATTAAGCCAAAGTGTATATATGTGGTGTGTTATAGCCCAAACTTAGACTAAAGGCAAACCTCATGAAATAATCACATAAGACCAGGATCCATGTCAAATATTGCATGTTAAAAGGTCAGCATTGTCTTTTAATAGAATTGCGCTCAATTGATTGCCTAACCCATGCTTCCCACTTTCCTGCAAATAAAATGTAACTTTACTGTGACATCGCTAAACTTAAACACCAAATACTAATTATGATGGTTTTGAGTAACAATCTCTAGACGAGCTGCTCCTCTTTTTGCTCCATACGTTCCTTTAGGGTTAGTGACAACTGAGAGATAAAGGTCCCTTGTCTGTGTCCAAAAATTACCAACCTCGTATACAAGGCTTACTTTGGAGAAATTGTGAGATGTAAAGATTCCAAATCCACTAGTTAATAGTATAGTAATACTGGCCCTACCACCCTTTTTAATACCATAGAGATGAACCTATGTAATAACCATGGAGTCGCAGTTCTTATGAACTAAGTTCATAACTCCCAGGATCCATCCACGTCAAAACACATAAAGCGACAGTAACAAAGTGAGCTATGATGAAAAAACGACTCCCACGGAGGTAATCGCAGTCCATTGATATTCTGTGGTCAACCAAGGGGCAAGAGGGAGTAGCCATAAGCACCAGGGGCCTTTTAGCCTCCTGGCTACCTAATCCCCTTCTCTGCTGCACACCTCCCTGGCCTTTTATTACATAAAAATCGATTTCGTATACTTTAACATTAGTTTTGCATAATCACATTTTATTGTTGAAAATAGTTTTCATGATTTCATGGGAAACGTTAAAAAAAAGTCTACACTCCATCACACATTTCATTTTTCTTTCCTGACAGTCAAAGTTCTAGGATAAACTCTGAAGTAGTCGGTTCTCACTTCATACACATTCCTTCCGAAGAATCGTTTTGGTTGTGATTCTTACCAAGACCCAATGCTTTACATTTTTTGCATGCCCTCCTTTCTCCTAACTGAAAACATGTCAAGCAACAGGAGCGTGCAATTAATTTGTTTAGCTTTCTAGACGATCAACTATTTTGAAGCTCACCTAAAAATTAGATTTGAATGGCCTCGTTCTGGATGCCCTGGTGTCGGGCCAAGAATCTCGGCGGGGTTGGTTTGCCTAGGGAAGGGTAGAGTTAGCCTGTTTTGCGAGGTGCATCATTAGAAGTTAGATTTCACTTAAGTAGACTTTTTGTTAAAGGCATTCACGTTTGGAAGTCTTTCGTGTTGGTCATTAGTCTTCTGACATGTATGATAACGACAAGGTAACCCTTAGTGGGGAACCTGGAAGGATGAGAGAATTGCATTCTGCTAGTTCATTTTTGTGGTAATCTTGCCATCGCAGCTGGTAATCCCATCCGTTCTGTCACATTGGGCTTTTCAAAAGTTGGGAAGGGCACTTATTTAGTAAGATGGCTGTGTCTTTGGGACCGGTGATTAGAAAATGTGAAGTGGAGCTTAATCATTGGAGTTGGAAAACCCCAGCCTTTTTTGCTGAAAGAAGTCTTGATTGAATCTGGACCAGTTCAGACATGCTGGGAGGCTTATTTACCTTCTACCCCCACTCCCTCTCCACACATGCTCTCAGAAAACCCTCCATTGTAAAAAGTTGTTTCTCAGGTTAGGCTTCTTTCATCTCTCTGATTTTTTAGGTCTCGCCTGAGCCAGCGTATGCGCTGGCCTGCGAGACATTTAGTAGGTGGCTTTTCAAAGTGCTGCCAGAGGCTTTTGCTGGCCTCAAGCTTGCGTTCACGATCGCGGGCACGTGCACAGCTGCCATCTGGCTTTCTGTAATGGCTCATTAAGCCTTACAGCGCGTGAATCCCCTCCCCTACCTTCTCCCACACCCTCCTCGTCGGCTTCATTTTCCTTTTCATTCTCCTCCACCCCCTTGCTCTTTGATCTTTCCTGTTCGTGTTCCCCTTCTTCCCGCCCCCCTTTGTTCATGTTCACTTGATCGCGATCCGTTTCACTTTTACGGGCGGCCGCGTCACTTTCACGGCCGCGCGGCACTCTGTCTGAGCACACTCGCTGAAAATGGGCATCCGCTTTTAAGCAATGCTTGTTTGCCTGATCTTTCCTGTTCGTGTTCACCTTCTTCCCGCCCCGCTTTTTTCTTCAATGTACATGCTAACTTGAGCAGTTTTGTTTCACGTTCAAACAAAGGACCCCCAAACACCTGACGACGGAACCCACACTGAGTGTAAAACCTCCTCTCGATCCCGCCTCTTCCCCCGGAACTTCTTCTACTACTCCCCACACTACTATTCGTCCCGGTACTAGTACTCAGGCGGTTCACTTACCTTCAGAAGTGACCTTTCATTTATGCCGAAGTTCCAAGGAATAAGTGATTTTTTAAATTTGAATTATTTCAGAGTTATTGATTGCGTTCATATTTCACGCTGATTTTGACCCAGGCCATGATGAGTTTGTAAAGATTTTATGGTGAGCTCAGGGGCACTCTTATGCCAGGTACTGTGCACACTATGCCATTGTGTGCAGAAGGCCTTTATTGCACCTACATGACGCCCATAGGGGGCTGAAACTTTCACTAGATCTCTTTGAGGAGTCTGGGGCCGCGTCTGTTCTGAAAGTGAATGTGACTACATCTTGTGTCTCCCGGACCAGCCCTAGCACAGACATAAATGTTACATCCTCTCCTGGCCCTTTGCCTCACGCGGCTAGCAACATATGCTTTAATACCAGGGAATCCAAACACACGATACCAGCTTTTATATTACAGACTGTAACATTGATTAAGTGCTCCCTCTTTTGGAGGCGAAGGGAATAGAACTGGCAAAACTAGCATTTCCACAACTGTTTTCAAACTCTGCGAAATGTAAAGTACAGATGACCAACAACATGTTCAAAGAATCATCGGTAGAAGTAAGACAACTTTTACCCCAACAGCTAATCATACTGCTGTTATTAGTATCACTAGTACTATAGTGGTCGCATCACTTCTGATAAGTGTATCCTTATTACTATGACTAGTGATACTGCTACTAGTACTGGTATAACTATTAACAGTAGTGCTGCTGTAACTGCCATCGATCCAACTACAACAAGCATTGGCATAGCCAATAGGTCTCGCCTTTGGGACCATATAAGTGTTTAGCCATGCAACACTTGTCTTTCCTTCCATCATGAATATTTAAAGATTTTCCTAAGGATTACCTACTTACCATCCTCATTTAATATTTACATTCATCAGGTAACTTCTGATTTTAATCTCTATTTGGGCATTGACAAAACAGTCTAACGTTGACCATGGCAAATTATGGTTTTGTTTGATGGGTCACATGGCATAGCCAATAGGTCTCTCGTTTGGGACATTATAAGTGTTTAGCCATGCAACAGTTGATATTGTTGCACCAAGGATATTGTGCTGCATAACTAAATACTTATAAGGTCCCAAAAGCGAGACCTATTGGCTATGCCAATGCTTGTTTTTTTTGTCGTCATACTTCCTGAACTCCTTAAAAAATATTTGATCTTTCCTGCAAGTAATCAAGGAAGCTATTCCTTGGGACAATTCATCACACATTTGTGCATGTAGAATCATGGAAGCACCTGTCGTAGGGTTGATGGTCATAAAGAGTGTCGAACTTCACTTTATCACAAGTTCAGGATTCTAAATTTGAGTTGTTGAAGCTTTATTGCTAATCTTTTTGCAAGGTACTTTAACTTGACCAATAGTTTAATAATTTTTTTAATTTGAATTTCATCCTTGTTCAGGATTGTACTGGAATCAAAATTTGTGATTCGCACCATTTGTTTACCAAATGGTTCTCAGTTGTGCTGAATAACTAACATTTCATTACAAAAGTATTGAAATGTATGTAAAGTTGCCTAGAATGTTACTAGGAATCCCAAAGTGCAAAATAGCCTGCATTCAAGAATGACTTCATAGGGTGAGCATATAGTAAAACTACATAGTTAGACAGGTCTCTTCTCTTCGTGTATGGTAACTGGCTGTGTTTGGGCTCTTAATTATGGACCACATGTTCATGTTGTGACCCCTTCTCTTGATTGATCAGTGTTAGAATGGGGAGAAGCAGTAGTTCCAAGCTGCTTTTCAGCATGTGCAGATGAGATATTTTGTTGTATTACGGCTTTGCAGTAAAGTCTTTCTTCACTTGCATGACCTTATACTCAGTGGGAAATGACTCTAGTTCCCCTTCACTTTAATGCAACAACACTTAAGAAGGGTATTTGGGCCCCTTTTGGTCACTGAATGAAAGTAATTGTTGGTCCCACAACCTGATTACACATTCTTGCAGTCCCCCCCTGCTAGGCAGCATACTGTTAGGTCTAGGTTGACAGTGCTCCTGTCTACATATTTGAATCGACGTTTTTGGGCCATTGGCTTGAAGCATTGTCAGACGCATCTTAAATAAGTCCAGCAATGTACTCCTCTCTCCACGTCATACTAGTGGCTGTTTGGTGTGTCACTGTGCCTTTCTGTGGATTGCTTACATTGCAAAGCATGACAGACTTTTGTACGTTTCAAAGTTCACTCAGCCATCACACTTTGTCACATTCTCTTCTTTATCTTATATATGGATTGCAAATAGAAGCAATTGGTTTTTTGCTGGAAACAGGCTTTTTTGTTAATGCTTTTGTCATACCTCACGTGCAGATAGGACCCTAGCATAGGTTCCTGATGTCTTTTTGTTTACCACCCTGGCCATACCAGATACAACCACCACTATCTCACCAATACCAGTCAGTAATAGCAATGCCACCAATGCTAAACCATTACTAGTTTACACCACCATCAGTATCGCCACCAATATCAATTCCAGTATTACCAATAATGCCACCAACAGTATCACCCCGAACTATACCACCACCCGTAATAACACCACCACTGCCAGACATTGGCAAAGCCAAAAGGTCCAGCTGTAACGTGCTATTTCATGGGACGTGATTTCTGCCTGCATTTGCATGCATTTTCATAATTAATTCAGACCTGTTCTGTTTACATAGGTTGTTTTAAATTGTATTGAAATTTGTAATGAGCATGCTCACCCATTAACCTTGATTATCAAACAATTTATTACAAGCCAGTGGCTGTACCTGTTACGATCATCAGGGATGTGACACCTTTCTTTTTAACCTCTTTGGTCTCTGTTTTATTTTTGTGATTGTCACACTATCTGAGCCTAATGTCATTTTTGCTAGCACAAGAGTGGTGAGTCTTCGCATGACTAATTTGGAGGGCACTGTTTTCCCGTTTATTTTTGTCAACGGTTGATTTAATACGCTGTACCTTTAATAAGTTTTGTCATTAAATTTACTTTTCCCTGGCCCAAATAGTGAGGCAAAATAGTATAAAGCGTGCACAATTGCACCCTTTCAGCCACCAATAGTGAGTGATAATTGTGGGCTGGCTATGAGAGGCATTACAGTTATGACTCGGAACAGATTATTGCCTTTGTGGTATCTTTGGCTTTGCTCCTGAATTTGCTGCCTACTGATGCGCCAGGACGGGACTGAAAGTTGGAGCTGAGCTGTTTTTTTGGAGTGCAGTACACTCTATAATTTCCAGTGAACACTATTTCATTTGCAGATCCGGGTGTTACGACTTAATGTGTTAATTTACACTCTCCAGCTATTTTTGTGGAAAATCAAGGTCAAATGTTTGAGCCCACACATGGCTGACTGTCCTACTTCCTTTCAAGATCAATAACCTAACAAGTGAGTTGCATAGTTGTAACACTTATTTTGTGAGGCGCAATAAAGAAGCGAAATAAGCTACAGAGCAAGCACTGTATATAAATACAGTTCATTATCAAGCAGCCTGAAGCTGCAGAAGGGTCTCCGCCACCGGAGTCTGGCAGTTACACTTGTTGTTGTGTAAATATGCTCCGTCTTAAAACTGGTTCTCTGGTGACAATTACTTGTCAACTTTGGGGATCACTGAACAACTGGCCCTGCGCACTCCACCCACTAGACCAGTTTTCCCTATGGTCTGAAAAATGAATAGCGCAAATATAAAGGTGTGTGGAGTAGTATTGTATTCAACACAACCAACAAGGTAATTTCTCTTAACCTGAATTACCATTTATCATGAATAGGGGTGGGCGAATAATTCCGCATGTGTGGTGTGGTGCATGAGATTTTGACACTTGGTCTGGTCGCAACTCGGTGAACTTGATGCTGCTGCTATGCTTGCTAATGTTTATAGAGGCATTTTAGAGGAATGGAGTACGCTTTGTGCAAGATTTACATTCCTGATCAAAGCATCTTTGCTGGTGACTACGATCCAAGGGAATCAACAAAATTATGTAAGTGTCTGTGGCGTTCATCTCGAAAGCGATGATAAAACCCAAGGAATCAAGAAATAGTACAGTATAGGGGTCAGCAAAGAATCGAACAGTGGTAGCGCACCACAGTAAAAAAAAAATCTGATGTCCACCCAGAACCGCAGGGAAAATCGGACACCATAGTTAGTGGCTCTAGGGGATCCACCCAGATTGGTGAGACCATAACCAGTGAAGAACCACAGCTCTAACAATCAATGGGTCTACGGGAGGCAATACAGATACAGCGATGGTGCAACTCATGAATGGGGATGGGCGAAACCCGGGGAGAGGTACATAAAAACTCTCCGAGATTCCATGGAGTTCCACGGGTGGAATTTGGCATGTTGCGCTGCTCACGCTGATTTTTTTTTTAGCGCTGGGAGCTTGTTCCGCACTGGAAAATCAGCACGAACTGCACCACCTGGCGCTCCAAAGGGTGCTGCCTCTTTCTGCCACTCAAGCAGATTTTCTACTAGAGTGGCAGCTTTCTCAGCGTGAATGGTCATGACCTGCTGCGACTGACTTCGCTGAGAAATCTCGCCAGGATGCCTTCTAGCTCACGAAAATTGCGCTAGGGGACTCTCATGCTCGCTCGCTCTAGCCAACTTAATGATGGCGAGCCGCGCTCAAAAAAAAAACTCCACCACGTGGCGATTGGCGGAGTTTTATCGGAACTCCGCATTCCAAGCAGAACGCGGAGTGGGCTCAACTCTGCCGGCGGTGCGGAATTATTCGCCCACCCCTATTCATGAAGTTTAGAAACTGCTCAGCTTATGCGTCTAGTAAGAATCACATGGTTCCTTAGGTGTGACACTTTAACAGATCCAGTGGCGTAAAAAAATTACTTGCAGTCATAATTCTCCATCAAGTCCTTCAAATAAATCAGAAATTATGTTTGTAAAGCCATTCAATAGGAGCTCTCCTTAGATAGATTTGGCCACAGCAACTTTTACTTAATGCCACCGTGCCCCATTCTGTTTTGAAGTAAAATTCAAAACAAAAAAAACCTTGGTTCCATCATTGACGAGCTTTTGTCGATGTGTCAACAAATGTCCAACATAGTAATGATGGGCTTCTTTCAATTATGGATGGTAATAAAATGGTTTATTGTGCTTAGAGCCTAGTCAGGAAATTCCGGCTAATATTGCTTTTTAGGCAGCATTGACTGTACTTACAACATGTAGCTTGGATGCCCCAAATGTTTGATTACGCAGTGGAGGGACTTCAGAATGTATTTGCCTGAGGTGGAGGAACCGTACCAGGTTAGACTGGAGCTGAATGCTCTGGATACTAGTTAATGAAAGAACCGCACAAAATGCACTTTGCAGGCTACACAAAGTCTTCCTAAAGCATAGCCCATTATTCCTCCAAACGTGTTTAAAGTTATACAAACCGAAGAGGTCCCCCACATTTGTCCATCTTCACTATTTTGTGACCTTGAGCATTCTCCTTCATAGCTCAGAACCTAGGAAAACCTCCAGGCTTGAAAACCCAGTGTTTCCTAATAGAGTATAATATCTTCCAGTATCACAGCAGTGGAACCTTTCTTCATCAGCACCAGTAGGCCGATTTCAGCGAACACAGTGGGCTTTGCAACATATGGATATTAATCTTTATGGAGAATTTCACTCTGCTCTTTGCGCAGATAAGGGTATTTGTCTTCATACATTTGATAAAACGAGTGGCCAATGTGGTGGATGAGGATGTTAGCTTTGAATAACGACGCGTATTTGTGATTGAAGACACAGCTCGAAAACTGAGGTACAATGTCTGATTTTGCCTTTAACAGTGTAGATGAGGATTCCAAGCCATAATTTGGCCGAAAAAGGAGATGCATTTTGACAGTTGTGCAATTAACCAGTACAATTGTAATGGCTTGAATTAATACTTTTCTGACCCCATCTTCATCTGTACTAGGACATATGGCGAAACCTCAGTGTTGTCATTTATTCCTCTAGCACTTCTTGCCACTTAGCAGTGGCTTTATGTGACCTTCACAATAAGCACATCTTGAGTGTTCACCTTCACTTGTTATGCTGTGTGTATTTGTAAAGCGCACTATCACCTGCGAGGGTATCCTGGCCCTGAGCACGGTTGTGTGCCTGGCCCTGACTATGGTAGGTTCAGCTTCTTGCAATTCAAGAAGAGAAGAGGAGGCTCTAATGTGGAGTGGGAGGTCATTCCACGCTTTAGGAGTGATGAAAGAGAATACTCATCCTCCTGACCTGGTTCTGTGTATGTGCGAGTAGGAGTTCTGTGGAGGGGAGTTGTCTGGGTGGTTAGTGCAAGGAGATGCTACTGCCCAGGTAGGTGGGACCCGAGTTGTGTAGTGCATTGAATGTGTGAGGAGTTTGAATTCAGTGTGTTTGTGTATTGGGAGCCAGTGAAGCTCCCTGAGGTGTGGTGTGATGTGAGTTCTGTGTAGGAGATTGAAGATGGATGGTTTGTAGTCTTCTAGTGAGTTGCTTGGTGATCCCGATGTTGAAGGTGTTCCCATAGTCCAACTTGCTAATGACTAGGGTGTGAGTGAAGTTTTTCTGCGGTTACTTGGGAGTCATTTGAAGATCTTCCTCAGCATCTTCAGGGTGTAGGAGCAGAATGCAGTGATGGTGTTGACTTGTGAGGTCATGTCTAGGTTGCTGTCGATTTATTCCGAGGTTCCTGGTGTGGGTTCTGGGTGGGTCCGAGTTTAGTCAGCCTCCAGCTGAAGTCCCATGGTGAGGTGTTCTAGCTGAAGATCTCTGTCTGTCTTGTCGGTGTTGAGCTTGAGACAGTTAGCGATTTCGGTCATCATCTAGGTGGTGAACTAGTTTCTTGTTTTGGGGTCACTTGAGTTTCAAATACAAAATGACTTTCCTGGAATATGGAAAGACAATGAAAGCGAGACGTATGTCATTCTGCAGTGGTCTTGGCACATTTACAAGTTGGTACAGGCGCACTGCAGGAAAGCTAAACATATTGGTAGTACAAGTGAGGACATTCAACATTAATGAAACCTTTTAGTTCTAGCAAATGATAAAGTGCGTTTTATGCAAACCTTGTATATCTTTTGTGCATGCCATTTAGAAATTGCATTAGCATTGTAATGGATCTTTGTAATTTAGACAGATAGAAAGCTCTGGGAGAGTGACTGTGCACAGGGCTGCATCTCTGTGATATTGTACGCTTGGCTAAGGGCTGTTCAACTTGCCATTGATTTAAGGAAGCATGATAATGTACAACTTAATCAAGATCTTTAGTGATCGAAGAAAGACACTTCTGCAGATAAAGTGGAAGTGGAAAACGCTTGCTTCAAAACATAGCGAGTAATATTGAGTGGCACCATAGGTCATCGAAGCGTAGGATGGAGTTTGGAAAGAACAAATCAAACGCAGTGTATATAATTGTATTGCAAGCTTTTTGGAAAATATCGCAGTGTATTTATTCCACGCTGCACCACCCTTGTTCTGGTATGAAGACCCTAGAGCTGGAGTACTCCTACCCCTGAAAGGAGAAAGGTCCACAGCAAAAGAGGTGGCACTGAAGAGCAGGGTATCTCTGTGGTTTGTACTCTGGAGTTTGACCTGGAAAATGGTCTTGCAGGTATGGAGCTCAGTGATGTACAAGCTCTGCCTTGGAGTTTAGCGTCTATTAATCGCAGTTTTGAGTATCATCCACCTACTCCATAGCTTGGAGTATGCGGGTGGGTGGTTCTTTGTAGTCCTTTGCAAAATTTTAGTTATGCCAGCATAATCTAGATTGATTTCTGAATTTCGTGTTGCATAAAATGTGAGAAATTTTCACCTTTTCAATTGAGATGTGAATTTTGCTCTTGAGAGACTGTTATGACTAGAAAATACATTGCAGAGGTAAATGTTATCCTTGAACCCATGTCAGCTGGTACCTCTCATTAATCTTCTTTGCGAGGTATACCATTATGGCGAAACAATGACTTTAAATACAGGTGAAAAGTATTTCTCAGATTCACAGGTCTGAGGTTGCAAAAAAGAGACTAGTTTAGTCATAAGCAGTGCTCTTCCACTCTTACCAACCTCTCTCTCTTTCTCTCAGTTTCACTCTCACTCCCTTTCCCGGCCACACACTCATACCCACCCGCACATTTTCTCCCTCTCTGGGAGCCAGAAGCTAATGTGTGGAACTATGCCAACTGAACCTAGAGAACTTCACTAAGGGAAAAAACTTAAGGCCAGGTGTGTGTGTATTTTGCGATTCGCAAGCTAGTCTCAAACTGGATTACAAATCGCAAGACCTACGTACAGGAGATACAAATTGAGTCAGTCGCAAAAATTGCAAAGGGAACCAAACCGTTTTAGTAAGCTCAAAATGCAAATTTGAATTGCAATTACCAAATTGTGGTTCACCAATGTACTAAGCATTGACAATTCGCCAATTGTCGCAGATATAAGAAATTGCAATTGCAAAATGTGATTAAGTCAGACCAGGTGGTGTCTACTCAAGCACCAGAAGATCTGGAGCGACTGGGCTAAATATTGAGGCATTCTGTTGGAACCATGTCCTCAGAACTCCAAGTCACTAGATGCAGAAGTCCGAACCTTTCCTTCAGTCCATTATATTGCATGGGATATGAAGATGGGGTGGGGTTGAGGGAGGACGCCTTGTTGTGGAAGGGACATGAACCAAAGTCAATGTGAGCTTTTGATGCTCACATTGACGTTGTATTTTCTTCTTGTGATAACAAAAATCAATCATGTGTTTAAAAAAAAAAAAGTATGTAAAATGATTAGAAATTCAAGGGTAACGGGTAGCAGGAGTGGTAGACATAATATTGAGCTATAGCTTAAATTAGGAGCAGAGATGGTGTTCTGCTACATACTGTATGTAAGTTTCAGGGTTGGTGTAACGCTAGGGAAGGTGTACAACCCGTGAAAATAATGATACAGGTCAAAGGAATAGGTAAAGTTGCTTGTAATTATCAGGGAGCCGGAAGTGATGGGTGAAGTAAAAGGGATGGCATTGGAGGTCTTGATATATATATGATATTGCTAAAGTTACATTGAGGAACTCGGGGTTCTAAGAGTGAAGTGCCTCATCCTCTCCTTTGTAGAGCGCATGGCACTGCAAGTGAATACAGGTAGAAGCCTGGCCATGCCTCAGCAGCAGGTCAAACCTCTGCAGTGAACCTTGGGACTGATTCATGGAGGGTACTTGCATGCATGCCTGCTGTGCTACGTCATCAGCAGGTGCTCCGCCTTGCAGGATTGTTCTGGCAGTAGCCATTTGACCATCATTTGGGACAATGTATGTTTCCCCTTACTGAGGGGGAAAATACAACGAAATTCCCGAAATATCTGGGCGGGTACACTTTTATTGCAAGCTGAATTCTAGGACTGTATTATCGAAGGGGCTGAGGGGTGCAATATTCATTTGTTTGTTTTTGCACTTGTGGAATCCCACAGCATCATAGAATAGAAAACAGTGGCATGGCCCTATGCCAGTATTCTTATTCAGTATCACAGACGCAAACACAGGCAAATACGCTCATGCACTAACCGGAGGGGGATACAGACTTACGTTGTGTCCCAAGAGCGCCGTTTGGGCGGAGGCACTGAGGGCCCCAGGAACCGTGCTGGGAGCCACTCACTAGGGAGGCGAGTTTGCGGTTGTTCCCGGTCACCCTCCAAATGCAGACCACTGGTGTGTATGCAAAGACCTCGTCAGTGCGGCACGAGCAGTGCTGTGTCTTTGCAGGCCCGGAAGTGTCCTCTCAACAGTCAAGAGGCTTCCGGACAGAGAAACATGGTTGAGCAGTTTGAACTACTGCTCTGTAGTTATCTGCTGCATCCTTTAGCTCTTGTTAGACAATGCATTCATTTTACTAATCGTCTGCACACCCCGTGTCTGCGTCGGGCGTATTCCATAAAGTGTGTGCACAGGCTGCATCCTTTATGGCCAGCTCATGCGCTGACCACTAGAGACGGTTTAATTGTGGGAGGCAGAGCGTTATTTTTAGTAATCATCTGCCCAGCTAGGGTCATCGTCTGGCATAGTCAGTAAAGTGCGTGCACGGGCTGCACTTTATCTGCAGCTCATGCACTAACAATGAGAGATGTTGTAACTGTAGGAGGCAGCGCGTTACTTTTAGTAATCATCTGCACAGCCAGGGTCTGCATCGGGCATAGGCAATAAAGTGTATGCACAGGGTGCATCCTGAATCTGCTGCTCATGCACTAACAACGAGAGATGCTGCAACAGCAAGAGGCAGCGCGTTACTTTTAGTAACACCCGGGTCCCCGTCTGGCATATTCAGGCACAATACAAGATTGTGTGCTGTACTGGAAGCACATCTGCTTTCAAGAGTCCACGGTCGATTGTTCCTGAGGGATCCTTTAAACTGTAAGCATTGTACTTAACATTCACTTTCTAATCCTGATCTTCGCTGAAATTGTGCTGTACTTACAAAAAATATTATGCATGCTAATACAATACCTTTGATATGTTGGCACAGAATTCTAAATAAAAGTTGTACATCACGAAAATCGGATTGATAAAGTGCTTGACACGGGCTGAGATGGCCATAATAATCCCGCTTGTAGTATGGGTCACTGAGTTGGGCTGAACACGTGATCTCAAGATCACTATTTTTATGCCTAGGCAAACTCTGCCTTGTGGCCTTCTCCGACCGGTACTTCCACTACCATATATTGAGTAATAGTAACATCTGTTGTTTACAGCGCTTAGAAATAGCAGAATGGTGGCGTGAACCGCAGTGCACAATGTTAGCAGTAAATACATCTTTGTAGATCTCAGCACGTGCATGCATGCATGCATGCACAAAGCTTGTGTGTGAGCCGCAGTAAATAGCAGCACTCGCTGTGCACTTTCTCTGGTCCTAGTGAAGTTGCCTTTCATCAGGAAGTCTGAGCAGCAGCCTGCGTCTCTTCCATTTGTGCGCCTTTCCCCTGTGAGCCATTACTGTATTAATATGGAGCAGCTGAAGTCACCGGCTTGGAGCCCGGCCAGCAGGGCTTTGTGCGGCTTCTGTAAGAGCCCTGGGATGAGCAGTACCGATGTGATGCAGAGAGGAGGAGAGGCGTTATCATGTAAGCAGCAGGGCTGCAGGGTGAGTTTTCTGCTCTTGTCCTTCTTTTGCCACCATGTGACATTTAGGTTTATGCTCTTAGTGGCTGCGAAATCCGCTTTAAAAACAAAACAAAAAAATATTTTCGTAAGAAGTATTCGCTCAGAGATGGATACCTAAATAAACACATTTGGAATGAGGTTCAGTTTTAAAAATCAATCTTGGGTCCCACCATGTAATTAGTCTGAGATATTGAAATCACAAGTTTATGGTGCAACGGAGACGCCTCGTGCCGGTCGTTTTCATGCAACCAAAAGTCCAAGGCTTCCTTCTGGGGGTACAGACCTTCGTTTGGGAAACACATATGGAAACCATTTTAATATGTTTGTCTATTTTAACCGTTTGCGAATACATTCTCTGGTGCATCTTAAAAGGGGGTTAGTACAGCCCACTTGGGTCAAAATTCTTCCCTTTTAAGCTCTGCAATATTGAGAGATATGTTGGAAGTTCTGATTAATTATTTTATGCCTAGCGTTAAAATGTAGCATTTCTAAGAGCATTGTCCTTGCTTTGCGTAAGAGTTGAAATATTTCTTGTTCCTTATTCAGTACAATATCCAGTAAGATGCTTTACTCCAAGTAACCGAATAAGCTGCACTGGTGTAGATTTCAATGCACTTTTAGTTGCATTAAACATGCATTCATGGAGTGGAGGCCTTAATTGAGAACATTTTGCTATCTGTGCATGAAGCATTTTGCGAGTCTTGTTGAAGACAAGTTGTTTTCTGGAAAATGCAACGGGCAGTGTATCTTGAAAAGAATACTTGTTGCCTGAATGTTTGAATAAAATGTTTTGCTTAAGTTATTCCATTACAGCTTAGGTCTGTGCCAGTCTCAAACGTCGGCGGAAGGACAGACAGAGAATGCTTGTGTCGTTGCCCTTCGGCTTCCAGACAACCCGAATCTTCAACAAGCCCTTCCTTTGTCTTTGTTTCTCAGACTGGAATCTTTGCAAGCCACCAGCTTGAGAGGAATAAAGGTGGCTTTCAGAACCTTTAACTGGCCGGTCCATCCTGGTGCATCATGCTTGGAAATAAACGTCGCCTCAATGGCTAGTTCATTGCAGTCAGTTCTGTGGCTTGACCTGCTAGACGGGCGATGCACACATTAATAATATGAGGTTTGCTGAGCATCGCACTAAGATGCTTTGGAATAATGCAAACTTTCAGTGGTAGAGGTCCGCTCGCTTAAGATTAGACACTTGCGTAGATGTGTGCTTGTTAACTAAAAGAAGATGGTG
Organism: Calotriton arnoldi; assembly: GCA_963921515.1. Taxonomy (NCBI): domain Eukaryota; kingdom Metazoa; phylum Chordata; class Amphibia; order Caudata; family Salamandridae; genus Calotriton; species Calotriton arnoldi. The sequence continues at coordinate 224,013 of CAWUFW010010155.1, forward strand.
AATTTCAGCCAGCTTGAGTGACCCACAACCCCTACTGCCAAAAAGCCTTGGAGTATAAAACATTTGCTGGAAAACCTTGACGCTCTTGTAAATGCTTATAATATTATCGTGGTTAATTTTCTTACAGTATGAGAGAAGCATATTTATAATTCCCTGTTTTTCCAGGCAAATTCTTTCATCATAGTCGTGAGACCATGTTTTGCATAGATTGTTGTGGTTGTGAAATGGGAGAGTAGTTCTCATGCAGCCATGAAACGTGCTTTATGCTTTTGCAATTATTGTTTTGTTTGGATTCATTTTTGTACCACTGAAGATAATTCTTGGAAACATAAACCAAGCAGGCATGGATTTCTGTTTATCACCACTCACATATTTATTTCAGACCAGTGACACCAAGGAAACGTGCCTCCATTGCTAATGAAGCACTTATCTGTGGGATGGAGTGAGGTTGAGCTGTTCGTTAAAGTACCACCTTTGCAGAGCAGTCTGATATAGTTCTGGATTGGGAGATTGCTTCTTGTAAGCAATTACTGTGTTTTGTTGTGCTTCATGGCTTCTTTCAATTAAGCAATGTCTTAATTAGCAATGATGGTACGGAGGCGTCAGCGGCTCCTGAGATGGAGTTTGGTTTAGACCTCAGACTTTGCACATCCCCCAAGGTTTCCACAGCTGATCTAGTCACTGCTGTAGCAGAATGATAGTGCTCGCCTTCTGGTGGGAGACCTGTTTCTAGGCCACCTCATGAGCCGATTCTCATGACACTGACTGGTATGGATAGAGGAGGTCTCCTGTCGATTGCTGGCTTTCCTTTCTGTTGCCCAGGACAAACGTGTCCTAAGGTAAACAACGACTATACCAACACTTGAAGTTAACAAAAGGCGAAGTGTAGATGTTTGTTTACTGTGCTTAAAGCTTTGGGACACGTCGCCTTTTGACCATTTTAAAGCAATTTGAGATTTAACCCCTTCCATGCGCGGCCGATTTTCGCCCTGTGCGAGGCGTTGCATTAAGCGGACGGGTTCATGACGAGCTCAGCTAGTCATGCGCACACGAGCACTGCGCAGCATGACGAGCTGAGCTCGTCATGAGCATGGAAGGGGTTAAGACTGGGATGGAGTTTGTGTTTTGGGGGTAAGGGGGGGGCAACGATGGGGAAAGAGTTGAACAGAAGTCTGGGACGAGGGGTATAGAGACTTGAAAGGTAATGGCGTGCTGGGTTTTGAAGAATTCAGTTCTTTATTTTGTTTAGAGCAAAGCGTTAACATGCTGCCTTCTGGCAATGTCCGCTCACTTTGAGACATTACTGGTACCACAATGCAAAAATTAGCATTTGTAAAGCCAGTATTTCTACATTTGACCTATGGTCCTGATACTGAGAGCATGTCTGATCACAGGAAGTCTTGGTTAATTTTGCAGGCGGCTACCTTCTGATAGCTGAGCTTGATTTCACTTGGGTGCTTATGTGCCACTTATGTCTTGGGTAGTCTGTGCAAAATTAATAGCGGGTAAGAGCAGTCAGTCACAGGGTGAATAAGCTGGTTGTCTTTGCTTTGGCAAATATGTTAGGTTCTGAATGTGGAGAGGTATATTCCATACGATGTGGCATGTATAGGAAAATAAACTGCCTGCAAGTTTATAGCATACACATTTTGATATGTTAAAAGTGATCATTCTTAGCGCAGAGACTCTTGGAAGGAGAAGATTTGTTTCCGCTACTAGGTGATCCAGATTCCCTGTATGCATTTAGAGTTCAGAGGGGCCATCTTGTGAGGCGGTCAGTGGTAGGACCCAAGAATAGTACAGACCGGATCACAATGATGTGTAATTGGTTTTAATCTTTTTACTCATTTCTGAGTTTCCTGCAGATTCTTGACCACTTTGTGTGGAGGCCCTAAATAATAATTCAGTGATCTTGGAAACTACTGCAGCAAATTGCAGATTATTCCAACTGCTTTTTAGGTCTTGCCTAAGAAATGCACATGCGCAGTCGGTTGCAAAAGATATTGTATACAAATAGGGTCTTGGTGCCCACCCATTGCTTACCATTCGTTGGCTTCTTTGACACTCTTATTTGCTGCCTCCTAATTGGCCAGTGTGTGCTGGCTTCACCTCCTCTTCTTTCACGTGGAGCATGGCCGAAGTAATGATTGCTTCATCTTGATTAGTGTCCTTTTGTGCTCGCACTGTGATTTAGGTACTATTTTTCTTTTATTTCTTCTTTGTGTCTATTGCTTCTTCCTTCCCGCCCAAGTCGTCCCTCTTGCTTGATTTAAACCCCTCCTCCCCACGTTGTCTGTATTGTTTTAAACCCCTTCTCTCCCACCTGTTGTCCATGATGCTTTTAGACCACCTCCCTCCCCGGTTGTCCGTGTCACCATTAAATCCCACGTTGTCTGTTGCTTTAAACTCTCTAACTCCTCCCCTGTTGTCTGTGTTGTCCTTTTAATGAGTCACAGCCACCTGGGACTGAGGATTGCCCCGTTCACACCGAGGAATCACCTGTCGCCTGGACATATGCCAATATGCAAAAAACTAAAAGCAAGAATATGCAACTTTGCAAGAAAATATGAAACCGACATCTAGAACAAGAATTTCATTTTGTGCCAATGTAGTACTGGTGGACCCTCTGAGAGGATGTTTTGTCGTGCTGAGGTGTGCTAGCTCGTCCCAGCTACAGAATTAGAGGTTGGCCAAATCCTGCAAAGCAAAACCTCTATATTGTGCATATTCCTTAGCCTCCGCTTTGCAGCTCATTTATAAAAACTTAATATTAAAAACATTTATAATCCACTCTTTGATAGCAATCACAGATATTCTTGTAGTTGTACTGATTTTATATCTAATCTTTTGTCCAGACTCCTCCTGAAGAATGTTTAGTAATCCCTATTTTAAAAAAGGAAATTGAAACAACGTCCGAATTTACCATCTTCTCCCTCCTGCATGTCTTCTTTTAACTCTGTAAAGTTTGTTTTACATTAAGTGATTTGTAACAAATTCTTCCACATTTCTTCCTTTATTTAAGGTCAGATTAGTTTTCTAACGACAGTCTTGAATTATTCATCATCTCTAAATGAAATGCCTAAAAAGGAATAGTTGGCAGCAGTGGTGGCTCCCCCATTGGGGTGTGGGGGCGTCGCCCCACTGCTTTCTCGCAGTGCGAGAAGGCAGAAACATAAATGGTAAAAACTACCATTTTATGTTTCTGCTTCTCGCACTGCGAGAAAGCAGAAGTGCCTGGTTGGGGGCGGGCGGGTGGGCGGTCCTGCTCGAGGGCAGGGGGGGGAGTGGCTTACCCACTGTTATGGGTACTGACTGTTTGGTCGGACCCAAGGCCGAACAAAGCAGTCATGCGCACTCTGCCTTTTTCTCTATGTAGGCTGCATGCATGCAGCCTACATAGAGAAAATGGCCCGGCTGGGGCGCTCTCTGCTGCGCCTCACCAATCACAACGCTGCCATTGCAGCGTTGTGATTGGCTTAGGGGAGGGAGACTGCCTGCTTCATGTTCCTGCAGGAACACGCGGTACCCGGCGGTAAGGTATGTAAAGTTTTATTTTTTCCCCCCACCCGCGACACCCCCTTCCCCCTCCCTCCCGCGAGCATGCCGGCCGCGGCAGACCCTGTGTATTATGTGGGTGGACTTTGTGGAGAGGGCCACCAGCAACGGTTACTATGTTTTTTATATATATATATATATATATATATATATTCATACATACATCCAGGCCCTGGGAATCTCGTACTGGACTGAGTGATGCGGCAAACTGAAGACGAAACCCTCGTCTCCGCACTCTCTTTTTCTCCCATAAATACGAGCAAAATTAACACTTTAACACACCCAAACGCAGAAGTGTCGTTGGTTCACACGTGCGTCCGAGTAACTTTGCAAGTGATGGAAGTGTGTTTATCTGTGTGTGTGCTCGGGGAGTTGTGGGTGTCACCTCTCTCCAATGCATTCAATCCAAAATACAAACGGCGCTGACACTTAGTCCCTTGGGGTCGAGCCGTTTGTGGACCGTGTTGTTACAGACCCTACAAAGCAGTGGACACGTTCCTCAGCCAATGCGCCAGCCTGCCAGCATGCAATGGATTCTCAGTTTGGTTAATGTTTCCATTTAGGGGTGCTGTAGCGCAAAGACTAAATCTAAACGTGTCTCAGCGCTCTACACCCACGGCTGGTCCATAGTTTGCAGCTTAGTTAAATGGCATGTGTGGTGCATTGGTATGGCTATGAGGAACTTTCTGAACTGGGGGGAGGGGGCTCGGGCAGGGGCTTAGTAGCAGCGGTGGGGCTGCTGTCTTGTGTATTTATGCGGGGGGGGCTGCTTTAGGTCCCATACTTCAGATATTTGGTAGTCTATCACCCTCACGCTACACCCGTGGACAGGGGTCTAAGAACCAGGTTTTAATGTATTTGCTAGGGGGAGTGTGTCTGTTAGAGGCGAATGCACTACTGTAGAAATCTGCGTGCACTTCAGTTTGCACCTTCTTTTCATGCAGGGCTGTGGTAGTCTTTTACACTTCTGAGGTTGATACCAATAATATTTTTGATCTGGTTGATAGTAAAGTCTGTTCACTCAATACATTCATCATTCTGAGGTTGATACAATAAGCTTCATTGTACTGATGGTTGAAATCGCTTAATGTTTTCTTGGCTTATTATGTGTAATTCCAAATTGTTTTATGTCGTCTCCGGAGATTTGTGTGTCCTGCATGTAATAACTCTGTTATTTGTGGATGTGCTGTGTGCAGTCATAGTAATACTTTTCGTGTGAGAAGTATATGGTTTGAGTCAGCTTGGAATGTGCGTGCTGTGTGCCGATTCAAGCTGTGGCGTTCCTGGTGTGTTTTGAGCTGTGCACTTAAGAGGTCTGTTGTGGTGCTTTGGTGAACGACATGCTCAGAAGCGTAACCAGATATGTCATACATGCACAACACCAGCACGACCAGTAGCAGCACCACTGCCAAAAATGTACTGGTCCATATTTACACATTTGTTGTTACTCAGAAAAAAGACGAAACCTCGATCTGAGAAAACCAAAAGAGTTTCATAGTAATCCAAAACACACAGATGGTAGTGCACAGCAAAGTTAGAATTCATTCATATACAAGTCCAATTCCAAAATGTATGTAATCCAGAACGTCGTTATTTTTCATTGATAGCAAAAAGACAGCCAACGCGTTTTGTTCACTACACTTGAACTTCATCAGAGCTGCAAGAAAATACATAAAATCACATATAAATATAGAAACAGAGTACATTATACATATTACAGAAACACATAATGAATTCGCAGACTTCTAACACGACAAATGACTAACTATGTGACGACCATACAAGGACAGAAGGGGTTATCACAAAAGAAAATTCACAAAGACATCCCCATCCATTAAAAAGATACATATAGTGAATTAAAACAATTATAAATTAGTTAAGTATCTCCTTCCTGCTTCCTCAAATTTGCTTGAAAATGCACCGTTTGTCCACTCTTTTTTCAAAATTTTCTCGGGGGGAGAACCCCCCCCAAACCCCCCGTAAGTTGTTCAGGCTCGCTCGCTACGCTCGCTCGCCGCAGTGCACTACGACAATGTTAGGCCTCCCCACTTTCAAATGTCACCAGCCGCCACTGGTTAGCAGTCTAACTTCCTTCTCGGTCAAGTTAAAAGACACAAATTATGTAAAGAACATGCTGCTGGGCCACTTCTTTATTTTGATATGTTTGCTATTTTAGTGCACATTGCAATTGTTTGCAAAAATAAGAACTGGATGAAAAATTGCATGCTTGCCAATGCCAGACCTACCTGCTTTCTTTTTGAAGCATAGAACGATGCTACAGCTGGACCAGGCAGATTGGATCCCAGTTGCTGTGCACTAGAGAGTACACAAATTACTTTTGAAACTTTTAAAAACACATTTTGGAGGAATGTTTTAATAGTTCCGTCAAAATGAGAAAACCCAAAAAATAGACAAAAAAACTCGGCAATTGACTTTTAGTCGGAATGGCTATGTATGCCACTATTTTACAGGCCCCAGCTCTATCTGCAAATACATTTAGACGCCATTCATACAGAACACCACAGAATGTGATGATCAATGAAGATGTGTAAGAGACATTTTGTATAGTTGTGACTGGAAAAGAATTTGCAAATGTGTTAATCGAAACGACCTATTGGTCCTTTGAAGCAGCACACCCTTGCATAAGCATTTGCCTTGTCATTCAAATACATTTTGAAATCAAGCTAGATCATATGAAACTTAAAATGAAAAGAAAGTACAAAGATTTTCACATAGAATAATGTTTATAATTTACCCGAGGTTAGGCAATCCCAGTTTTCGGAAGGTTCTGCATTTTAATAGTTATCACACAAGTGTGTGATTAATAATCGATCAATAGCGATATCAATATAATTAAAAGTGTATCACTCCGGCAACTTTCAAATTTTTAAAGATGCTTCATGCAACAGAGAATATGCCAATAAGATAGAAAGAGGAGCTAAATATAAGTGGTCAGCGTTGAATATTGGGGAAGATTATGTAGTTAAACATCTGACTATTTTACATATTATAAATTATATATTTATATATTTTGAGAAGTAGAAGTCAATGGAGAAACCTGTGGAGGTGAATAATCCTCAGTGAATGAATTTCATCAGGGAGTCAGTCTGTTATTAAAGCATTTTGTTCTTCTGTACGAATGGGGGAGACATACCACTACAATCTAAATCGCTGCAAGAAAACGGTATAGACAAGGTGGTGTGCACAGGAGATTCCCTTTGTAATAAATGGTTGAATCTTTGTTCTAGTGTTGTATTCCGCTTTAGGGGTCCATATATAGGTTTTCCTGAATCATGTCCTTATATAGGCACAATTCGCATTGCCCTTATATAGGCATAGAATCCCTGTCCTTATTTAGGCATTAACCGTGCACTCCAAATACAGGCATGGTCACCGACATCCGTCCACCCTAACGTCACAACGAGTTCTTAGAAACCAGACCCTTAAGCTTCGGGAGTTCCCCTAGCACAGGACTATTGATTTCTCCAAGAACTCATCTATTATGTATGAACCGTTCTACCTTAAGGGTTCATTCCTGACGTCTTCCTCTGTCCGACTTCACGTCAATGCTAACATTCCAAGACACCTACCAGGTATAAATATACCTTCCCTTGCCAAAGCAAGTTGGAGGAGACCTCGACTTCAGAGGAGCCCGTATCCCGGCCTGACGCACTGAGAAGACGCTGTCATTCCTGCACGCAGACGAATCCAGCTTCCAGTGTTCTGACTCCCTTCGTGGGGTGTTAGAGTTCCAGATCCGGCAAGAGATTCCCACCTCTCTCATTCTCAAGGTATGGAGCTGACTAGATCCTAGAGGGACTCTTGGCATACTAGACTTGGCGTACTATACTTCACATACTCTTAGTATACCAGACTAGAGAATACTCCACCTACTTCTACCTTTCCCTACACCTAGACTAGGTTAGGTACACTGGGGTAGAACTAGCTTAGAGACTCATCGTATGAGTACTCGCGTTTTTAGCTCATGTTATTTATGTACGTGAATATATGCTAAAAGATAATGCTAGCGCAGTATTATTTATTTCTACTGCTTACGCTGTACATTATTTATCTTGCATACTGTCTTGTGATCATAACAGCACATATCTCTTACACGAGAAACAAGACTGTTCAATAAAACCCTTTTTATTGAAACGCCCGTCTTTCCTTTCTGTGTAACTCTGTAGAAACTAAGCATGCACGATTGACTGAGTGAAACTGTTATCTATTGTTTCCACGATTCTGAGAGCGTGTTCCGCTTCTAAAGGGAAACAAAGTTGTCCTGTTTTTTGGTTGCCAGAAACTACTCCCTTCTTGTTCTCAAGGAGTTTCTAGTGGCCTCTGAGCTAGCTGGCACAAGTAATTAAGTTTAATATACTCGATAGGGACATACCGACCTTAGTCCTATGTCAAACCTATAGGTTATATTATTCCAATGCGCAGAGCCTATTGGGGAAATAGGAACTACACTACACTAGCATACATTAGCTATTAATACTTGCATAACCGTGTTACTTCTTCCACCTTAAGTTGATATACTTGATTCACTTACGGTATGTAGAAGTGGTTAGATTTCTCATTGGCGTGAAAGCTTAAATTGTAGTTTTTGTAAAGTATTATTGTCCTATATAGATTTAGAATCCGTAAACACAAACAAACCTTTTCCCTTTTGAGTAGAGGGAACAGGATATTAAATTGCATGAAGGCGTGAAGTTGTGTTGAATCTTGAAGCCTAAATAGGGCTCACATTTCACTGGGAACTCTTGAAAGATGCTCATAAAAATATGGAGCCAGGTCATGTTCAATCTTAGTTCAAATGTAATATTTGCTGTATGCATAAGATCAACTTATTGTCATAGTGAATAATGGTCAATTGATTTGACTGTACTTGGCATCCCAGCAGAAAGGCCATTCACGATGGGTGAAACATTGTGAATACCAGGCCTCTGATACAGTTATGTTTGGCAAAAGGATGCAGAGCTCTTCAGTCTAACGCATTCTATTACATATCAATTTTAGGTCTTATTGCACATGTGGTTCAAGGTTTTATTGACCAGATGAAGTCCATGTTCAACAATACAAACCGGGCGGTTCACTTTCCTAGACGAAGTGCAGTGTGAGTAGACTCTTGGGAATAGGTTCTTTGTTGCAGCCCATATGGTGGAAAAGAAAAACGCTGATGTGGATATGTACAGTACAAAGGCCTGCGAACCACACAGCTGGGTATCAGGTGTTAAGTAACTCAGTGGATTACGTCCTCCTAATGTCCTGTTTGGTAGAACATAGAACCACTCTGATTGAATTCTAGATGGGCTCTTTGAGCTTCATGGATCATCTAGGGATTCCCACTCTACTTTTCTGCAATCTACTCAAGTTAAGTCAATACTCTTTATTCGATCTTCCAAAAGTAGATCATAAAAGATAAGCATATAACAAGAGGACAGAATAAAAACATGATCAAGTGTGCAACATTAAAAACATTAAAAAAAAAAATGTTAAAAGCATGCAAAAACCATCTGCACTGTGGTACATTTAAGAAACTTCATCTTAAAAGAAACAATAATGCATTGATTAATTACAACAATATATTAAAAGGACAAACGAAGTGCAGGTGTGCTCGATATAACATCAGTTAAAACAACATTCACCTCCTCTGAGCTAAAATACACTTCAGGAAACAAACAGAATGGCAGGTGCCATAATCATTGAGTTGCTGGAGAAAAAGTAAAGCAACTTTACACTTAGAAAATATGTTCCTACATAGCAGTGACAATAAGAATCTCCCTGTAAAAGGTAGGAAATAATTACAGAAAAAACAAAGTGCAATAGGGATTGACTTGATTGCTTGTCGCATGAACAAATACCTATGTCTGCAGTACAATATTGCCCCAGTGGGGGAAACAGCAACCAGCGATCGGGCCCAGTCTGAATCTGGTCAGTAATGTTCACTCATGCACATTCGTCACATAAAGTAAATGGGGAGCAATCTCGGGTGACATCTGAATAATACAATAGTCTCTCACCACTGGCTTTGCCACCTCCACAGCCTTCCTAGAAGCCTGCCTATATTTAATAAAACAATCTTGTACCCAGTGTTTATCTTGTTTCATAATAGACTCTGGGTCCTCAAACAGATGCACACACCCCAAGGTTGAAAAGGTGTATGTAATATATCTTAGCCATGGAATAGTCATACCGCTGGTACAATGGAGGCAGTCTCTAATGACCGCTTGGTTGAGGTCGGCTTCCTTATTTGCCCAGATTGAACACCACAGAGCTAAAGGGGCTACATTGATGGTGTCTTGCACATACTCCACACCTATTCCTGACGCTGGGGGAAAGGTAGCCTCGAGGGGTGAACCCCCAACAAGCAGCGACAAAATCTATTTTTCTCCACCTGGATCACCCCAATGTCTCTTCAGCCCCAAATCCCCATACCATATGTTACCGTTGGTAGGAATTCCCGGTTATATATTTCGAAAATCGGGGCAACCGGTTTTCTGCCAATACAAGTAGCAAGGGAAAAGGTGGTGCCCAACGCTCGGGTAAAGCGAGCTATTCTAGTTCTCAGACATGGGGTTGAAGTGCAAGCATCATCGAAGTCCAGGCCAAGGTATGGAAAAGAGCTCACCCTGTCCAGTATTCTGCCATCTATGCTTAAGATATGAGTTTTTGTATTTTTAGGGCTGCCCACCATTGTAAATCTTTTTGTAAGATTGGTCTTCAATTCCATGCCCTTCATGAATGACACAAAACTTGCTATTAAAGCCTTAAGGCCATTAGCCGTCCTACGTCGTCCGCATATGTTAACACAGGCACAGCCTTCACCTCGATACGCAGTACATCTTCCACAACAGATGCCAGAGTCTTTTCCAGGTCATTGATATACAATAGAAAAATAATGGGGGTGAGTACGCAACCTTGGGAAACCCCTCGCTTGACTTTAAAGGGTTGGGTACCTTCACCAGCATCCTCAAATCTTTCGATTGCCAAAAAGTCCTGGTGTTAAAGTCTTAAAAAAGAGACCAAAACTGCATCAAGGCCCATAGTCTCTGGAATAACCCACAACGTGGACCTGTTGACACAATCGAATGCTCTCGAAAGGTCCATAAACGCCAGGTGGGTAGAACAGCCCTTCACATTTTTATATTTAGCCACTATAAGGTGGAGATTAAGGCATTGTTCGATTGTCCCTAGCCCTTCCTGAATCCGTATTGTAACTGAGAGAGAGTGTTACTCTTATTTATCCAGGTAAGGAGTCGCAATCTACTCAAGAATATGGGATATATGCCCCCTCTTCCACCATTTAAACAGATCTATTGCCTTCGCTTCATCCAAAGTTTGAATTGAACTCTAATTTCGGTTTGTTCCTTTGAGGCCTGTTGAGATGTCACAGAACTTCACTTTTGCTATCGATCCTTGAGATTGACAACATGGTTACTGAGGTCCACCTAGGGAATTACTGTTTAATTTCTGGGTTGTGAATATTCCAAGCAGGGGGAGGGTGGTTCATCTGTATCAGGGGGTCTTCAACATTTTCTGTAGTGAGAGCTACTTCTGGTCAGTTAAAATCATGGTGAGCTACTGAAGGCTAAACATCATTTTGTTCACAGCTCCAATACGGAGTTGCCAAGGACTTTTATTTAAGAGTTAAATACCTCAGTTCTTCATAAATCTGACTGAGCACTGCTCATTATCAGGCCCTGCTATCTGCAGTCTGATGATAATGTAAAATGAGCACAGCCTTCCCTTAACTTTTACCTTGTACTTCTTTAAACATTAATTCAAGGCCGCGAGCTACTCTGAAGGTGTCTGGGAGCTAATGGTAGCTTGCAATTGACTGGTTGGAAACACCTGGATTTAATGGGAAGTTTGGAACCCAGTGCTGAGGCTATTTGCTAGTCGATATTTTCACTTACATTATTAGTGCTTAGTTTGTCATTGTTTTAACCGTACAATATATAGTTGCTGTACTGTGTTTGTCGTAGTAGTCCAAATTTTATGTATTGTGCTTTAATTTGTGTTGGCATGCTGAGAAAGGCACTTTGACCTTTGTGAGGCGACCCCATCACGCCACAGAAGGGAAGCAGTCTCTTAAGAGTGGTTCCGGTTTACTCTGGGTTCTGTCAATCATGTTCGTCTTGACTGAGCTAGTCTTTGCCGGCTTGCACAGCTACATGCTGGTCTTCAAATGAGATTAAATGTTTCTGCAATGTACTTTGTGCCCTGCTTGCGAATGTTCGAATATTATCCTGTCTCTGAATTGAGCCATTGAAGTTTCTCGGGGTCCGTGCCGTATAATTGTTCTGTTTCTCCTCAATCCTGGTTATTTCCCCGTGTTTCCTGAAAGCACTTTTGCCTGGACCTGGGAAAAATGTGATCTCTGCACAGCCCCACACACAAAGGTTTGAGGACATGTTTTTTATAAAACACAAATTTTTGCCATTTTCGTAAACCTGTTAAAATGAATTGTCATTGAGCTTTAAGTTCTGCAGGATCTTTTGCTCAAAGCATTAAAAGAAAATACAGTGGCATAATTCAAAGGTCAAAAGTATATGGTGGAAAGTTATCAAAGTAAGTACATGTTTAATAAAGATAAAAAGATCAACCTAACAAAGGGTGCTGCAGGAAGAAGAAAAGGGTAAAGAAGAGGCTGGAAGAGCAAGGATGGGGTAAACAGAGATGATTATTTCAGGTAGCCTTCATCGTCATCACTCCTAGGGGTTCTGACCCTTCTAAGAGCCATAAATTCAGGGAGTGCCTGGTACTGCTCCACGTAAGGAGATGAGAGAAGAGGATGACAAGAGATGGATCAGTGGAAAGCAAGGGGTCCAAGATAAGTTTCTATGTGGGCTGATGTTCTGCTCTCGTAGTGTGTCGTTGCTCCTGTTCCAGACCTCATTAAGGAAGGGTCCAGGTTATCCTATAGGTCTAGCAACCTGCTGCATTGTAGGTCTTTGAAATTGATCAGGCAAAAAATCGCAAAACCAATGTACCATTTATGAATGTAGTCTAGTGGCAAAAAAGGAATAGCATAGATTTTTGGTATCTTTTATCAGAATAATGAAAAAAAAGTGATTTAGCTTTTAACATGCACGTGTCAGACCCCCCCAAAAAAATACCTGGCATTAAGTTCACAATTTGAACATTTGCCAAGTGACGCCCTTTTCTGCTTTGGACAGTAAGAACTACTCTGGTGAGGGGCAGTGTAGTGGTGTTTTTATACACCACGAGAAGGCATTGTTGGATGGTAAGGTTTCAGTGGTTAGTTCACACATAGTTTCAAAATAGTCTTCTAGCTATAAAAAAAAAAATGATTCCTGATCCATTTTAAAGATGAGCACTGCCATACACCTTGTGAATTGACCCAATAGTTTCTGTAGTTAGAGCCTGTGATTGTCTAGATGGAGAACTGCTTCATTAATGTATTTTTTGGTCTGGGTTTTGACAGTGCACCTGTCAAACAGACCCATTGCTTACAATATACATAGGCTTTGTGTCCATCCCTTTTAACCATTGCATTTCTTCGGCCAGCCTCTTTTAGCCATTGGCTGGAGACTTAGCCAATCAAGGGCTGGCTCGGTCCAGGGGTGTATTTGCCTAATACTATTAGTTGATCAGGTGTATCTTTCTGCCTCCACTGGGGTGCTTGCATTGAACTGCACGAGGGACTGCTTTACGATTACACCCATGGCGGTCTGATCCTGCTGGCTCCCTCCAGTGTGTTTCGCTCTAATGTGCTGATTCTGCGTGCATAAGCACTTTAATTTAAACCCAAACTTATTGACTTTACCAAATCTTGTTGTACATTGACGTGTGGACTTTACTGTACATTTTTGACAAGCCTGTAATGCAAGGTTGAAAAATGTAGGTCCAGAATTGACGAATCTATGCCAGATTTAAGGGTATTCAATATTGCATGAATGAGCTATGTAGGATCCCACTTCTATGATGTTGTTTCTTTATGCACTAACTATACATTTTGTATAAGAATCTCTTTCAGAAACCAGCTAAATATTGGAAACACACTTTTTTATTTTGTTTCTTAAAATCAAATCTGTATATATTGATTCAACATAAGTTACAAAGGGATGGCAAAATCTAACCAGAGCACCAGGATTGTTAAATATTTGCAGTAGTAATGTGTCAATGAAGTTTGTTTTTGGTTAGATTGCTTCTTGTGGTTTATGGTTTTGCATGCATATGTGGTGATTACGCACATAGCCTGTGTGACTGGCATTGTTTTAAGTGCTCTGCACTATGCTACATTACTTTCCTCATTAGTTTAAAAGGGTGAACCTGCTTTCCAACGTTTCTGGGTTATGTTACTTTTAAATATTGTATTAAAGGGAAATCAATATACACTCTACTCACATTAAAGCATTATACTTGAATCCAAATATTTGGGATGTTTAGACATTATTGTATTGTAGTGAAGTGTAGTTGGAAAGCCCTGGCATTAATATTGTATGGCATTGCTGCCATCAGGAGGTGTTTCCAGCAGGTTATTAATTTTGAAGTTGGTGGGAGTGATTTCTCGTCCTCATGTTTCATTATGACTTGGCATGGTAAGCAGTGCATTGCTCCTCGTGGGTTCGGATGGAACACTTCCAACTAATTGCTCACGATCCATTGTCTTGATCGAATTGAGATATTAAGTAGGTTAGAGTTTTATTATTATTTTTTGATCGTGCACACCGTGGGAATAGGACATTTCTGAGTTTTGTGGGGTTAGATATTTTGGTGCTTAGCCTCTGATCAGCATCAACAGAGTTTCAAGTTAGATTTCCTTCTCCTTACATGTGATTTTGGCTGAACGTTGGATCATTACATGGCTGCAAGAAGTGAGTTCTACAAAAAATCAATTTATCAAAATTGTAACTATCTTTATGTTACCGAGTTAAACCCAAATTGATGATTTCATATCTGTGGTTGGAACCTTGTGCCAAGTTTTAGTCCTGTTAAAAATACAAAACATGCCGCTACTTTGCACTGTTGAGTTTTATTATATAACGATTTGCTAGCATTTTATTCACTACGTCTATCAAAGTTGTGTAAATGTGTATGCACTTAATAATGCAAACTAAATGTATCTAAACTATTAACATTCTAGTACTTTAAGGGTGTCGAGAATTGTTTAAACACTAAATTTACCTATAGTTTCCCATTTTCAATATTTCTCACTTGAGTGTTTGCTTGTCTTCGGATTTTGACTTGACCCACATAGATTACTTTGGTTTTTGGCATGCTTAGTTTGAGTCACGTGGCAATCCTTGTACTTTGGTGACGTCTGTTGATGGCATGGGCTAGTGTCCTTTCTGGAAGAGAATCCGATGGTGATCCAGTTTAATACTTCCCTGTGTGTAATGTCCAGTGTCGGGCTGTTCCACAACAATGCCCCCCCAGTTCCTTACGGCAAAACAGTATCAAAGTCACATAGTTTTCCCTGGTTTTATTAACTTTTTTTTAAGTGAGTGTAAAATAATACACTGAAGAAGCAAGAACTACACAGCCGCACTTTGTTAATGTAATTTGCAGTTGTGTGTCTCTATCAAAGGTTATGAGCTGACGAGCGGCGGCTGCTGATGTGCACCAGGGATTTTTGCAACCATTGCCAAATCTCTTGTTCAGCATGGGAATGAGGTTCGCTCTACATAATAAAAGAATTGTTCAGATTGGCAGAGAGCTCATTGTTCCTATTCAATATGTCAAACCAGCGAGAATTGGCAGCGAATTAGGGAGTCCTGTATGTTTTGAACAGAGATCGTGTTTGTTACTGTTAACGCATGATTTTGAAAAAATGTGAAAGTGCTAACTTTGTTTTGCCTCCAGCGTAAGGGATTTTTTCCACACATTTTATTTAAAACATGTTTTGTGGTAATAATGGCAGTACAGACGTCATTAATTGTGAACGTACAGTTAAAACAGTAGTATGTAAGCTATGCAAATTTACAAAAGGAGACATGCAGAAATATGCACTGCGGGAGGTGCAGAAGTGGCCTGAAGCCACCAAATTCAAAGTTCAGAAAAAAGAATGTTTGTTACTTAAGTGTATCCCATACAAATCGCAGCTGCACTGTGATATACATCAATGGTAAAGTTGCAATGGGGAGGGGGTCATCTTCGAATTTGATTGATATTTTCTGGATTTGTTTGCCTGGACAAACATGGCATGGATTGTTTGGGGCCCTTCGTACCACATCCAGACTGTAGTGTCATATGGGTTAGCAATGACGGAACCCTTTTGGCTCCTGATGGACTCTGTAGAACTGTGACGTAAGTGTTGGAGTGTAGTGAAGTGAATACAGGTTTAGAATGTTGAGTTGGCAGTTACACGCACATAAATAAAGGCGTATAATACCAAGCTCTGTGTGTGGCATAGTCATTGGTGGGTGCCCAGGCTGGGGAAGATGCTGCACAGACAAGGCACAGAGATAGTTTGTCATTGTGTTTCTGTTTGCCTACTCATTCCCCAAACTGTTTGCGAGTTCCGATAAGACATAATCTTTTCAAAGGAGAAGCAATGGATTCATTGCAAGCAAAAGCTCTGCCGGGCAGTGCTCCTTCCTGACTTCGTGTTATTTCAAAGTGATGCTCTTGGGGAAACAATCAAGTTAAATGGGCATCCCTGCTTAGCCTGCCTTGGTTCCTACTTTGAATGAAAGTAACCTACATATTACACTTTCTTTTTCTCCATCTCTTTGTCTTGTGCTCTCTCTCTTTCTCACTCTCTCTTTTTGTCCTTCTACTTTTCGAGCAGTTTGCAAGCAACACTCCCTTGTTGGGTTGAAAAGCAATGGTATGCATGCATGATTGATCGACATAGTGATCGTGCACACGTATAAGCTATACAGGGGCAGAAGAGTGACCAGTATAGTAGACATCACTGGTAAGGATAACCACAAGACATACAGTGGAAAGGCTGCTGACAGGAATACTAAGGGAATCCGACCAAAGAAACTGGTGCTAAATGAGGCAAAGGCTGTCCATGGACCATAGTGGAAGGGGTAGAAGACTGACAACCGAAAGAATGGAAGGGAATGTGAAAACAGATGAGGGAGTGAGAAACATGGTATAAAGAAGCAGATGATGAAATGTGAACACCACTTCCATGATATAGTTAGTCTATCCACGAGAGAGAGAGTTAAAGCTTGAAAATGTGCGGCTGTATGTACTCAATCATAACTAAGCACATAATGGAGCTAGGTTTCGTAAGCATTCAACATACAATACACTTCCAGTAACAAAACTCACCAATTGACATAATTTAAAAGTGAGGATTCATAAGTGGTTGAAGAAAAGGCAGACTAGTATAGATATTGGAGTCCATTACAAGGAATCAGATGTAGAATCTTGGTTTCAAAATTCGTTTGGTATTTTCTAGAGAAAATGTGTTCAGAGCCTTTTGCTAGCCAAGCATCTGCTTCGTAGGTTCAGTGTTCTAGAGTGAAATATGGGTTAACGTATTTTAATGACCTTCTGCCTCTTGTACCACTTTTTCTATGAAAAACACTACTCGATTCATGCCAATGGATGCCAACGGATGCTTTACCCATGAATGAAGACATACAAATGCATTGCTGATGGTAAAGATAGGAATGCTCATTCCACTGTTGAAAGTTAGACATTGTATATCATCAAAAAAGTGTGATAAAACAGTGATTGGTGTTTTGTGAGTGTGATTAAATGAAAATGCATTAGGAGGTGAGGTAGTAAGTTGTGAAAAACTATTTAATTAGTGGTGCTTCCAAAAACAAATCGTTTATTTTATTAAATGCAGCATGCTACTATTAAGTTAAACATTGAGTTATTTTCGTAGCATGCACATAAAGCCTTTTTCTGCATTTTGAAGGCCTTAATTGATGAATGATGGCATGTGACTGTTTTCCATTAGACTAAATAAGGATGACTAGCAACTTGCATTGTGAAATTGTGCTTTTTCGGTTTGTTAATAGTGTTGTGTGTTTCAGTTTTAATGCTGGGCTTTCCAGTCTTCTGCATCTCCCTTCAGCATCTCTCAGTATTTCTGGTTGCTTCTTTGTCTCTTGTTTTAGCTGATAATTCTCTCTCTCTCTCTCTCTCCCACTCAGAAGGTCCTACGTGTGTTATGGTTCTTAAAATGTATCGCATACATTTCCAAATACTTATCAGGTTGGTGAGCTATTTTCAGCCACAGTAATCTTGTGGGTACTTGGTTTTCAATATTTTCTTCCAAATGTACTTAAAATGCATTATCAAAACATTACCGTGCAAATTTTCAAAACCCTTATATAATACGTTACTTTGTCCTAATGCCAGTTTTTGTTTCCAAGTTAAATTTATTGGATTTCCCACAATAAAAGCAGACTATAGTGTACTAAGGATAAGTAGATGTCAGACTTACAGTGAAGTAAGAGTCAACTTGATATTAAAAGTGATTCTAAGTATCAAGTTTTAGGTTTTATATATTTGATGTGTGCCAATAAAAGCAGCCCAAAAGCTAAAATATAATATGAATTATAGATGCATTTCATACATTTTCATTGAAACACGATTTTAAGATAGATCACCCTTTTTCATCATCCACTTAAAGACATTAAGATATTTCCCAACCTTTTCACAGAGTTAAATATCCTTGTGTTTCAATATGATATTAGTTCATTGACTTTTCCTGTATTCAGTTCTCTAAAACATAGTAACAATAAAAGCCTTCAAAGGGTACTTAGTACATCAAAAAATAAAAGAACATGTATGAACGTTGTGGCTGCAGAATGATCCTACAGGACAATTTAGGTTTTAGTTATCCTGTTCTTCTATCATTTCCATGCGTCGAACGTTGCTGGGTGGCTCATTTACAACTTCCATATCCACCTCCTTGTCATTTGAGATTGGATATCAGTCGGGTACTGTTGATGGAGTCCCAACTTTTCTTCATAACAATATATATAAGGAGTGGAATGCGGAAAACAAAAGAACATAGAGTTTTAAAGATCCACAAATGGGACATACTAGTAATTGAACAGTGCTGAGCTGTTTTATCAGTCTCTTATCAAATTTGACAAAGCCTTTATCAAATCACTAGAAATGTTTATGAAATAATTTTTATGCAATGGGTTGGGAGGTTTTTTAACATGATTTGACAAAATTGGAGTACACAAAAAATCCTTTATCCCCTACCCCCTCTTTTCCTTTCCCTTTTTAATCAAATTGTAACATGATACAATTATACCCAAATGAACCACAAGAAAAATATTGTTCATATGTGATGGATGCACACACTGCACTTTATGGAGTAATTTTGATGAAGTGCTAGAAGCACACACTTATTGGTTTCAATTCAAATTGTACTTTACACTGAATAGATTGAGAACTTTTAACCAATATTGCACAAGCGCACTAATCACCTTATCAACTGGTAACCTCTCCAGTAACTTCATGTGTAGATACGAACTAAGTAACATTGTGGGATGTACGGTTGCACCTGATAACAAAATGTATCATTAAGAACAATATTATCTATACCTTGTGAATGCACATATCGCGCGCTATGGGGAATGCAGATGTAATGATGAAGCATACATGTATTGGATTTAAATCAAATTGTACTTCACATTGATTGGAACGAAAACCTCTTTCCAATATGTTAATCGCATTAGTCATTTTATTTAACTGTTAGTATACCCAGTACTTTATGTGCAGACATGTTTTGAGTAACAGCACGTCTTGTTGGAATTACAGCAGAATTGAGGGGACTTTATATTTCATATTTTGTGAAAGAGACGCTGAAGAGAAAAAATCATCCCATTGTATAAATTTGAATTGATTTTTTTCTGATTTGAATAAGAGATATTTTGCACTTGCTGTCTTCAAAAAGTAAATGAATGTACTTGGGGAGAGGATGTAGCCTTACAGCTAGAGCTGTCGACCTCGACGCTGGGGAACCGGGTTCGAGTCTCTGCATGGACGCTCAACATCCTGTGATTCTGGGCAAATCACCTAATCTCCCTGTGCCTAACAAAAATGAATGTGTCCAACTGTAACGAAACTGACTGGTACTCATGTAAAGCGCTCTAATACCCGATGTCTCGGGTCTAGTTCGCGCTATATAAAACTAAAAAAAAAACTAAAAAAAACTTTACAAATGACATGCTAAAATGGCTGACGAAAATCGCAACTGTTTACACGTGAGGATTAGCAGTCTAGTTACTGAATAGCAGTAAAAAGTAATGAGGGATCTAGCGCTTGAGCACTTTAAGAGATGTTCTAGACAAGAGGACTCTATGGTCCAGTAGAGGGCTGGGAGCCGAAACGCGTAGCCCGTCCTCAATTGTTTGAATTGCACTATGGTGTGGAAAATAAACACTTTTTAAAAATGTACCTTCTGTCGCTGTGCTGTGAACTCTCTCGCCGTGTAAAGGAGCGAAGGAATCTTGTATAAGGATATATATATATATATATCTCCCCAAAAGAGTCCCAAAAAGGAAGACGCACTCCACAACCGACAACTTTCCACAGTTCTTTTATTGCCAAGCAAAACCTGGTATTTACGCTCAGATGTCTGTCTCGCCTGACGCGTTTCGGGCCTCCTGGCCCTTGTTCACAGGCTTTAGAGGAGAAAACTTTGCATCAACATTCTGGGCTCCTTATTCCCTCACACCGATTGTTTTTAATGCCCTCTAGTGGGGCCTCACAGATGAGTCCAATTCCCCGCATGCATTCTGGGAATTGTAGTGCCTCGGCGTAAATTATTACCCTCCAGTGGGTGTGCTTCATTTTTCGTCTACATTTTCATGCCTGCCAGTGGGCCTCCGAGCGCAAAATAACAGGTATAATTATGATTGGTTGTACCCGCTGTGAGGCGACGAGCAGTTCTATGCCTCTGCGGGTCCACTTTTATTGCCGTGGCGGTGCTGCCTTCACGGCAGGGCTGCCGTCATATCTTGCTTCAAAAAGAGTTCCAAAAAGGAAGACGCACGTGAGGCACAAGTATGAGTGTATGTTTATTAATAAAGGTAGAAATCTAGTAGTTTCAGCTTCATTATTTCACACATTCTAACATAAATATGGTTAAACAAAGGCGCCATGTCAAAAAAATAATAAATAAATTTAAAACAGGAATCCTTATTTTATAAGCCATGCAGGCATTCAGTTTTCAAGGTCCCTCCAGCCATCCTTGCTGGCCCAGAGATGCACTCAAGTTCTTTAGAAAATGTTAGATTGAAAGGAAACATGCTTCAAGATAACAGTAGCTAGAAACAGTCTAAATCAGGCAACCATTTCGACTCTTAATTAAATTTACACGTTGTCTTTGTCTAAACTGCATAACTTTAGTTTTCCCCAATAGTAATATCTGGTAAATATAGTTGCAATAATCACAAAACTTGTTTAGCGCATTTTGCAGGGCAGTTGCATAGACCTCTACCATCTGCGTAGAATAAAGCATTTGTTTGTCTCATTACTCCACTTTAGAGGAAAACATTGTGCTTCTTCTGAAGCTTTTGAAATATCTGAAATGTAGATAGAAAATAGTGATGGGTCTGGAGACGTGGCCTACTGCCAGTCAAGATGGCTGCTTAATCCTTCAGCGCCTAACTACACCGTGTATAAATCCCTTCATAAGCCCTACAATGAGGCTCCATCCAATTGAGTAATCATCGGCTCGCTGCTGCTGTCCTCCCCTACTGTAGTGTTAGTGCTGGTTGCGGTTCTCAAGTGCCCTGAATGAGGAGGATAGTGGGTGATGGGCCCTGACGGTGTGGAGCAGGGCACTTGTATATGCTTGGCATGCCTATAGCCTGTGTGGACTTGGCTGGTGGTCCCCTTTAGGTGCTGAGGACTTGTTTCTCTTCTTGGGCAGTTGGACTCTGGGTGCGGCTCTGGGCCTTGGTGCGGCTCTGGGCCTTGGTGCGGCTCTGGGGCTTGGTGTGCTGGCTGCCATTTTCCCTGCCTGTGCAGCCCTGTGACACTCTGGACTGGTTTGGGCTCTGGGCTGACCTGCCGGAGGCTGGGACCAGCGTCCTTTGTCTCTGGTGCTCAAAAGGGTTGCTGTCATGTGGAGGGCATGGATGCCTGCCTGGTCGCCCACGATGCTAACATGTCAACAGAGGGTAAAATAATGCAATTCTGAACTGAGAGTACACCTGTGATTTCCACTTTTGACACCGCATTATGAAATGTATTCAAGCTCGAAAATAAATATCATTATTCTCACTACTATTTTGCACAGTGCACCATCTGTATGTCCTGGCAGAATTTTATCTGGGCACAGAGGGCATACAGCACACATGAGGTCTTGCATGGAGGCCTTCTCTTTCTCTGGAAGGTGTTAACCATTTTGAACTGCAGGTTTTTAGTTACCTGCTACTTTATTGTGCCCATTGCGGTTCTTCGTTCTTCTTAGGAAATCTGACACTAAGTGAGGCGTACCTTTGAAGGCAGAATGAACACAAACTGGCATGCTGTGGTGCTCATCAGCAGAAATCAAGATCACAGCGATGGAAGATATGAAGGTCATCTTGCTTGTGCTGAAGCTAAACCCAAAGGTATCAGTTGGAAAATGGACATTGTTACCCTGCATTTAGGCTACATGGAAGAGCTCATGAACAGGCAAGGCACTTGATTACACAAATCTGAACAATACATTTATGATTTTTCAAAAACGACAAATACCTCGCTGACCCGACTTGAAAAACTAGCAGCCACATTAAGTGCAAGATGTGAAGACCTTTAAGCACCTTCAAGGCACAAATAGGTTTGCCTCATTAGTGTGGCTGAATAAACCGACTTGGCTAAACTGGAACTCCATGTGGAAAAACTCCTTTCAGACATTTTTGGTAGAGAGAACTTTTCACCATGCTTTATTGTGAAGCGAGCGCACAAATCCCTGGCACCAAGGCCACCACCGTGATTCTCCTACGTACCCAAATAATGCTCCTTAACTTCAAGGATGAGACCTCTTTCTGAGAATGGCCAGAGAAAAGAAAAATATTGAGTATCAAGGAGTTGGGATCCCCCAACACCCGTCCCACCTCCCCACCTGAATTTGTTTGTTGTGCAGGAGGCACGCAGGGCATTCACGGAGGCATTTCATGCAGCACATCTTGATTACTAAATGCTATACCCTGCCAAACTACACGTAACAGCAAAGAACCATACATACTTTGCCATGATGCCTTAAGAGGTGCTTAAATTATGTAAAATAGTTTTTAGAAGGTCACGAAAAAAAGCCCTCTGCGTACCTCATCGGAGGCGGATGGCCCTCAAACGAGTGAGTGATGTTGTGTAGATGGGGTGGTTGATTTATGCATAGCCAGGATATGACATAATTACTACTGCCATGTGAACAAGTAGTTCAATGTTTTTCTTTTCTATATGTGAAGAAAAAAAGGGGATGGTTCATTCACACTTGATATAACGTATGTTTCTGTTATAATACTCTTTGAATGAACTAAATACACATGCGTGCATGTGACTGGGAGTGGCATACGCCTCTTAATGCAATCCACATTTAGTGTTTAGAAGTTATTCTAAACTTTTGGGGACTCATGGATGCCTGCACTCTCTATTGGGGCATGCAGTGAGAGTGGTTGGGTAGGGTTATTTTCTTTATACAGTTTGTTGTGTGGCATTCAAGCATGTCTGGTAACTAACGTACCATAGCATTACGTTTGTCTTTAGGTCACATTACACAACCATGTATTGTGCAGTGATTTACTTTGAAGATACGCCATCTTAAATGTTTAAGTTGGAATGTTAGGGGCGTCAATAGCCTCAAAAAGGCGAGGCTTGTGTTGGCCTATCTTGTTAAACTTATGATTGACATAGTTCTCCTACAGGAGACACATCTTGATCCAAAAAGTCCACACAAATTTGCTCCGAAGTGGGACACCTTTAGGTTTTTTACATGCTACAGTTCATATGCAAAAGGAATGGCTATTCTCATTAGAAAGTACCTTCATTTTGCTCCAGCCACTAACCATGCTAGGTCTGAGGGCAGAACCTTTGTGGTTGCTGTATCTCTATGAGAACAAAAATGCACCATTATTAACATATATGAACTGAATAAAGAGACGAAAAAGCAAAAGAGACACAATTGATGGACGGACTGCAGAACAAATCAAAACATTCACCTCCAGTCAAGAGATCTGGGCTAAATCCATCATTCTTTTGCTCACCATGCCACCCCAGTTTAGACCCGGCCATATGCAAATCAGTCTTTACCCTGTGCCTCATGGGAACAGTCCAGCCCGAACTGCCAAGCCAGGTCCTTCCTGAACCGGAAACCAGCATTCTAGGACCGGTATTAGTGTTTCACCCCTTGTCAGCCAGGATAGCTTGAATCCAGTGGCACAGTGAGCCCGGGACCCACATCTGGGTATACCCGGCGCACTTGGGGCGAGAAAGCAAAAGATACAGCCCGAACTGCCAGGCCAGGTCCTCCCGGGACTGGAAACAAGCATCCAACGACCGGTTTCGGGGTTTCATCCCTCATCAGTCAGGATAGCTTGACTCTAGTGTCATGGAGAGCACGGGACCCACATCTGGGCATACCCGTCCCACTTGGGGTGACAAAAGCAAAAAGAACAATTGATGGACAGAATGCAGAACAATGTTATACATTCACCCCAGTACAGAGATCTGGGCCTAAATCCATCGTTTTTTTTGCTCCCCATGCCATTCCAGTGTGAACCCAGCCATATGCAAATCAGTCTTGACCCTGCACCCAATGGGAACAGTCCAGCCCGAACTGCCAGGCCAGGTCCTCCCTGGACTGGAAACAAGCATCCTAGGACTGGGTTTGGGGTTTCGCACCTAGTCAGCCAGGATAGCTTCAATCCAGTGGCAGAGTGAGCCCGGGACCCACGTCTGGGCATACCCGGCGCACTTAGGGCGAGGAAGCAAAAGGCACACAATTGATGGACGAAATGCAGAACCAATCAAAACATTCACCCCCAGTCAAGAGATCTGGGTTAAATCCATCATTCTTTTGCTCACCATGCCGCCCCAGTTTAGACCTGGCCATATGCAAATCAGTCTTGACCCTGTGCCTCATGGGAAGAGTCCAGTCCGAACTGCCTAGCCAGATCCTCCCTGGACCGGAAACCAGCATCCTAGGACCGGTTTCGGGGTTTCACCCCTCGTCAGCCAGGATAACTTGAATCCAGTGGCACAGTGAGCCCGGTACCCACGTCTGGTGTTCACAAACTTCTCATTTTGCAGTCAAAGAAAGCAAAGTGGATTATGTTACTATCTTGCTGGAGTACAGTGAATGCGAAAGGAAAGGCTGTAGGGTCTTTTTTTTTTTTGTAACGAAAAACAAAACGTTAATGCCTGTACATGAACTGTACACAGTCAGCAGTTAAGAAAGCAAAAATGAGGCACATTTTTGGGGAATTCTGAAGTGTCAAGCAAAGATTAAAATGGCATAAAAAAAGCAAGAGACTTTTACTTGGTGATGCACAAATGATAATTATTCAGAGACTGTCGCACATTAACATTTGTCATTCACTGATTTGCACACATAATTTGTGTGCAATATAGTTTTATCAGTAAAACTGTATGTCTGCACAGTATTAGTGGCCATTTCAATGGAAAATGTACTGCCGGTAAATGACAGTGCACTACCACTCGATGATTTAGTTAGGTTAAAAAATCACCCTGGTTTCCATTAAAGCTAGGTGGGTTGTGAAAGTTTGTTCTAAAAACTGAGCCGTGGTTCATAAAGTTTGGGTAGCACTGGTCTACTGTATGTTCCAAGAAGAGTCTGCTAATGTAAATAGTTTGTTTTAAACAGTTAGTCTGTCCACATTCTATATAAAACCCAAGCTGTTAAGTCTAGTTTAGCCATATTTCAGTTAATGATGAAAACATGCTCTATCCTCCTTTGTAACATGTGTTCCTTCTAAATTCAGTTTTTAGGCTCTGGGTTCCTATCCAGTTCATATCATTCATGTGTAGACCGTTTCTCTAAGTTGAACCTCTCTTCCAAAAGCTATTATTTTCATGTACAACTTTCACATTCACTTTTCCCCCTCCTATTTCTAACTTAGAAATTATCGTGTGTAGTATTTTTCCGTTACCAGTAATTTTGGAGGTATAAGGATGTGTTTCATACCTGTAGGGAACAAATAATAGATACTAAAAATCCAGCTTGAAAAATCTTTATAAACGAAAATCCTATTGATTTAAGCCTTTCATTCAGCTTAAGGACATGTCTTTGGCAAAGTGTCCTATTGACATTCATTTAAATAATGAGTTAAACGAATCACTTAAATGCCTATGTTGTAGATTTGTCCTTTTCTTTTGATGGAGCTCGCTTCTTCCACCCTTCTTCCACGGACACCCCTCCCTTCAAGTGGAACATTCCTCCAGAGGCTATTTAGAACGTTGACACCACATGTCAGTGAGATTGCTGTAAGGAGAGAATAAAGCCACGAATTTTACTGCACCGGTGATTCCTTCAATAAACGACTTCCTGTTCTCTTCCTTTCTCTATGGTCAGCTGCTTCACAACCTAGAAGTAACTAACATTGCCTGAGTTGCTATGGTGATGATAAAGGTTTTATGACCTTATAGAAATTCTACTGACAAACATTGAGAACATTTTAGAGGTACTCTTTCAATCGGCTCTAATCTAGCCAATATTTGGGACAAGCTCAGTTGCTCACGTCATGATATTTGGGCTTCATACGCATTTCGGTGGCAACATTTATTTTGTTAAATTATCATACCTGTTTTCTTTTGATAATTAGGAGCAGGATGAAATAAAAAAAATGCAGTGTCTCCTTTGGGTTCATTTATTTTTCAAACTCGTGATTCTGAATTGATTTGTTGTTCCTGACTGCAAGAAAAAAGGCAACCATTGAGCACATCTTAAAACTGTTGTATTGATTTAGTGGGACATTCTGTCTTCACGTGAAAGAAAATATCCTATAACAAGCATATTCACCACATCGATTATAGTTGCACTCTGTAAACCTAGTAGGGAGCAGAGTGGAAATGAGTTTTTGATTTACAACTGAATTTATGAAATTTTGTTACCTTGATGGAGTCCACGTTTTCTCTGAAGTTGTCTCTGAAAGGCATTGGTAACTTTATTTGATGGACGCTCAAGGTGAAATGTGCAATTGTGACTGACAAGACGAACAAATACCATCATGAAAAATAAAATACATAGTAAGATTTAAGCAAAGAATGAGCGCATGCTTGCCATCAAAGTGATAGTTATTAACTAATGACTGGTCCTGTGGGGACACAAAGATTAACCCTGGGGCACCTACGAATACTTTCCCAGTTTATGTAATCACTGCATAACCGAGATTGGGGAGACTTTAAAGAGCTTCTACCCACCTCATCTAACCCGCACATTAATGTGCTCCCATAAACCTTTTGCCACACTCCGTAACACTCTGAAGTGATTGAAAGGTGAGTGCTTAATTATTGACTGATTAAATAAATGCCTATTTTTGTATTCCTACGCCTGAATGGCGTTTCTTTTTGGGCCTAACAGCTTTGTTTTGAATAAGTGCTTACATTTACGGGCTCGAGGATGATTTTTTAATGCTTGTATATACCTCAGTACTTCTCCTTCAATGTCTTCTTCCAACTTTTCTTTTGTTGGTTCTCTCATATATAGCTGTACCTGAATTCTATATTCTTTCTGCTCATTCCTGAGCTGGACAACAGCACAAGTACACCGGCTTTAGACTTGGAACAAGCATTGGCAAAGCCAATAGGTTGCGCATGCGCAAAATTAATTGCGGTTGTCAACACGACTCATAACTTGATATGCAGGCAGAGCATCAATAAATCAATGTCCAATCAAATACTTGTCTATGATTTAAATGAAGTATTTTTATTCTAACTCTACGCATGCAAAAGTAAATTACATTCAAAAAGCAATAACACAATCCCCTTGAAGTCTGGGCTCTAGTAGTTGTCAGGCCAGTCCCTGTTCTCCCACCTCTAGTGTAACGGGTTCAGTGTTATTCCCCATGCACTAATTGTCCCATCCAAGGAATGTAAACTGATAGGCCATAACCAAGAGTTTTTCCCTCGGACTCTGCAAGTACGTTCAGATCTTAGAGTCTAGGGTTCAACAACAGCAATGGTGGTAGGTCCTCCTCGCCAGAGGTTGTTCTCCTTGCTCCAACGGGGTCCCATGGAGTCAGTCCACAATATGCGGTTGAGTTCCACCTTGGTCACAACGGTTTCCCGGCCTCGAGTGATGACCCGGACCTCTTGCTTTAGCATCTCCAGCGCCCCCCTGCTGGCATACGGTGTATTCACTCCGGCCTTCACAATCCGGTCACACTAGCCTCGCGTGGATAGTCACGGTGGCCCCTCCTGGCATACGAGGTTGCTAATCAAATTCAGCACACTGGCAGCCTCTGATTGGTGCGGGGACGGGTTCTTCCTGCTACAGTCTTTAATCCATGCCCTCCTGGCATATGGGGTTGCCCAGTGAGTTTGACAGATGGATAACAGTCCGATCAGTGCTGGTAGCGGGTTTCTCCCTCCGCACTCCTCTAACTCAGTTCATGGCAGCCCCTCCTGGCATACGAGGTGGCCAATTAAGTCCAGCACAAGGGCTATGGCCCCATAGGTGCAGGACTGGATTCCTCACACCTTGCACAGAGAGCCCTCACGCCAGGTTTCTCTTCTGAACCTTGCTCCCTCCAACTTTCTCCTCTTCCTCATGGGCATACCATTCTTTATCAAGCAGGCAGGTGCTGGTGCTCCAGGTTGGAAGTCTTGAAGAGCTTCCCCTCTTCACACAGCCTGGCTAGCTGCTCGGCAGATGATAGAGTATGGGGTCTTGGAATCCCCTACTTATAGTTCTTTTCCAGACACAAAAATGTGATTTAGGGTCTGGACCTTTGAGGTTTTTATGTTTGGGTTCTGCTTCTTTGAAATGGATATCTCTCCCCTTTATTCTTCCTCCCGAAGGATGTCCGTCGTCACAGCAGGCAGGACTCCGAAGCTGATTAACCAACAACAAGATTCATGGGAGTGACCAGAGTTCACGCCTGTATGTTAGCCACAGTGATATGTGCATCAAAGGCTAATCCTGGGCCCTCAGCCCTATTCTTTATGATTCGCTTATCAGCCCCCAACTCCCTCTTCCTGAGATGTGTCCAGGCCCCTTTCCTTGTGATCTGTCACTGAAGCAAAGAGCCCTTTGAAATGCACTGAGGGAGCCAGGCACTTCTCTCACCCAGTGCTTGTCCCACCCAGCTTACAGTAATGCAGCAATACACAATTCTGTTTTGGAGAGCTTCCTCTACTGCTCATGTTTTCACCAGGCAGGCTTGGGCTTCCAAAATGGAACCCAAGGTCCTCCATGTTATGTAGTTATGCAGGCACTTCTGCACTCCGGGTGCATTCACAGCACACTCACTGCCTAGTACTATTTTCCTCATGTATTATGCTACCACCAGCATTCCTGCATGCAGCACACACACTCAGTCTATGACACTGTTCAGTACAGCAGTCTCTCTGTACTGCACCAGTGTATGTTAGTTTAAAAGCACATCCTGCCAGCAAACACACATTTACATTATGCAGACTGTGCTATACTTCACCCTAGGTGTAGTGTATTCCTTGTGAGCACACATGCCCTCAGCACGTTTTCATCATGCGCACACTTCCACAGCAACCTGATGTAGGCCACGGGTGAACCTGATGTAGGCCACGGGTGAGTTAAACACACAGCAGTGGATATTTTAAAGGGTGAGTTAGCCTTTAGGTTTCACTCCAGTGACACTTTGTAACAAGCATTGGCATAGCCAATAGGTCTCGCTTTTGGGACCTTATAAGTATTTAGTTATGCAGCACAATATCCTTGGTGCAACAACATCAACTGTTGCATGGCTAAACACTTATAAGGTCCTAAAGCAGACCTATTGGCTATGCCAATGTCTTGTCTCTAATGAGCAGGGAGCCTTCAATCTAAAGTGCTCGTCTATGAACTATGAATTCAGATTTGGAAAGAATGAAAGATAATGAGGGAGAAGATGAAAGGTGTGAATATATAGAATGGTTTACACAGCTGCCAAGGTTTCAGATTGCTATGTGTGACATTTTCATAATTTTAGTTGAATTATGAGTGACATTTAATGACTGAGTGACACTTTCTCGCAGCGCAAAATCAAGCAATGAAAATGAGGGAAATAGGTATAGGCTGAATAAATAAGACTTTACGCAAATGAGTACAGCGTCTTGTTAACAAAACTGTAAATATCACAAATGAACTCCACTCAAACACTAATAAAATCATTAACCCCGAGCGGCGCCCCGTTGCTGCGCTGCTACCTGCCCAACCCTGCAGGCATCGGCACACATCAACATGACCCACCGGCTATCACAGAGGCTCTGCTGACTTTGGTGACACCACTGGCACTGAAAGTAATTGGACAGGCAGCAGCACCACATATAGTCAGTCACAGAGTGACTCAGTGACCCCGACCGTCCCAACACGAGTTGGTGGGCTTTATGTCACGTGACTTAGAGAGACTAACTTCAGCTGTAACAGGGCATGCTGTACCCTCGGCCCATAGTTGAACCAACAGTACGCATTTTATGTGCAGAAACATCTTTCTGGCATCCTGATGCCCTCAGACATCCCGAAGACTCTGCCCGCTGAACCCCACAATGGAGCAGCACCAACAAAGGCAGCAGTTAGGGCTATCAGAAGCAACAACGTTTAAGTTAGGAGGGGCACAGTTTACAAGTAATCCAAAGAGTAAAACACAGTTACCTCTTTCTTTGCGTTGTGTTCCGACCGCCGTCCGCTGCAATCGCCGATCACTGCTGTGACGTGAAGCTCGGCTGTAACTGAATTATGCACGGCACCGGTCACATTACATTTTTGACTGCACACAGCAGCCCGGGCCGGTGCGAGAAGCAGAAGGAGACAGCGCTGCACGCACCATAATTAAAGCCCCACCGCAAATTCTCCCATAACAAACTCCCCGCCTTTGGCAGCAGGACGTCACGTCTCCCCCCGTCGCGGCGCAAGGCGTTATAAAATAAATCAACTTAATCTGACCGGTCTGTCCCGCCCCGGCTGTGACGGTAGTAGCCATTTGGCCTAACAATGAAGTCAAGCTATCTGAGAGTGGCGCCACAGGAAATAATTAGATACAATGTAGCAGTGAGCTGCCTGCCAGCAGCAGTCTTAGCTCAGCTACAAGCACCAAACCTGCAGGATCTTGAGCAAACAGCGAGAGAGGAAGTTGGCTCTGTCGGCCCAAAGCCGGTAGTTCTGACCGTTTGGCCTCATCCTCTCCCCGTCGCTATATCTTCTTGCGTTAGCAACTGCCTGCCTGAAGAACAAAGTCAATGATCATATGGCAGCTGTTTTGTCCCTCTAGCTTGACACGTCATCACGAGTGCCGTGCATGATGGAACGAAACCGAAACTTAAGGAGCTGCTTAAATATAGCAGCGGTGTATATTCACTCCGGTCCTGCAGACGTGAATGGCTGCAACGATGTTTTGAAGGTATGGTACTCTATTTCAAACGATTTCTCTTTCCAGTTATCAGTATTACAGAATACAATGTATTTGCTTGTGCTTCTCGTCTTTGACAGCCAGGAATTAACATTTACTGCTACAGATGGAGTGTGGAGACTAGGTTCACGATGTTTTATGATATTGGCGATAATAATGCAGCCCCAATCACAGCCAATTGTTTATAGAATTGTAAACAATGAAGGAAAGAAATAAGCGGAAGGAAGTGTTAAAGAGGAGCTAAGTGACTGAGAAAGAGAGATCGGAATGACAAGCCCGCGAGTGGTGCGCGCGCACCACAGAGGAGCGGGGGCGAGCGAGCGCGGCAGCCTGCTCAGCTGACGAGACGCTCAGCTGACCAGACGCTCGTGCGTCGTGGCTGGCCTTTGGATGTGTACGCGCGGCAGACATGTGTTTCCACTTATCGCGCCCGCGTCTGGGCACAATAATTGGAAACATATGTTTGCCGCGCGTACCCATCTCAAAAAGGCCAGCCACGACGCACGAGCGTTTGTTGGACTGCTTTTCAAACTCGCTTACATTAAGTCTTCGCCTCTAAGCAGCGCTTGCGCGCTACTCGAGGCTCGACCTAAAAAGGACCTGTTCACTACTATTGATCACTACACTGTATGCTGCAGCCACCGCGTTTGCGCTGTTTAACTCCTGGTGAAGGCGATAGCCTTCCACCCCTATGAAGGTAGCGCTTTGGGCACCCCTTCCTGTCCAACAAGACCATAATTTTTGAGACGGGCCTATGTCCGGGCGCACACGCATGATCTGTGTTCTCCTATGACAAAAATCG
The DNA here is from genome assembly GCA_963921515.1 of Calotriton arnoldi. Classification (NCBI taxonomy): domain Eukaryota; kingdom Metazoa; phylum Chordata; class Amphibia; order Caudata; family Salamandridae; genus Calotriton; species Calotriton arnoldi. The sequence continues at coordinate 255,861 of CAWUFW010010155.1, forward strand.
GCATTAGGGATCCAGACCACAATACAGTTGGGCACTCTGGGCCAGGGTACACGTCTCTCACCATGCAGAGGACTTTTCCGTCCCATCAGCGTTCTCTGAGGTATTGTATGGCTGCAAAATGTGATCTAACAGGCCTTTCTGTGAACTGCTCCCAGTACCTTTGAAGAGCAGTGGCCGTATTATTATACAGGTATGCATTCGTTTATGAAAGAGAGGCTTCAAACAGATGTTGTCATTAGGAAACTTTTCTTCACAGGCCATAGCTAAACGAGATGAGGGGAGGAATAGAAAACAGCCAAGAAACAGATATATGTGGAGTGAGGCAAGCAGTGTGTGTGGCTAATGCTGCGATTGGCGGAGCTAAAATAGTTCTTGGAGACAGCATAATGGGGAAGCGAACAAAAATGTATCATAGGGATTTAGCTGGAGAGTTTGAGGAAAAGTGACTGAAGGCAGAGGTCTACATGGATTGAGGTGACGAACTAAGTGAAGGAGATGACGAAACTGAGCTTAGAACAACAATAAGATAAATGGATCGTAGAGTATTGGCAGGTAAAAGGATTTCGGAGCAAACAGTGAAGAAAGACGATAACATTATGGGATAGTTCAGAGAGCTGGGGCGGGGGGGTGTATATAGGTGGAGACGAGGACTCAGTGGAAGGAAATACGTGGTAAAGAACAAACACAGCTGTTAATGAGGGGTATGAGCGAAGGAGCGAGCCGGGTAGAGGTGTTAGGTAAGCATGAACAATTGGATAGTTAGAGAAGAAGGGTGAAAATATCGGGTGTAGGCAGGGCAGAGGAGAGGAGTGACTTGATGTAAAGGAAGAGAACGACTACATATAGTTTGAGAGTGAGGGAACCGGTCTAGGTGCAACAAGATGAGTTTAGCTGTTGGTAGATGTGAAAAGGAAGATAATTAAAGACCAAGAAAAAATACAAGCTTTGTGAGAAGGATGAGGGATGGGACACTGCAAAGAGGGTAGCCGTAGATGAGGGGGGGGGGGGTGAAAATAGAAAAGTGTGAGCAAAGGAGAAGTATGAGAGGAAGATAAGGCGATAACTGCTTAGCAACAATATAAGCCTTCATTTAAAAGGTGGCGAAAAAGCAGCAGCGTTGTAAAATGTTATGGTAAGCGATCTGCAGGACATTCTCTACATCTTTGGTTCCCTCGGTATAACAGGAGCTATTACAAAGCAACAAGGTGTACTGCTCAAAGTTTCAAGATCTACCAACAGTAACATCAGTACCTCAAGTTGTTTCTCATATTTTCCACAGAACCTTTAAAAGCACCCAGTATTTTTTTCACCACAGCTGTACGTATCTTGTGGGCAGTGAGTGTTTCAGTTGCACAGGAAAAAGGTTGGAGGCAGAGAGGAGGTAAGAAAAAGGATGCAGATGGAGCTGGGCAGGTGAATAAGAAGTGAAGTGTGAGGAAGAAAATGTGATTGTACGCGAGGCTGGCGAGAATGATTAAGCAGCTAGGCAGGAGGTGGTGGGGGAACGGGCAAGCAATTAGGAGAGGGGGAGGAAGCAATAATAAGGGCACAATAGCGAGTAGGGTAGGGTGCTAGCAACAATGTGGGACGAGCGACAAGGAGGAGAGAGATGGCTTGCAGATGCACTCAAATGGAGTGCTAGATAGTAAAAAAAAATTAAAGTACCTTTTGGGGTGCGTAGCCAGTGGAGAGACACTGGCCACTAGCCTCTGACCAGAAGCTGTTCTTGGGCCATGCTCTGCGACATTGACAAGCAAAGCGGGCAAAAATAGGAAGACGTGCAAAGTGAAAGCGGAAGACGTGCTGACCAGTCAGAAGCATGAAAATTAGTTCAACGTTGATTCTAACAAATGGTAAGTAAAGATGAGTAATGGGCGGGTTCTAAGCCCCTTTTAAGGTTTTTTTTTTCTTTTTCTTCAATACAAGAGATCACGGCAAGCATATTGCAAGCCGTGTGCACGCGAAACCTAAAAATTACTTGTGTAGTTAGTGTTTGTAGTCCTGGGGATAGAAGCAGCAGGACTAATGTGACAATCTCCCGTCGTCCATCTTACATAGCAACAGAAAAACTGTTGAAACCACCATACTGAGATCTAGAAACAAATGATGTGGCTGACATTGACAAGTATGAGGCACGGAAACGAAGGAACTGTAGCTGATACTACTTAGTCCAGCTTTAGAAGGGCTTGTGGCAGAGACTGACCAACTCTTCTACCTTGTCTGGCACAGGCTTACCACTCATGAGGAATAGGAGTGGATTAACCAAAAATGAGAATGAAGGAGAAAGAGTGGATCAACTCTAGCCTGTCCATAACCAGGAAACGGACGTCCTGATAAACCAGTTTCCACAACCAGTCTGCTCCTAGCAGATAAACACAAAACCGTGTGTAGTTGCCCGTCATATTGTTTTCGCAAATGTAAACAAAAAGCTCACAAACTGAGCAATGGGAATTGTGTGTGTGCTCGATGTTTTTTGCTTAAGATCGATTTAAATTGAATGAAATAAACTTCCACTAAGCGTGCAAAACTAATGCAAAGATCAGGGAAATCTGTTTTATACCCATGTATGGTTAAGTAAATACTGAATATACTGTGTGGCACTGCAGGCATATTCAGTACTGTGTGTTACCAGTGAAGATTAACACTTGGGATGACATGACATAGAGATGTCGCTATGTATCCTGCCTCCATTCATCGTTGCGTGTTTAGAAGGTCATTTCATGTTCCATTGCCTTTGCTGCTGTGAAGTATGCTTGTTTCACTGCTATGTGCTGGCTATTGGCGTAAACAGAATTGTTGCTGAGGCTGATGCTTCAGCATGTCAAGGGACTAACATAATGGCCTGCCATTGAGAATGTACTGTGCAACCACACCATTACCTCATCCCTTAACTTGATTGAACCGCTGCTCGTGAATGCAGGCATGCAGAGCTTTTAAAGATGCTGCAGTCGAGAGACTGATAAAAGCGTGGTTCTTTTCTATTTTGTACATGTGCTTAGATGACCTTTGTTTATTAACTAAAAAGAGTTGCTCCTGGTAATATCCACTACCTTTTTCCCCTCCACCAGGCACGTTTCTTGACCTCGTGTTTGAGTGTTGTCTGAGCAAAAGTGGTACTGTAGCACAATCCCATTTGGTTGTTTATTAACCTGATTAATGAATGGTTACGCATTCAAAATGTAGCTAAGTCCATACCATATCAGCAAGAATCGTCGCTCTATTCAGTATTGTACAAAGCCTAACCAAAGACAAAATGACGTACGTTTAGCAGATTATTAAACTCCATTCCTTCGGAGACTTGATAGATACTGCATCCATTCCAGATCGAAGTATTTATCAATTTGTCACTATGTAGCAGACACCTTCTTCTATGCATTAAAATAATTTGTGGGTGTTTTTTTGGCAAAGCGTGTAATTGGGTCTTAGGTGTAATGTCTAGATCCTGAAAACTTTATAATTCTCTCATATGATCCCCTCATACTTTACCCGGGTTCTTTCTAAATCTAGTTTGATATATCAGCCTAGAGGCATATCAGATCTGCCTTAATAGTATCGAAGTGAATTAAAAAACAGAGAAGGGGGAAAAAAGCACTTCCTAAGAACCTGATATTTAATTGACCCTTATTACGTGTGAGTGCATTTTAAAAAGTTCTGGAACATATCTTAGTTTTAGCAAAACAAGAAAATTGCTGGCATGCATATGTTTGCAGAAAAAGTAAGAAATCAACCATTGCAAAAATAAATATAACAATATGAAATGAAGGCAGAAATAAAAGCTGAGATTGTCCTACCAGTTCCCACTCTGAGATGCACTACTTTTTAGCTAGATGTGCACAAGTCAAATACCATCACTCGCAGTGAAAACAGCTGATGGCTGAAGTGATTTGACCCATTGCGCCATGCTGTAGTAGGCAGATGGTGTGTGTGTGTGTGTGTGTGTGTGTGTGTGTGTGTGTGTGTGTGTGTGTGTGTGTGTGTGTGTGTGTGTGTGTGTGTGTGTGTGTGTGTGTGTGTGTGTGTGTTATATATATATATATATATATATATATATATCCCGCATTGTATAGAATGCCTAGGTAATGTATAGAAGGCCTGAAAATCAAATGTCAAAGTATGAAATGATTGATATTTTATACATTGCCTAGGCATTGCATACTTTGCCGGATTTTCTGCCGGCAAAGTATATAATACCCCTAATCCCGCCATTTTAATCCCGCCCGGCAAAGTGTGAAATCCGGCATTCTATAGAATGGCTAGGTAATGTACAGAATAGTTTTGTTCTTTCACTTTCAAATGCGTATTAATTAATAAAGGCTTCTCATCTTGTGCCCTTTTAACACTTTGCGTAAATGGTACTGGTCATTCTGTATAATGCCTAGGAATTGTATACAATGCCTAGGAAAAGTATGTAACATTTTCCCCAAAAACTTATATTTCATAGTTTGCTGAAAACCATCAGGCATTCCATACATTACCTAGGCATTCTATACAATACCGGGATTTCACACTTTGACGGTAACACATATATATATATATATATATATATATATATATTACATTAGGACCTAGTTTCCAAGCCGTTTTTGACTTGCCTATATTTTTGTGCCGTTTGACGAATCTTCACAAAATGTTCCCAAAAAAGTTTCAAGTTGGGTCTAGTTGTGCATTGTAAGTTTCAGGGTGATCCGTCAAGCTTTTCGCATGTTAATTCCCATAGGGATTTTAGACATAACTACAGCCCAAACCACTGGACTGAATTACACCAAATTTGGCAGAAAGGTAGCTCTTGGTTCAGAAAGCGTCCTTTTTGTTATTTGGTTTAAATCCACTCAGTAGTTTTAGAGTTATTAAAAGAAATCCAAATGTGTATATCTAGAGGCGTGAACCATCCCGATCTTCTGCAGAGATCTGATTGGCTGCAACACTTCAACAAGGAATTGTTGGCAGCCGTCTTGGGACTCGGCCTCAGCCAAGTCCCAAACAGAAAGATTTTTAAAAAACTAAAGAAAAGGGGCAGGGTAGGAATACCCTGAACCACATAGCCTTAGTGCCGATTTGCCCTTGGAACCACGCCAGGGCAAAAAAGCATTTTTTATTTTTTTTACATCTAAATCGAAAATTGTGACAGATTTGCAAATTCCACCTCCCTAGGATTTGTGATTATTATGGATGGGGGGTGCACGGGCCCCCCTCCACAGGCTCAAGGGAGCCCCGGGGACCACCAACTCCCCGGGCCTTATTTTTAAAAATAGAGGGTGGCGGCGTGGACCCCCCTTCTTGGGGGTGTTTTAAGCCCTGGGGACCACCAACTCTTCGGGGCCAGCAATTAAAATAGATGTATGATGGGGGCCGTGTGGCCCCCCTCATGGGCCATATTCGGCCCGTGGACCACCACCTCCCTGGGGTTGGCCTGTGAAAATGAAAGGGGGGGCACGTACACCCCCCCCCCCCGGAGCCATTAATGGCCCTAGGGGCCACCACACCCCAGGGCCGGCTCCTGCTATCTCCTGAGGTGCCCACCCTCGGGAGACAACTATTTGCTTTCGCTTGGCGGGAGCTGTCGCGGCAGCAAATATAACTCTTCTTCCAGCAAGCGGGAGCTGTCAAACTGCTCACGCTTGCTGGAAGCAGAGCTTTCATCTGTTTCAGGGAAACAGATTAATCAAATGCTCCCACACACATGGAGCTGCATTTCTAGCCGCTCCCTGCGTGCAGGAGCATTGCTGGCTCCCGCAGAAGGTGGGGAGCTGGCTGGGACCGCGGGAGCCTTGAGGCTCCCCCCCGCGGACCCCATCGTGCACACTGGGTGCCCTGGCTAGGAGTATGATACCCAGAGACACATGGCTGGGCCCCGGGGGATGGAGTCCCCGGGACCGAAATTGGCCCGGGAAGGGGGCCCACGTGCCCCTCTCCCATTTTTATTAAATATATATATTAAGGCTGGGTCCCTGAGGATTGGGTCCCTGGGGCCGAAATCGGCCCTAAGAGGGGGACCGAGTGGCCCCCCTCCCCATTGTATTTTGGCTGGGCCGCAGATGTCATCAGTGGTGTCACTGACCAGGTCATGAGTGATGTAATATGTGAGGTCCTAAGCAGTGCATTGCAGAGGCGTAAGTTATAGTTCACTCAGGTAACTATATCTGCTGAATTTCACTTGTTTTATACAAGTGAAATCTGAGTCTAACTATAACGTCCCTGTACTCTTTTTTTTTTTTTCTTCAGTGAATATATATATGTGTGTGTGTATATATACATATGGTCATGTGATCAAGGACCTTGGTGGTTCGAAACGCGTCATGCGGCTATGCACTGAAAAATAAACGAAGATTGCACTCATTAAGCGGAGTTCGTGCCTTTTTTGGTTCTGAGCAGTGGAACTTGGGAGAAAAGGAGTACGGAGGATGTCCATGTTTTACCCCAGTGGGTGTGTTAGGAGCTGCCCAATTGGATGGTTCATGGCAAGGCTTCGACCTGGGCAGCTCCTAACACACCCACTGGGGTAAAACATGGACATTTTGAAGGTACTGTGGTGCCCATTGTGGTTTTATTATAAGGGTGGACTACAAGGACCAAGATTCATTGCGCATACGCCCACCGGGGCGGGGATATTTAATGCGCGTAGCTCACCTGAGCCGTTGTTTCCTTCTGGCCAGTGAACAAGGGCGCGAGTACGCCCGAAACGCGTTTGGCTATGTTATTTGTGTGAGGAGCGCCAGGCTGTTTGCTTTTGTCATCCCCAGAATAAATGGACTGAACCTGCCGTGTGCGGCTTTCTTACTTGGAGGCAACTCTCTTTTTTGTGATATATATATATATATATATATATATGTGTATATATATATATATATATATATATATATGTGTATATATATATATATGTGTATATATATATATATATATATATATATATTGTTCGTGTGTTTTGGTATGATTGTTTTGGAAAACATGAAGCTGGCAAGATAGCTAAAGCTGTCTCTAGGTCATACTTAAAATGGCTTCCCAGTTCTCCCCTCAAGCATAAAGGAGATCAGTGAAGTGAGACTAGAAGGTGTAGTACTCAAGTAAAGACTTACTAAGGGGAGTGGACCAAGCAAATTAGCAAAGTGTAAGTGGAAATCATTTCCCTTTTACCATAAGACTTGTAAATGGTATACATTAACTATTGTAGGAGGTAATACCTCCAAGTGAGTAGGAAGTTAGTATATCAACCCTAAGCATTCTGTCAAATGAATGGGCATCCGCTGTGGAATTAAGCTCATTTCACATAATATACAGGAACACCGACAAAAATACATATTAACCTAATTTGAAAATATATATGAGCAGAAGTGGTTTTGCCCCATAGAATTTGGACCATCTTCAGAGGTTGAAGAGCCAAGGATAAGGCTGAATTGTCTAAATTGCTTATTAGTGCTTTCATATGTGTTAGTATTTATAGAGTACAAACATAGCTTGAGAGCAAGGCAGCGCTGAACAGGCAAGGTGGACCCTTGGGAGATAAAATAATTGGTGGAAGGTGAAAGGTAGACTGTCACATCTGAGGTAGTGCTCCAGCTTTTTTTCTTAATTGTAGGAGAGTTGGTGCTAATCTGATGTTAATAGAGATGCTGTTGTGAGTTTAAACTGAGAGCATGAGATAGCAGGGCATAGGTTTGTAAATATAAAGTATTTAATTAGGAGCATCATTTTATCATTGTTTAATACTGATGTCATTTTTCAATACTTAACTAGACTAAGAACTAATCTCCTAGGTGAGCCTCCTATCGTGGATTGCAATTCAACTAAAACTAGGGATGATGGTTCCTTTCTGCTTGAATTGTATTGCAAAGCAGCACAATAATTCAAATAGTTTTAATTACAGCTCCTCTCCTTACTCAGAGGCCCTTGCAGGTCCTCCTTTTTCTGTACAAAGGGAACATAGCTAGCTACACAGCAGAAATGTCTCCTGTGCTTTTTGCCTCAATTATGCCATTCAAATGCAGGGCCTGACTAATACATCTTGAAGCCTCTTTTATTCCTCTTTGGCCGGTAATGAGCATTTCATCCTTGAACTTTCATGTAGTCACGGTTGTTGGTGTTGGGATTTTAGCCTTTAATGCAATCAGCCTCTGTGTCTTTGTCAAAAACGTGGTTAATGCATACAAATATTGGTCGCACTCATCACTACATAAATTAAACAGTTTGTTGTAATTTGGGGCTCGCTTCTTAGTGAGCCTATGTTGACATCAGTTGTCAGCTGTATTGTAGGTTAACACCCTGGACGAAAATGGTAAGGATGTTATAACATCATTAGGATATACGTGAAGATCGATTTCTTTTGTCTTCGTTTCCTCCCTCTTTTGCACAGTAGAGAATTCGGAGAGTATTCAGTCTTAGTTGCCCTCTCACTGTCATCGACTTGTGCAATAACCTTTAGGAGCTGACTACATGTTTGAGCAGTCTGTAACAAAGTATTTTGTTTATGTTCTTTAACTCGGTATCATTCTGTATATCTTTCTTCCAGGAACTGGTACAAGAAACACCCTCTCAATGCCGCCTCAAAGGCGTCCCATCGGGTTGCCATTGAGACAACGATATAGTGGGAAAAATGTTGATTTGCTCTTTGATCTTATCTCTGTGGATGGAATTGTGAAGCTCTTAACTGCTGCAGGGTTCATTTCCCAGTGTTGCATCAACTTTCTTCCATTGGATGCTTTCATCCACAGCAACTTAACGTATATTTGTAACAAAACCAGTTATTGCCAGTTTTGCATCTTTTCCCCTGCCAAATGTTTTGTGATTGCAATGCCTCCTAATGGTTCAATTATCATTAGTTTTCCTAGAACATTTTTTAAATGGTAACAACGCAGTGTTGAAATTATATTTAAGTATTTTAGGATCTTACAGAAAGATAATTTTGAAGAGCATGTTTTCCTAATAAACCATGAATTCTGTAACTAAGTCTTGTATCCACAATTAGTTGGTATAATGGGTGAAAAGATCATATATAAACCTTGAACCTATACATGTCTAAAACTAACCAAAAATTCAGGAAAAGATCCGTTGTGTGTTTGATAGTATTAGCATCTGTGATTTTATTTCATCAATTTGAATGTATTATAATGTTTAGCTCATAGCACCGCTGTGTGGCAGATTTGTCTGAGAAGCATGTAGAGGAACCAGATCCAGCACCGGAGGCTTGATTAATGTAACTTTTAATCTAATTATTGGACAGTAATTTAATTGGCATAGGTAACGGCATAAAGTATGCATAACATATAGAAGCTGATTTAATTGAAAAAACCCAGAGGTGTTGGTAAAGTGGTAGATGAGAGGTGTCTCTCTTTAAAAAAAAAAAAAAAAAAATAGGAATGCCCATAAAGCCTATCAGTATCTGGCAGATCTGTGAACAATTCACTTGCCTTCAGATTCACACTGAAAGGCACCTCTAAATAAAGTGCCAACAATGAATCTCTTGCATGATTCGATAATCCTGCTGATTAAAATGGTATCTCAGATATGGGTGGACCTATACGATCCCAGCGTCAGAAACTACAGGAATGATTTGTGCTGTATGTTTTTGTTTACATTTTTTCTGCTAACATTTAGGAAGCATACATTCATTGTCCCTGTGGAGCCATGCACCTATAGAAACATAAGCCTGCAATTCATCCTTCTCGGGTATACACCGTGGGGAATCCATAGTGGGCTAATCTAGGTTTCCCTCACAATGTTTTCTTACTTTTACGTCCTATTGGTTGTAAAGTCTTGCTTAATGAGACCCTTCCTCTTCTTTCTACCGTGGTGACAACCTGACTTGACCTGGCTAGTCGTTTTTGAGCACCTTTAAATGAAAGTAAATTTGTCCATTAGGCAAGGGAGATGGATTTCTCTCATTATTGCAGTGCAAATCCGCTCATAAAGTTGTAAAATGCTGTGTGGCTATAAAATGTATCTAATGTGATGGCTTTCTAGAGGGAATCTTAAATCAAAGAAACTCGTACATCCAGTCAAGGGAAACCTGTGAGACTAAGTTTGTTCTCTGTTGTGGGTTTGAAGTTAAGGTTAATCGGCAAGCGCTGCTAGTTTAATTGGTTTGTGTTAATCTCACTCCTGTGTTTACTGCAGGTTACGAGTTGACCTTTTCTGCTGAGATAGATTTTCCTGGTGGGTAAAGTGTGTTCTTAAACAGTCAGGGTGTTACTAAAGAAATGTTGAACCTTCACTGTGAGCCATATAAATATTTAATCTTGAATAATAAGGAAATAAGATCGGAATTCTATTCAAGGGCTACTTTTCTAATAGTTAATTGAACTGCATACCAAAGTGCAAAGAGTATTTTATATATATAAATATATATATATATATATATATATATATAGTGCAACTCACTTCCAACTTCTGCTCGGACTAGAAAAACGAGCAAGGACCCAAGTAAGTGCAGATTATTTTCTTTATTGCTGAGTTAGTCCGCCATGACGCGTTTCGGCCGTACCTCGGCCTTGATCTCTCTTTTTTTTAACAATAGTTAACCCTGTATTGTTTTTATTTTTGAGAAAGTTGTACCTTTACTAAGCTCATATGAAAGACAAAATAGAGGCTTATTACGCCACCTACATCTGTGAGCTGGGACTCAATACAAAATAAAGAACTAAGCAAGAACCTGAACTCCAGAGTCGAGCAAGGCCACAACCATGCGGTAGCAACATAGCATGCAGTCTCCTCCCCTTTCAGTCACCAACAGGCAATCACAATTTACCCTCTAACTCCCACAAAACCGTTCCTCATCGTTTCACCGCCACCAAAAAGTCCGTTCAATCATGATCATGGGTACTGTTATGCTAAAACGTACACCATACGAACCATAGGAAAAGGAAGGAGTGTATTTCCAGTGTTTCGGAAGTCCTAAATTTAATGTGTTTATTCTTGCTTTTGGTAGTGTTTGATCCAAATGTGGGGATGGGGTACCTCATCAAATGTTTCATTTTCTCCTTTTGTGGACTTGACACATTATTATTCTTGCATCAAAATCTGCTTTCTACTACTTTATATTTTTGCAAATCTCTTTTTTTTTTTTTTTTTTTTTTTATAACTATGGCTAAAGAATTTGACGATCTCATTCTGGGTAGCCCTGAAAAATCTTAGGTAGGGCCAATAGGATTTCTTTAGTGCTCTCCTTGTGACTATTAGAGGGCTACAGCAAGTTCAAATATAGAACAAAACACCTTCTGTGAAACACTGGATGGAAGAGACTGTAGATAAATTTCGGGTTTGCTGAGGAGACTTTTAGTCTAGTTTTGTAAATTGGCCCTCTAAATGATTTACTGTGTGATGGATATGCTTGGTGTACATGGCATTAGGAACTCTAAAGGCTGTCCTATACCTAATGCATTTTAGGTCTAGCTAGACGTTTCACTACCTACTGTTACCAATTTTTTTAAAATATTCATAGAGTTGCCATTATTCCCCCAGAGGAGTATTGCTCTCTCATCCCATGAGTTTAGTTGTGTGGTATATCGTTTCGCCTCCATCAAGTGTTAGTCGACAGACGACGAGGGACAATTACATTTAAAAAAGAAAGCCACTTTTTTTTTTTTTTTTTTTTTTAGAATCTTTTTATTAATTTTCTTATCATTATATAAACAGTTCTGCCATGCAAGGCAGTATAAACCATAGCAACAATAAATCTATGAGACTGAGCGTACCTTATGTGATCAGTATTTACAGAACATATAGTAGATAGGGCCCCCTATAATGATATGATATACACTGCCAGATAGCATGAGAATACACGAACACATACAAACAGTCAAATCACATGTTGTCATTATGGGTTTGAAGTAGCAAATAATGCCTTAGCGGTTCCCAGATATCCTTAGGCCTGGATGTTATAGGCAGTTCTTCGGCATATAACTCTAAATTTTCCCTACAGTACACCAGGTCTTTGATCCATTCTACAAGCTTCGGGGCCAGTGTACTTTCCCAGGTAAACATGATTCGCCGTTTAGCGAGTAGAAGTGCTACTCTCACAAACCTGCCCAAGGTGCCCCTCATCTGAGGGATATAGCCAAGCAGGCACTCCAGAGGCGTGCATTGTATTACCTTGTCTGTCATGATGTGAATGCATTCTACCACCTCTTCCCAATACTTCATCACCGGTCTGCATTGCCAAGCCAGATGGAGAAAGTCAGCGCCAGCCTGCCCACATCGTTTACATTGATCCGTCACCCTGAGGCCCATTTTATACAGTTTAACCGGAGTGTGATATATTTGATGGAGGAACTTGTAATGAATAATTCTCAAGTTGCCGTTAGGCGTAAGACGGCCCGTTATCATACATATTTGCTCCCATTCTTTCCGACTTATCTGGGGATCTAATATATCGTTCCAACGCCCTAGGCTTTTGTCCGGTCCCTGCTCTGTTTCCTCTTGTACCGCCCTATATAATTTCGTAATCAGTTTTTTCCTAGTTGGCGCTACTAGTAACATTTGTAGTGAGTGAAGCGTAGCCGGCTCAGTAGGAAAATCTGGATAATGGTCTTTGATCGCTCGCATCAGGCGATAGCAGGTATATTGAAAGAGTAAGGTGGGGTTTTGTATGTAATCTAGATCCCTCCCAGTGATGTATCTGCCCCCGGGTAAAGATCGCGCATATGAGTAATGCCAGCTTCTTTCAGAGATTTCATGGGTCCCATTTCTCGGGTGACGGATAAGGCCGCATGATGAGCCAAGGGCAGGGCGGGTGCATATAGGGGAGTTTGTGTGCGCGTTTGCCAATCGCCTGCCATGCTGCAACAGTAACGTCGATCGTGTTTATTTCTCCGTGTGGTGTGTGCCTGTGAGTATGTGTTATCACACCTGCTAGTGGTATGGGATGCGCATCCCCCTCCTCCACTGCGACGTGTGGTATAAAGTCGTGTGATCTGAACCAATAGTAGGCGTATTGAGCCTGTGCGCAGAGGTAGTATACATAGAAGTCTGGTGCGGCAAATCCTCCTTTATCATAAGAGAGCGTTAATGTTTGCCAGCTAATTCTGGGTTGTCTATCACCCCACACCAATCTCAGGAGTTGTGTCTTTATTGTCGCAAAAAATTGTTTAGTGAGTTTGATCGGGATGTTGCAGAATAAATATAAGAAACGAGGAAGAATGACCATTTTGACCACGGCAATGCGGTCCGCCAGAGAGAGCGGGAGGTGCAGCCACTTGTCTACATTTTGCACCAGGTTGCTGTGAGCTTGGCCATAGTTCTCTCTGAGCACAACCTCCGGGTCACGGTGTACCCAGATACCGAGATATTTAACCGGGTCTGTCGTCCACATCAAAGGGTATTCTAGTTGGGGTTGAGACGTACCTGTCGTCAGCGGGATAATAACCGATTTCTCCCAATTGATTGTGAGTCCAGAGAATAGGCCAAATCGAATGTATTCACGGAGGACTGGGGATAGATAGTGCTGAGGATCTCGGATGAAGAGGACCATATCGTCCGCATACATTGAGATGCTGACAGGTCTGTGATTGAAGTTTAGCGCAGATTCCCTGTGACATTGGCGGATTTTGCAGGCGAGTGGTTCTAGCACTAGGGCGAATAGGAGGGGAGACAGGGGGCATCCCTGTCTCGTGCCTCGTTCAATAATGAGAGGTTCCGAGGTTAGTCCAGCCACACGCACTCTGGCTGATGTATCTGTATACAGTATCTGGATCCATCTTGCCAGGATAGAAGGGAACCCTAGTCTCTGTAATATGCGATGCATATACCACCACTCAATGGAGTCAAACGCTTTGGCCGCATCAAGCATGACAGCGGCTGCAGGTAGGTCAGGGTTAAGAATGTGAAACATGGCAAATATGGTCCTTAAATTATGGGAAGTAGAGCGTTCCGGCACGAAGCCAGATTGATCCGGGAGCACTAGAAGGGGCATCAGAGGTTGAATTTTTGTGGCCAGAATCCTTGCCAATATTTTGGCATCCAGATTAATCAACGATAAGGGACGATAGGACTCGCAGAGCGTGGGTGACTTGTCTTTTTTGAGAAGTGTAATGATTAAGGCTCCTCTTAAAGAGGGAGGCAGGATGCCCGACTCATGAGCCTCAGCATACATTTCCAACAAGTGGCGAACGAGAATGTCTACATAGGCTTTATAGAATTCTGCCGTTAGGCCATCTGGCCCTGGGGCCTTATTGTTAGGGAGAGAGAGAATAGCTTCTCTGATATCGGTTTCATCTATAGGCTGAGTCAGATATTCCCTGTGGGCATCGGATAGCCACGCGCAGGCGATGTCTGCCAAATATTCATCTAGTGCTGCAGCATCCACCCCGCCCCTTGTAGTGTACAGTGCCCCGTAGTAGTCTCTAAATTGAGCAACTATTGCTTGAGGTGAGTAATGTTCCCGCCCATGATTGTCAACTATCTTGACCATCTGATGATGATCTGATCTGAATTGCAACTTAGAGGCTAGGTTTCTACCAGGTCGGCCGCTCTCTCCATACGCACGGGCCACATGGCGACGCGCTATATATCGTGATTCAGATTCGGCAAGCTTGTTATATTCTGCCAGGAGTTCGTGTGTGCGGGCCAGCAAGTCTACAGATGGTGCGGTCACATATTGTCTCTCCAGTTCTCCCAAAGCTTTCTCAGCCTTATAGAGCTGCCCTCTAATATCTTTTAGAATCCCAGATGTGGTGCTGATGCATACCCCCTTATTGTCACTTTGAACGCTTCCCAAAGTGTAGCCTGACTCTCTACCGAGCCCGTGTTTTCTTCGAAATATTGAGTGATGGCTGTTCTAATGGTATCATTATATATAGGGTCGAGTAGAGCCTCAGCTCGAAAGCGCCAAGTGAAGGGGCGGTGTGGGTTTGTAGGGATCTGTATGTTTAAACAAACGGGGTTGTGATCCGATAGTGTGCGTGGTAAGTTTTGTATGTGTGTGGCCCAACCATTTGCTTCTTCATTTAACAGCCAGTAGTCCAAGCGGGACCAACTGTTGTATGCAGGTGTGACATGTGTGCCCTCCTGAACATTCGCATTGCGTAGTCGCCAGACATCCACCAGTCCCATTTCTGCCATGGCGTCACGAATACATTGGGCCACTTTGATCGTGCGTGCGCCGGAGGGGTTGGATTTGTCGACTTGTGGATTTAGGTGCGTATTGAAGTCGCCACCCCAGAGAACGGCCGTCTCGGGCCATGAGCGCAAAATAGCAAGCATTTGTATGAAGGGCTTGGGGTCATCCGCCACAGGGCCATACATGTTAATGATCGTCAGGATTGTCATACCCAATTTGCCCTGTACCATTGCCCATCGGCCCTCTGAATCAGTGTGAGTGTATATAGGTAGGAACGGCACACCCCTCTTGATTAAAATGAGCACTCCCCTAGCATAAGTCGAATATGAAGACGCTAAGCGAAATCCTGCCCATTTGTGTGCTATTTTGACTTCTGTGAATTTATTTAAGTGTGATTCCTGCAGCAAAGCTATCTGGACAGCGTGTCTATCTAGATACGTCAGCACTTGTCGAACTTTCTTGGGGGTGTTGAGGCCGCGGATATTCCACGTTAGGCATTTGTATTTCTCACCCATTTCCGGCCTCTAGAACTCTCAATGCGTACTCAGTGTGCGACAAATGGTGTCTATAGCGAACAAAAATGGGGACTCTATCTGTGGTTATTGCTCCGATCACGTTACTTACATTTATATAAAACAATAAACCCTCCCCCTCCCACTTCAGCAACCCCAATCTGCTAAAGGCACATCCCACCCCCGTAACCATCCCCAACATTAAAAGATTAACATAGAACTGAATGCGGGGTATACCCATCGGGGACGTAGCGGCACAGACCACTCCCAGGTGCAATCGGGAGGGGGCCGCCTTGTGGATAACCATGCTCCTAGTGACAGGCCATCTATACCAGACTAACTGGAGAAATATGTCCATCAGTGTGGAAACGGGAGCATACAAAATGTCTACAGTGATAGAGAGCAGGTAAACTCTACATCGAGGCGAAGGCACCAGATCTGTCCATGTTTGGGAAATGAAAGAGTTAGTGCCTGCGTGGTAGCATTGGGACCTAGTGAATAATCGGGTATACAGTGCACATCCATATGGGGCTGAAGGGGTACATATTTTAGATGCATTATTAGGACATACAGCGGACGCGGATGGACCTAGCTGTTTTATCAGCCCCTGTCAATCCATGTAGCATTATCATTTTACCAGCGATGTGCTACTGTGTGCAACAAAAGTCCAGAGATGCCCAGAGTGGTCCCAGCAATCAGTCATCTACATCTGAGGTCACGGTTGGAGACTGCTGCCTTCGTCGCAGTGTCTTGGCGTGATCCATGGCTAGCTTCGGGTTTATGAAGATCTTTGCGTTGCCGTCTACGCCTATTCGGAGGCGGGCTGGGTACAGCATGGCATATGGAATCTGCTCTTTCGCTAGGAGTTTTTTGACCCCTTGGAACTCTTTCCGTGCAGCCTGAACTGTGGCCGTGAAATCTGGAAAGAATGACAGAACGTTGCCTTGGTAGTTTATTACACCCTTCTGGCGTGTAACACGCAATATTGTATCTCGGTCTCTAAAATTTAACAGCCTTGTGATGACTGGCCTGGGTGGAGCACCAGGCGGCGGGCGCGCCGCCAGCGACCTATGGGACCGCTCAATGGCGAACATGTTGGAGAGGTGTTCGGTCCCACAGATCTCCCTGATCATAGACTCGATGTAGTCTTCTAGTCGTCCATTGTTTGTGGATTCTGGCAGTCCTAAAATACGCACATTATTGCGCCGAGAGCGCGCTTCGATGTCCTCGTTTTTAGCCTGTATTACCGCCAGTAGTTTCGTAATGTCTGTGGTCTTGGCGGCAACTTGTTGCAAGCCATCCTCCGCATCCGATATGCGTTGCTCAGCTTCCCCAATCCTCCCCGCCTGTTTGTCCAGCTTCGCTGACATATGATCCATGCGGCCGTTGAGAGCCTCGATTTTGCCGTCGATAGACTGCAGACTAGCCTGGATTGCGGACAGGGTTTTCTCTAGGGCGGTAGGGGCCTGAGCGACAGAGTCCAGCTCCGAGTCCGAGGCAGCAGTCTGCGAGGATTTGCCTCCCTTGCGCAGTTTGAAAGTGAGTCTCGGCTGGTTCTTTTCTGGTTTGCCCATGATAGCGGGGAGCCAAATGCACTGTGCCACAAGACTGATGGAGAGCCAGACAACTCCAGCGCTTAGCAGCGTTTCTGCCACGGGACGACCAATAGTGCAGGGCGCACAGATAGACTAGGTCAGTTGTGATGGCCCGTGTGAATTCCGACCCATCCAGCGGGTCATAGAGTGTCACAGCTTTATATGTTGAGTGTCTCTGTGGCGGTGCCGACAAGAGCAGATCTGTCTAGCGTCTGATAGTAATAGTACCCCTCTTTTTTTTTTTTTTTTTTTTTTTAGACCAAGGATGAGCAGGATTGCGTCTTCGTCATCCAGCAGTGTCCTCGCGCGAAAACAGTCAGCTCAATCTGGCAATCCCCCAAGCATCAGACCACGGAGACAGGAGGGAGGTCCATGCGGCTCCACATGCACAAGGATCTGTGTGTTGTAGCAGTGCTGGCATGCGCCGCGCACGTGAAGGGCTTCAGAGTTAGTTCAGCTCCATAAAATACATACAATTAGTGCCCTTTGCTGCTGTGGGGTTCAAGCTCAGTGCAATCCAGGTACCATCTCCTGCACATATGCCCGTGGGAGTAGAGGCGCATCAACCGGGCCGGCAGAGCCGCTCACAGCACGAGCGCGATCCGCTTCACCTCCGCTGAGCCCAACAGCCCTCACCTCACAAATCGCAGCCCCAGATCCGGCCCCATACAGGACCCAGCCCCACTCAGTGTCCGCTTTACTGTCCGTTCGCCGTTCGAGCCCAGGATCTTGCGGGCCCAGTGGCCAGTGGACGAATCCGCATATAGGCCCACTCTGCAGTCCGGAGCCCGCCGCTCGCGTACCCAGTCCACCCAGGTCTCTCCCTGGCCGCAGCGAGCGCGTATCCCTGGAGCCTCCGGCGCACACTGTATGTCTCAGGCTATCCCACCGGGAAGGGCAATGCGCAGCTCACCGTGTCAGCGACGCGCTCCTCAGCCTGCACTCGGCCCAGTCCGTCCCGGGTTATCTCGCCGCCGGGGTCTAGCGCTGATCTGCAAAGTCCGACAGCTGCCGCCCAGCCGCCATCTTGGGCTCAACCGAAGTCTCCGGCGGTCGCTATGTAGGCTCCGCGGCTGTTTTCACCGTCGCCAATCACGCCACTCAGCCGCTCCGGACATCAGCCGCCTCCTCCGCTCTGTTTCCACCGTCTTATGGCACATTAGAAGCAGGATAATGAAAGGATTATTAAGGCGGCCGGCAGAGCTACACTACTGTGCGGCCATCTTGCCGCGCGCCAAGCCACGCCCCCTCAAAAAAAAAAAAAGAAAGCCACTTACCTTGCGCTCGCTGCATTGACGAGTCGGCGAGCGCAGGGTGAGTGGTTTTATTTTTGTTTTTAATTTAATTTTCCCTCGTCGACATCTGTTGACTTATTCCCCACCACACCGCTCTTACCTGCACAGGCCGCTCCTGCACTGAATCATGAACCATTTAATTATTTATCTCACAGATGCATTGTATACAGAAAGCAATCCGTTTTTATTTTGTTTTGTTTTTTCATTGCAGACGTCTTTTTAAATATATTAGTCAGGACTCAAAATGCAAGCTGGCCAGACCTATTGGCTTTGCCATTGCTTGTCATACATTGCATTCCTTTCTTCTCCCTCACTTTTATTTCCTCTCCCATTCCTCTTTGTTTCGTTGTGTGTGTATTCGTTTTGCTTAGTGTAGAGTCCAAGTGTCCACAAGACCCTTTGGCTCTACAAGCAAGGAGTTAGCTTTATTTTTAAATATTTCTTTATTGTTTTTTCAAATAGTAAGGAAAGAAAAATGAGGAAAGAAATTGTGGGTCAAAACAGATAACAGTTGCGGAAAATGTTAGCTGGATTCCACATTGTCATTGTTCACACATTACTTTTGCTTTTAATTATACATTTCGGGTCTCTCCGCTCGTCACTTCTAAAAGGAAAAGTTGTCTTAAGTTTTCATCTATTAAGTTCTGCCTACCGAATTACTAGAACATCTCCTCAATTACTTTCACTAAAACCTCTAAATATCATGACAGAATCATCTCTTGTAAAAGAAGTGTCTGATCAGCTGAACTACACTTGGAAATCTTTAAATTGGCATTTCTTTCATTTACTGTGTCGACTGAGCACATTGACAGTTAATGTTAGAAACGTAACTGTTCACTTCACTATCCAAGGACCTCTCACAGTGCACTGGATGATTGAGACAGCTGTACACAAAAAAAAACCATAACGCAGATTTGAGACCATATAAGTTCACTTATATGGAATAAAGCTTGACATACCTGACTGCCGTTCAGCAATCATTGAATGAATGTAAGAAGCAAGAAGGGCAATCAAAAAGAAGACCCGCGCCCAGTGCATTGTGGGATGCCAACAGGGGAGTTGGATGATGACCACACATAGGGGCTATGGCCTTCTCAAAGAGCAGACTCTATAGCTCCCTCCTGTACCATCTCGATGCATAGTGTCCTTCTATATGACGAGCTTCTTACTTGTAGGAGGATCTCAAGTTCTCACGTGTCAGGCATCAGAAGCTGTTTGTGTATGTTCCACGACTTGTAGTCTTGCATGCTCAACGAAAATACATCTAGATTGCTAGTATTTGAATACAAAGAATAAAACCAGGACTGGATAAGCTACTTAATATGCCTGACTTAGAACAATTTTTTAGATCTGCCATTGAAAGTTCTACAAAGCACCTCTGGCTCTTGATGTAGTTTAAGTTTTTAGGTGACCTACTCTCTGTGTCTGGTGATTTCGCTCTCAATGGTTTTCCTGTCAGCAGTTGTATGCAGAAGCACAAGAAACATCTAAGCGGTGTTTGTTATAGCAGCAGAAAGACCACTCTCCTTCAAGCACCATCCTGGACGTGCCAGACCAGGATAGTCATCTGGCTTTCACATTTCTTAGCCCTCTGCATCTTTTAAATGCTTCGTTAGTTAGAAGTTCATGCAAAGTAATTTTTGATGAGCTAAAAACTAAACAGCTGGTTTGATGTACTGTGGAATTCACTTACTTTTTGATTTAAATAATTGACATGGATACCCAAAAGCCCACCAAACTAGACTAATACACTTACTGAATGGACATTGGTTTTGCAAGGGAATGGTAGTTATTTTCTATGGCATTGGCAGCTTTTAGTAGCAGAGACAGGCGGGCATTGATGGGCAGACAATTCACGTGCGTTACATGCAGGGAATTCTAGGGAGCAGAACACTGACAAGAGCAAGATGTGCCCACACTCACTTGTCCTGTGCGAGGCATCTGATGTACTAATGAGGCAGGCATGTAAATTTCACAATTTAGCCTTCATGAAGGGACTAATGGGGCGCATGCATGTGAATTCACGATATATCTATCATGATGGGCAGAAAGATTTGGAGCTACTTTGAGACTTATCTCACACAGGACCGTCATTATGCATGTGAACTGCAGTCAAAGGGCCACGGGCTACCTTATAGTGTCATGGGAGGGCCTGGCACATGAAAACAGATTGAAACTAGATTGATCAATGGGTGGATTGATTGATGAGTGGATGAAAAGAAGAATAGACGATTGGATGGACATATTGGAATGAGCAGTAGTGAAAAGGGAGGCTTATGAGTGGGGTGAGTGCCTGGTAGCAGAGCGATGCTTCCCGTCATGCCACATCGATTTGTGTAGAGATGATCTCCGCCATGCTTAAAACAGTACATGGCAAGTATATGAGCGCGGTTATCACGGCTGATTCTGCTGAAATAATTTCACTCCCTAGAGGAGCACTACTTTGCAGGGTGAAGCAAGTAGTTGCCGGAGGCTAAAGAGTGCATCTCTGTTATAGGGTATGGTAAGTCCTTAATATGCATTAAAGAGAATTTCACAGTGCCAGCGCTCTATAGTAGGATGGTATAAGGATGGTATAGAATAGCAAAGGGGACATCTGTCATTTTGTTTGTCACTTGCATGCCTCAGGAGCTCTTTTCTTCTTGAACCTCACTGTGACGTGTGCCCTGTAGTGACTGAGGTTCTAGATGACAAAACGTAAAAAGATGTTGCCCAGCAATGTATTCCATTGGAATTGCCGAGTAGCATGCGAATAGGTAGGTTATAGCGGAGTCTGCGGTTTACTGAAATGGGTCAAGAGAACAGTGAAGTTGCATTCAGATGGGATTGCAGGAGCGAGAGTCCCTGCATTTTTACAGATCCTTGACAAATATGACTATGTCCAGAGATACCAGAGTAAAATAAGATTTTATATCATCGGAAAGATTTCCAGTAGAAGACAAAAGAATTGGATATAACCCTATTGTTGTTAAGGGGAAGGGGATACTGATGGACGACCATATCGGGGTGATATGGCCGTTGCCAGGTATAACTGAAAGAGTGAGATGAGGTATATACCACAGCGGGATAATACCATGCACGAATGGAGTGAGACTACTAACCCAAGAAACAAATGAGACATTTATAGGTTGGATGGAGAGGGGGTGAAATGAATTTCAGTGATAGGCCACAGACTCCCAAATAATGTCCTGCACTTTTGAAAAGAGCTGTGCCCCTTTTCGGAGCACTCTTGCAATTTGCATTTGAAGTAGGTTTACTTCTCATATGTGAAATATCGAAGACTTGTAAAGTTGTTTAGCACCAGGTAAAAGCGAGAGAGCTTGGTGTAATGCAGTGTGCTGTCTCATTTATTCTATTCAAGTAAAAAAAACCTGTTCTTTATCCAACATCTTATTGAGCCAGATCCTTCTCTGCGATCTCTTCCCCGGCCACGTATCACTTCCTTCCTCTGTCTTAGATGTTCTAAAATTGGAAAGTGTTTTTGCAGTCTCTTTAAGAACCAAAACTGCAGCCTCGTCTCTTTTGAAATGTTAGCTTGGAGTGCTTAAAGTTGCTTCATCGGACCCTTGCTTGTTTTAAGTTACTGATCTGTTCTTTGGTTTTTGCCCCTTTGTTTGATGTGTTACTTTTGAAAATTGCAGTAGTCTCTCTCGAGCTTTTCATGTTACTGCATATGCTGCTCATTCTTTACAATCTTCTTTTGAGGTTGTGTTGCTAAATAAAATCAAATGCGCTGTGTAAAATAAAAATAAGAGGCAACAACCGTGTATACAAAATATTTTCATTTTGATGGGCTAACACCATTGCGTTTGCTGACTTCTCTTCGGGTTTGTTTGATAGTGTTAATAGGTGGATTATTTAAATTGATGACAGTGTTGTTTATTTGTTGATTGTTGCTGTTATGTTGGATCTGGGGAGTACTTTGAATTCAGCTTCAAGCTGACAGATCAGTCATTGCTCTTGTCTTGTTTCTAGGAGAGATGCTGACACAGGACATCGCTTTTGAGTTTTATTTGGATCCGATTGTTTAATCTAGTTTAAGTGCATGTAGACTCTGACGGTCACATCCTTCTTTCTCCAGGTTCAAGCTAGTAGGCAACTCCTGCCGCCATGTGTTGAGACCAAATACTATTTCTCAAGCAGTTACTTGTACAAAATGTTCATTCCTGGGATCTAGCATTAAAAACTAGCATTGGAAAAGCTATGCTTTTTTAGGTCGAGCCTAGCGCAGCGCGCATGCGCTGCTCTATGGGAGGCTTCTTGTGAGGGCTCAAAACTTCTCCGTGTGGGTCGGACTCCTCCCAAACATCTGATTGGCCTTTGCGTGTGTCTTTCAATAATGAAAGCACGCAAATGGCCAAAGGCGGGTGCATGTCCCACCTCTTCTTCAAATGTTCACTCCCACGGCGTTTTGCTCTCGGGAGCGAGCAGCGGTGCGCAGGCTGGCAGCTGCATTCCTCCCTCGTGGTGGATCAGGTTACTAATTAGCAGCCTGCGCTCCATGTTTGCACCCCTCCCACTCTTCTTTGTTTGTTCTTTGTAGCACGGTCCGGTTTCACTTTAGGGACCGCGGACCGCGCTTGCTGAAAGTGACTGACTCACTCTCTCACTGACTGACTGACTCTCTCACTGACTGACTGACTCTCTCTCTCTCTCTCACTGACTGACTCTCTCTCTCACTGACTGACTGACTGACTCTCTCTCACTGACTGACACTGACTGACTCGCTCTCTCACTGACTGACTCGCTCTCTCACTGACTGACTCGCTCTCTCACTGACTGACTCGCTCTCTCACTGACTGACTCGCTCTCTCACTGACTGACTCGCTCTCTCACTCACTGACTCGCTCTCTCACTGACTCGCTCTCTCACTGACTCACTCTCTCACTGACTCGCTCTCTCACTGACTCGCTCTCTCACTGACTCGCTCTCTCACTGACTCGCTCTCTCACTGACTCGCTCTCTCACTGACTCGCTCTCTCACTGACTCGCTCTCTCACTGACTGACTCTCTCACTGACTCTCTCACTGACTGACTCTCTCTCACTGACTGACTCTCTCTCACTGACTGACTCTCTCTCACTGACTGACTCTCTCTCACTGACTCTCTCTCACTGACTCTCTCTCACTGACTCTCTCACTGACTCTCTCACTGACTCTCTCACTCACTGTCTCTCTCACTCACTGACTCTCTCACTCACTGACTCTCTCACTGACTGACTCTCTCACTCACTGACTCTCTCACTCACTGACTCTCTCACTCACTGACTGACTCTCTCACTCACTGACTGACTCTCTCACTCACTGACTGACTCTCTCACTCACTGACTGACTCTCTCACTCACTGACTGACTCTCTCACTCACTGACTGACTCTCTCACTCACTGACTGACTCTCTCACTCACTGACTGACTCTCTCACTCACTGACTGACTCTCTCACTCACTGACTGACTCTCTCACTCACTGACTGACTCTCTCACTCACTGACTGACTCTCTCACTCACTGACTGACTCTCTCACTCACTGACTGACTCTCTCACTCACTGACTGACTCTCTCACTCACTGACTGACTCTCTCACTCACTGACTGACTCTCTCACTCACTGACTGACTCTCTCACTCACTGACTGACTCTCTCACTCACTGACTGACTCTCTCACTCACTGACTGACTTCTCTCTCACTGACTGACTCTCTCACTGACTGACTCTCTCACTGACTGACTCTCTCACTGACTGACTCTCTCACTGACTGACTCTCTCACTGACTGACTCTCTCACTCACTGACTCTCTCACTCACTGACTCTCTCACTCACTGACTCTCTCACTGACTCTCTCACTGACTCTCTCACTGACTCTCTCACTGACTCTCTCACTGACTCTCTCACTGACTCTCTCACTGACTCTCTCACTGACTCACTCTCTCTCACTGACTCACTCTCTCTCACTGACTCACTCTCTCTCACTGACTCACTCTCTCTCACTGACTCACTCTCTCTCACTGACTCACTCTCTCTCACTCACTCACTCTCTCTCACTCACTCACTCTCTCACTCACTCACACTCTCTCACTGACTCACACTCTCTCACTGACTCACTCTCTCACTGACTCACTCTCTCACTGACTCACTCTCTCACTGACTCACTCTCTCACTGACTCACTCTCTCACTGACTCACTCTCTCACTGACTCACTCTCTCACTGACTCACTCTCTCACTGACTCACTCTCTCACTGACTCACTCTCTCACTGACTCACTCTCTCACTCTCTCTCACTGACTGACTCTCACTCTCACTGACTGGCTGGCTCTCACTGACTGACTCTCTCACTCTCTCTCTCTCTCACTGACTGACTCTCACTCTCTCTCTCTCTCACTGACTGACTCTCTCACTCTCTCTCTCACTGACTCTCTCACTCTCTCTCTCTCTCACTGACTGACTCTCTCTCTCTCACTGACTGACTCTCTCACTCTCTCACTCTCTCACTCACTCTCTCACTGACTGACTCTCTCACTGACTGACTCTCTCACTGACTGACTCTCTCACTGACTGACTCTCTCACTGACTGACTCTCTCACTCTCTCACTGACTGACTCTCTCACTGACTGACTCTCTCACTGACTGACTCTCTCACTGACTGACTCTCTCACTGACTCTCTCACTGACTGACTCTCTCACTGACTGACTCTCTCACTGACTGACTCTCTCACTGACTGACTCTCTCACTGACTGACTCTCTCACTGACTGACTCTCTCACTGACTGACTCTCTCACTCTCTCTCTCTCTCTCTCACTGACTGACTCTCTCACTCTCTCTCTCTCACTGACTGACTCTCTCACTCTCTCTCTCTCTCACTGACTGACTCTCTCACTCTCTCTCACTGACTCTCTCTCTCTCTCTCTCACTGACTGACTGACTGACTCTCTCTCTCTCACTGACTGACTCTCTCTCTCTCGCTGACTGACTCTCTCTCTCTCTCTCTCTCACTGACTCGCTCTCTCACTGACTGACTCGCTCTCTCACTGACTCGCTCTCTCACTGACTCGCTCTCTCACTGACTGACTCGCTCTCTCACTGACTGACTCGCTCTCTCACTGACTGACTCGCTCTCTCACTGACTGACTCGCTCTCTCACTGACTGACTCGCTCTCTCACTGACTGACTCGCTCTCTCACTGACTGTCTCTCTCACTGACTGTCTCTCTCACTGACTGTCTCTCTCACTGACTGTCTCTCTCACTGACTGTCTCTCTCACTGACTGTCTCTCTCACTGACTGTCTCTCTCACTGACTGTCTCTCTCACTGACTGTCTCTCTCACTGACTGTCTCTCTCACTGACTGTCTCTCTCACTGACTGTCTCTCTCACTGACTGTCTCTCTCACTGACTGTCTCTCTCACTGACTGTCTCTCTCACTGACTCTCTCTCACTGACTGACTCTCTCTCACTGACTGTCTCTCTCACTGACTGTCTCTCTCACTGACTGACTGACTCTCTCACTCTCTCACTCTCTCACTCTCTCTCTCTCACTCTCACTCTCTCACTCTCTCACTCTCTCACTCTCTCACTCTCTCACTGACTGACTCTCTCACTGACTGACTCTCTCACTGACTCTCTCACTGACTGACTCTCTCACTGACTGACTCTCTCACTGACTGACTCTCTCACTGACTGACTCTCTCACTGACTGACTCTCTCACTGACTGACTCTCTCACTGACTGACTCTCTCACTGACTGACTCTCTCACTGACTGACTCTCTCACTGACTGACTCTCTCACTGACTGACTCTCTCACTGACTGACTCTCTCACTGACTGACTCTCTCACTGACTGACTCTCTCTCACTGACGGACTCTCTCTCTCTCTCACTGACGGACTCTCTCTCTCTCTCACTGACGGACTCTCTCTCTCTCTCACTGACGGACTCTCTCTCTCTCTCACTGACGGACTCTCTCTCTCTCTCACTGACGGACTCTCTCTCTCTCTCACTGACGGACTCTCTCTCTCTCTCACTGATGGACTCTCTCACTGATGGACTCTCTCACTGGCTGACTCTCTCACTGACTCGCTGACTCTCTGACTAACTGACTGACTCTCTCACTGACTGTTATACAGGTACTATTTCCCAACCTTCACCCTCCTGTTATTTATGCCCCCCATAACAAAAAAACCATAACAAGCAACCATTGGGACAGGCAGATAGAAGTTGCCAGCATTGAAAGGACAAAAAAAACCTCAAGATATTATTTATTGTTAATACTTTTTTAATATGGTCGTTCAGTTGTCCAGAATGCTTTCTTGGTCATATATATGGTAACAAAAATGCTTCTGACACTTCTTTATTATAACTTTTCGGCATGCTGCAGACTTCTGTACAGCACAGCTTAAAGACATAGGCAAAGTCAATATCTCTGGCTAAACACTTATAAGGTCCCAAAGGCGAGACCTATTGGCTATGACAATGCTTGTTTATTTTGTCAACATATGCAAAACTCAAAAAAATAAATAAATAAGAAAACCTGACAAAAATGTCAACAATAAAGGAGAGGCCCGGCAGCATGGATACTGCAGCCCTGAAGCTGAAGTGCACTCTCTTTCAGGTGGCTGTTCCTATGTGATCAGGCAAAGTGCTGTCACTCACAGTGCAAGACAACCAATGGATGAAGTGGGCTGACCAGTGGCCCCATACTGCGTGCTCTTATGGGCAGAAGCAAAATGTAAATGACACCGTACTGGCTAATGGATGAAGAGGACTGACTGAAAGCACCTGTATGTACGCATACATCTTTGGATTTTTATTATGATTTTCTTTTTTTAAAACATGAGTCTTGTTAGACAGCTACAGCTGTCTCAAAGCAGGACCTAAAATGTGGGCCACTTTCGCCAGTACCTTTCCTCCGTTTCGTCCTAGTTGACAGATACCTACCTTCACATGTTAAAAAGGGAAAAAAAGGAAAAACAAATCCTCTCTGCTACTGCTGGATGTCCACATGCAGCTCACAGATGTACATTTTGGGATCTAGGTAAGTCCTGGGGGAACCACAGCACCTGCATCCTCATAGATTCAAGTGCTTCATGTCCGCCATCTTGGCCAAGCACGTTGTTCAGTTATCCTGATGTCCTAGATCAGGAAGGTCACTCAACTCAAAACAATGATGAAAAAAGGTCTGTATAAGGAAGAATTATGATTACAGGAGCCCTTACTGCTTTAGGGAAAATACTTTCAAGCCTTCTCTACCACTTCCAGTGTTTGGGTCACACAGAAAGCAGTTGGTGCCTTTAAGTGCCTCTTAAATGGCGAGGGAGCAACAGAAGCTTAATTTGTTTGTTTTATTCTGCTTTTGAATCAAGTGCCTTCTTGTTCTCGGGATGCTCCATGTAGTTCTGTTGTCTGCTCACTGCTTCACTGACTAATGGAACATATGAAACATTTAAAGCGTATTCCTCACTGAGCCTCCTTTCCATCTGGACTTTGAGAATTGTGACAGACTCCGAGAAAAAGACAACTAGCCCTGTGCCTCTCTGACGGGGGTGCTCATGGGAAGGAAAGCGATACTTTAGTTAACTTTCAGTTTTTAAGACCATAAGAACAGCCACTATAGGTGAAATCCAAGCCTGAAAATAGAATTTTGAGCTATTTTTGCACTTGCCTTGAGCACATGCTAGTTAAGTTGTAGTCAACCTAAGAAGCTCGGAAAGATTCAGACCTGAGGATCCACACCCACCATGCACAGTCACAACACTAAAACACTTTCCACGTAAGCCACGCTACAATGGCAAACCTTCTGTCCATCAACACACTAGCCTTTCCGTGCCTGGGTTTCCCCTCTTTCACTTCACCACAGGTCAAGGCACAACTCTGATCCTCTCATCAGACATTGGTCCACCAACGACAGACCTAGCCCACGAAACAGTCTTTCATCCAAGCACTTCCACGCATTAACGTGCTACCCATCCTCAGATGTTCTTCAGTGCATCTTGTAGGCTATGGAGCACAATTTAATGCAGCTATATTGCCACTACAAAGAACCTAAGCAAACGACATACCATGCCTACTGCGCTGCACTTGGCATAAGTATCTCAAAATGTAGTCCTTTAGCTTCTGGGTTTGCACTGGGAAGGCATGTGCAAAGAGTTCAGTAGATCGATATCCCTTAAGAAGAAGGCTCTCAATTTATACGGATTGATACACATAAATATACAGAGAAAGCAGTCTGTTTCCTTGTGTGTATCAGTTTTGAAATATTGCGAGAGAAAAAAATGAAATCCGCTTTTTTTGTATCTCTAAATGCTGTCAGTTTTTACTGTTTGCCTGGTACCTGTGCGTTTTGAGGGCATACGATTTTCTTTAAAATGTGCTACCTTTAAAAGGCTGTAGCTGTTCACGTGTTCGTTCTAGAGTGCTAATGTTTCCAGGTGAATGTAACGTTTCATCGTATATGGCTACTTGGCACAAGAAAACCCTACAGACATGGGTGTGCACATGTACATTTATCAGTAAATTACATTTGGAAATGTACCAATTGCAACTAAATTTTTCAGCAACCTGAAAAATAAATATGGAAAGGTAACAGTAAGATGAGAAAAATCTGTATACATGTATGTAGACAGTAATGTTGCAAAACACAAAGGCAGCTGAGAAAATCTCATGTTCTATAAAAAATGCACAGTAGAACTGTTTCAAGGCATAGAACTCAAAGAATGTACTGTGCTGAAACATGGCAGGAATGGGGCTGTTCTGCCATAGACCTACTGACCATAGAGATGTTCCAGGTAGAAGTTTGTTCAACAAGCAGTGTTTGTGATTGTGGTACGAGTTGCTGAGAACCTCTTCCGACACGACACTACTCTTGGTGACACTTGCTCCATGAGTCAGATACTGAGTGTAGGAGGAAAAACCTTTGGTGTTGTAACCTGCAGTCAGCGTGAACAGAATGAGCATTGTGTATCTCTGTGTACACTCTGGTAGGCGATTCTCCACCTTGGTGGGTGCTGATTCCTTCAGGGTAACCTCGGAAAAGCCCTAAATGGCCATGTTATTGTTCAATTTTATGTTTTTATGCCTAATTTCCCCTTTAACTGGTAACTTCCTGACCCCTGTTTTGGAGTGAGAGTCCTATTCCAGCTGCAGTGTAGGAGGAGGTTGTTGATAGTGTGCGTATTTATTTTACTGTCGGCACTTTCAGGGAATAAACAGTTTAATTTTTGCATGTTGATGCAGGAAGTGGACAAAGATTGTACCAAAACACAGTAACATTGTGTCACGCTAGCAGTTGGGCCACGTTATTTTTCCATGCTTTAAAACCAGCTCTCTCCGTTAAATCATATGAACTGTCTCTTGTAGTTGCGGTTATTCTCAGCCCATTGTGTCTACTTCCTGTGGTCAAAGGTTATTGGAATGGGGCGGTGTATGGGATGGGAAGCTCACATGGGGAGTGCAGAGAAAGCTCTCATACTATCGCCTGAACACAACAGCTGAAAGCAAGCGGGGGCGCGGCGTTTGATGAAAACCGGTAAATAAGTGGTTTTAGATATAATATGCTCACAGGAGTGTGCGAAATATCTAATAGCGAGGTGCATTTTTTTTATT
Organism: Calotriton arnoldi; assembly: GCA_963921515.1. Classification (NCBI taxonomy): domain Eukaryota; kingdom Metazoa; phylum Chordata; class Amphibia; order Caudata; family Salamandridae; genus Calotriton; species Calotriton arnoldi. The sequence goes on from CAWUFW010010155.1 coordinate 285,899, forward strand.
TTATTAAAGTAAAGTGTACTCTGCCAGGAACGTTTTCTTTAACTTTGGTTTTAACAATGTGTACGGAACGCTCTTTGAGATGATACATACGGATTAGAACAGTGCTAACTTTTTACAGGAAAAATACATTAGCAGAGTGTGTGTTTTGATGTAACAGGTTGCTTTGTGTAGGTTTTCGGTTTAGGAAGCGAGCTGAGAGGGGTTCGATGTTCGACTTGCCTCGTATATGGTAGAATAGTTTATGCTTGTACTTATTTTTGTTTTGTATCTTTTGAACTGTCTTGTTACTAAGACGCAAACTCGGCAAATATACTGCACCACGCGTCCATCCCCTTTTAATTATTAATATATGTATATTTTTTTAAATCACGTTCTTGGGCTGTGACTATCTCTCGTTTAGCCGCCTGCATGCACACACTTACTTCACCATGCTTTCTGCCGCTTTCTTTCTGTCATCTCACCCCAGTCCTCTAAATTCTGTTATTCCCTGATTTTAATTCCCTGCTTTTGTCCCGGTCGCAGCTACCGTTGCAGTGTCTGATCGTAATTATTGTGACTGTAACTTGCTGTACCCTTATATCATGCTACTGTTGTAAAGCGCTCTGATGCCTTCGGGCCATGTCCACGCTATATAAAACTGCAAAAATAAATATATGCATTTCCACCACGTGACGTCCCACTGCCAATGTGTTCCTTCCTGTCTCAGCTGCCATCCTCTGCGTTCTTGCTTTCCACTCGGTCTTTGAATTTAATCTTGGCAGTGCTTGAGCTGTTGCTTTTTAAGTCGATCATTGGCAGCGCATGCATTGCTTTGCGAAGCATGCTGTTTTAGAGTATGGACTTGAAGCTCCGCCAACTCTCCGCTCTTATTTTTCATTGGCTTGGGTCATTGTCCTTTGTAAATGCTGGCTTCTGATTCGTTAATAGGCTTGTTAGTCCCACATTAGTACCCCCTAGTCTTCATTTGTAACCTCCCATGAGGACTGGGCCTTTTACTTCTGTTGTTTCAGGGTATGTCTTATTTTATTTGTAAGCACTATTTTCTTTAATGAGTTTCTCCTACTGCAGGTCCAACATGCTTACCTGCAACATTCAGCACGCCATGCACGCTTTCACTTTCCAAGAAGCCGGGGACAATGAAGACTGCTTCTTTGAAATGAAATAGGTCTCGCATTTACAAGAATTAGAGCTATTGGCATTGTAAATGACAATGTCTTTTATTTGTGTTATTTATCAAAACCGATAAAGGCATTGTCATTTACAATGCCAATAGCTTAAACTCTCACAAATGCGAGACCTATTGCATTGCAAATGCTTGTTTCCTGTATTTACAGTCAGTTGCAAAGGAGGTTCCTTCACTCCAGGTGTGTTCTATGGCAGCGATTTTTAAGCTTTTGATATCTGTGGACACCCTCTGAATCATTTTTGGAATCTGTGGAGCCCCACTGAGTCATTACTGGAAGCGGGAGGTCACGGCCTAAGTAATTTTGATGATTTAAACCGCAAAACAATACACAAAACAAGCATTCATCAAACAGATACACAAATGATGAAAAATGTAATTTAATATACAAACAAATATAAATAACATTTAGTTTAAATGGGAAGGCTGGGGGTTTTCCGAATTAAATTGATTCCACCCATCGTCCATACTATATTCTGTTTGACATTGTTGCACTGCTCCCATGAATCAATCTGAGGATACCAACTTAATTGTTAGCCACCAATTTCACATTCTTTACAGAACCCGTTACATTTTTCAATTGCCATTTTTCTCCTTTATTTATATACACCTTATCTGTTAATATTTATTTCTAAGCAGTTGCTGACCCCCTGAGTAGGCATTGCAGACCCCCAGGGGTCCCTGGACCACAGCCTAAGAAACACTGTTCTAGGGTAGTGGGCCTGAAGCTGCTTTATAAGTTATTCCACTCAGTGCCATCACCTTAAAATAATTAGAATACTTTGTTTGTATTTATACTCTGAAATGCTTTCGTTATTGTTTAATGGCAATGTGTGTCTGTATTTAAGCAGCCAACAGATTCTAAGTCTGTTTATCTTGGATGAGCAACAAAAGTCTAAAGTGTTATCTTTTGTCTTTGTTGGGCCAGCCTTGTGTCATCCAGCTACTAATACAGCTTGGAATACATCAAGTATCGATGGTCAGCACATCTTTCTTCCTTATTTCAGTCTAATTGTTGGGGGCATATTTACTTAATGTAGTGTTTCACTGCAGTACTGTTTCTTTCCAGAAGATGGTGCTTAATGGATTCATCATGTGATTTGACACATTTATAAAGAATTGACCTCCGAAAGAATATTTCCATTAACATGTGTATTTGTAAAGCGCACTCTCACCCATGGTCATTTTGTCGCTGAATGACAGATGTTCATTGTTACTCAACTCAATGGTACTCATTTTATCGACCTCAGATGAATGAAAGCCTGAGTGGACCTGCCAGGATTTGAACCTGTCACCATGAGGTCGAGCACAGGCCCATGCAGTTGACGCATTAGTCCACTGAGCCACCAGACCTGGCATTGAGGTACATAGTTTTGAAAGGAGGGTCTCTGCCCTCTCTTTATTACGAGTTGGCATATACCTGTAGCATTTAGGATCATATTTAATCAATGGGGAAAAAAGGAACCAAAAATTTCCTCAAATGCAGGATGAGTTGAGCCAACGCACCTTAGCCAGCAAGTTGCTGCTTGTCTTTTGTGATACCTTTAGCCAATCCCGGCGTTTCAACTTCCAGCACTTTGTTGGCTGGGATTTGTAGCTACACTTTTTCCACTACAAGTAGGTGTCCAAGCCTCCGCATAGAAAGTGCTGTTGGCGAAAAAGCCCGGACTGGCTAAAGGTGTCGCGAATGGCTGGTAAAGATTCAGCTCTTGGCGCTCTTGACTGGCATCCATGTATTCTTTTGGGCTTCTTGGCATGTTCTGCTGGGTGTGATCCCCGTCCTTGGGTTGTGTGGCCCTCTTGTGTTCACTCACAGCAATGAATTGAGTTGCCCAGTGCTCTGCAGATGTTTCATACTAGATATTCTATCGTTAGGAGGAAGAAATTAGTTTATAGTGATTTGAGGTTTGTACTGTTCTCAAAGTACCTAATTTCCAGTGCTCCAATTTAAAATATTCCATCAGTCACGCGCGTTCGAGATCAAGCAATTCACTGCATCCCAAGCACATATGACTCTGCACCACTTGCACTTGTAGCTGTGGAAAGAGCAGACACTCCTTTTTGAGTTTTGATCACTGGTATTTCGTCTTTACTATGTTCATTAGTTAACATTTACAGTATACTCAGAGCAAGATTTCGAAATAATAGGTTTTTCTTCCCATGTTATCTTTCCTGTCTTGTCTAGGCACTTGTCTTTTTTTTAATTTTATTTGGGTATGTTATCAAACGTTTGCATTTGTGCTTCACAACTTATTTGTAAAGACAAATATAAACAAACATCTGTTATCTAGAAAAAGAGCACTCAAATGTTAATCCTAATAAAGAACCCCTGAATTGTGTTTTTTGGGAGCAAAATACTTTATGCCGTTAACACCACTCAAAGTTGTCCGCTACTTTAACATTTAAGAGCAATCCGTTTTCTGCAAAAAAAAATTCAATGAATGAAATGCAAAGTTTCTTGAGAAACTGTATAAATAGGGACATTTTTTTGAAATTTCACCCAGGTCTTGTCAAAGTGTAAAGAATGTTTCTATGTGGCTTGTGCCATACAGTCGTATTTCTTGGGAACAGGCTTTTGTAGCCTGTTTAACCTATTCAAGAAGTGATGGGGGTACAAGTCACCGACAACTACTAGTGACACTATTCTAAACATTAACCACACAAAAGGTGATTGGAAGAAATGCTTGCAATTTGTCTAACCACTGGCTATCGCTCTCGGCGTTCTTTTGCTCACGATGTTATCTCAGTTTGGACCCAGCCATATGCAAATCAGTCTTGACCCTGCTCCTCATAGGAACCGTCCAGCCCGAACTGCCAGGCCAGGTCCTCCCTAAATCAGAACACAAGCAACCCAGGACCGGTTTCGTCCCAGTTTTGGGCTCATCTGCCAGGTACAGTTTGGTTCCAGTGACAGTGAACATGGGACCACGTCTTGGCATACCCATGCCACTTAGGGCGGTACATGAAACACACAAAAGGTGATGGGAGGAATGCTTGCAATTTTTCTAACCGCTGACAATCACTTGGGGTAGCATCCCAAGCCACTGTTCTTTTGCTCACCATGCCACCTCAGTTTGGATACAATCATATGTAAATCATTCTTGACTTTGCTCCTCATGGGAACAGTCCAACCCGAACTGCCAGGCCCGGTCCTCTCTGAACTGGCACTCAAGCAACCTCAGACATTGTCATGACTCAAATATACAAGACTGTCGTGTGCATCCGTGCAGGCTTTTCGAAGTGACTGCTGTATGCAATTCGATTCCAGGGCTGATCATGTGTTATTTAGACCAACTTATTATGCCAATTGTTTCGTGCTGATATTGCTACAGTTTGCCATCGTCCAGGCTAGAACTGGCAGAGGGGTGATTTTAACGGCTGTGGGTATGCATAAACTATGCAAAGCAGCATGATAAAACAGTACCTGTACCTATCGATACTTGTACCATGTATTGTATGCAGGTTATGATATTCCTTCTCTGTGTCCTCTGACAACTTTGAGAAATAAGCAAAATATTCCTTTGGATGGGCCACTCTGACCTGGCATTTTGCTAACTTGCATTTTTAATGATACTAACCTGTGACTTAAAATACTATATTAAGAGTTCAGCAAAAATGTTTTTCTGGATCCTCAATGTTTGTACCATGGTTAATAGGTATAGAGTTTGTTTCCGAGATGGTGATTAAATCAATATCTTCCTTTAACACATTGCATATTGCCGCAACATTATGAGCAAAAGTGTGTAGATGGCTGAAAAATGGGCTGTTTCTTTTGCTGGAGGGAGGGCACCTTCATTTGGAAAGGTAAGGTAGATGGAGTAACTCAGTGGACCCAGAAATTATCTAATTTGTATGTAGACGCTCGAAAGACTGATTTAAAAATTATTTTTTAGAAATATATATTTATATGATACATTGGGTAACCGTGTAATATGGTTCAGTATTCCTTTTGAGGGTTTCTGGTGACATCATAAAGGAGGAGGCTAAACACAGAGTGGTTTGTAAATGTCACGAGAACTTCAAGATAACCATGTTGAACCTTATTACACATTACCCACTATGTATTTTTATATTGCAAGTTTATTTTGGGGCAGTTAGCTTGAAAAGGCGATTTAACAAACAGGAAAATATGTATTGAACATTGCAAGTGAAATAATGGAATATAGGGTTTATTTGTCTGCAGTAATAAGAAGAAAACAATACATATGTTGTTAAAAACAGAATTAAAAATCCCTATGCTTTGTAAATGTACATTCGGTCTGTAGAAGTTCTAAATTGTTAATGATGTATTCTTCAAAATGATGCGAACAATGGGTCCTCATTGGAATTAGAATGTTTTGATTTTTTGACCTTTTATCAATAGATTGTTGATAAAATAATGAACAATGATGAAGGCCATTGGAATTATGCAATTATGTGGCTACGGCATCAACAGCATAATTATAGATTCACCACATTTGCCCCATAGCTTGCAGACTAAAAAAAAGTCTTTCCATCTGGAATGGATCCAAATAATACTGTCTGTGAGTGTGTGACTTAATGACACATATTTTGCCTTTTCGTGATGCATAATTTAGATAACCTTGATGCATGATTTGATCTGCCATTGCTGCATAATCCTATTGGCTCTGCAGAATGTTTTGGAGGTTGTCATTAAGATAATGAAACCCATATTTCATAGGTACCTGTGAAATATTTTCCACATTTCACGTGTCTCTGTGAATTATTGGTTTTGGTGCCACTGCGTTTTTTTGGGCAGTAAATTCATGCAAATGTGTAAACACGCACTTACACACACGCACTTACACACACGCACTTACACACACGCACTTACACACGCGCACTTACACACGCGCACTTACACACGCGCACTTACACACGCGCACTTACACATGCGCACTTACGCACACTTATACACGCACACTTACACACGCACACTTACACACGCACACTTACACACGCACACTTACACACGCACACTTACACACGCACACTTACACACGCACACACACATGCACTTACACACACACACACTTACACACACGCACACTTACACTCACACGCGCACTTACACACACACGCGCACTTACACACACACGCGCACTTACACACACACACACTTACACACACACGCGCACTTACACACACACGCGCACTTACACACACACGCGCACTTACACACACACGCGCACTTACACACACACGCGCACTTACACACACACACTTACGCACACACACACTTACACACACACACACACACACACACACACACACACTTACACACACACTTACACAAGTACAGACTCACATGCTGCTCTTTTGAATCACTGAAGACCTTAAGAGGAAGTAGTGAAGTAAACAAACCACCAGATGTGACTATTTAAACCATGCACAGAAGCATCTGTCTGCCCGAACGGAGGTCTCACTTTTCAAGTCTTCCTTCTACACTTGATCTGCAAATGTAACCAGCATGCATTTTTTGTGCAGAACATTTAACCGCATACCTACTTTGTACGACTGAAGATGTACCATTGTTTTTTTTGTAACTCATTAACCAGACCGCTTTTAGCTCTCTCTAGACTAAAGCATATTGTGGACTATACCAAAAACTTACACTGGACTTAGAGCCCGCCAATTACTTACCGTTGGTCTGCTTTATTTCACTCATTTGTTTGCTTCTTAATCAATGGCTTCCCTTTCTCTTTTTGTGCTTGTCCCTTCCCTGGAGCACAAACTCTTTACCAACCTTTTGATTGGCTGATTTTTATCCTTTCGCTGCTCACAATTCGAGAAATACAATTTTTTTAGGTCTCGCGCCTAGCGTTGCAGTGCGTAGCACTGCTCGCGCAGCGCGAGACCTCTTGTATGGGCTTCAGAAAGCTACCCACACGCTCGTGCGTGTGGTTTTGCTTTCGGAAGCCCACATTGGCTGTAGCGTGCATTTAAAAAAAAGAAATGGCACGCAATTGGGCAAAGGCGGGCGCATGTCCCGCCTTTGCTCCGCCCATTCCCGTCTGTGTCTAGGACGCGCATCAGCGCGCGGCACAGACGACAGGCTCCCTCGCCCCCCCGCTCCTCTGTGGTGTGCGCGCACCACTGGTTTCGATTCCCGCGTTCGGCTCTTCTGTGGTGCGTGCGCACCACAGGTTTCGATTCCGTGCTTGTTTGTCTCTGCTAGTTCTCCAGTGTTACTATCTTATTTCAGTTTGCCCCCTCTGGCAGTGGCAGTGCAGCTTGCAGCAGTGCCTGGATGTGGGTATAAGTCGTTGCCGTGAAAAATTCCATGCCCATTTTTTAGGGTCTTTTAACAAAAATAAAGTTTCCAAGACGCATGCTGATCGTGGGACTAATAACGAGTGTCCTTATAGTGCTTAAAATCAAAAAAATTTAGGACCTGGGCTTATAACCGGTGAAGAATGCAACAAGCACTGGAATGCAAATTTGAAAGCAGACAGCTGGAGTCCGCTGCCATTGTGACGTGGAGAGGGGCACTGCCGGTGGTGTGTGTGGTGGCATCGCGCCCGTGGGACAGACTGCTTGTAGTCTGGTGATGGCTAGAGTTGGTGAGCACGGGTGGCATTACAGTGGCAGTAGGTTGTCATTGTGGGCAGTTGCAACACTCAGCTGTACTTCTCTCACACCCCGCATCCCACGATGCCCCCTCCGGCCTAGCCCCGAAGCACAACAGGCCATCAGTGGCGTGCCAGGGGATTGATTCTCTGAGGCGCAGCCTGACGTGTGAAGAATGGAAGTTGGCACACGGAGTGTGTGGGCTCAGGGAGTGTGTGCGGCCTGTGACATGCGTGGCACGTTATTCTATGAAATAACTTATTTCATAAAATATTGTACACTCATGGGAACAAAAGTCTGCTAACTAAGTGGTGGACACGTTCTTCTTTTATGCACGAAGGGACAATTTAAGGATTTTGGGGGCCGGGGCCTAAGGTATTTGCGGCCCCTTTTCGGAACTTCTTTGAATTTATCATCTAACTTCTGCTCTTTCATGCCGTCGTTGGCCAGCCAGGTCACTGAGAGTGCACAGGCACACTCGTCTAAAGTTGTTACATGTAATATTCAGGGATAGTGACGTGTTTTCAATATTATAACACAGTAGCAGCTCACAAATATTTACTTCAAATAATCGGTGACACCCTCCCATTTCAGACCCTCTCATTTCTCATATGTATTGTGGTCCTGTTTTGAACTTAAAGAAACTTTTTGTGAATGTTGCGTGAAACTTAAACACAGCATTTCTCTGCTAAATGTCTGCTATAGGCTCTCCCACATCAACCACATTAAAAATAAATTAAAGGAAAACGCTGTTTGAAACAATATGTTTAAGAATTATTCAAAATCAGCAGGCAAAGACTCTCTGCAGAATTCTCTGTCAGGTACGTTTCTAAATTGCACCAAGTGGTGTGGGAAATGCTGCTTTGCCCTGAGAGTCAGGTGTCTTGAGTTGTCCATGGGGGGGGCGTCATCGTCTAGATTACGTTATTTAATAAGTATTAGTGTTTATTTTATATCACTGTGTTAAGCCCTGAGCCTCTTCATTGCACTAGAGGACACCTCGAGGGTGTAATGTGCTTCCATATCGCACTACACCACTGTTAATAAGTGAGTGGAGGTAAGGTTACCGGGTGAACATGCTTTTTAGGGTTTCTCAATATTTCATTGGTATGAACCCATTTCATACAGTAAGGGTGACATTGTCGCGACCCCACAAATTCCATGAATAATTTGCTTTCGGATAGATCTGAAACAGCCTGACCAAACCATCACATCCTTCGCTTCACCTTCCCACGTGCGCCCCAGCTTGCTGGCATGACATGGCCGGTGCCGTGGCACAGGCGCCTAGAGGCGGAAGAGGCGCGCTGCTGCCCCTTACGGCTGTCCAGGGCCATTTCCTTGCGTACAATAGGGTTCGTGGTAGCACCCTCGGGTGAGAGACAGCTAGTCTAGTACTTTTATTTTGCTTCCCCTGCCTCTTGGATTTTCCTGGACTCAGCCAGGCTTGTTTAAAAAAAATCCACAAAATGGTACCCATTGGAGGGGGTGCGGGAGGGGGGGGCGGCACAGCAAGGCACCTACTGGTGAAACGGTATCGGACAACTCCTGCGCTGGCCTGGAGGGTAGTTCCATCGATTCGGAAGAGGAAACATCTAAAGAATGTGTGTGTTTAATAATTAAAAAAGTTGTGCGATCTCCGGTAGGATTGTTAGGGAGTTAAACCATCTCGGCGAGTCACTTCCAGACTATATTGGGCATTTAGCATTTCAAAAGCACCAAGTGACGGAATACGGAGCCGATACCCAAACCCAATGATGCCAATCTATCAAATCAAACACTTTTATTCAATACTTAATAAAAAACCAGTCAATTTACATCCGCATATTTAGAAGCAAAAGAATAAAATGCACACGTGCCTATTATAAATACCGTAAATGAAGTCTTGCTCGATACAAAATAACTGCAATCAGACTGCAACCAGATATTAAAAAGTTGACAGAGCACCCTTAACCTGGGCTGTAAACAATAAGAAATTTGACCAGTTCAATTTAAAAGTTAGCAGCGACTTGACCACTCGCTACTGGTACCATTAGAGAGTCACGTGTGAAGGGGGATAACTTGTTTATTCGACTGGAATTAAATAGTATCTTAGGCCATGGGACACCAATAAAAAAACCTTCACCGCGGACATTACCCTGTAACCACTCAGTGCCACAGGACCCAGAGAAATGCGGCAGTCTCAATCTGTCTTATGGTCCCATATCTGAGAAAAAAAGCATTTGCAATGCAATAGGTCTCGCATTTACGCGAGTTTAAGCTATAGGCATTGTAAATGACAAACCTTTTATTTATGTGTTGGTTTTGAAAACATATAAATAAAAGGCATTGTAATTTACAATGCCAATCGCTTAAAATTTCGCAAATGCGAGACCTATCGCATTGCAAATGCTGGTTTCTTTAAGCACTCCCTGCAAATGTGTTCCTTGCTCTCGCATGTGCTTCTTATCCTGCCTCAAATACCAACGCCCCCAATTTCTTTCCCTTCACTCACCCCTCATCCACTCCTCCATTACTCCCTTGCCACTCGCTGTCTACAATAAGTCTTTTTTTTTTTTTTTTTTTTAAAGTGTATTTTACTTTTTTAGAAGGTCCCGGCAGCTGCCCTTTGCTACTGTCCTCTCCGCTATCTGGAAGCGCTTTTGCGCCACTTAGACCAGTAAATAAAAAGAAAATGGTGCCCACGTCATTCCATTGGTGCATGCATGGTGTCACATGCACTCGCATTTAGAATGACATGGCCAGCAGCTGAGGCCGCATCATTGTCTTTTTTTTTTTTTCCCCTCTCTTTTTGCAGATGCTGAACAGCATTGGAAAAGCCAATAGGCCGACAAGGAGAGACCTATTGACTTTGCCAATGCTTGTTGTCTAGGAGCAATCTGTATTCTTTTTGTTGCTCCCCACTTACAAAATGTAAGTGAACAATTATCACTGTGTGCATTTTTATGCGTTAGTTTCAGTGATTGTTGGTGTTTACCTAATGTTGCTAAAGTTAGCACAGACTGCCCAAAACCAGCAAATTGTGACTATCACTTCGAAAACAGGAAATTTTTGCCTACTGTGCTCTTGGAACAGATGAACAGGATGGCCACTTGTAGAATGGAAACTTCCTTCGAGCCTGTTTTTTCCGTGCTTTGCTCGGTGAGTAAAGATGGTACTTCCTGGAAAACAGCGCAGACATTGGAGAGACTAATAGGAGCAGCAGGACAATTTATGTCAAAATAGGTATTTGCCCCTTTTGTGCTGAAATGAATTTAATGAAGATGAGAAATAATGGGCAAACTAGTGGTACAGACTTGGAAAATACGAAAGAGAAAGGAATGTTAGTTTTAATACCTCTTAATTTTGGGAAAGAGAACAAAATACTGTAGACAGCTGTGGCTGGGAGGATGGCTCAGTGAGTTGAATGATCGCCACTACATAATGTATTGTTTTGCATATCATGAGTCCGATTTTCAGCCTTTCATCCTTCAGAGGTGGGGAAATGGAGTACATTAAATTGGGTATTAGTAACATCTGTTATATCCAGCGTTTAAACAAATTACAGAAGCACAGTATTTAGCGCTATATCAAATTACTTTTTTTGTCTACTGGAAGTGACCAGGGTGGATTTTTTAGCAGCTCTTTTTCCTGAGAGCTAGCTGGCATCTCATGCACTTGGGTAGAAAGCATACCACAAGGAAAGATAAGACAGTATGAACTTAAATAAGGTGGCCAGGTTATCAAGAGTTATGTCAGATTGTATGGCTTTAAATTACACAGGCATGTATTTGTTCTGTAAGGCAGGTGTTTCTCAGTTTTCGATGTCACAGGTTCAAGAGTTGTTGCAGATCGAGCTAACAAACATTTTGTACAAGATAGTGAAGTGCAAGGTACTTTGCTAGAGGCAGACCTTAGAACCAGCTCATAATTTTGCTCAGTACTTGCAATAAATTCTGTGTCCGGACCGGAGGCGAGGATTATGCTTTAACTTCCTTCGCTTTTTATAACAGCAACCATTTTAAAAAAATTTCCGCATTTAAAAAGCGAACAAAAACTACCAGACCCAGACAAATTTGTTATTACTTTACCACGTAGGACAAGGCCCAGACGTCCATCAAGCGGGTTTTCCCCTTCCGGTTTTTCCATTGGGCCGGCAGTGGTAGGGGTCGCTTGGTAGGCCGTGGTATTCCTCACACTTTCTCCAGAGGGCAAGGCTCCAGGTGAGGCTACTATGAAGATCAGCGCTATGCCAATTTCTACCCCACCAGGGGTCAATGGTTCCGGTGCAGAGGCTTCAAGGGACAGTCCAGCAACAACAATTCCGGTGAATGTTCGTCCTTCTTCCCTGGTACATGTCAGGGGCAGACTAGCGCTCTTTCTCCACGCGTGGAGAGCTCTCACGTCGGATGCATGAGTTTTACAAACAGTGCATGGCTTCCAGATAGAATTCTGCGGGACCCTTTTTCAACCCACTGGCCCAAGACTGATCCATTTTTTCTCTCAGGAAATGCGCTTAGCTGCAGAGATCCATTCTCTTTTGGTAAATGGTGCTATTGAACCAACGACCATCCACCCTCGCGGGTTTATCAGCAATATTTGTTGAATGGACAAAGGCGATTGGGGCCGCTGAATGGTCATCAGTCTGCGAGAGTTCAACGAATGGCTACCGCAATTTCGAAATTGAGGGCATTCACCTCCTGTGGGACGTGTTGCGACCGTTCCATTAGATGGCCTGCCCGGACATTAAGGTCACCTATTTGTTGGTTCCAGTCTTCCCAGCTCACCAGCGGTTCCTCCACTTTCTTTGGCGCCACCAGGTGTTTGAGTTTTCCAGCCTACCATTTGGACTCTCCACAGTTCCTTGGTGTTTTACCAAAGTCAGTGGTTGGACGCAGGGAATGCGCCTCATCATCTTCATGCTGCCTATGGCCCAGTGTTCCCAGCAGCTGTCGATACAACTGCAAGCAGCAATAGACCTTCTGGAGGGTTTGGGTTCCGTGACACAAAGTCCCTCCTGGTGCCATCCCAGAAAGCAGCGTTTCTACGTGTCGTCATCGACTCGATCATGTCCTCTCTGAGCCTTCCCTCTCGGAAAATAACAAAAATCAAGCACGAGCTACGGAGGGCCCTTGCGAGACCACCCCTTCGTTGCGGCAGATCGCCCATTTGGTGGGACTCATTTACTCCTCCATCCAAACCATATTTCCAGGCCCTCTTCCCTATTGGACCCTTCTACGACTCAGTCTTTTTACCTTCAGAAGGGACTGATGTACTCCTAGAAGCGAGGGAGGAGATCTCTTGGTGACTTTGACATATGGAAGCGTGATCTTTGGGTCAGCTCTGGACCTAGTCAAAGAGTCCGACGCCAATAGGTCAGGCTGGGGCGCAAGATGTGGCGAATTCTCCATGGGAGTTCTTGGTTTCCACAAGAACAGACTTTGCATATCAATTGCTTAGTGCCCCTGATTGTTTCTTTTGCGATCCAGTGCTGAACTAGGGACAGGATTCAGTTGTGTGTTCTCCTCACGATGGACAATATGTCAGTAGTTCGATACATCAATTATCTGGGGGGCACACGATCGAAAGTCCTTTTCCACATGGCAACCAATTTCTGGAATATTGCCTGTATCATCAGTTCTCGGTGACAGCGGAATATCTTCCGGGCCGGGGGAACTAAGTGGCACTCCCGGCACCTTCGGGATTCCGACCTGTGGAAGCTCCATCCAGAGGTCTTTCCCGACTTCAGCAGGGTCCCTTTTCAGTGGGCCTGTGTGCCACTTGCCTGGACAACCTGCTCCCCAGGTTCTTCAGTTGGAGGCTGGACCTGCAAGCGGTGGATGCCTTTTTAAAGAATAGTGCCCGTGGAAGGGCTGTGCGGTTCCCCCGCTTGCGATGTTCACCCTGGTCTTGGCTGAGATCAGACGGCAGCAGGCAGCGGTGGTTCTGATCACTCAGATGTGGAGATCTCAAGTTTGGTTTCCTGTTCTTCTAGAACGTTTCTAAGATTCTACAATCCAACTCCCCTGTTTCCGGATCTTCTTCTCAGTCCAGATCAACTCCCTCACCGTCTGGTGTTGGAGGGCTCCCTGTTTATAATGACCTGGTGGATTACAGGGTGATTGTGGTCGGTCTCGGGCCTTTTGAGAGAGGTTGAAGACCTCTTATCTGAAGCCTGGGCCGATGGCATCATCAAGCAGTACAGGTTAGCCTGGACTAGATGGACACCTTGTCTTGGCGGAGTGTTGATCCCGTGGTCGCAGACGTAGTTCCGGTCCTCAATTTCCTGGCTAGTCTGGTGACAGAGAGCTTATCCTACCATTCTATAAACACTATCCATTCCGCCATATCGGCGGGCCACGTCTTGGTGGAGGGCTCTCCGGCGGGTGAACACCTGTTCGTGTGTCGCCTTAGTGAAATCAGTCTGTCTCTTCCATTGGCACCACGATATTCAGTGCTCTGGGACGTCAACCAAGTGTTGAACCTATTTTTGTCTTAGCAGCTGAACAGGTTTCTATCACATAAGGAACTTTGAGTGAAATTGGCAAAGCTGTTATGCTTGGTTTCCTGCAGGCGAATCTCTGATGTTAGGACCCTAGATATAATGGGCAGGAGTTTTTCCCCTTCTGGGGTATCGTTTACCATTAGTAGACAGATGAATTCAAGCACCAGGTCTGTTTAATACCCAGCTTTCCAAGATTTCCCCTAAATTGTGCGTGGTACAATGTCTTAAGGCATATGAGGAAATGTCAGAGGAGTTCAGACCCCCGGGGAGAGTCAACTCCTTATTGCACTGCGTAAGCCACATAGTGCAATGTCTTCATCCACTATTGCCTGATGAGTGTGTTGGGTGATGCAGGAAGCTGGCATCAATCTTGCGCCTTTTGGAGCCCACTCCTCAAGAGGGGCTATGGCTTCTAAGGCTTTTACCCATTTGTGAAAAGCAGCGAGTCTCCTGGGATCCCCAATGCTGCCCGGCGCAAAGTCACCTTTAATCCACTTTGGATTCACTATCTAAAATAACGAGGCAGGCGCTGGAAGCTGGAAGGCAAGAAAAAGGTTTATTACTCTTAGAGGAGACCACGTCAACTGCTGACACCAGGATGTCTTCAGGGAGGTGTTCTACTGGCAATGCTTCTGACTCTTCCTTTTATACAGTTTTACACAATGTATTTGTTTCTTTTATCATGGTTACAAGCTTGGAGTCTCCGCCCGGGCAGGTTGTCACACAAGCCTGACATTGTTTTATCAACATGGTTACACAAGCCCAACATTAACTCTCCTCCCACCCAGGTCAAAAACAGACAATTTAATTGCAGCTGGACCTTGCTTCAGGGTCTAAAAACGAGTGAGACCGGCCAGATCTAAGAGTCCGTTCTGTTGATAAGAACAGGTCCCATTGTTGGCAAAAAACCAGTCTTGCTGTGTGTAGTGCAATAAACCATGTTTGCAAGAGTCTGTTTGGTATTTGTAACCTGTTTGTGCAGGGATGAGAGGAAAAGACGAGTTTGAGGCAGCAGGTGATGTTGATGTTTGTCGTGGAAATAGTTTATAGCCCCCAGCACACATCAGGTTTGGTCAGAGAGTCAGAAGGCTGCTAGAGGACAGGGTGAAATGAAGGTGACCAACAGAGTACAAAATGGCTGTGGTAAATCAGAATGACTGTAGTTTATGTGCACGTAGGAACTTTCATCAGACAAGATGGCGCAGAATGTTCATGATTGTGTTTTGTTCTTAACAGTCGCCCCTTTGAACATAACTAGCCATCTTGTCAGTCTATTTCGATCTCCATAATGTCCTGTATTTCTTGTTCATACATTACTCTCATTTTTGTTAGCTGAGTGTCCATAGTCTTAGGGCGCAAGGCACTTATGCAAAGAGAACACAAAGGTGGTATACAGTGTACACCCAAACAGCAACCACATATTGCCAATACTGGGACCAAGAGAAACCTTGATATTTTCCAACCCCAGTCTTTCAAGATGCCCCAAAGCCAACTTCCAATTGTCCAAGTCTCTGATCCTTGATGAATTTCTGAAGACAGTCTGTGGAGATGTTCGATTGCTTCATAGACAGAGGGTGAATTATCAGGGATGTATATGCAGCAACTGGCACCAATGATGCGACATGCTCCTCCACGATCCACTAGTACCACGTCCAGGACCATGCGGTTTTGTAGGGCCACCAGGCGGACCGCTTAAAGCTCGGCAGTGTTGTTGGTGAGGATGCCAGCAGTGACGTTCAGGGCGGTTTCTACCGCTTGAGACAGATGTCTGATGGCTCGGCTGTTTGCCATCGGACCCCATAGCGGGACGAGCCCTTTGCTGCGTCAACGAACTGTGATGCGGCAGAGTCTGCTTGATCAGTGTCTTTAGAACGCTTTTCTCGATGATGCTCTGCAGGGGCTGTGTAGGTCGGTGGCAAAACAAAGGCGATGTAGCATGTGCCCCCCAGTTTCTTGGGAGCCAGGTGTAGGCTTTGGTTCCACAGACAAAGTACATATTGGGTGATGCAACAAATGCTGGAGGATTGGCAGTGTTCAAAGTCCTTACAATGTTACAAGTGCTGTGACCCACATTCTTAGTCCCACGGCCTTCAATGCATACAAGGCCAGAGACGTTCACCACAGATAGGGCCACAGTCAGTGTTGCAGCAGTTCTTTTCTTCAGGTAGGAAAATGTGGCTCTGACAGGATTATTGAACACTTGTATTTCCACTCGTTCTTTGGAGGGGACATTCATTGGAAATGTCGTATTGGAGGTGTGAGGGCAAAGGGAGCTGCTGTTCTTCCTGTTTGGTTTAGCCAGAACTCGTTGTAGAACTGAGCGATTGTCCCATCGGAAGTGGCATTGTCTTTGTAACTTTCTTGTAGGAGCATCATCCAGGCAAGGCAAGATCCATGAACAGAAAAGGGTGAAGGGATGAAAGGGATGGAATGTTCAGTGGCATGTGGTAGCAGCCCACAGACCCAACAGTTAGTGGCATTGGTGGCAAGATTGTGCTGGTGCAGCATCTGTACGAAAGAATTATTCCAGAATTCTTTGCGTCGTTCTCGGAGATGTGGCGGTAGTGATACCAGGTAGTGTTCTTTCTTTGTGATTGGTTGCATGGTTGGTGACAATGTTCTGTATGCAGGTGCATTCTCTTCAATGATCCAGAGTGTGACCATTAGCAGGAGGCAGGTGAGAAATGCAGCTACAAGTGCAATTGTCTTTGTACTGTGCAGTTCAAAAGTCTTGGTGTCTTTGCGGTGGCTTTGCAGGTGTTCCGTTTCTTCCATCATCTTCGAGGAACTCACCAACTGTTAGGACCACAGACTTTTGTCTGGTGTTTTTCCTGGTAGCGTCGTTTGGCTGTGCTACCGATCTGAGACTCTGACTCAGTTAGTGGCCTGGTTGTTGGAGCTCCCCCTTTTCGTCGATCTTAGGTTGTACCCTTCCTTGGATGGCACCGTGGGGTCGGGAAATTCAGACAGTTGGAGGGTGTCTTCTTGTGGGTAGCAACTCAGAGCTGGTCGGTCTTTTGCGAGTACTTCCTCTTGCACCTCCACCTCTTCACAGGTTGCCAGCGTTGGAGGGACTTTCTTGCAGTGGTGGGCGTGCAGCCAATTTTTTTTCCTTCCACTCGGAGGGCAGTTCGAGTGGTGATCAAGACTTGCCAGGGGCCCGTCCACCTGGGCTCCAGATTCTTCGTTCTTTGGAAGTTGCGAACTAGGATGAAGTCCCCAGGCTTTATCACATGTCCTGGGCCCCTGGATATGTCAGGCAAGGCTTGCTGCACCTGTTGGTGGATAATTGTTAGCTCGTTTGTCAATTTATGCAGATAGTCTGACATTAATATGTTCGGGACATCGTTAATGGAGGTGGGTCTTGGTGCCGCCCAAATGTTCATAGGCCTGCCGAAGACCACTTCATACGGGGTCAGTCTGTGTTTGGTCGGGGTGGAGCGCATTGATAGCAATGCCAATGGAAGGGCGTCGGGCCATTTCAACCCGGTTGTGGCAACTATTTTGGCTAGCTTTAGTTTCAATGTTGCATTGTGTCTCTCTACCAGGCCCGCTGATTGGGGGTGGAAGACGGCATGGAATTTTTGTTTTACCCCCAACCCTTTCAGTATGTTCTGTATCACTTCGGCTACGAAGTGTGGGCCGTTGTCGCTCCATACAATTCTGCAAAGGCCGTACCGGGGAAGAATTCTTTCAACAATACTTTTGCAGTGGCTATGGCAGTATTGTCGCGGGTGGGATATGCCTCCACCCATTTGCTAAAGCGCACACAACCACCAGGACATATTTTAGACCATGGCATCTCGCTAGTTGGATGTAATCCATTTGAAGGACTTCAAAGGGGTGATCAGGGACTCCAAACCCTCCCCGTGGTACTACTGTCCCTTTCCCTGGGTTGTGTTGTAGGCATACTATACATTGTTGTACTAGGCGCTTTGCAGATTCTGTTATCTTGACATTATGCCATACTCTTGTGATTAGTTCAATCATGGGGGTGGAGCCTATGTGTGCTGGTAAATGTGCCATGGTCAATATGGGGATGAGGTAGGCATTGGGTAACAGCCATTTATTTCCGTCTTTAGTTCTCCAGCAATTTTCCTCGTCTTTTAGTCCCACCTTTTCCCACTCGGTCAATTTGTCTTGTGTGCCTGTAGTCTGTATGTCCCTTACAGTGGTCCTAGCATCAGTCCATTGTTCAGCTTGTGACCTGGTCACATACATTCGTGTCATGGTTCTGTCTTCTGCTGTGGCTCGGGCAGTAACGTCTGCTAGCGCATTTCCCTGTCCAATGAGATCTGTCACTTTCCTATGTGCTTGGCATTTTATCACTGCTAACTTTTTGGGGAGGAGGACTGCTTCCGTCAAGGCGGAGACTAAATCTCCATGCAGGATGGGTGTACCGTGTGAAGTCAGGAACCCTCTTTCTTTCCATAGAATCCCGAAATGGTGAACCACCCCGAAGGCGTATTGGCTGTCGGTGTATATGTTAACTGTCGTGCCAGCTGCTAAAATACATGCTCGTGTGAGGGCAATGAGTTCTGCTGCCTGGGCGGAACGTTGGGCAATATGGGCTGTTTCTAGAATGGTTCGGGCTGTGGTGACAGCGTATGCAGCTGAGGTGGTGCCGTCGGGGAGTTTGATGCACGAACCATCCACCCATAGTTCTCCATCTGGCTCTAGAAAGGCGGTGTCTCTGAGGTCTACTCTACTTTTTGTTTGTTCATCGGTTAGTGTCACACAGTCGTGTAGTGGAGCCACGTTAGAATCGTTCTCGGGTAGGGGTAACAGCGTTGCTGGATTGAGGGTGGTGCATCGCTTTAGGGTAATGTGCGGTGCTAGCAGGGTCAACTCATATCCTGTCAGTCGGGCTCTAGTCAAGTGTTGGGTTTTGGTCTGGTTCAGTAGTGTGTCGACTGCATGGGGTACTAAAACAGTGACTGGATTGGAGAGCACTATTCCTTCGCTCTGGCGTATTGATACCGCTGCAGCTGCCACAGCGCACAGGCACGCTGGCAGTGCTCTGGCTACTGGATCGAGGGTGGCAGAAAAATATGCACAAGGGCGTTGTTTGTGACCAATTGATTGTGTTAGGACAGACAATGCACATCCCTCCCTTTCGTGTGTGTAGAGGAAGAATGGTTTGGAGTAATCTGGGGTTCCTAGGACTGGTGCTGAGCAAAGGGTATTGCGTAGTTCTTTAAAGGCTGTCTGGCATTCGGGGGTCCAGGGGAGAGGTGAGGGGATGTCCTTAGCTAGGAGGGAGAGAAGGGGTTTGACAATGAGGCTAAAGTTCGGTAACCACTGTCTGCAAAACGAGGTGAGGCCTATCAAAGAGCGGACTTGCTTCTGATTTTTGGGGACAGGGGTGTCTAGAATTGTCTGGATCCTGTCAGGCGTGAGTTTTCTCCCTTCTTTTGATAAAAGGTGACCCAAATAGGTCACTTGTGATTTACAGAACTGCAGTTTCTTTCGGGAGACCTTGTGACCATTCTCAGCAAGGAAATGGAGTAGTTTGATGGTGGCTGTGACGGCTATTGGTATGGTGTCTGCTGCTAGAAGGATGTCGTCTACATATTGTATTAGTGCCACTCCATCTGGCAATTGTATGGCGTCCAACTGTCTTTTAAGCGCCTGGCTATAGATACTTGGGCTCTCAGTGTACCCCTGAGGTGCTCTACAAAATCTATACGAACGGGAATTTAGGGTAAATCCCAAAAGATAGCGGCTGTCCTCGTGTATAGGTATGGAAAAGAAGGCGTTCTTGAGGTCGATCACAGTGAAGGTGGTGGCAGTGGAGGGGATTAAAGTCAAAATTGTCGTGATGTCGGAAACTACTGGGTATTGTGGTACTACGATTTTGTTTACCTCCCGCAGGTCAATGATGAAGCGGTAGGCTTTCCCATCTCCCTCTCCCTGTCTCTTTACAATCGGTAGTATGGGACTGTTACAAATGTTGCTCACTACTTCCTCTACCACCCCTGCCTCTACCAAAGAGTGTATGATCTCTGTTAGTGCTTTCTCACCCTCTGGCGATATTTTGTACTGCGGTACCTTCGGTAGGGTTGCGTCCTGTCGTATTGTTACGTGTACTGGGTCAATCATCATTCGTCCTACGTCTGAATCAGCCCTAGCCCATAAGTGTGATGGCAAAGTGTCCAGTAGGGATGTGTCAGTCTCAGAGATGGAAAACATGTGATGAAAAGGGTTCTCTCTATGGCGTTGGGGGTTGTCATACAGGATGACACGCACTCCGTCTGGTGAGCATCTGATAGTCGCATGGAAGTGTTTCAAAGGTCGAGGCCCATAATGGCGTCTGGGGTGTTAGATGAGAGGAGGAATGTCGTTTCGACGCCATTGCTGTCAAGATTAAAAGGGATGGGTCGGGACAAAGGGTTGGTGGAGGGCGTACCGTCAAATCCTATTGAGGTCACATGTGAGCCTGACAAGGGTGCCCTTGGAATCAGTCGTTTGGATAGTGCACTACGTGTTGCTCCTGTGTCTACCAAAAATGGCGACCTTGTGCCCATGACCTCAGCGGTAACATAAGGGCCTTGCTGATCAACGCAGACCTCGACTGGATCCCTCCCTTGCCCCTGGCTGTCCTATGCAAAGTCGTACGTATTGTCATAATCTGTCTGTTGGTACTGATTCTGTCTGGGATGGTCAAATGCGTTCACTCTTCCTGGCCTTTCCTCGCTTGCTTCACTCGCGTACCCTCTCCCACGTCCTCTTCCTCTCTGTCCACTTGCTATTTCCTCGCCCCTCTGCCCCTAGCAGCTCCTAACAAAGCCGGGCATTGGGATTTCCAGTGTCCATATTTTTTGCAAAATGCACATTGATCCTGTCCTAGGTCTTGGCGTCCTACATATGATGTAGATGGATTGTTCCTAGGTGGCTGTACTCTAGGGGTATTCTGCTGGTTTCCTCCCCTATATTGCTCCCCTCCTGTATTCGCCCCCTGGAGTTGTGCTATCATTACCCTTCCCTTCAAGTCCTTCTTTTTCCTTTCTGTAGCCCTGTCATTTTCGTTTCTCTGATGCTCGTAATACTGGGCCATTTGGAGAATGGCCGTCGGTTTAGATGCTGCCCAACTACTTTCGCTGGCTTGTAGTTTCTGGGATACATCTGGCAGTAATCCTTTGACGTAGTTCTGCACAAATAAGTGGTGTCCGGTTGCGGTGGACATGTCTTGTCCACTGTAATCAGAGAACACAGTTTCAAATCTGGAGAAGTACTCTGAGACGTCCTCTTGTGGTTTCTGGCGGCATGCGGTTACTATGGACCAGTCTATCTTTTTCTCTGGGATCAGCGTTTTCACTTTCTGCACTATTTTGTCAGGGAGGTCTAATATTGCTTTAACTGGTTTTTGACCAGGGTTCCGCTGTTTATCTAGTGTGTCGAGTTGTTCCCAGGTATGACCAAACAGTTCGGTATGGTTTACTTTCTTAACCTGTTTCCACACATCTGCTGGCAAACATAACCCGAAGAACAAGTCTATGTCGGCAAGTGTCATTATTGTTGATCCCAGAGCGGTACCTAGCTCGGCGTAAAGGCGGTGGGGTTCTTTCGTAAATCCGGCAAAGATTTACGGAAGGTCAGGATGTCCTGTCTGTCCCATGGCTGATACACCCAATTGTAGACCACCCTTCCTCTAGCGTCTTGATGGTTTATATCGTCATTAGTCCCTTGTCCTCTAGGAGGTACCCAGTAAGGGGCAGCTTCTTTTATTGGCATCATGCTATCTGTTTTTCCACTGGGGGTCCTGCTACCTTAGTTGTCCTGTCCCTATCTATCTGTCCTTGTTCTATGAGGTGACGCAATACTTCTAGTGTGGATGAAAATAGTTCTGCAACATCGTTGTCGCCTTCATCTCCGATGTCTACCTTCCTGTAGAGAGCCACTAATCGCTCGGGCCCTACGTTTTGGTACTTCTCTTCATATGCAGTAAGGGTGTGGTAACAGAGACGTACAATAAAGTATCGTTTGCGGTTTTCAACATAGGAGTCGCATATGTCTGTTACGTGTTCTTCTGTTTCTTTCCTATCTATGAGGGTTTTAACTATTTTATCAATGCCTTCTCGCTCATTTTTACTTAATCGCGGGACCCTGGGCGCTCCTATTTCCTTGGTTCCTACCTCTACTACTGCCTCCTTTGATGAGGCATTTGGTGTGGGTGGCTCGGTGGGAGCAGAGGTGGTGGAGACTGAGGCGATCGTGCCATCTCCAGCTATACTTTGGGGGTCCTGGCGTTGTACTACGGGATGAGTAGGGGCATAAGGGGTGGCATGTATATCATTGGGGGACCTAACAAATCATCATCTACCCCCTGTTTTGCTGGTAACTCGGGGTAAAGAGTTAAGGGCGTTCTAACAGGGCATTGACCTGATATTTTTGATTCCTGTTCCTTTTTATCGATTTCCTTTTCTTTTAGTTCTTCTTCTAACTTTTTACAGGCTTGGTAAGCTGATTTTCGCGTTTCTTTATCTTGTCTAGCTTCGTCTTTTTTCTTTCGTTGAGCTGCTTCTTTTCGCCATAAACCAAAACTATCAAACATGGCTGGTCTAGCTTTCTTTTTGTGGAGAGCTAATTCTAACGTTTCTATTTTAGCGGGATCGAAAGATCCCGTCAGTGGCCACTGATTTACCCGGTCCTTCCTAGTGTACTTATGCCATAGTTTGCTATAAGCTACGGTGGCTAATCCATATTTTACGTACATGTCCTTGTTAGGGTGCCTTCCGGCGGTGCCGGATGACTGACCTCTAACAAACGGTCCGATCCAAAACAATCAAACAATCTAGCGAAAACAGGCATGACGTATTTAGCGGTCAAAATGAATATCTCAATTAATGTTAGACAAAAGTCTGCACTACCTGTCCTTCGCTGTCTGCAAAGAGAGAATATTCCTATTCTACGTTGTTTGCAAGCAGGGAATGTCTCAAATAACTCAAAAAGAAATACTAGTATTTCTATCAATCAATCAATTTAAGTCATGTTTTCTCACGACCTTACCCGGACCGTATGGACAGTTCTTCGTATTCCCCTTCCAGCGCCTGGTTGTCCTCTTACTCCAACAATCAATGCGGCGTTCCTGTAAGGCCCCAGTCAGGACCGCAGGTCACTCGAGAGAGGTCCGTTCGGAACCGGTGAAGTTCAGTCAATTGGCAGCCAGACGAGGGTCTCTTTCAGGCAGGTGCACTCCAATCATTTAGTCGTTCACTCCGTCGTTAGGACCTCTCTACTGGACCCACGTGTCTCTGATGGGCCCCCCGTTGGGTCGCCAATTTGTGAAAAGCAGCGAGTCTCCTGGGATCCCCAATGCTGCTCGGCGCAAAGTCACCTTTAATCCACTTTGGATTCACTATCTAAAATAACGAGGCAGGCGCTGGAAGCTGGAAGGCAAGAAAAAGGTTTATTACTCTTAGAGGAGACCACGTCAACTGCTGACACCAGGATGTCTTCAGGGAGGTGTTCTACTGGCAATGCTTCTGACTCTTCCTTTTATACAGTTTTACACAATGTATTTGTTTCTTTTATCATGGTTACAAGCTTGGAGTCTCCGCCCCGGGCAGGTTGTCACACAAGCCTGACATTGTTTTATCAACATGGTTACACAAGCCCAACATTAACTCTCCTCCCACCCAGGTCAAAAACAGACAATTTAATTGCAGCTGGACCTTGCTTCAGGGTCTAAAAACGAGTGAGACCGGCCAGATCTAAGAGTCCGTTCTGTTGATAAGAACAGGTCCCATTGTTGGCAAAAACCAGTCTTGCTGTGTGTAGTGCAATAAACCATGTTTGCAAGAGTCTGTTTGGTATTTGTAACCCGTTTGTGCAGGGATGAGAGGAAAGACGAGTTTGAGGCAGCAGGTGATGTTGATGTTTGTCGTGGAAATAGTTTATAGCCCCCAGCACACATATCAGGTTTGGTCAGAGAGTCAGAAGGCTGCTAGAGGACAGGGTGAAATGAAGGTGACCAACAGAGTACAAAATGGCTGTGGTAAATCAGAATGACTGTAGTTTATGTGCACGTAGGAACTTTCATCAAACAAGATGGCGCAGAATGTTCATGATTGTGTTTTGTTCTTAACACTTGGGGCACACCTGAAAGACATCATGAATGCGACAGATGGGTTCTTGGACCTTTAAGATATTTTATTTCAAGCCGGTGCTGGATATGGCTCATTTCGTGGGTAGCAAGCTTTGAACCAGCATAATCCTTGCCTCCGGTCCTGTAATAAAATGAAAATTGTTCCTAACTAACGTGTAGGAAAGTTTCAATTCTATTAGAGACATGGAGGTGAAGATTATCCCACCCAGCAGTTTTCTTTCTATCCCTGCGGATCCCACCATATAAAGTAGGTCATATGTTTTCCTGATGTAGAGATGAGTAATGGCATGGGTTTTAGAACTGACCTGGTCACGTTGTTCTTTGGAATGATATTTTGATATTACAGTTCCCTCTAATGGAGAGACATATTCTAATAGCTCTCTTTGTTCATAGCATCGGTCAGTACGAAACATGACCTGTGAGGGCATTTGCGGAGGCCTGGCTCATGCGATGAAAGAGGAGGTCATGACATAGAGAAAGGACTATATGCAATATGGAATCAACCTGATTGGCCACCTTTTGGGACCTTTATCGTTATTTGATTGGCTGCTGTGTTTGAATCATTCTCGGGGGTTCTTGGGTCTAGTATTTTTTATTCACTTTTTTAATGTGGAGATGTTTGAAAAATAGCTGCTGCAATATAAAATGAAGGAAGTTAAAGCATAATCCTCTCTTCCGTTTCCTTAATAAAACTGAAACTTTACTACATGTTAGTTAGGAACAATTTTCATTCTATATTTATGTTAAGTGCCTCATATGTTACTACTTAAGTACCTACACCAACATGGCACTTTTCTATTTCCTTTATTGAAGGCCAGAGAGCTGACCGAAACGTGTCTGGCATCTTTTTTTCTTCTTCTAATGTTTTTGCTCTTGCACTATGCATTGTGTAACAGAATAAATGGATTACTATATATATAATTTTTTAAATGATGGAGTGTACCTCTTTATTAATTTTTACTGTTACTTTGCATGTGGTGTTCTTAGTGACCTTGCGTGGATGTTGGTCTGCTGGTAATGTTTATTATGCTTCATATCTATGTCTTCTTATGCATTCCATATTGCTTATGGTTGTTGGAGGAAAGAAAAGTATTCCTACTGTTCCCCGAACATGTTTTATTTTTGGTTCATTGTCACTGGCTTATAGCGTCCGAAAATCTTTAAATTAACAAAGACTGAAATGCGCACACACACTACCGTGCAGTCTGATGCCCAAGGCTAGACCAGGTTTGACATTAGTAGTCGACCTGTAACAGCAGGCTCTCCATTATAAACAGATCTCCTCACTGTGTTTCTTCAGGAAATCTAGATCGTTTTTTGCGTTTTCCATTCATTATCTTTGACAGGAACAGAAGGTTCTACATTGGAGCATTAGTTTCATGATAGAGTTTTTGCGGCTGTTTTCAGATCTGTGCTATCCAAAATGCTCTCATGATACCTTCTATATTTAATGGGAGATGAAGAGAGTTCCAAGCGACCAGGAACCTCAATGCTCACGTACATTAGCCACAATCTTAACAGTAAAAGGTAGTTATTTTTAGGTTGAACATGCGAGAGCGAATGTGTTCTCGCTTGCAAGACTCTTGTATTCAATAATGGGCTTGGAACCCGCCCAAAGCTTACCCTTCCTATGCATCATTGTTGCTCTTCCTTGCTGCCCTCTTATTGATCAGCGCTTGACATGCGTCACTTCCTTTTCTTTCTGTAGTGCACGAACCAAGTGCAGACTAATTAGTTTGCATTGGTGTCCTCCACTGGCCATCGGCCACTCGAGTTGAATTCAGGTACTATTTGTTAGCTGTGACGTGGTCCACGATACCTGCGCCATAGCTCCTTTTTTTTTTTTTTACTCTTTTAACTTATCCCCACCCTTCCCTGATTCTTCTTCCATCTCTCCGGTCCCTGTCTCTTCTAGCCTCTCCCACCTGTCCTGTTTCTCTCTCATAGTCTTATTTATTTATTTATTATTATTAATTTTTTACTTATCCCCACCGCCCTTCCTCCAATGCTTTCTTTCCCCTATAATTTTGCTTTCCTTTGATCCACTACCAATTTCTCTCTCCGTTTATCTCCTAACATCCTCACTGCCTTCTTTCTCTCCTACTTTCCATTTCTGCCTGCCTCCTTCCCATTGTCTCTTTTCCCATTGTCTCTCTTCCCATTTCCCTCTTTTGTACTCACTCTTCACCCTTCCACTCCCAGCCGCACTGTCTCTGCAACCTCGACCTAAAAAGCACTATGAAGCGGGCAGTGCTGGCTGCTTTATAGCACTTTTTAAAATCCTTCCGTTATCCCCCTACCCCCGTAAACAACCCCCAAACCCCTGGGCGAGACCTATCTGATGCTTATTTTTCCTCATGTTGACCAACCTGCACAGTTCCCCATGTCTTTTTTCTGTCCTCTTTTGGTCTCTTCCTGTCCAGTTTACTTCCACTCAAAAGTACTTACTCTTAGTTACGGTGAGGGGCTGCACCCACTTCCCCCTTGAAGCGCAGATAGGTTGCTCTTTAGAGTGTGGTTGAAGCTGTACAGTGTGCCTCTGGATCGGAGGTTTGTGGTGACTATTAGCAGAGTATGGGTGAGTGTATGTAGACTCTGGCTGAGGCTGTGCTAGGCTGTATTTGGGGATGGTCAGAGTGTATAAATCCATGCTGATTGAGTGCCTCTGGCCTTTCACACCTAAAAAGGCCCAAAGTTGGTACATTTCTTCTCATTCACTTGATTGTATCTAATGTGAGGTTAGCAGCACCCCTAAATGTTGTTAGCCTTTTGCATTCCATCAGCCGTGTGGTTAACCTTCAGTGATCAGTGCCTGTATGGAAAATAAAGAAGATTGTCTGGATATGGCCGTCTACCTACGTGACTAACTACTATAACGCCTCCCTCTTCAGTCCTAATCAAGCACCTACTACGGTTGCTTGTGCAGTAGAAAGGACGATTGTGAGGACTGTGGTGGTTCACAGCATGCAGGAAGTAGTTGATAAAGTTATGGAATGCCTAAGGCTTTCATGCTTCCATACCATGTTATTTCAAGTTCTTAGATGCGCAGGCTAATAAAAAATGCCGGTGCAAGGAACCTGCTGGGCTACTAATAAAAATATCTTAATCTTCAAGGTGAATCTCTTGGGTGATACACTTGACAATTTTCCGGTTTATTTAGATGACAATCTAGGGTCCTCTTGAAACATGGCAGCCTGATAAAAATTATCTTTTTTTTTCTTTGAAATTTAGTTGGTGACGTGTCGTTCTGATGCAGATATATTCGACATGTTATTCCAAATTACATGCAAATTGATTTTTTTCACTTGGCCATGGTGGACAGCTGAATTCTGTGCTTTTGCGTGCAAGTATCGGCCAACTTATTTTGATGACTACTTTAAATATTCAGTTCTGTAAAGTAATACGTAACTCCTCGTGTAGTCCAAAAGTCACACTGGGGAGCAGACTGAAGAAAATGCATTCGGATCCAGTCCAAACATAATCTTTTATTTCTGCAGGGTCCAGAGCCATCTATCTCATGGAGAAATGCACTTTTGTTTAACTTTATACCTGAACGAGACAGTGAAAACCCTCCTTTCTTGAGCAGCCCCTCACTGAGCTCCAAAGGTTCAAGGAAGTGATTTGGGAGTTTTAAAATACCAAATGTCATGTTGGATAGGGCTATATTAACAACCCCTTGTCCATAAATGGAGATTCACTTGGGCAATGAAATATCCACCACTCTCCGCTATAAATGTTCCAGGCTTGAAGGAGACAAACCAAGTCACTTTGAACTGGGGACTACACTCTGCAGCAAGACCGGTTATAAAGTCCCTAGTAGGAAGGCGGATAAAGCCAGTTGGAAAACACTCTGTCTGGAACGTTTTATCCTAAAGCAGCATCACTGGAATCCTATTTCCAGTTTGTTTTATTGCTTATCCAGAGCCACCCTTTTAGTTGAAATGGTTTTCGTCACTCTGGATGCAAGCCCTTCCTGTGTCCTAGGGACAGGGAACTGTACCAGCCTACTTGGTAAGTTATCTGTGCAGATGCTCTCTGATGTTTATAGATGCCTTAAGCTATTTGAGCATTATCACAGTGTAGAAAATGACTGTGTTCATCACTTGTGGCATTTGTTGTTTGTTCAAAGCCAACTCCAGCCATGAATTTATCATTTGGCTGAAAGAATTTGACCTCCAGTCAGGCGCCCAATGGCCAGGTCTCTATCCTCAAGAACCACGAATACAGCAGTAGATGTAGTGAACCTGCCCTGGTATTTTGCACAAATCGGGGCACAAGAAATCCCCAAAATGATTATGCAGACCGTTCCTTACAACTCACCCACAGTTGGTAAAAAAATTCTTTATCTGCTCACTTGCCTGGTACTTCGAAGTCTCAACAATTTAGTTCTGTACAAGATTCCTAAGAGAAGAATGAGTAATTTACGTCTGTTTCTTGCACCCAAAGGGCTGTGGTGGGGAAGGGGCGCTGAGCGATGTCATCAAAGATGTCTATGGTGAAGCGGTGTGATTTGTGAAGTGTGAAGCCAAGAGCAGTGAGTGCATTTGGGAAGAGGGGCAGTTGAGGTTGCATGGCTTCTCATACCTGGCGAATTTCTGTGCTTTTTAGCTTTTGGATCATACAGATAATGTCCCTTTTAAAAAATAAATTAAAGAAATGAGACCAATTTCGTCTTCCGAGTCAACTTTCATAACTTCCACTTATCAGCATTTTTCCAGTGATATATATATCTAAGAAACGTACATTATGGAGCATTAAAAAACAAATTGTTCAGCGTTGAGATCTAGAGTATGCAAACATTAATTGCATTTGTGCACGTTTACCGGGGTTACCAATCTTCATTCTTCGAAATCCATAGTTTGTAATAAAAATGAAATGGTTTCCGAATGGTTCCAAAACAGTGCCCCAGTCCTCTTTAAGGCGGTGGAGGACTGCAGTGCCAGACTGTCTTTCCTCTACCAAGTTTTGTGTTCTCTTTCTTGTCTTATGTAAGTCAATTATTCGTTTGTTTTTTGCTATTTAGGCTTAAGCCTCATTTGTGAACGGAAAACACACCATCAATTAAACAGAACAACTATGTCCTCATCATTTATTGAGGCTCTGAGCTGCGATAATGTACTGCTTTCCCTATGCCTGCAGGCACTCCAAGGATAAAAATAGAACCGGGTTTCAAGAATCCCAGCTATTTGCACATAACAAAGAGTGATTTATATCCTCTCGTGCTGCACTTAGACAAAGCATAAAGGCGCTTTTGTGCTACGATTACAGAGCGGGCTGATGTCAGTGCGCTTGTCCAGCACCGAGCTCCATTCTTCTGCTAAATTGGGCTTTGTACCGTAATCCGCATAGCCGTTGTGTTCGTCGTATAAAAGTGTGTAGTTTACGAAGTTTCTTTTATTGTTTAGTCTGTGCCTGCTTTACTGTGACTCATGTGCTGTAACAAACAGCCACACATTGAGTGCATTAAAAATAGTCACAGGTGCTGGAGGGCTGTGCATGCCCCGTGTTCACCATCTAGCGTGTTTCAGTAGGAGGATGGAAACATTGCTGGAAGTAAGGAAGTTCTGTTTAGAGAAGTACTTCATACTGACCGGAAAGATTAGTGTCTTGGCTAGCGTGATGCAGAGAGGGACTTTTTGTGAACTAAATGACATCATAGAATGCATTCGCAAATGTTAAAAGCTTTACTGTTGAAAGAACATTGCCTGCTTTTTAGAATGAAAACAAGCCATTTCATATGCCCTCTCTTTACTTGGTTACACTGTTTTCAGTGCGAAGCATGTCCATATAGTTTCACACAACGTTCTTTGGTCTGGTAGGAAGACATCGGTGTCCAAATTATTTGCAGCAGGACTGGAGGTGTGTTAGGATGTCAGCATAAAGCAGATTTTGTTACTGAGTTCCATTTAGGTTAGCTGCATGCTAATTTGTCTTATGTGGATATCCTGAAAATGGGGTTGGACACCCCACTATTCTAAGAAAGTTCAGCTTTGCTCCTTGCCTTACAATTCTACACAGCTGCGCCATGAGGAAGTACAGTGCTTAATATCTGTTTGTACTTTCCTAGATATTAGTTCCTTTTTAGTCAGAATGATAGTGTGGGTGATTATCCCACTTGCTAGCCACTTACCCATTCTTGGATCCGTGTATTGCTTTAGTTTGCTCAGTATTTGTGGTTTGTGCAGTTCTTGTGTAATGTTAAAAGTATTTGTAGGGCGTGCATGTGGCCCTGTGGGGGTATCCTGGTGCCAGTAGACGTACCGGTTCCTGGCTTGAGCCTAGTTGAAGAGCAAGATTTTAAGTTTCTTTGGAAACGCAAGGGCAGAGCTAGCAGCTCTGATGTGCCGGGAGAGATCGTTCCAGGCTTTAAGAGTGAGTTATGAGCTAGCCTTCCTGCTCTGCGGAAGGGGGTGAGGAGGGAATGTGAGCTAATAGGAGGCTGGCAATTGGAGTGTTCTGGTCAGTGTGTGGCAGCAGACTCGTTTGTTCAGGTAGGAACGCCCAAGGGTGTGGTGTAAAGCACTTTGTAAGCGTGAGTAAGAAGTTTAAAGAGCGAGCATTTGTGAATAGGAAGCCTGTGAAGCTTTTTGAGGTGGTTGGTGATGTGAGTGGGGGATGGAGGGGAGGGTAGGGCTGGGTTGGAGTGTGAGTCTGGCTGCTGGATTTTGAATTACCTGGAGACGGTTGGGAAGATGTCCCTATAGAGAGCATTTCTGTAGTTGAGTTTTCTTGTTATCGGGTCTGTTTGACTGTTCTCCGGGTGTCAGGGGAGTCACTTGAAGATCTTGAGGAATTTAAGGGTGTTGAAGCAGGAGGCTGTCACTGTGTTAACTTGGATGTCATCGAGATATTTTTATCCACCACTATACTGAGGTTCCTGGACTGATTGGCGGGGTTGGGTGCTTGACCAAGATCTGCTGGCCACCCTGTCGCGACAGGGATATCCTTTCTGAAGAGTACCACTTCTGTTTTGTCACAGTTGAGCTTGAGACAGTTGACCTTCATCCAGTTGGCGATTTCGGATATGCAGGTGGCAAAGATGGTCTGAGTGTGGGACATGTTGTCGGAGAGGATGAGTTGAATGCCATCCATGTACGACATTCTGTTAATACCATTGTATCCGGTGTTGTCTAGGAGCAGAGACCTGTTTGTTGAAGAGATTAGGGCTGAGCGAAGATCCGTAGGGGACTTCGCAGATCAGGTTGGTGATTGTTGAAGTGGAATGTGCCAGGCTGACAAACTGTGTGCGCCCCATGAGGAAGGAGCAAATCTAAGTAATCCCTTGTCATCTAATTCCAGAATCGAGGAGGGGTTGGATGAGGATCGCGTATTAGACTGAGTGCAAAGCTGCACCGAGGATGAGTGTACTGTGTTCCATCTGTCCATGATCATGCAAATATCGTCAGTGGCCGCTATTAGGGGGGTTTTAGAAAGCCTGATTGAGAGGGGTTGAGGGGGGTTGTTGTCGGTTAGGTGGCCCAGCAGCGATTTGTTGATGAGTTTTTCAATCAATTTTGCTGGGTAGGGAAGCAGGGAGATAGGTCGGTAGTTAGCCAGTATTTTTGAGTCTGCCAAACCTTTCTTCAGGAGCAGAAAAATGGTGGCAAACCTCCAGGTTTCCGGGAAGGTAGCAGAGGTGAGGGAGCTGTTGAGATTTGGGGTGAGCATGGAACAGATGGGGTTTAGTCCTCTAGTGAACATGAAGTGCAGACATTGGTCCGAAGGGGTTCCAGAGTAGATGGATCGCATGATTGAGGCTGGTTCTGTCGTGGAGATCACTGGCCATCATGTCAGGGTGGTTTCTGGGTGGATTGTCTCAGCAGATTAGAAAACATTGAGGGAGAATGGGTCCGATTGACTTGCAAAAGTTGTTGTTATTGCTGATTTTGTCATGGAAGAAGTGGGAGAGCTCATTGCAGAGGTCCTGTGAGGGGGTGATAGTGGTAGCTGACAACAGGGGAGGTGAAGTCTAACTATCACGAAGATTTATTTGGTGGTGTTCAAGCTGTTTCTGATTCAGTCAGAGCTGAGCGCATAATGTCTTTGTTTGGCGATAGTAGTGTCGGAGACTCTTCTGTCGTGTCATCTTGAGAATGTCTCCAGAAGCGTGCCAGCTGCTTGCAGAGGCACTTGCAGAGTCTGAAATCTTCCATATACCATCTCTCATGTGGTCTTGTTCTGGAATTGGCAGTGGTTTTGAGAGGGGCCAGGTAGTGCTTGGAGTAGGTGATCTATGCATTGAATTGAGTGATGGATTGTAGGAGGTCGTCTTGAAGTTGCAGTCTTTTGGTTTGGAGTTCTGTGATCCAGGCTTCTTCTGAGATTCTGCTCCACTTTCTCTGCATGGTCTTGGAGGGTGTGAAAGGCATGTTAATGTGCATGTTGAAGCTGACCAGGGAGTGATCCAGCCAGGTGAGGGGATGGGTTGGTCTACGGTACTGCTATAAAACCTCGTGAAGATAGGGTAGAGGAGATGTCCTGCAGTGTGGGTGGGATCCTTCACCCGTTGTGTAAGTCCGAGAGAGTTGATTTGGTCCAGGAGGATTAAGTAGCAGTTGTGCCCGAAGTGTGAACCTACCTGTGCCTGGTCCTCCGCCAAGGCCCTGCTATTGCGGAACCCACTCCTGTTCAGTCAAGGGCCCCACCCTCGTTGTCCTGCGGCCTCTCTCCGCTGTCCCTCTCTCGCTTTCACTCGTGCTTCACCCTCTCTGAGTCTCATCAGTTTTGCCTGTTTCTCTCTTATGTCACAGCTTCTTTTTTGCACTGCTTGCTTTCTTTTTGCCACTGTTACGGTTTGCTCACTCTTGCTTCTCTCGATCTGTGTGGCACTGTATTTCCCTTTTTCTTACTCTCTTGCATCCTTTGATCTTTGTGCCAACTCTCCTAGTGCTGCCCTTTTTCTCACTCTCTTTAGTTGCCTAGATGACAATAAATGCCTCAACTAAGCTGCTTAAATCGTGTTCCCTTGATTCACCCAAGCAGATTTGGGAGCATGTTAAAACATTTGAGAAATTCCTTGCATATCACGCTGTTATGGTTGATTAATGACAAGAATGAATAATTGTTTAATGTTTACCAATCTTTTCTGTGTTACCTGGTAACTTTTATGTGGGCATTACTTCAATATGGCTGCCATACCATTCTAAATCCAGAGATGACCAAATTGGGGTCAAAAGCCATGTCGGGGTAAAGGTCAGTATAAGAAAAGGTGGACTAAATAATTGTAGATGCACCAACCAGCCATGCATTCAATATTAATGATTTATAAATTATGTACAATACTACATTTCATGATCTGTTATTGTCCTATATTAATTGCCCGTGCCATATTTCTCTGTGCTGCCGTAAATTTAATGTGGCATATTGTGATCCATTGACAGACGTCATGAAAGGAAGTTTGAAGAATCCAGCACACCTCAACCTGGATTCAATCTTCTTACTCTTGCTTTTCCATCCGCTGATAATTACTTAAGTAGGTTCCCAGAACAGAATCTTAATGACCATGGTTTCATCTTTGCAGGTTCCTCTTAAATAGGAAGGGTAGCATTAACAAAGTAAATCTGCAGGAGTTGCCAAATATTTTTGGGCCAAGGGAAGGGTGGACTAATATGGTTCCAAATGTTCATTGCACTACATTGGGAAACGGCCTTTACATAGCTGGTTGAATGACGCTGTACCTTAACAACGCAGTCCGAATCATGAATGCGTCTTTACAACGCATTCCTTTACCACACAATTCATTACGAGCTACTTTAGGAGTTGGTGATATTTTAATTTCAATGATGTTAGAGGGGATTTTAAACACTTTGCCCCAAAATTTTGCAATCCTGTAACACTTGAATGCAAGATCTATAAAGTCAGCGTTTGGAGCTAGCCATTTGATGTGTTGAATATGTGAGATACATGTATGGGTTGTGCTGTATTTCTGGTGTAGGAACCTCAAATTAATTAATTTCAGTCTACTGTTTGGGCATGATAACTTGGTTTGACTGCAGCAGTATATCCATTCTTTGTTGGATAGAGTGCACTAGAGCAGATTCCCACCTTGATTTAGCTTGGAGATTAATTGCTAGGGTTTCAGTCAAGATAGCTGTATATAGTCTGATGACAATGTGTCTATTCAAAGGCAGTGTCATGAGCTGAGCTAGGGTCCTGCATGACTTTGGTTCAAGAGGGTAAGAGGGGTTATTACCCCTGCATGGTACCCTGAGCCGATAATAGGCAAACACATCCATAGCAGTGGCTTCTATCCCAGCTGCGATGGTGGCGTATTCTAAAAACCTTCTCTGGGGTGCATGTGCGTTTATGTGACATAATACCTTTAAAATGTGATGCTTCCTTAGATTTTGATGTGAGATAATGGTCTTCAAACATGAGCTGATAAATACCACTGCAAGAGAATAGCATGATGGGGCTGTAGGATGGGGGAAAATACAAGAGAGCACGAAAAACAAAAATTTAGGGATGGATTCAGAGAAGGATGTATGGATGAAAAGGATGGAATGATGGAAAGAAGGATGGAGAGAAAGATTGGAAGGAAGGTTGGATGGGTAAAAGCGGCACAATTTGTCCACCTGGCTTTCTCCATTTCCTCAGTGAAGTAACCAGATGAGTTCTGGGCTTGCTCACCTCACTCAGTGTCATTTGGCAAATGGTTCAAAGTGGGTGGTATTTTACTTCTACTTCATAGTCCCTAGTTATAAAGTTGTATTGAATGCTCCAGATGTGGATGAATTAAAGCCCATTACAGGTCAAACATTACACTGTTGTCTGCACTACAAGGCTGCCGACTGCATAGTTTGAAAAATAACAGGTTTTAAAAATTCGGTGTTTCTCTTAATTTATGGCGTCACACTTTTGGGTCATAGTATGATTGCCATTGAAAATTACTGCTCAGTCTTATGTTCCTGCAATATGTTCCTGCAATATTGTCTATGCTTTTTTTGTTTCCTTAAGAACTAAATAAGACAACTTTGAAGTTGCAGCTTTCATTACAAAGAAATTCTTTTGTTTCTTAGGCCTGGAAGAAGAGATGGTTCATTCTTCGCAGTGGACGTCTAACAGGAGATCCGGACGTACTGGAGTACTACAAAAATGACCACACCAAGAAACCAATACGAATTATTGATCTAAACTTGTGCGAACAGGTGGATGCTGGACTGACTTTTAACAAGAAGGAGTTTGAAAACAGTTATATCTTTGACATTAAAACCATTGACAGAATATTTTACCTGGTTGCAGACACTGAAGAAGAGATGAATAAGTGGGTGCGGTGTATTTGTGAAATTTGTGGGTTTAACCCCACAGAAGAAGGTAAGCCCAGTCGTTTATTAGGCAATAGTCACCTTAATCCCTTAGCTCAATTGTCACTGATAGTTCACAAACAAATACCAGTGGAATTAACTGTTGTCCAGCTTGTAACACTGGCAACAAATATGCAAATCGTTCTAAATAGGTAACACAGCTGTAAGTCTGTATCTAGCCCGCATCCTCCTGCAGGGGCACACTTTCGGCACCCCTCTCACAGCCAGTTGACCTGTTGCCTCAAGGCAGATGCAGCTGCAAGTTCTCTACATAGATCCTCAGGCACCAGGTAGCTGGTCTATTATAGAGGTAAAACAGGCTCTTCTCTGGGTAATGCTGACCACCATTCCCCTTCTACCTGCGAGGCAGTTCCTTCTTCTGCAGGATATCTACAAGGGTCTTACTCATGTTGTCTCCACTCGAAAAGAAGCCAGCAATGATGGATGATTGCTTTCCACACTGGAACATGACCACCCACATTGATGTGCTTATTCTTCCATAGTGACCATTGTTTCTACTCTGCATTTATCCTAGTTTTGCAGCTTTAGATATGCATCCCACATATACACCTCTGAACCTGGTGTCAAGCAGTTCCTGACATTCCTAACATTTTGAATCATAGACCCAGACTGATCAGGCTACAATCGGTCACTCAAATTGAGCAGGAAGTGGAGGGAACCTGGGTCTT
Organism: Calotriton arnoldi; assembly: GCA_963921515.1. Classification (NCBI taxonomy): domain Eukaryota; kingdom Metazoa; phylum Chordata; class Amphibia; order Caudata; family Salamandridae; genus Calotriton; species Calotriton arnoldi. The sequence goes on from CAWUFW010010155.1 coordinate 322,233, forward strand.
CACTGAAAATGGATGGGGTCTTCCTATTCAGCTACCACACAAAACTGCCTGCAATATCACCTCTGTGGAAGAATGAAGCAGGAAGGGGGCAGGGACTGTCCCTGCACTTCACAGGAGCACCAGTCTCCCTCCTGCCTTTCAAAAGATCCTAGTCCACTTCAGAGGACCTCAGAAATATTACTACAATCTAGACTCGTTCCTTATTCTATGTTGTGTACCATCTACACATAGGAGATCCAAAATGGATTCCTGTCTCCTTATAATCAAGCACAAAAGACTGACAATGTGCACAGTGCAAACGCACTATTTAATCATATCCCTCTGCATCCTACCAAAGACCCCTTACCATAGCTATCTATTAGCATCAGGCCTAATACTAAAAGGCAGGCAACCTAGTTTGTATTGGTATTCCAATTTTGATAAAAAGCTTACTGTTGTGAGACTCCATTAGATACACTTGCTATACAGCAGAGGCCCTAATACCAGAGTTCAGAAAGTGAAAAATTGGGGTTAGAATATAGTGTTTTGATTTCATTTTTTTGAACGTAAGGTGCAGTCACACGTGGATCATGGTGTTATTAAAATCTTAAGTGCCACAGAAGGTTTTTATATTTCTTTTCAGATTTAGATGTTTGTATGGACCTTTCCTTCTATTTTATTGTGATAGCTTTAACTCAAAATTAATTGCACCTTGACTTTGTGGTCGGAAACTTGTCTTCGTTGGGGTACAGATGAATACAGGTTTGGAGAAATTAATATGAAGCCTCTGGGTGGATATTTAAGGTCTAGGTAGCACAATTGTTTTTTGTTTGTTTTCAATACTGCCCAACTATGAATTAGGAAGTACATCATAGTTTTAGAAACCGCCCTGCGTACTATCCAGAAGGAACTTTACATTTCGAGATTTCCTATCATAGAGTTTGCCTTTCCCACAAGCTCCAATTCCACTGAAAAGGGATCGCACATTTATAATTCAGTCCTCAATAGTATTAGATTGCTCTTTGACTCCCTGTGTAAGTAGTTCTACAGCTAGTAAGGGTAAAAGTTCCAGCATACCCTATCAAAACCCAGTCTTTGTTCTAATGAAAAGATGGTTTTACCCATCCTGGCATTTAGGCTGGCCACAGTAGAATGCACATATATTATCATCTTGGTATCCAAGATAAGGAACGCCATTCCCCTCCAGCTCATGGAAGAGGCACATTCGTTAACTACAAACATGTTTTTAACAAACAATTAGCCTTGTAATCGGTTACAGATTAGTGTTAATGATGCCTCCTGTCTACAGACACACACACAAGACCTTCTTTGTAAGGTGAATGTCAGTGCTTCAAGTGGCCAATGAGTGGTATGAGGCAATGTGCTCAAATTGAGTGCCTCTTTTGATGTATCCTTATTTTTGTTTTTTTCAAGCCTCAAAAAGGCAAAATATTGCCACTGCCAAGACATTCCAGTCACCATAATATAAACTATTGGCAAATCTTTTGTAATTGATTTAAGATAGATTATATCTGGATGCAGGGTTTACTTGTATGTAGTAGATCATGTGTCACATATAGTTGCCGGTTGAGCCGAATGACCTGCACACCTTTTTTGAGGGCTATAATATGCCCCTTTATAGTTCCAAGTCTGGCGTGGGTAAGTTCAGGGCTATGTTATGCTCTGTCAAGGTCATTCGGCGCATCAATTCCGCAATTCCCTCTGGTCCACCTAAGGAGCCTTACGTGGACACATGATCTACTACATACAGGACGGACTTCTATATACTAATTAGACAAGCCTACTTCCCTGTCTTTGATCGTTACTGATCGAAACATTACGTTGTTTCTCACTAAAAACGTTTGATCAATGAAACTTCCTTTTACACGGTCAATCATCCAACCTTGCCTGTTACCAGTCGGTTGCGTTAGACAATCTTCATCAGACATTGCACTGTAATCTCAGCACTTTTGAGGACTTCCTTACAGTCACGCCACTCAACACGGCGAAGGGCCCACGTTTATTTCTGAGGCTTTAATTTTCATCAATGTTTGGAGGACCTACATGTGTACTACGTTCAAGCCTTGAAAAAGTTACGGATGTAACGAAACACGTGTCGGCTGTTGTTTTTTCTTCATCTCCAGGCTGGGTTGTTCCTTCATGTTCAAATACTTACAGCAAATGTGTGCATGTTTACAACAAATGCACCTATATGTGAGATTATGTACGAACCATTAAATTCAAGAAAAATTGCAGTGCAACGATTGGTGTCTCCTGTGATTTGAGCTACCTGAAATGTATGCAAAATTGATGCGTTGAATACAAGTAAGAAGAAATAGATAAATATTGGGAGTGCCGGGGTACAATTGTTAAACATACCTTTTATATACTTGTTTCTTATTTGTTGTGTTACTCGAACATAAATGTTCAATCCCACCACCATGATTTATCAATTTGTACATCAAAAATGGATTGTGCATGCTCACCTAGTCTTTCATTTTATATAAACACACCTCAAACACAAGCTTTTAATACCATCTTATTTTATTTGAGTGCTCTGCAATCCTGGTTGTTTTAACCGTTTCAAGAATTTTCTTTGAACAGCCATTTCATTCTCTACATCCGAGGAAAATTCTTTTGTTTTATTTATTTATTTTATTTTTATTTAGAAGGTTTTATATAGCGCGAACAAGACCCTTGCGGGTATCAGAGCGCTTTACAGGGTAAATATAGAAAACAAACAGGCATAGAGTAAATAACATTAAGTCCCATACAGAGCAAAAATCGTATAACAAAGTATAAACATGGATCATGTGAATTTAGACATGAGAAGAGATTTCACTTCTTTTTTTGAAAGATGCAGTAGAGGGATTCAGTCTAGTTTCTGGGGGCAGTACATTCCAGATCCTGGGCGCCATCCCAGAGAAGGCCCGGTTGTATGTTTTCTTCTTGATGAATCTTTGTGGTTTCAATAGAAGGTTACTGGAACTCCTGGAGGATCTGTTGCCACATGAAGGCACCAATTTCTGTGCCAGATAGCTTGGAGTGTTGTGATGTATGGCTTTCTGCGTCATACATGCGATTTTTAGTTGAATTCTGGCTTCGAAAGGTAGCCAGTTAAGGGATCTGAGGTCAGGGGAGATGTGAGAGTTTCTTTTGGAGCCAGTAATGAGTCTGGCTGCTGCGTTGATTAAAGCTCTTAAAGGGGCCGTCGCAGATCTGGGAAGACCGCAAAGAGAGACGCTCCCATATTCCACTCATGGGATAACTAGTGCTTGAACTCAGTGGCGGCTCGCCGTGGGAGTGCTGCGGGGCGATGGGGTGGGGCGGGGGAGGGGCTGGGTGGGGGGGTACTGGAGTCCGACATATGACGGACAGGAGTAAGGTAAGTAATTAAATAAATAAAACAATTTACCTTGCGCGCGCTGCATCGCCAACTCGGCGATGCAGCGCGCTTAAGGTAAATTGTTTTATTTATTTAATTACTTACCTTACTCCTGTCCGTCGTATGTCGGACTCCAGTACCCCCCCACCCAGCCCCTCCCCCGCCCCACCGCCCCGCAGCACTCCCACGGTGAGCCGCCACTGCTTGAACTGCCAGTTTGAAGTCCTTTGCGGGCAGGAAGGGTTTTAGTTTTCTCAAGGTGTTAATCTGAAAGTTTGCTCCTTTTGTTGCGGCGCTTATGTGTTTCTGCATATTTTGATGTCTGTCCAGGGTTACTCCCAGCGATTTTGCTGAGTCGATGATAAGAGGTTGGCAGTTGAGTGCTGTTAGATGTTTCAGCCAGTCTTGAATTATGGTTACTCGGGAGGGAGGGGCGATTAGGAGGAATTCGGTTTTGAGGGTATTTAGTTTCAGATGGTTTTCGGCCAGCCAGGTCTGAGTTTTATGTAGCGTTAGGTTGAGAGATTTGATGTCTTCTAGTGAGTGGATCTTTTAATATAGTTGTGTATCATCTGCGTACATATGATACTATACGTTAGAGGCGCTGAGAATTTCGGTGAGTGGTTCCATGAATAAATTGAAAAGTGTAGGAGAGAGGGATGATCCCTGCGGGACTCCTAAAGTGACTGGGACGGTTTTGGACAGGGATTGATTAACCTTGAATCTTTGCGATCTGTTTTGAAGGAACGAGGTGAACCAATTTAGAACAGATCCAGATAATCCCATTCTGTGTTTCAGTAGGTCTAGCAAGTTGTCGTGTTTGACGGTGTCAAAGGCCGAAGAAAGGTCAAGCAAGATTAGCAAACAGGCTTAGTTTTGGTCAAGGATTTTTAGTGCATCAACTATTATGTGGGTCATGGCAGATTCAGTACTGTGCCCTGCCCGGAAGCTGGATTGGTATTGGTTGAGAAGGTTGAAATGGTCTATATGGTTGCCAAGCTGAATGTGTACACATTTTTCTAAGAGTTTGGCCAGAGTAGGGATGTTGGATATGGGGCGGTAATTATTTAAGTCCGAGGGGTCAACCGTTGGCTTCTTTAGGATGGGGGATACCTGCCCAGATTTAAGGATTTCAGGGATGATTCCTTGAAGGAGAGGGGTATTTATAATCTTGGTCCATAGGGGCAGTAACAGTGGAATGAAGTCTTTTATGCAGTTTGCGGGAAGAGGGTCTGTGAAGTAATTGGAGGGAATCCGAGCCATGAGCATTTTGAATATAGCTTCTTCACTGTAAGTATTGAAGGAGAACCAGGAGGCATTATTTTTGAGGTCGAACTTTGGTGAACATAGGGGTGGGACTCCTGGAGGGGGAGACGAAGTGTCCAAGTGTGAGTCAGTATGAGTTATTAGATCATCGACTACGTCAGTCTTGATGTTTTCGGTCTTCATAGTGAAGGAGGCAAACGCTTCGCAATTAGTGAGCTTGTGTTAGCGTGGGGGGGAGGAGGGAGTGAGGTGCACCCTTAGATTGTGTTTTGATTAGATCGAATAGTTTTTTGGGATGGTTCTTGGCTTGGTCTAATTGATTACTGAAAAAGTCTGCTTTAGATCGTCTGATCTTTCTGTAGTAGGAGTTTCTCTTAGATCTTAGCAGCTTGAGGTGGTTAGCGGATGGTGCTGATCTCCATCTTCGTACAATTAATCTTAGGGATCGTCTGTCCTCATTGAGTCCTCCATCGTACCAGGGTTTTGAGTCTTTTGTGGAGATTCTCTTCAATTGTAGGGGAGCAACTTTGTCTAATACCATGTTCATGGAGTAGAAGTAGTGGTTGGTAAGATCTTGAACATCGGATAGGCTTACTGGGGGAAGGAGGATGTTGGTGCTGGAGGTTGTGATTAGGTCAGCACCGATATTTTTTAGATTCCTCTTCCATATTTTAGTTCTCGTGGGTTGAGCAGAGTTAAGTTTTACTGATTCATTGATGAAAAAGGTGATTTGATGGTCCGACCAATCACATGGTAGGATCGTATCGAGCTGAATGGATTCGGCCTTAGAAATGACTAAGTCTAGGATTGAACCTTTATCGTGTGTGGAACTGTTACAGATTTGGGTGAGGTCAAGGTCTGAGAGGAAGGTTTTGAGGCTATTGACCGCTGAATCATTAGGGTCATTCCAGTGGAGATTGAGGTCTCCGAGAAATATTTGAGTGTTTTGTTGTCCGGCATTAGTAGAAACAATATCCATGAGATATTCGATGAAGGTGAGGTTATCACCTGGTGGGTGATAGAGAGTGTGCAGAGAACAAACTGGTTTGTTATTACTAGTGAAGTCTAAGCATAGGTATTCACAAGAGGGGAATACTGGAGAGTGGGCGCGGTTCAATGAAAGATTGTTTCGGTGTATGCAGGCAATATCACCACCTGGCTCATCAGTTCTCTCTAGGCTGGTGATATCATGGTTTGGGGATATCAGTATGTCGAGTATGGGCGTAGAAGATTCATTTAACCAAGTTTCGGTCAGAATTAGTAGGTCAGGTTCATGAGTGAGTATGAGGTCCGCTAAATCAGCTGCCTGTCTTGAGGCAGATCTGCAGTTTAGAAGTATGCATTTAAGACGAGGCTTGATGAGGGTTGTATTGGGTTCTTGTGTGAGGGGGACTAGTCTAAGGTTGTTTTCAACTATACCTCTAGGATTGTGTTTTGTAGATATGTGAGTATTGGAAGGGATAGTTTGGATTAGGGAATGTTTGTGCCGGTTGCCTGAAAGCACTGTGTTAAGGGTGGGATGCGGGAGATCATAGGAATGTAGTAGGGAGAGTATGTCTTTATCCGAAAGAGGATTTGTACTTCGGATTGGGCGGGTTGAGGTATTGAGGTAAGGAACTGATCTCCACCTTGGGGGCTGCTGTTTCGGGGGATGTGCGTGAAGCTGTTGGGTGAGTTTGGAGTGGTTAGTGTGGAAGTTTGTCCTGTGTTCTTGTTCAGATCTTTTGGTCAAGGGTTGGTGAAGAATCAAGTCACGTAGAACTTGGAGGTCCTCTTTGACTTGTTGTAATGAAAGTAAAATCTCATCAAGTCTAGGGTCTGGTGTGAGTTATAGCGTGCTTAATGATTGGGTTGTGGGTGAGGGAGGTGTGCTTGTGTCGGGTAGGTAGTATGAGGGTAAAACGTAATCTGGGTCGTCAGTTGCGGCCTGCCTGGTTGGTTATCCAGAGGGGGGGGAGGGGTGGACTGGTGGGAGGTGCATAGGTATGGAGTGGATGGATGTGAGGTGTGGTTGGAGCAGTGGGAATGTTGATGTTGCAGGGGTAGAGTTGGAATTGGAAGGATGTATGTCATCTCCAGGGGTGTCTGTTGGGTCTGGGAATGGGGGTATATGCTGATTGGGTCATAAGAGGGGAGTGTCTTGAAAGGGAGTCAGGAGGGGAGTTGGGAATAGCACTGGGATTGAGTGTATATGTTGATTGTGTCATAAGAGGAGAGTGTCTTGAAGGAGAATCGGGAGGGGAGTTAGCAAGTGCACTGGGGATGGGAGCCACTTGGGAGGGGGGATGGGGTTTTACCACTTTTTCCTTCATGAGAGGAAAGATGTTATCAAGTAGATTTAAGCTACGGTCCGATGACTGAATGAGGATGATCCCATTGTGATAAATGGTGATTGTAGCTGCGGCTTTGTAGATTGAGGAGGGGGAGATAGAGATTGTGAGACCATGCGCTGTTTTCCTAGTGGAGGAGATCGCAAACAGGGCGAGAAAGGCTTTCCTCCATTGGGCTCTTCTTTTGGTGTAAAAGATAATGTCGGTGGTTATGTAACCTTTGTTTGTTGAGAAGTAGGGATCTGAGATGGGGGTTTCGGGGTGTGATTTTAGCAGATTGTGTTTAAAGCATTTGGCAGCTTTTTTTGTAAGGTTGGGGGGATATTTAATGGTATAAGTATGTAGACCTGTGCGCTCCATAGTGGGTTTGGCGCTTGTTAGTGGGGGTAAAGTGCTATGTAGCGGTATGCGTGGTTGTGGGATTGTGACAGTTAAGGGGGGCATGTGCTGTGAAGGGGGGGCTGGGCATGGATAGCTTGAAGGTAAGGCGTGAGATGAAGTGGAGGTGTTGGAACTAGGGGGATGCAGGCGTCGGGTTATGGGATGAGGAGAGGGAGATGGGGGTGGAGTAGGGGCTAGCTCAAGTCTTTAAAGCTAATGCCAAGATAAAAGCGTGTAGTAGATGTAGGGCTAGGTCAGAAGAAAATTCTCACCTGTGTACTTGTGGAGAGGGAAACCAATGGGTGTTGTCTAGATCGTCTAGGGGCTAACCCACAGCGAGGGAGTCAGTCCAAGATGGCCGCACCATTTGTAGCAGGTATCTGAACCTGAAAGTTAGTCCTATAACACTTTCAATTAGATGGGCCACTAAAGGTGTAGTCCTGTTTCAGTTTCTATTTGCGATGTAATTTCTTTGTCCTTTCTTACTTTTTCTGTGGTATGCTTTCGGGGAAGATCTATGTCTCTTCCTGCCTAACAGGCTATGGGTAGTCCATTAACCATAGGTATAGATGTGGCAGCCATTTTGTTAAATATTGGGGCAGCTGTTGACTGTCGGTTCATCAAGCAAGGGAATCCCAGAATGAGTTCCCCACCATGTAGACATGACTCTAAACAATGATCAAAACAAAGAATATGCTAGCGGGCAGGCGGCATGCCCAGCGAGCGTGAAACCCTCCTGATAAGGGGATCTCGCCGCCTGCCCCGGTAGAATCACAAACAAGTCACAAGCAAAAGCTTCAATTATCTTGAACATACAAGTCATTAACTTAAACAGGTTTCATTGAAACTATTCCTAATATATATTATTGGTGCTGTAGCAAACCTTTATATACTATTTTACGTAGTTCCTGTACCTCTTCTGAATATCTGTTAAACTGTGAACAGTTCTACAGCATGTGGTAGGGACTGCTGATGTCTCTTTTGCATTTTGGGCACAGTTCAAATTGAGTGAATACATTTATTGCTAGTTATTTAAAACCAAATCCCTATATAAAATCAGCATTACAACTTAAAAAATCATTTACACAAATTAAAGCAAAATATTTTCTCAGATGAAGTTCATTCATAGCAGCTAAAACAGCAGCTAAGGGCCTCTTTCTAAGTTTGAAGTCCAAAACTGCAAAGGGCTTTGGCTAGAAACAGCTTGTGATCCAGCGCGATATTAGCAAACAGCATTTATACACTAGATACTCACTTGGGCCCATACATTCATACTACGCTAATACTTACGCTGGGTTTTATCAGTTGTTACTCTTTATCAAAATCCCTGCTACCAATTACCTTCCGAATGAAGAGTAATGACTTACCAATGAATCCTTTGCTAATTGGGAAGTTTAAAATGAGTGACATTCATTATAGTACATAATCCTGAAATAACCACTGAGTCAGGAAGTTTTAAAATGTTTATCTAAAGATTTAGCAGAGTAAATTACATAACCACATGGTACTTAGTCGCATATCATAGGTGAAGCATAGAATAATAATTATTGATTAATGACGGTCCCTCAGAAAGGAGAAGATAGTGACAGCAGTGCAACTAAAGGTTGCATTTATATTTACCTAAAGTGCGAGAACCAAACCCCTTGGCCAAGGAGTTGGAAAGAATAGGACCCAGGAAGGATGAAGAGCAAAGACCTCCTCCAGGATCAGGACAGGACCAGTGACCTCTCTACAACGACGCCTGCGTCGTTCCCCTCTCTGATACTCAGCTTCTCCTCGATTCTCCTGTGCCTTCCTTCTAATAGACTCCGCCGCCCCCTCCTCAGGACCTCTCTGGACAGCGATTCAGTCTGCAATAGATCAGCTTGGCAGTCTGGAGCTAGAATCTTCTACGTTTATTCTCTCTGGTTCTCTACTCCCTTGCAGCATCTCCTTCTAACGAATGAGCTAATTCTATATCTATTATACCCTTCTACGCCCATGTACCTCCCCTTAATGTTGCTAAAATATGGGACCACTACTTCTGATTGGACAGGGAGAGGGGGTGGATTCTCACACCATATGATTTTAGTTCATTTTCTGTAGGCCATTGTCTTTAAACTACCGCCCATCCAATTTTATACATTTGCTTTATTTCCCACCCGTCTCACGACAAATGTTATATATTCTTCATATACAAAGTTTCAATTTTCAACAGGAAAGGCAAGAGCACAGCAGCTTCGGCCATCAGGTCATGGCCTTGGATGACGTCCAGGTTGACTTCATTTTTATTCTTTGGCAGCCAAACAGGACACATGCGCAGAATCATTGTCTCTCGAGTTTCAGATCACCAACCCCAGGCCCAAGTTTACGAACTACTAAAAGTCAAAGAAGAAAATATTAAAATCACAAAATAATGTTTCACTGTATACCCACTCTTTCTACTCTATCCCCATTTACTTATAAATCTATCCTGCATTAGTAGCGTTAAGAAAACGAAAATTTAATAATAACACAAGAGCAAGCTGAAGCATGTGAAAACATCAAGCAGCCATTTTAAAGCACACTGCGCAGAAGCAGAAATTTCCCACCAAGCAAAGAAAGACGTCACACCATGTGATATGGATGAGACATGCGCAGTAAGGTTCCCGCTCTTTTGCGGCCATTTTAGAGAAAGACAAGCGTTACTTGTTAGTTAGAACACATAGGCAAGCTTCCTTGCTATTCGTGTAATGTATGGAACGTTAGTATAAACAATACAAGATTTAATAAATTAATATTATGAGGTGATTGCATCCGAGCAAGTCTCAATTTTGAGTCCTTGCTCCATCAATCCCCTCTCTGATGGCGTTTAAGAGCCATCAAAATACTACCCTCAATCAGATGCCAACTTCTAGCAAATAGTTTAATTCTCATTTTTACATTTTCTATTTTTAACATCCCCTTTCAATTTCTTGTATAATTCACTTCTCCACTCTTCGAGTTCTATTTCGTCGATCTTTCTCTTCTTCCCTTTTCCTGTCATATTAAATGTTCCGTTCTTTCTACAACATTTGCACCATATTATCATCGTCAGTACTATTATTGCTAACCCTGCTAGGGGTACTAATATTTGACCTATAAGCCCTTTTCCTACATTAGAAAACCAGGTACCAATTGACGCTATACTACTTGTCAATCTTTCCCATACACTATCAACTTCCAGTGGTCTAAGTTCCTTCTCAAGTTTAGTTATATTCTGTATATACGTTCCGATTTCTGCACTTTTATCAGGAATGTAAGTGCAACAATGTTTTGTCTTCAGTAATTTACAGACTCCTCCCTCTTTTGCCAATATAATATCAAGAGCAAGTCGATTTTGCATAACCATAGATCTAATCGCAACCATTTCCGCATTAATCATTAGAAATCCTCCAGCAGTATCTGTTGATAAACGATCAACCACTGTGGACAATTTACATATCTTCCTTGAGTTCAGAATTATTCCCACTGAAGGTATCAATGCATAAAATATATCACCTACGATTTCAGAAAAACTAGCTCTTTTACTACGAGTTAATTCGCCATTATTTTCATTGCTCCCAGTGTTTCTTTTTACGTGGTATATTTTTGGAAATACTATTCCAAAATAACAACTTCCATACCACTGTGCAGGAAGCCTAAAGTAAGCCTTATTCCCGCATACATAATAGATCCCAGGAAAAACTGAATCTGTTCCTCCTTTGATTCCCCAACCTACAAGAATTAAGAAATTGTGTTCACATTCACTGGTACCGATGAAAACATTGTTATAATCAGTCCTTAATCTATGTAGACACATTTTTCCCGTCTTTACAAAGTCCAGAGCCATAGCAGCTTAAGCCTTGCCAGGTGTGTAACTCCCTTCTTTCTCAGCCCAAGGTGGTAAATGAGCCGTATGCTCAGAAGCTTTCTTTTGAAAATCTTGTCTTCTATCTTCTACTAAATTCAAAAATATCTTTTCTTCTTCGTGTAAAGAACATGTTAGATTGTGTCTATGTGCATGTGTTATGTCTATCGATTTCATTGTTAAGAAAAATTCTCCCATAAACTGTGCATCTTGACTACTAAGCACTGGGTTCATACTCTTTCGAATCGGAACCTCTGAAAATATCACATCTATGTTTGAATAATAATATTGAAGTCTCCCTGTTCTACAGAATAAACTAGCTAATACACTACATGATATGCCATATGTCAATGGTAAGTGATGATATGTTAATCCTTCTGCTACTGATTCGGGTAACTTCATACAGACATAACAATTACTAACTTCCATGGTATCTACATATTGAAATAATAACTTCGTGAAAACATTTAAACTAGTGTCGTTATCAGTTATTTCATGATGAAATTCTGGTTCATTTTCTGCCATTAGTTCTACTCTATTGCCCTTCATGTTTGCTGTCCTCTCCTTAGTTTCGTTATTAATCTTTTTATCCATTATCATAAGGTAAGGAACTGCTACGATCAGAGCTAACCAAACTATAAGCACCATTACTAGACTACATATGCATATTGCATAGCATCTTCTACAACATCTCTGTTTTGGTCTCCCAGCAACTCTCTCAGGCATTTCGACAAGGAAGATTGCTCTTATCTATTTTTCGTTTTTCTTTATATGACTCTTTTGCGTAGTCAAGGTGGTCTTGTTTCTTTCTCGTACGTCAGTTCTGCACTTGTTCCTTCGTCACCACTTTCACTTGACTCTGAGCTTTCGTAAACTTCAAGAATAATGTAAGTCCAATCCGGACCCTTGAATTTGTTATTCACAAGTTTGTCTCTTGCTTCTTCTTTTCTTAGTTCTGTTTTCTTGTTCGGTTTGACTTGTTACTTCATTTACTTGATCTGGATCTTCACTTCTGGTTGTTATGTGGTATTTTACTCTTTTAATGACACTAGGCCAATGATCACCTTTTCTTGTTTTCTTTGTTTGCACTGTTTCTTTATTTTTGTCTTCAGCAATCTCTTTATTTTCACTTTCTGACACTTTTTCGTTTTCTGCAATTACTGTTTTTCTTTCTTGCTCTTTTTCAGGTCTGATTTGTTTTTCTTCAGCAGCTCCACTGTGAGTTTCCAATAATTGACCTTGTGCTTGATTTATTTCTTCATGTTCATTTTTCTCGAGATCTTTTTCTTCTGTGTAATTTTCTTGATCTAACTGGTTCTGATCAGGGCTTATTGCACTTTGTACTTCTGCAGCCTGACCGGATTCTTCTAAACCTGTCTGTTCCTGCTCAAAACTTGTTGGTTCTTCGTTATTTTGAGCCCAGTTTCCTTTCCCTATCTGGTCCTGCTCAGGTTCTTTTATTGTATGTTCTTCTCTTCCCTGAGCTGCTTCTTCTTCACCTATCTGATCTTCTTCAATTTCTTCCAATTTTGCTTGACTTCTTGTTCTGTAGTAAACTTCAGGTATTTCTACCACCGGTATCCAGTCCTGACTTGTGCTCGGTTGTTCTTCTGCAGCTTCTTTTGAATCTCGAGTCTGAGATTCGTCAGCTGGGCAACCTTCAGCTTCCTCAGTGATAGATGCTGACTGAGGATTTTCTTCTTCAGGGTCTGGTACTCTTTTGGTGTGGCTTACATGAATCCAATTAGGAAATCCTGCACACTTCACTGCTGTATTGGTAGTCAGTATGACTTGACAAGGTTTTCCCCATCTAGGTGATAGACACGTCTCTGGTGTGATTCTTCACTACCACCCAGTCACCAGGATTCAGATCATGTTCTTGTTCAGGCTGCCTCGAAACTGCGTCTTCTCTGACCTGATGAGAGACAGAACGCACTAGGTCAGCCAATCCTTTGCAATAATCCAGTACCATATCATCAGATATATTCAGCAGTTTGTTTATGGGAACATGTGCTTGTCTCATTGCTTTTCCCATCATTATCTCGTGTGGGCTCAATCCTGTATTTTTATCAGGAATGCTTCTCAGTCCCATTAAGACAAGTGGCAATGCATCTGGCCACTCCAATGATGTTGATGCACACATTTTTCCCAGTCTGGATTTTATAGTGCCATTCAATTGTTCAACCACTCCAGAAGCCTCTGGGCGATATGCACAGTGCAATTTTTGTTCAATTTGGAATGCTCCGCAAATGATTTGAATCACTTCACTGTTAAAATGTTTTCCTCTATCTGATTCCAAAGTCACTGGGAAACCAAACCTAGGAATGAGTTCTCGTAGCAACAGCTTTGCAACTGTAATGCTGTCATTCCTCCTGGTAGGGTAAGCCTCCACCCACTTTGAAAACAGACATACTATGACTAGTACATATTTCAACCCTCTGCATGGTGGTAACTGTATAAAGTCGAACTGCAGTCTTATAAATGGACCTTCTGCCTTTCCAATCTTCCCAAACCCGATTATTGTCTTTCTCCCTGGATTATGTATCTGGCAAGTCAAACATCTTTGGCAAAGGCTCTCTGCTACAGCCCTGAACTTGGGATTGTACCAGTTCTGTCTGAAAAGCCTAATCATTGCATCTCTCCCTATGTGTGTGTCTCCATGAAACATCCTGGCCATTTGAGAGAGCAGACAGTCAGGCATGACTGGTCTGCCATCAGCACAAATCCACACTTCATCATTTTCCCTTTGGGAACAACCCACTTTGACCCATGTTTTCTTCTCACTTTCATCAGCACCATCTTGCAATCTTCGAACCTCATTCCATGTTTCAGGTGGCATATACAGCAAAAGTTGGCAGCTTATTCCCATTCTTTCCACCCTTTTATTGACTGACAATCTATTTCTGGCACAATGTTGAGCCACAAGATCTGCATATCTGTTGCCGACTACCACCCAGTCATCTCCTGACTGATGTGCGGCACATTTCACCACCGCCAATTCCTTTGGTGATTGTATTGCCTCCAGCAATTCCCTTACAAATTTTCCATTTTTAATGGGGGATCCTGAAGAAGTCATGAAATCCCTCTGCATCTATAGTTGGCCAAAATCATGCACAACCCCGTAACCATATTGGCTATCTGTAAATATAGTTACTTTCTGATTCCTCCCAATTTTGCACGCTTTTATCAAAGCAATCAATTCAGCTACTTGTGCAGATTTTACTCCTGGTAAATAAGATGCTTCGACTATTCCAGTTAATTCACATACTGCATATGCTGCAGTCAGTTTACCATCTTCATGCCTCTGGCATGAACCATCAACAAACAGCTCCCTGTCTGGCTTTCTAAGGGGCTGTTCTTCAATATCAGGACGTGGTTTCGTGCATAACTCTGTGACTTGTAAACAATTATGTTCTTCTTCGTCATTTTTAATTTCCTCATGATACGGGTCTGGTAGTAAGGATGCAGGATTTACTATTGTACACCTCACTATGTTCACATTTTCAGCACCCATTATTATTCTTTCATATTTAGTCAGCCGACCAAGAGTAAGATGCTGAGTTCGAGTTCTTGTCAACAGAATCACAACCGCATGTGGAACAAACACCTTTACTGGGTGTCCCATCACAATTGACTCACTTTGTTCATTGCTTAAACAGGTAGCCGCTACTGCTTTTAAGCAGCCTGGCAACGCGGCTGCCACTGGATCCAATGTAGCAGAAAAATATGCTATAGGACGTCTGTCTAGACCATGTCTTTGTGTTAAGACTGAAAGTGCACAATTTTCTCTCTCATGACAGAACAATGCGAAGCTTCTTTTATAGTCGGGCATGCCTAGGGCTGGTGCTGAGCACAGAGCATTTCTCAATTTTACAAAAGCTCCTACACTCTCATCATCCCAATCAACTGGGTCCTTTGCTTTCTTTTTTGTCATTTGAATTAGGGGCTTTGCTAACAAGGAAAATCCTAGTATCCATTGTCGACAGTAACCTACTATTCCTAGGAACATTCTCACTTCTCTTTGGGTTACAGGCATTTGCATTTTCTTAATCAATTGTACTCTTTCCGACGTTATTCTTCTTTTTCCCCTCTCAATTTGGTGTCCCAGATATTTAACAGCTGTTGTACAGAACTGCAATTTTTCTGGTGAGACTTTATGCCCTTCTTCAGCCAAATGATTCAATAGTGCTATGGAATCAACAACACAATCCTCTCTGGTGTTCGATGCCACCAGTAAGTCGTCGATATATTGCACTAGGACTGAGCTTCCTGGCATCACTAGTTTCTCTAAGCACTTTTTCAATAACTGATTGAAGATAGAAGGACTTTCCGTGTACCCCTGAGGAACACGATTCCATACATAGACTTTGTTCTCAAATTTAAATGAAAAAAGATACTGGCTGTCTGGATGCAATGGTATTGAAAAGAACGCTTGGCATAAATCAATCACTGTGAACCATCCTGCACTCCAAGGAATCTGGTATAGAATTACTGCAGGATTGGGTACTATAGGACAACAAGGTTCCACAATCTTATTTATTTTCCGCAGGTCCTGAACAATCCTATATTTTCCGCTAGGTTTCTTTAAACCCATTATTGGTGAATTACATGGGCTACTCATCACTTCTCTTAGTATGTTTTGTTCTACCATTCGATTTATTTCTTCAATGACTCCTGTCTTTACTTCTGCACTCATTTTGTACTGTCTGGTATTTGGGTAAATTGCACCTTCTTTTACTGTAATTTTAACTGGGTCTATTTTGGCCATAAGTCCTACTTCCTTTCCTGTGAAATCCCATACTGTGGGGTTTACTGTAGTTTTTAATTCTTCTGGCAACTCATCTTTTGTTATCAAAGAAAACATCTCATCTACTTCTGTACCTTGTTTTGCAATCATAAACTTATATACATGATCTTCATCTGGGGTCTGAACTGCCACACCATCCGGTGTGCAGAAAATTGTACAGTTCATTTTGCACAACAAATCAAGACCTAATAAATTTACTGGACTAGAATCACATACTACAAATTGATGCATTTCTCTGAAATTTCCAATTTTAACTTCCATTGGTTCAGTAAGAGGTGTTCTAATCTTTCTATTAGCTACTCCCACTACTTGGATAGCTTCTCCAGAGAGGAAGGTCTGGAATGTCTGCTGTTCTCACAGTAGACCGGGTAGCACCAGTGTCCAAAAGAAAAGTAATATCATTACCTTTCACATTTCCTTCAACATATGGACCTGACTGATCTACCGATAAGGATGCGCCAAGTACGCACTCCTTCTCCCCCTCTCCTAGGCACCGTCATGAACTGTATTGACAGAAATCGTCCTGTAAAAGAAACAGTCATGTTATATAATCATTCTTACCACTTCCTCCTTGATATCCGACGTCTGTACCGTGGTTTGCTCTGCTTACATTACCCTGAATAGGGGCAGGTGGCAACTGATTCTGAGGATTTACACCCTGCTGTGAGTCATTCTGCGTCTGTGGATTTAAATTTTGATTTGGGCCATTATTATTCCGAATCTTTTTACATTCATCCTTCCAATGCCCCAATTTTCCGCATCCATGACAAGGAAATTTCTTTTTAGCTTCTTCTCTACTCATTCGTCCTCTCACTTTTCCACCATTCCCAGTATCGCCATTCGTTCCAGAATCCTTTCCTTGATTTTCACTCGGATTATCCAAATTAATTCCCTGTTTCTCAGCCATTTTCACCTGTGCCCACATCACTTTTTCCTGCAATTTCTTGTGCCTATCCTCAATATCGTCTCCACAATACTTTGCATATTTCAAAATCTCGTCTATGGGTTTCCCCTGCCAACACAACATGTGTTGTTTAATCATCTGACAAATCTCTGGCTTCAGACCATAAACAAATCGATAAACAAACTGACTCATGTTCTTGTCTCCAATGTCCTCAAATCCACTATACTGCTTAAATACCTGCAATAAACGCTCATAATAGGCGTGTACCGATTCACTAGCTTCTTGGGTAGTTCGGTCTATTTTCACCCAATCTGTTTCTTTCGGAGGTATTTTCCGTTTCAGGTAAGTTATCACCTGCTGATACTTTTTCATTACATCATTTGACGGGGCACCTGTTTTTGGATCTCTAGGATATTCGTCACTTGGCCAATGAACTGTAATTTTACAATCTGTCCACAAATCGGCAGGTACCACTATGTCAAACAACCCATCCAAATCTTTCAACAATACCTTTGATACCTTCACAAACCTTTCAACCTGCTTGTACCATTCAATTGGTTTTTCTCTCAATTTTGGAAAATCGTTCGTAAATGACAAAATATCCTGTCTACTCCATGGGACATGTACATAGCCCCCTCCGGGAACTTCTCGCATCGGGTACATTTGATCTGTCTTCCCTGTTTCTTTCATCACATATTCAGAGGCTGTTCTACTGGATCGTGCCTCTTCCTTTTTCTTTGCCCATTGAACTCTCCATTTATCTAAGTCTCCCCATTTCTGTAAGACTATCATTAATTCTTTTACTTGTAATTTTCTTCCAGAGGCATTCATATTTTCTAAGTCTTTGTCTGAGAAGTCTGCTCTATAGGGTTTCTGCAACACCTTTGATCTCCTATTTCAATTCCCATCTGCAGAGCCAAATCTGATAATTTTTCATGAAATATTTTTACATTTCTGGTGATACTTCTGCATACGAACAATAATTCTTCTTCATTGTAAGCATTTAGGCGATCTAGCCCTACATTTCCTGCTATTATTTCTTCTAATTCGACTTTTAATTTATAAATATCCAAAATGTTTGGAGGTGTACATTGCTGTTCTGATCCTTGTGCCCACCTTTCTAAGTCTTCTGGACTAACTACAGTGACACTTTTTGCTCCTGATGAAGTTATCAAATTTATCTCTCTTGAGCACCCAGGTGTATTTCTTCTGGGAGTACTATTGACAGAATCTCGAATTGGTAAATCCATTAATGATATTGTTGATTCACAATCACTAAAATGATCCTCAACCATTACTGTTGCTTCAGGTTTAGGAATATTCAGAGGAGTAGGCATAACTAACGGTGGAGGACAATTTCCCTGACCACTATATAATGGAACTACCGGACCAATTGTTACAGGTATGGTCAAAGAATCAGGATGTACCTTTATCTGTGTTATTTTCTGTATTAATTCTGCTCTGGTCTTCTCTAGGGCTTCTTTCTCTTTATCGTGAAGTATCCTACTGGGGGTGAAATCATGCATTACCTGTGGTACTAATGGAGTTTTTAACAGTGGGGCACTTGGGGTGCATCCACTTGTCCCTTCCTGATATGGTGGGGGGTTTCTTAATATTTCTTCTATAAATTCATCTTCCGAATCTCCATTTCTCATTAAATGTTTTGTCTTTTCTGTGCATTTCTTCCCTAACAGTTCTTCTTCCGTAAATATTGGATATAATCCTTCTGTAAGCATTGCCCTTCTCCATTGTTTCATCTGACCGTCCCTAGACTCATGTTGGTATCTGGGGAAAAATCCTCGATAACCCCTATTACTCCTGGATCGGTCACGCTCAAATGCCTGGGTTTCCCATTCCTCTAAGGCTTCGTATTGAGTTAATCTAGGTCTGGGTTCTAGGTCATTCATTCTCAATCTCAAATTTTGAAGAATTCTTCCATTAAAGGTACCATTTTCGGGAAATGCTAATATTCCATCATTTTTGGTATTTCTATCCAATTCTCTATCCATACACAAGTATGATAACCTCTCTCCATCATCATGAATGAAGCGGGCGTTTTAGATGGTGGAATGATAATTCCTTCCCTAGTTTTGGTTGATTTATCCTTTTTAAAATAGTTCTTAATCTTTTGCAGAAAGGACATTTTTCTCTTCTCTCCGTACATTCTATCTAATCTTCGGTGTATAAAATTATATTCTGCAAAACCTAGGAATCTCCTATCCGGACGAGTTCCTGTTAAAGTCGGATCGCGTTTTAACATGCAATCTCTATTCACTAAGATTTTAGCTTCTAGAATCTCAACCAATCAAATGCCTGCTAACTTTTATTTCTAAACCAATCCTAACGCGGCCTTTTGGTGACGTTTGTCTGTCAACCCCTCCTTTACAATCTGCTCTTTTCTGTCCCTCGCTGTTTCAACCAATCCCAGCGCGGCACCTGTGACGTCAGTACTACTCCTGACTACTGACCCCTCCTTTACAAGGGTCTTTCCACACCCGCTGTTTCAACCAATCCCAGCGCGGCGTTTGTGACGTCAGCTCCCTCTCCGGCAGCTGACCCTCCCTTTACAAAATCTTACGCAAACTTATTTTCTCTATAAATCTTAATTAAATTTCAGTAACAACATAAAACATTCGCTATCGTGCCAGTTTCTCTAAAATAGAAAAGATAATTTTTCTCTCACACTTAGTAAAACCTTTCCGTTTACTAAACATACACTACGAGTAAAACCCTTCCGTTTACACTTCACACAAACTCCAGAAGTACCTGTTACTTCTTCAATGTTACCCTTTCTAGGTGATATAACATCAAAATTTTCACCAGCGTACTCTTTTGCTATTACTCACCCGCATAGATTCCCTATCCAGTACTGAAAGTCCTGCTTAACTTTTCAGTACTATTTCTGCCTGACAGATAACCTCACTGCAGTATGGCTTCCACTTACCAACCGCTATTCAATTTTCCCCGGGGATTCTAGACAACATAAAACAAATTTTGAATACACGGATGTTAGTTCATAAAAATAAAATTCTCATTACCCAATTAACAAAGAGTAACCATCCTCTGATTACCAGAAAACTGATCCAGCGCGATATTAGCAAACAGCATTTATACACTAGATACTCACTTGGGCCCATACATTCATACTACGCTAATACTTACGCAGGGTTTTATCAGTTGTTACTCTTTATCAAAATCCCTGCTACCAATTACCTTCCGAATGAAGAGTAATGACTTACCAACGAATCCTTTGCTAATTGGGAAGTTTAAAATGAGTGACATTCATTATAGTACATAATCCTGAAATAACCACTGAGTCAGGAAGTTTTAAAATGTTTATCTAAAGATTTAGCAGAGTAAATTACATAACCACATGGTACTTAGTCGCATATCATAGGTGAAGCATAGAATAATAATTATTGATTAATGACGGTCCCTCAGAAAGGAGAAGATCGAGACAGCAGTGCAACTAAAGGTTGCATTTATATTTACCTAAAGTGCGAGAACCAAACCCCTTGGCCAAGGAGTTGGAAAGAATAGGACCCAGGAAGGATGAAGAGCAAAGACCTCCTCCAGGATCAGGACAGGACCGGTGACCTCTCTACAACGACGCCTGCGTCGTTCCCCTCTCTGATACTCAGCTTCTCCTCGATTCTCCTGTGCCTTCCTTCTAATAGACTCCGCCGCCCCCTCCTCAGGACCTCTCTGGACAGCGATTCAGTCTGCAATAGATCAGCTTGGCAGTCTGGAGCTAGAAGCTTCTACGTTTATTCTCTCTGGTTCTCTACTCCCTTGCAGCATCTCCTTCTAACTAATTAGCTAATTCTATATCTACTATACCCTTCTACGCCCATGTACCTCCCCTTAATGTTGCTAAAATATGGGACCACTACTTCTGATTGGACAGGGACAGGGGGTGGATTCTCACACCATATGATTTTAGTTCATTTTCTGTAGGCCATTGTCTTTAAAATACCGCCCATCCAATTTTATACATTTGCTTTATTTCCCACCCGTCTCACGACAAATGTTATATATTCTTCATATACAAAGTTTCAATTTTCAACAGGAAAGGCAAGAGCACAGCAGCTTCGGCCATCAGGTCATGGCCTTGGATGACGTCCAGGTTGACTTCATTTTTATTCTTTGGCAGCCAAACAGGACACATGCGCAGAATCATTGTCTCTCGAGTTTCAGATCACCAACCCCAGGCCCAAGTTTACGAACTACTAAAAGTCAAAGAAGAAAATATTAAAATCACAAAATAATGTTTCACTGTATACCCACTCTTTCTACTCTATCCCCATTTACTTATAAATCTATCCCGCATTAGTAGCGTTAAGAAAACGACAAATTAATAATAACACAAGAGCAAGCTGAAGCATGTGAAAACATCAAGCAGCCATTTTAAAGCACACTGCGCAGAAGCAGAAATTTCCCACCAAGCAAAGAAAGACGTCACACCATGTGATATGGATGAGACATGCGCAGTAAGGTTCCCGCTCTTTTGCGGCCATTTTAGAGAAAGACAAGCGTTACTTGTTAGTTAGAACACATAGGCAAGCTTCCTTGCTATTCGTGTAATGTATGGAACGTTAGTATAAACAATACAAGATTTAATAAATTAATATTATGAGGTGATTGCATCCGAGCAAGTCTCAATTTTGAGTCCTTGCTCCATCAATCCCCTCTCTGATGGTGTTTAAGAGCCATCAAAATACTACCCTCAATCAGATGCCAACTTCTAGCAAATAGTTTAATTCTCATTTTTACATTTTCTATTTTTAACATCCCCTTTCAATTTCTTGTATAATTCACTTCTCCACTCTTCGAGTTCTATTTCGTCGATCTTTCTCTTCTTCCCTTTTCCTGTCATATTAAATGTTCCGTTCTTTCTACAACATTTGCACCATATTATCATCGTCAGTACTATTATTGCTAACCCTGCTAGGGGTACTAATATTTGACCTATAAGCCCTTTTCCTACATTAGAAAACCAGGTACCAATTGACGCTATACTACTTGTCAATCTTTCCCATACACTATCAACTTCCAGTGGTCTAAGTTCCTTCTCAAGTTTAGTTATATTCTGTATATACGTTCCGATTTCTGCACTTTTATCAGGAATGTAAGTGCAACAATGTTTTGTCTTCAGTAATTTACAGACTCCTCCCTCTTTTGCCAATATAATATCAAGAGCAAGTCGATTTTGCATAACCATAGATCTAATCGCAACCATTTCCGCATTAATCATTAGAAATCCTCCAGCAGTATCTGTTGATAAATGATCAACCACTGTGGACAATTTACATATCTTCCTTGAGTTCAGAATTATTCCCAATGAAGGTATCAATGCATAAAATATATCACCTACGATTTCAGAAAAATTAGCTCTTTTACTACGAGTTAATTCGCCATTATTTTCATTGCTCCCAGTGTTTCTTTTTACGTGGTATATTTTTGGAAATACTATTCCAAAATAACAACTTCCATACCACTGTGCAGGAAGCCTAAAGTAAGCCTTATTCCCGCATACATAATAGATCCCAGGAAAAACTGAATCTGTTCCTCCTTTGATTCCCCAACCTACAAGAATTAAGAAATTGTGTTCACATTCACTGGTACCGATGAAAACATTGTTATAATCAGTCCTTAATCTATGTAGACAAATTTTTCCCGTCTTTACAAAGTCCAGAGCCATAGCAGCTTAAGCCTTGCCAGGTGTGTAACTCCCTTCTTTCTCAGCCCAAGGTGGTAAATGAGCCGTATGCTCAGAAGCTTTCTTTTGAAAATCTTGTCTTCTATCTTCTACTAAATTCAAAAATATCTTTTCTTCTTCGTGTAAAGAACATGTTAGATTGTGTCTATGTGCATGTGTTATGTCTATCGATTTCATTGTTAAGAAAAATTCTCCCATAAACTGTGCATCTTGACTACTAAGCACTGGGTTCCTACTCTTTCGAATCGGAACCTCTGAAAATATCACATCTATGTTTGAATAATAATATTGAAGTCTCCCTGTTCTACAGAATAAACTAGCTAATACACTACATGATATGCCATATGTCAATGGTAAGTGATGATATGTTAATCCTTCTGCTACTGATTCGGGTAACTTCATACAGACATAACAATTACTATTTTCCATGGTATCTACATATTGAAATAATAACTTCGTGAAAACATTTAAACTAGTGTCGTTATCAGTTATTTCATGATGAAATTCTGGTTCATTTTCTGCCATTAGTTCTACTCTATTGCCCTTCATGTTTGCTGTCCTCTCCTTTAGTTTCGTTATTAATCTTTTTATCCATTATCATAAGGTAAGGAACTGCTACGATCAGAGCTAACCAAACTATAAGCACCATTACTAGACTACATATGCATATTGCATAGCATCTTCTACAACATCTCTGTTTTGGTCTCCCAGCAACTCTTCTCAGGCATTTCGACAAGGAAGATTGCTCTTATCTATTTTTCGTTTTTCTTTATATGACTCTTTTGCGTAGTCAAGGTGGTCTTGTTTCTTTCTCGTACGTCAGTTCTGCACTTGTTCCTTCGTCACCACTTTCACTTGACTCTGAGCTTTCGTAATCTTCAAGAATAATGTAAGTCCAATCAGGACCCTTGAATTTGTTATTCACAAGTTTCAGTTTCTTGCTTCTTCTTTTCTTAGTTCTGTTTTCTTGTTCGGTTTGACTTGTTACTTCATTTACTTGATCTGGATCTTCACTTCTGGTTGTTATGTGGTATTTTACTCTTTTAATGACACTAGGCCAATGATCACCTTTTCTTGTTTTCTTTGTTTGCACTGTTTCTTTATTTTTGTCTTCAGCAATCTCTTTATTTTCACTTTCTGACACTTTTTCGTTTTCTGCAATTACTGTTTTTCTTTCTTGCTCTTTTTCAGGTCTGATTTGTTTTTCTTCAGCAGCTCCACTGTGAGTTTCCAATAATTGACCTTGTGCTTGATTTATTTCTTCATGTTCATTTTTCTCGAGATCTTTTTCTTCTGTGTAATTTTCTTGATCTAACTGGTTCTGATCAGGGCTTATTGCACTTTGTACTTCTGCAGCCTGACCGGATTCTTCTAAACCTGTCTGTTCCTGCTCAAAACTTGTCGGTTCTTCGTTATTTTGAGCCCATTTTCCTTTCCCTATCTGGTCCTGCTCAGGTTCTTTTATTGTATGTTCTTCTCTTCCCTGAGCTGCTTCTTCTTCACCTATCTGATCTTCTTCAATTTCTTCCAATTTTGCTTGACTTCTTGTTCTGTAGTAAACTTCAGGTATTTCTACCACCGGTATCCAGTCCTGACTTGTGCTCGGTTGTTCTTCTGCAGCTTCTTTTGAATCTCGAGTCTGAGATTCGTCAGCTGGGCAACCTTCAGCTTCCTCAGTGATAGATGCTGACTGAGGATTTTCTTCTTCAGGGTCTGGTACTCTTTTGGTGTGGCTTACATGAATCCAATTAGGAAATCCTGCACACTTCACTGCTGTATTGGTAGTCAGTATGACTTGACAAGGTTTTCCCCATCTAGGTGATAGACACGTCTCTCTGGTGTGATTCTTCACTACCACCCAGTCACCAGGATTCAGATCATGTTCTTGTTCAGGCTGCCTCGAAACTGCGTCTTCTCCGACCTGATGAGAGACAGAACGCACTAGGTCAGCCAATCCTTTGCAATAATCCAGTACCATATCATCAGATATATTCAGCAGTTTGTTTATGGGAACATGTGCTTGTCTCATTGCTCTTCCCATCATTATCTCGTGTGGGCTCAATCCTGTATTTTTATCAGGAATGCTTCTCAGTCCCATTAAGACAAGTGGCAATGCATCTGGCCACTCCAATGATGTTGATGCACACATTTTTCCCAGTCTGGATTTTATAGTGCCATTCAATTGTTCAACCACTCCAGAAGCCTCTGGGCGATATGCACAGTGCAATTTTTGTTCAATTTGGAATGCTCCGCAAATTATTTGAATCACTTCACTGTTAAAATGTTTTCCTCTATCTGATTCCAAAGTCACTGGGAAACCAAACCTAGGAATGAGTTCTCGTAGCAACAGCTTTGCAACTGTAATGCTGTCATTCCTCCTGGTAGGGTAAGCCTCCACCCACTTTGAAAACAGACATACTATGACTAGTACATATTTCAACCCTCTGCATGGTGGTAACTGTATAAAGTCGAACTGCAGTCTTATAAATGGACCTTCTGCCTTTCCAATCTTCCCAAACCCGATTATTGGTTTTCTCCCTGGATTATATATCTGGCAAGTCAAACATCTTTGGCAAAGGCTCTCTGCTACAGCCCTGAACTTGGGATTGTACCAGTTCTGTCTGAAAAGCCTAATCATTGCATCTCTCCCTATGTGTGTGTCTCCATGATACATCCTGGCCATTTGAGAGAGCAGACAGTCAGGCATGACTGGTCTGCCATCAGCACAAATCCACACTTCATCATTTTCCCTTTGGGAACAACCCACTTTGACCCATGTTTTCTTCTCACTTTCATCAGCACCATCTTGCAATCTTCGAACCTCATTCCATGTTTCAGGTGGCATATACAGCAAAAGTTGGCAGCTTATTCCCATTCTTTCCACCCTTTTATTGACTGACAATCTATTTCTGGCACAATGTTGAGCCACAAGATCTGCATATCTGTTGCCGACTACCACCCAGTCATCTCCTGACTGATGTGCGGCACATTTCACCACAGCCAATTCCTTTGGTGATTGTATTGCCTCCAGCAATTCCCTTACAAATTTTCCATTTTTAATGGGGGATCCTGAAGAAGTCATGAAATCCCTCTGCATCTATAGTTGGCCAAAATCATGCACAACCCCGTAACCATATTGGCTATCTGTAAATATAGTTACTTTCTGATTCCTCCCAATTTTGCACGCTTTTATCAAAGCAATCAATTCAGCTACTTGTGCAGATTTTACTCCTGGTAAATAGGATGCTTCAACTATTCCAGTTAATTCACATACTGCATATGCTGCAGTCAGTTTACCATCTTCATGCCTCTGGCATGAACCATCAACAAACAGCTCCCTGTCTGGCTTTCTAAGGGGCTGTTCTTCAATATCAGGACGTGGTTTCGTGCATAACTCTGTGACTTGTAAACAATCATGTTCTTCTTCTTCGTCATTTTTAATTTCCTCATGATACGGGTCTGGTAGTAAGGTTGCAGGATTTACTATTGTACACCTCACTATGTTCACATTTTCAGCACCCATTATTATTCTTTCATATTTAGTCAGCCGACTAGGAGTAAGATGCTGAGTTCGAGTTCTTGTCAACAGAATCACAACCGCATGTGGAACAAACACCTTTACTGGGTGTCCCATCACAATTGACTCACTTTGTTCAATGCTTAAACAGGTAGCCGCTACTGCTTTTAAGCAGCCTGGCAACGCGGCTGCCACTGGATCCAATGTAGCAGAAAAATATGCTATAGGACGTCTGTCTAGACCATGTCTTTGTGTTAAGACTGAAAGTGCACAATTTTCTCTCTCATGACAGAACAATGTGAAGCTTCTTTTATAGTGGGGCATGCCTAGGGCTGGTGCTGAGCACAGAGCATTTCTCAATTTTACAAAAGCTCCTACACTCTCATCATCCCAATCAACTGGGTCCTTTGCTTTCTTTTTTGTCATTTGAATTAGGGGCTTTGCTAACAAGGAAAATCCTAGTATCCATTGTCGACAGTAACCTACTATTCCTAGGAACATTCTCACTTCTCTTTGGGTTACAGGCATTTGCATTTTCTTAATCAATTGTACTCTTTCCAACGTTATTCTTCTTTTTCCCCTCTCAATTTGGTGTCCCAGATATTTAACAGCTGTTGTACAGAACTGCAATTTTTCTGGTGAGACTTTATGCCCTTCTTCAGCCAAATGATTCAATAGTGCTATGGAATCAACAACACAATCCTCTCTGGTGTTCGATGCCACCAGTAAGTCGTCGATATATTGCACTAGGACTGAGCTTCCTGGCATCACTAGTTTCTCTAAGCACTTTTTCAATAACTGATTGAAGATCAGACTTTCCGTGTACCCCTGAGGAACACGATTCCATACATAGACTTTGTTCTCAAATTTAAATGAAAAAAGATACTGGCTGTCTGGATGCAATGGTATTGAAAAGAACGCTTGGCATAAATCAATCACTGTGAACCATCCTGCACGCCAAGGAATCTGGTATAGAATTACTGCAGGATTGGGTACTATAGGACAACAAGGTTCCACAATCTTATTTATTTTCCGCAGGTCCTGAACAATCCTATATTTTCCGCTAGGTTTCTTTAAACCCATTATTGGTGAATTACATGGGCTACTCATCACTTCTCTTAGTATGTTTTGTTCTACCATTCGATTTATTTCTTCAATGACTCCTGTCTTTACTTCTGCACTCATTTTGTACTGTCTGGTATTTGGGTAAATCGCACCTTCTTTTACAGTAATTTTAACTGGGTCTATTTTGGCCATAAGTCCTACTTCCTTTCCTGTGAAATCCCATACTGTGGGGTTTACTGTAGTTTTTAATTCTTCTGGCAACTCATCTTTTGTTATCAAAGAAAACATCTCATCTACTTCTGTACCTTGTTTTGCAATCATAAACTTATATACATGATCTTCATCTGGGGTCTGAACTGCCACACCATCCGGTGTGCAGAAAATTGTACAGTTCATTTTGCACAACAAATCACGACCTAATAAATTTACTGGACTAGAATCACATACTACAAATTGATGCATTTCTCTGAAATTTCCAATTTTAACTTCCATTGGTTCGGTAAGAGGTGTTCTAATCTTTCTATTAGCTACTCCCACTACTTGGATAGCTTCTCCAGAAGAGGAAGGTCTGGAATGTCTGCTGTTCTCACAGTAGACCGGGTAGCACCAGTGTCCAAAAGAAAAGTAATATCATTACCTTTCACATTTCCTTCAACATATGGACCTGACTGATCTACCGATAAGGATGCGCCAAGTACGCACTCCTTCTCCCCCTCTCCTAGGCACCGTCATGAACTGTATTGACAGAAATCGTCCTGTAAAAGAAACTGTGATGTTATATAATCATTCTTACCACTTCCTCCTTGATATCCGACGTCTGTACCGTGGTTTGCTCTGCTTACATTACCCTGAATAGGGGCAGGTGGCAACTGATTCTGAGGATTTACACCCTGCTGTGAGTCATTCTGCGTCTGTGGATTTAAATTTTGATTTGGGCCATTGTTATTCCGAATCTTTTTACATTCATCCTTCCAATGCCCCAATTTTCCGCATCCATGACAAGGAAATTTCTTTTTAGCTTCTTCTCTACTCATTCGTCCTCTCACTTTTCCACCATTCCCAGTATCGCCATTCGTTCCAGAATCCTTTCCTTGATTTTCACTCGGATTATCCAAATTAATTCCCTGTTTCTCAGCCATTTTCACCTGTGCCCACATCACTTTTTCCTGCAATTTCTTGTGCCTATCCTCAATATCGTCTCCACAATACTTTGCATATTTCAAAATCTCGTCTATGGGTTTCCCCTGCCAACACAACATGTGTTGTTTAATCATCTGACAAATCTCTGGCTTCAGACCATAAACAAATCGATAAACAAACTGACTCATGTTCTTGTCTCCAATGTCCTCAAATCCACTATACTGCTTAAATACCTGCAATAAACGCTCATAATAGGCGTGTACCGATTCACTAGCTTCTTGGGTAGTTCGGTCTATTTTCACCCAATCTGTTTCTTTCAGAGGTATTTTCCCTTTCAGGTAAGATATCACCTGCTGATACTTTTTCATTACATCATTTGACGGGGCACCTGTTTTTGGATCTCTAGGATATTCGTCACTTGGCCAATCAACTGTAATTTTACAATCTGTCTACAAATCGGCAGGTACCACTATGTCAAACAACCCATCCAAATCTTTCAACAATACCTTTGATACCTTCACAAACCTTTCAACCTGCTTGTACCATTCAATTGGTTTTTCTCTCAATTTTGGAAAATCGTTCGTAAATGACAAAATATCCTGTCTACTCCATGGGACATGTACATAGCCCCCTCCGGGAACTTCTCGCATCGGGTACATTTGATCTGTCTTCCCTGTTTCTTTCATCACATATTCAGAGGCTGTTCTACTGGATCGTGCCTCTTCCTTTTTCTTTGCCCATCGAACTCTCCATTTATCTAAGTCTCCCCATTTCTGTAAGACTATCATTAATTCTTTTACTTGTAATTTTCTTCCAGAGGCATTCATATTTTCTAAGTCTTTGTCTGAGAAGTCTGCTCTATAGGGTTTCTGCAACACCTTTGATCTCCCTATTTCAATTCCCATCTGCAGAGCCAAATCTGATAATTTTTCATGAAATATTTTTACATTTCTGGTGATACTTCTGCATACGAACAATAATTCTTCTTCATTGTAAGCATTTAGGTGATCTAGCCCTACATTTCCTGCTATTATTTCTTCTAATTCGACTTTTAATTTATAAATATCCAACATTTTTGGAGGTGTACACTGCTGTTCTGATCCTTGTGCCCACCTTTCTAAGTCTTCTGGACTAACTACAGTGACACTTTTTGCTCCTGATGAAGTTATCAAATTTATCTCTCTTGAGCACCCAGGTTTATTTCTTCTGGGAGTACTATTGACAGAATCTCGAATTGGTAAATCCATTAATGATATTGTTGATTCACAATCACTAAAATGATCCTCAACCATTACTGTTGCTTCAGGTTTAGGAATATTCACAGGAGTAGGCATAACTAACGGTGGAGGACAATTTCCCTGACCACTATATAATGGAACTACCGGACCAATTGTTACAGGTATGGTCAAAGAATCAGGATGTACCTTTATCTGTGTTATTTTCTGTATTAATTCTGCTCTGGTCTTCTCTAGGGCTTCTTTCTCTTTATCGTGAAGTATCCTACTGGGGGTGAAATCATGCATTACCTGTGGTACTAATGGAGTTTTTAACAGTGGGGCACTTGGGGTGCATCCACTTGTCCCTTCCTGATATGGTGCGGGGTTTCTTAATATTTCTTCTATAAATTCATCTTCCGAATCTCCATTTCTCATTAAATGTTTTGTCTTTTCTGTGCATTTCTTCCCTAACAGTTCTTCTTCCGTAAATATTGGATATAATCCTTCTGTAAGCATTGCCCTTCTCCATTGTTTCATCTGACCGTCCCTAGACTCATGTTGGTATCTGGGGAAAAATCCTCGATAACCCCCATTACTCCTGGATCGGTCACGCTCAAATGCCTCGGTTTCCCATTCCTCTAAGGCTTCATATTGAGTTAATCTAGGTCTGGGTTCTAGGTCATTCATTCTCAATCTCAAATTTTGAAGAATTCTTCCATTAAAGGTACCATTTTCGGGAAATGCTAATATTCCATCATTTTTGGTATATTCTATCCAATTCTCTATCCATACACAAGTATGATAACCTCTCTCCATCATCATGAATGAAGCGGGCGTTTTAGCTGGTGGAATGATAATTCCTTCCCTAGTTTCGATTGGTTTATCCTTTTTAAAATAGTTCTTAATCTTTTGCAGAAAGGACATTTTTCTCTTCTCTCCGTACATTCTATCTAATCTTCGGTGTATAAAATTATATTCTGCAAAACCTAGGAATCTCCTATCCGGACGAGTTCCTGTTAAAGTCGGATCGCGTTTTAACATGCAATCTCTATTCACTAAGATTTTAGCTTCTAGAATCTCAACCAATCAAATGCCTGCTAACTTTTATTTCTAAACCAATCCTAACGCGGCCTTTTGGTGACGTTTGTCTGTCAACCCCTCCTTTACAATCTGCTCTTTTCTGTCCCTCGCTGTTTCAACCAATCCCAGCGCGGCACCTGTGACGTCAGTACTACTCCTGACTACTGACCCCTCCTTTACAAGGGTCTTTCCACACCCGCTGTTTCAACCAATCCCAGCGCGGCGTTTGTGACGTCAGCTCCCTCTCCGGCAGCTGACCCTCCCTTTACAAAATCTTACGCAAACTTATTTTCTCTATAAATCTTAATTAAATTTCAGTAACAACATAAAACATTCGCTATCGTGCCAGTTTCTCTAAAATAGAAAAGATAATTTTTCTCTCACACTTAGTAAAACCTTTCCGTTTACTAAACATACACTACGAGTAAAACCCTTCCGTTTACTCTTCACACAAACTCCAGAAGTACCTGTTACTTCTTCAATGTTACCCTTTCTAGGTGATATAACATCAAAATTTTCACCAGCGTACTCTTTTGCTATTACTCACCTGCATAGATTCCCTATCCAGTACTGAAAGTCCTGCTTAACTTTTCAGTACTATTTCTGCCTGACAGATAACCTCACTGCAGTATGGCTTCCACTTACCAACCGCTATTCAATTTTCCCCGGGGATTCTAGACAACATAAAACACATTTTGAATACACGGATATTAGTTCATAAAAATAAAATTCTCATTACCCAATTAACAAAGAGTAACCATCCTCTGATTACCAGAAAACTGATCCAGCGCGATATTAGCAAACAGCATTTATACACTAGATACTCACTTGGGCCCATACATTCATACTACGCTAATACTTACGCAGGGTTTTATCAGTTGTTACTCTTTATCAAAATCCCTGCTACCAATTACCTTCCGAATGAAGAGTAATGACTTACCAACGAATCCTTTGCTAATTGGGAAGTTTAAAATGAGTGACATTCATTATAGTACATAATCCTGAAATAACCACTGAGTCAGGAAGTTTTAAAATGTTTATCTAAAGATTTAGCAGAGTAAATTACATAACCACATGGTACTTAGTCGCATATCATAGGTGAAGCATAGAATAATAATTATTGATTAATGACGGTCCCTCAGAAAGGAGAAGATAGAGACAGCAGTGCAACTAAAGGTTGCATTTATATTTATCTAAAGTGCGAGAACCAAACCCCTTGGCCAAGGAGTTGGAAAGAATAGGACCCAGGAAGGATGAAGAGCAAAGACCTCCTCCAGGATCAGGACAGGACCGGTGACCTCTCTACAACGACGCCTGCGGCGTTCCCCTCTCTGATACTCAGCTTCTCCTCGATTCTCCTGTGCCTTCCTTCTAATAGACTCCGCCGCCCCCTCCTCAGGACCTCTCTGGACAGCGATTCAGTCTGCAATAGATCAGCTTGGCAGTCTGGAGCTAGAAGCTTCTACGTTTATTCTCTCTGGTTCTCTACTCCCTTGCAGCATCTCCTTCTAACTAATTAGCTAATTCTATATCTATTATACCCTTCTACGCCCATGTACCTCCCCTTAATGTTGCTAAAATATGGGACCACTACTTCTGATTGGACAGGGACAGGGGTGGATTCTCACACCATATGATTTTAGTTCATTTTCTGTAGGCCATTGTCTTTAAAATACCGCCCATCCAATTTTATACATTTGCTTTATTTCCCACCCGTCTCACGACAAATGTTATATATTCTTCATATACAAAGTTTCAATTTTCAACAGGAAAGGCAAGAGCACAGCAGCTTCGGCCATCAGGTCATGGCCTTGGATGACGTCCAGGTTGACTTCATTTTTATTCTTTGGCAGCCAAACAGGACACATGCGCAGAATCATTGTCTCTCGAGTTTCAGATCACCAACCCCAGGCCCAAGTTTACGAACTACTAAAAGTCAAAGAAGAAAATATTAAAATCACAAAATAATGTTTCACTGTATACCCACTCTTTCTACTCTATCCCCATTTACTTATAAATCTATCCTGCATTAGTAGCGTTAAGAAAACGACAATTTAATAATAACACAAGAGCAAGCTGAAGCATGTGAAAACATCAAGCAGCCATTTTAAAGCACACTGCGCAGAAGCAGAAATTTCCCACCAAGCAAAGAAAGACGTCACACCATGTGATATGGATGAGACATGCGCAGTAAGGTTCCCGCTCTTTTGCAGCCATTTTAGAGAAAGACAAGCGTTACTTGTTAGTTAGAACACATAGGCAAGCTTCCTTGCTATTCGTGTAATGTATGCAACGTTAGTATAAACAATACAAGATTTAATAAAATAATATTATGAGGTGATTGCATCCGAGCAAGTCTCAAGTTTGAGTCCTTGCTCCATCACTTGCATTGGATTAAAAAGTGGGCCAGGTTTTTGTGTCTACAAAATCAAAAATGACAGGAAGAATTTTATCTCTTGTACTTCACCATCAAAGTTCTCCCAAATCAAACACCCTGAAACAGAGGTGGAAATAATTATCAGATTCTCATGATTTGACAAATTGATAAAAGGCCCGAGATTGCAGTAGCTTGGAAGAACCACACTATTGTGGAACCATCCATACAAGATTGGTCCTATGGTGGCTAAAATGTTAGCTGTAATAGCAAATAATTTACTACTGTGTGCCAGGGCGTGTGCTGATGTTGATCAGTGTATCAGGTACCCGCAGGAGTGCGCCTTTGAGGGATTTTTGGATAGCATGATTTAATTTAAAACATTAACTAAAGATAACAGTGCTCTCGGCTAGAACCTTTTCCTGTCATGTGAATTCTAGGCTGATTGGCTCCTGATTTTGTTTACCGTGGCAGTAGGAAGAGTGATCTGTTGAGGTTGCACTGAGTTTTGCTTAGCCAAGTGTTAAATTGCCCCAAAAATGCCCCCAGACCGTAAATATTGGTAGTAATTTCTCTTATAAGAATGATGTTCAATATCAACCTGCAAGGTTTCTGGATTGTGTCTGAAATGTGTACTTTAGGGGAGCAACCTTGCCTACCAAGGATCTGAGGTGCGCATTATTTGATCCTTTGGCTTGAAACAGACCCCAAGATATTTATAGATTGCAGCCTTTTATAGATTTTTAACATGCAGTTTTCATACATGTTTGAAGTTTGGGCGATATGCAAAGGTTATTACTTTAGACTTGCCCTGGTTGGTTTCTAACTTGTTGACAGCAATGCTCACTCTAAAGCAAAAATTGCTTTGGAAATAATAACTTGGATCAACTTTCAGAATAGATTTGTATTTAAAATCAATTTTCTATACTTAAACATTAGACATTAAGAATATTCTTTCCTAGTGGTAATTATCGCTTCACCAACTTACTTTCAAGCTTTCTTTGTAAATTCAGAACTCTTCACCTATTGAAGCATTTCCTTCTAATAAAATTTCATGATATAGATTCCCCTTGCACACAAAGTATCCCAGTCATTAGTAGTTTAATGATATGAGCCATGCTCTAATATCTCTTGGTCCAGTTTGTAGGTGTACTATTAGGGGTTGCACAGGAATACGTCAGCAAGAGGTACCACTCCGTCAAAGGGACCTCAGACTTTTCCTCCTACGAGGGCTGTTCCAAGGGTGGATGAGGGCAGACTTGCTGTACCTTGATCTGTGCGAGACCTGGTTGTAAGGGTTTCTGACCTGTTGGTTGCGTGCTGCTGTATTTCTGAAGTTACAAGAGATTTGAGCCTTTTAAATTTGTCATCACCTTTTTTGTATGTTCAACGGATAATAAAAAGATGTTTTTAACCCATGAAAAAAGTTTATAAATAAATCATGTAAGTCTGAAAGTGTAAGATTAATTTCCTTACCAGCTAATGTATACTTTGGATTGTTCCTCCACCCTCCAAATATGTTCTCTTTGCCATCTGCTACTTTTTTAAATGCATGTCAACTTTTCATTCTTGTACATTCCACATCTTGCCATGTCCTCTTTAATGCAACAGACATGACATGTGAAAACTTGTATTTATAAAATTCTTTTAGCCCTACGCCATTAGTTTTTATTGTTTACCTGTCTTTTGAAGGACAGGTTGTGTCTTCGATTCCCATTTAAAATAGCTGGATCCAATTCACATGGTCAATTATTTTGGTATCTTACAAGGTCATCAGTGTATACAGTGGTTTCGAAAGGATGTTCATTTTGTAACCATTCTTAGACTTTTAATCACGGTTGTTTTCTCACATAAAAAGTTATGCAGATGCCAAGCTGTTCTCTCATATCATTGTCCTATTTAGCCAATAGTGATAGGGGAAATATGATAAGTGTAATGTAATAACTTATTTCTCATGATTCATTATTTGGGCGGTGTAATGTAGAAAATACCTGTATGTATTTCATGAATACATACAGGATGTTATTAAATTGTTATCATTAAATTGTTACAGAGTTGAAAGGGGCTAATGGAAAGAGTTCGGATCATGTTTGTTTTTAGTGCAGTTTTTTGGAAATGGGTCGATTCAAAGCAACAAATCCTGGATATTATTATGGTAAATATCTAATGCCAAAATATCCACAATTAATCTGGCAAAATCAAACTCAGAACATTTTGGTATATTCAAATCACCATTGTGTAAGTGTTCAAACAAAGACTTTGGACTTGTGGACTATGAAGGACGTCACCATGCAGTTACAGAAAGAAACCATCCCATACCTTCTACTTAGCAACATTAGGTGACTGACCAAATTACGAACCCTCTTGCTAAAGAAATCAATGAGCCAAAGGAAAAAATAAGTGTCATAGAAACGAACAGACATGGGAATCAGTTGGACTGTATGGAACTCAAGGTCGACAGACACCTATAACCGTTCACAAGCGTTTGCGGCAATTAAGATACAGAAAACACAAACAAACCTATTGACGTTTTCATTTCTGCCTTAAATTTAGTTTTGCTGCTGCATTGTCGACTTCATTTTAAATAGCGATGAGTGTCGACAACGTTTGGAAGAAGTAATTTTGCATCAATTCTTGAAGTAGCAAATGTCGCTTTCTTGATCAATGGCAAAACCTTGGCAGTGCTAATTTAGTACAAACATGAATAGCTTAGACATTCAATGTGGTGGGAGGACAGTAAAGGGATTTTCCCATTGTTGTAAAGAAATGTTACTTTACTATGATACACTCTCCATGAGTACTTGACTGCATGAGTCATTCAGTCCATTTATTCCTTGTATCTCTTCCATTAAAAAGAAAGACCTTGACATCCTTTTATTGAAATAAAATAACATTGAACAGAAATGCCATTAGTCACAGCTGAATAAAAAAGGTGTTGGAAAAGTCTGGTATCTTTCTAAGTAAGTATTCCTGCTTCTAGTCTGCACAATATTTAGGGATTGTCAATAGTATTCCATCTAAAAATTCTTAAAAATGGACTTGGGTTGCCCCAAGAACATGTTATGACACTTACGGTATATCGTGGCAGTGGTCTCAAAGATTAAGGCTTTTAATGGACTGCCAGCATATCTCACATGTTCCATGGAGCTGCTTGCGTGCTATCAACCACCTTCCATTGCTCTTCATGTAATAAGAGGCTACTTGGGTGCAACACTGGTCAAATGATAGTGGTGTGAAATGTGCCACCAATTGCCATCTCACCTGTCGCCCTATGATCAGTTGTTTGTACTGCAGCTAAGACTGAACTTGACCGTTTGTTACTGGGATGAAGGGGACTGTAGGAAGGGCCAGTGGTATGCTGCCAAGTTTAAGATGCTTGGTCGTCGCCTACTGCAAAATCTCCAACAACATAGGGGCCAATGTCAAATGTGCAACTACAGACACTTTTCTCCTGGAGTAGTGATCTGTAGCCCTTACACCTAGCAAGACACTTTGTGGCTACATAATGCCAATGGAACAAAACAAGGCGTAGTTGAGACAGCGTGACTAGGTGCAGTTCCCACTTCTTGCCACTGTCTGATGACTGCAGGAAGAGCTGGACTAATAACTGACGTGCCAATGTAAAGCTGCAGCAGTTGGACTGCCGCTCAGTCACTTGGTTTTGCTGCAGTTCCTGTCTCTCACCATTCAAAGAGTGATTATCTCAAGGTATGGCCAGGAATCAGATTGATTATATTTATTAGCTCCCTAAGATGCTTACTTTGACATTCTTGTGCCTCAGCAGAATTGTCAGGTTTGTGAAGGGAAGGGATCCAGGTTCAGGTTTTTTCTTTTTTAGCTTTTATTTGTTTTTAGCATAACATTACTTTTTAAAAAAATCAGGAAATACAAGTTGAACGTTATCACATTATCTAGACTGGTGTGTGCAGGGTAATATCTCGTAGGTGCAATGTCCCATCTGTTCACCTTTACCATGAAGTGAGGTGTCTTAGCACTGAGGAAACTAGAAAATGTAGACATGGAGCATGTAACAAAGCTATTTGATGCTTTCAGGGAGGTGATCCAGAGTTTTACTTTATAATTCCATCTTGGTCCTTCAACCTCGTCCTTAGAATTTCACAGTTCTCTCCCAGCAGCACAACCTACTTTTGCTTAGCAGGGGAAGGTGGCACCACTGTGTATTACGGCAAGTCTTCTGGTGCTCATACATCCGAGTCCTGCACCATCAACCAGCCATTGTTCTTTTAGACGGCAGCAACCTCTTGTGAACCCTACTTAATGTTTCTGGACCTCTGGGACCATGCACTCCAACAGAATTCTGTGTCTGTTTCTGTAACACTTTTCTTTCCTGTGGCTCATCACATTCTTTAGTGTGTTTAGAGTGTTAGTATCTTGGTCTCTCATCTAAAGTTATTAAGTAGAAGGCATCACAGTGTTTCTGTGACTCCGTGGTGACATTACATCCTTCATGGTCTGACAGAGGCTTTGTCAATATAGGCAGAAGCATAGTACTTGGTACTGCGTCAACTAGGCCAAGTTCATTCAAAGTCTGAAGGTTATTTGGATTCTCCCCTCTGATGTTCTAGGCAGTATTGTTTGCTCTCAGACCATGAATGTGTTTTATATACATTCCTCCTTCAAGAATACTGTCCCACAAGTAAAGTACACCGACTCCTTGATGCTGAAGAGCGCATGCCTGGTTCTTGTGTTTATCTTCAAATGCTCCCACCTACAACAGAATTGCAAAGTGGTTTAGAGTACCTTTATTAAAATGACCTCTGCATATGTACCATTGTTGACTAAACTCTGGTTGTATGTCCTGCGTAAGGTGCACTCTAAGGCACATAACCCTCTTTTATTTTAGGGACACATCATCTACATGTGAGACATGGTTGTGAAGTTTGATGTACTGAAACAAACTCAAGGATACATTTTGCTAATTTCTTAAGCATGATTGCAGATCCTTTACGTTTGGTCAGGCCATACACCGTATCTCAGAAATGAAGAAACGTAAGCTGTGCGGAATGAATTGTTATACACTGTGTTGTACACTTTTATTATGTGTCCGTCTCACATTTTACAAGTGTCAAAATGTCCTGATTAGCTCTGATTGCTTTTGTGTGTGAATTTGTTACTTTTTTAGTGTTTTGCAGCATGACCTGGATAGGTCCTTCTTGGTCCTCAAGCATGCTGATCCAGCGCGAGGCCAATGCCTAATCAGGGATCAATACTCAATAATATCACAGAACAATGGCCCATACACATTCACCCAAATCCCTGATGCGCTGGTGTCAATTTTTACAATGTTCAATTCTCTTCCTCCTACAATTCATATATGGCATTTCCAAAATACTGATCTAATTTATATATCAACTTTTCCTCTACTTGGTCGATGAACCAATTAGTTGAATAGTTGATGGTAATGATACTCCTTATCTGACTAATCAGTCGATTAACTAAATAAACACAGACTCTCGTTGAAGTTAATAAAATTTATCTCAAATTAAATGAAAAAAATGCTCAAGGCATACGGTTACAAGTGCAAACAATGAACTCGCAAAGGGAGAGAAAATATCAGCAATTCAGAGAGAGACAAACTCATCAATCAAATAATGACATTATGCATGAAGGAGTGGATAGATGGAGAAACAAAAGTTTCAGAGACAAAAATACATTTGCAGATAAATTGTGCAACAACAAATCAGAATAATACAAACCAACGGGTCTGTAGAAAACCACCTCTCTGGCCAAAGTGATGGTGTGGGGGTCCCCTGAAATAGTCAGGGGACAAAGATTACAGGAACGGGACAGGACAGGAACAGCTAGGCCTCTCTGCAAACTGACGGACAGCGATGCATCTCCCCTCTCTCAGCCTCACCAGCCTAACTTAACCACACCCCTAAAGGCACACCAGTTATACCCTAAAACCTACATGTCCGTCCCACATCAGTTGAAACAATTTACAAAACGAGACAGTTGATTGGTGGGCTTTGGGGGTGGTATGTCACACCATGGTGACTTCATTCTGACTTTGAACATATTAATTGTTTTATGCCTATTCCCATGAACTCATTGTTATTCTGTTCACACGATTCAATTCCTGCTACATTTGTATATAAATTTAAGCAATGTCTTTCTGTCCCACGGTCTGTCACATCTCTTGGCAGACGATCATCACATTGGCCTTCAACCCTTTCATTTCTTCTGCTGTGCTCAGCACTCCAGCGTGCCTTTGTCAGTTCATCTTCACATATTTATCCTGCCCCTCCTCTGTTCGGTCAAGTTAAATAAAATGGCATCTCATCCAGTTCACTATAGCAAATGAAAATGAACAATCATTAATTATATGATAATGTAGTTTTCACTGTTTTCCACCCGCCTTTGCACCATTCCCTGTTAGCGTTTTTCCTAGCATAGCTTTATGCAAAAACGGTATTATTTATAATTTCAAGGCAAGCTGCAACATGCAAACTACGAAATACACATGCGGCCTAGTCATGCATTGTTTCTCGTTTCATTCAAAGCATAATGTAAATACGGTTTTAGTTCTTTCATGCGTACTCTTACGTTAGTGCATGCATGCGCAAAGCAGTTTTCCCTTGTGTTCATGTAAGGTGCATTTTAATTTTCTATTACTACTTACTGTTAGTACGTATTATGGGGGTATTCATCCGAGCAGGTTTCTTTTTTGCGAAATCCTGATCCATCAATCCCCCCTTTGATGGCTTTCTGGAGCCATCATAAAATACCTACCATACCGAGTGCCATCTTCATTTTATCTAAAACTCAGTATTCTTCTCTTTTTTTTATGGCACTTTCGTCTAAATTTTTCATCAAATCACAATATTCTCCTTTCATTTCTTCTAGTTCTATTTCTTCTCTTTTTCTCTTTCTTGCTCTCCTTTGATTCCCTGTTTCTGTCACTTCTCTTTTTCCCCACTTACAACATTTATATGTTATTATTCCTAAGACTACTATGGCTATTGAAATAAGTGGCATTATTATTTTCCCTAATAAACTACTTCCAAAAGTAGAAAACCATTTACCTACAGAAGAGAAACTCTTACCAAATCTCTCCCAAACACCATCAACCTCCAGTTGGGTCAAATCTTCATGTAATTTTGTAATATTCTTTATATATCCCTCAATTCCTTTACTTTTGTCAGGGATATAAGTACAGCAGTGTTGGATTTTCAACATGCCACAGACTCCACCCTCTTTTGCCAAAAGGATATCAACGGCAAGTCGATTTTGCAAAACCATTGATCTGATTGCAGCCATTTCTGTGTCCATCATTAAGAAACCACCAGCAGTATCCGTTGAAAAACGATCAACCACTGTGGATAACTTCCGAATTTTGTGTGAATTTAGAACGACTCCAACTGAGGGTATCAGTGCATCAAAAATATCACCTACTATTTCTGAGAAACTTGCTCTTTTGTTACGTGTTAGTCCTTGGTTTACTTCATTTAATCTGTTGATGTTTCGGTCCATGTAATAGACCTTTGGAAAGACAATAGCAAAATAACAACTACCATACCAATGTGCAGGCAATCTATAATATGCTTTCTTACCACACACATAATAGACTCCTGAAAAGACAGGATCAGTTCCACCCTTCAGTCCCCAACCTCCAGTAATTTGAAAGGTATGCTCACATTCACTAGTACCAATGAAATAATTATTATAGTTAGTTTTCATTCTAAGCAAACATATTTTTCCCTTCTGATGCCAGTCCAGGGAGATTGCAGCATATGTCTCGCCTTTCTCATAATTTCCTTCCCTGAAAGCCCATGGTGGAACTTGTGACTTCTGTTCAGCAGCCTTTTTCTGGAAACTTGCCCATCTACTTTCTACCATTTTTATGAATACTTTATCTTCAACCTGCAAACTACATGGTAAGTTATTTTTATAAGCATATTCTATGTCCAAAGTCTTAGTAATATGGAAGAACTCTCCCATATAACGTGCATTTTTACTACTCAAAACCTTATTTAGTTCCTTAATAACAGGTATTTCCGAAAACACTAAATCTATATTAGAATAATGATATTCGAGCTTCCCGTCACATAAAACAAACTTGTTCAGACACTGCAAGACACACCATATGTTAAAGGAAGGTGATGATACGTCACCCCCTCTGAGACAGACTAAGGTAATTGCATGCACACATAACAATCACTCACATTCATCGTATTAATGTACTCCTACAACAATTTAGTAAACACATTTAACGAGAAATCACTAATTGATTTATCATAATGGAGAGTGCTTCCATCCAATTGTTATATGTTCGGATTAGGTGTTCTTTTAGTAACATCATTCACTCCTTTACTTGTCACATCATTAGTATTATTTCCATTATTAGTTACCATTAGAATAGGTACAAGGACAGTTAGTAATACCCACATGAATGTTAATAGCAAAACACTACATAAGCAACTTTTAATACATCTACGTTTTAGACTAGATTTTGGATGTTCAGTCACCTTTTCTTTAGCCATTTTGTATTCTACCAAAAATATAATTTTTTAAAATCTAAATCTATAGACACTAAACTTTACTAAAAATTCTAAGAAAAATAGTGTAATCCCAAAAAATCTAAGAAAAATAGTGTAATCCCACGCTTTAGACTTTCTTCTTTACCCCTTTCTTTCTTTTATTTTTATTTTCTTTACGTCTTCAGAATTCTTTACTTCTTCTCCCAACTGACAATGTTGAACCTTAGTTTCTTTTGTCACAGTTCTTTTAAGGTGGTCTCAATTTGCTTTCATCAACATGCTCAGTGTCTGATTTGTCTTTTTCTTCGCTTGGATCTGAGCTTTCAATTTCTTCCAAGATTATGTATGTCCATTCTGGTGCTGTATATTTTTTCCTTGGAATTCTTGCTCTTCTTGTTTTTCGTACTAATTCTTCTCCTGACTCTTCTTGTTCTGTCTAACTTGAGACCTCATTACTTTGTTCTGGTCTTTTCTTTGACTTTCTTCTCACAAGAGTGTATTTCAGTCTTTTCACTCCACCTGGCCAATTATCACCGTTTCTTGGTTTGAACTACTTTTTCACCTTCTGTATCTGGTTCACAGGTTCTTTTGTTTGGCCTTTCTTCTATATGCTCTTCTTCTGGATTTTCAGTAACTTCTGTTTCAGCTGTTCCGACAGTAATTTCACTTACTCCCGGCTCAACAGTGAACTCACTTCCTTCTGGTTCAACAGTGAACTCACTTCCTTCTGGTTCAACAGTGAACTCACTTTCTTCTGGCTCAGCAGTGAACTCACTTTCTCCTGGTTCAACAGCAGTTTCACCTTCCTCTTGTTCAACAGCAGTCTCACAAGTCCCAGTAGCTGGTGCCCACTTTACTTGACTTGTGCTCAGCTGTTCATCATCAGCTTGTTCTTCAGAATCTGTTACTCTAGATTCTTAAGCTTCACACACTTCAACCTCTGGTCTTTGACTTTTGTTTACCAGTTGCTGCTCTTCTTGTCTTTCAAGTGGACTTGAGACTCGTCTAGTGTGGCTTGCGTGAATCCAGTTTGGCAGACCGCCACACTTTATGGCCGTTGTCGTCACCAGAATAACTTGGTAAGGACCGCTCCACCTGGGTTCTAAACGCGATTT
The DNA here is from genome assembly GCA_963921515.1 of Calotriton arnoldi. Lineage (NCBI taxonomy): Eukaryota > Metazoa > Chordata > Amphibia > Caudata > Salamandridae > Calotriton > Calotriton arnoldi. The sequence goes on from CAWUFW010010155.1 coordinate 364,860, forward strand.
CCTCACGTGTTTCTTGATAAGAACCCACTCACCAGGACTCAGATCATGAGCTTGATTCGGTTGTGTTGTTGTGGCATCTTCTCCAACCTGGCGAGACACAGATCGCACCAGATCAGCCAATCCTCTGCAATAATCAAGCACTAGATCATGCTTGTCTCATTGCTCTTCCCATTAGGATTTCATGTGGACTCAAACCCATCTTTTTGTCAGGAATGCTTCTAAGACTCATTAATACAAGGGGTAAAGCGTCAGGCCATTTCAGTGTTGTGGATGCACACACTTTTCCTAACCTAGATTTTATTGTGCCGTTTAACTGCTCAACCACTCCAGATGCTTCGGGTCGATAGGCACAATGCAGCTTCTGTTCAATCTGTAATGCTGCACAAATCATCCGAATTATCTCATTATTAAAATGTGTTCCTCTATCTGTCTCTAAAGTGACTGGAATTCCGAATCTAGGAATCAGTTCTCTTAGAAGTAATTTGGCGACAGTTAAGCTGTCATTCCTTCTTGTCGGATAGGCTTCCACCCAGCGAGAGAACAAACAGACAACTAACACATATTTCAGCCCATTACATGGGGGTAGCTCGATAAAGTCCAATTGGAGACGGGTAAATGGTCCTCCTGCTCTTCCAATTCGCCCCCAACTGACAACTGTTTTTCTGCCTGGATTTTGCTTCTGACAAGTGATGCACCTCTGGCAAAGGCTCTCTGCAATGACCCTGAACCTTGGGTTATACCATGACTGCTTGAAGAGTCTGATCATTGCATCTCTTCCAACATGTGCAATTCCATGATATACCCTGGCCATATGGGAGAGTAAAGAATCTGGCAAGACTGGTCTTTCGTCAAAATATACCCACACTTCGTCTTCTGCTTGCTTTCTACAACCTGTATTTCTCCAAATTTCCTTTTCCTCATCACTTGCCTCTTCCTGCATCTGCCTCACTTCATCCCAAGTTTCAAATGTGGTAGTAAACATAAGTTGGCATTCGGTATTTTCCCTTTCCATTGCTCTGTTTAAAGCCATTAAATTTCATGCACAGAAACGCGCTATTTGGTCAGCGTATCTGTTGCCCTTCGTCACATAATCATCTCCTGATTTATGTGCGGCACATTTGACCACTGCAATTCTTTTGGGCAATTGCAAAGCATCCAATAGTTCTTTTACAGTTTTGCTGTTACGGATAGGGGAACCTGAGGAAGTCAGAAATCCCCTTTGCATCCATAGCTGTCCAAAGTCATGGACAACCCCAAACCCATATTGGCTATCCGTGAATATGGTCACCCTCAGACTTTTGGCAATTTTGCATGCTCTAATTAGAGCTATCAATTCAGCAATTTGAGCAGAGTTTACCCCTTTTAGACAGGATGCTTCTAGAACTCCTGCTATGGTGCAAACAGCATAGGCAGTGCATAATTCACCTTTCTCATTTCTTAGTCATGATCCATCCACAAATATCTCAGTCTGGTTCTTCCAAGGGAGCATCCTCTATATCAAACCTGGGTTTGGTGCCCAGTTCTGTCACATCCAAACAATCATGATCCGCTTCCTCTCTCACCTCCTCACAACGAGAATTAGGCAGTAGAGTTGCCGGATTTACAGTTGTGCACCTCACCACAGTCACATTTTCAGCACCCAGAATCACTCTCTCGTACTTAGTCAGCCAACTAGAGGTCAAGTATTGAGTCCGAGTTCGAGTTAAAAGGATCTCAACAGAATGTGGCACATACACTTTGACTGGATATCCCATTACAATCGCTACACTTTGTTCCAGACTCTCAAAAGTGGCGGCTACTGCTTTTAAACAGCCTGGTAACGCTGCAGCCACTGAATCCAAAGTAGCAGAAAAATATGCTACTGGACGTCGTGCCATTCCATGTTTCTGAGTTAGGACTGAAAGTGCACATCCATCTCTCTCACAACAGTATAATGCAAAATCCTTTGCATAATCTGGCATTCCCAATGCAGGTGCTCGACAAAGACTGTTTCTCAATTTCGTAAAGGCTTCCATACTTTCATCATCCAATACAATCAGATCGTTTTACATCTTTCCGTGTCAACGTCTGTAGAGGTTTTGCAATCAGCGAGAACCCACAGATCCACTGCCTACTGTATCCAACCATTCCCAAAAACATTCGCACTTCCTTCTGAGGTTTAGGTGGGCTCATTTGTTTGATCATACTAATTCTTTCTGGTGTCACCTTTCTGACTCCCTTTTCTATTTTGTGTCCTAGGTACTGGACCTCTTGTTTACAGAATTGCAATTTTGCTGGTGACACTTTGTTTCCTCCTTCTGCCAAATGGTTCAGTAAGGCAATGGTATCTGTTACACATGCCTCTCGGATCTTTGATGCCACAAGTAGGTCATCAATATACTGGACCAAAACTGAATTTCCTGGCATGATCGAGGTCTCCAGACCTCTTTTCAGAATCTGGTTAAAAATTGAAGGACTCTCGGTATACCCTTGAGGAACGCGGCGCCAAGACATGGTCTCCGAACCGGAATGCAAAAAGATATTGGCTCACCGGATGCAAGGGAATCGAGAAAAATGCCTGGCAGAGATCAATCACTATGTACCATTCTGAATCGCATGGAATTTGGTAAAGGATTACTGCTGGATTTGGTACTACCGGACAGCAGGGTACCACAGTCTTATTAATCTTTCTCAAATCCTGTACTACTCTATATTTTCCGCTTGGCTTTTTAATTCCTATAATGGGCGAATTACAAGGACTACTCATTATTTCTCTTAAGATTCCCTGTTCAATTATTTGATCTATCACTGGAGTGACTCCCGCAATTACTTCTGGACTCATTTTGTACAGAGGCGTGTTTGGATACACAGCTCCCTCTTTCACTGTAACCTGAATCGGGTCTACATTTGTCATTAGGCCAATCTCTTTCCACGTAAAGTCCCATACATCCGACCTCACGGTACTTCTAAGTTCTTCAGGCAAACTTTCTTCTGTGAGAAGTGAAAACAACTCATCCACTTCTGTCCCTTGCTTCGCTAACATCATTTTGAATTCAACATCCTCATCAGGTGTCTGAAACGCAATACCATCTGGTGTACAGTAGATGGTACCGTTCATCTTGCATAACAAATCTCTACCTAAGAGATTTACTGGACTCGAGTCATATACCACAAACCGATGCATGTCTCTGAAGTTTCCAATATGAACTTCTATTGGATTTGTGACTGGGGTTCTAATATGCTTATTTGAGACTCCTACAACTTGGATAGTTTCTCCCGAGAGGGGTAGGTTTGGAATTTCTGCTGCTCTTACAGTAGAACGGGTAGCACCAGTGTCCACCAGGAATGTAATATCATTACCTTCCACCCTTCCTTCGACAAATGGACCTGACTGATCTACCCCCAAAGATGCGCCAAGTACGCACTCTTCCTCCCCCCTCAGGCACCGTCATTGAGATGAGTCTGAATCATTCCCATTGCACTGCAACCAATATTGCGGAACCATTTGCACACTTTGATTCTTACCAATCTGGTCACCTCCGTGAAATCCAGTGTTCACACCGTACCTCTGCACTTGAGCATTCACATTATTTGGCATTGGAGCTTGTGTCACCTGTAACTGTGGAGTAACTACCTGCTGCTGCTGGTTCACAACCACCTCATTCTGCATCTGTGGATTTAAATTTTGATTTACCCCATTATTCTTTTGAGCAGATCTACACTCATTCTTCCAATGCACAATCTTTCCGCACGCATGACAAGGAAATTTCTTTCTAGCTTCTTCTTTACTCATTTTACCTCTACCTTTACCTCCATTGAGCACCTGACCATTTTGATTCTGACCATTCATCTGATAACCTGTCTGGGAATTATTATTTACCTCTTGTTGCTCTGCTACCTTCACTTGTGCCCACATCATTTTCTCCTTTAGTTTCTTGTGTCTTGATTCAATGTCATCACTACAATACTTCGCATACCTTAAAACTTCATCAATTGTTTTATTCTGCCAACAAATCAAATGTTGCTGAATCATATTACTAATCTCCGGTTTCAACCCAAACACGAAACAATACACAAATGTCCCATATATTTGTCTCCAATATTCTCAAATCCGCTGTACTGTTTAAATACTTGCAATAGCCTTTCATAGTAGGCATGCACTGACTCCTTTGGTTCTTGGGTCGTCCTGTCTATTTTAACCCAATCTGTTTCTTTAGGGGAAATTTTTCCTTTTAAGAAAGTGATTACCTGATTATACTTTTTCATCACCTCTTCGGATGGTGCACCTGTTTTAGGGTCTCTAGGATATTCTTCTTTTGGCCAATCGACAGTGATCTTACATTCTGTCCACAAGTCCGCTGGGACAACAATCTCAAACAACCCATCCAAATCCTTTAACCGAACCTTCGAGACCTTCACAAACCTTTCTACCTGTTTTTACCATTCAACTGGTTTCTCTCTTAATCTGGGGAAATCGTTCGTAAAAGATAATATATCCTGCCTTGACCAAGGAACATGAACATATCCACCACCTGGTACTTCTCTCATCGGACACGCCCTTTCAACCTGTTCTGTTTCCTTTAATGGGAACATAGACACTCCTTTACTAGCTGCTTCTTCCTTCTTTTTCACCCATCTATTTTTCCATCGATCTACATCTCCCCATTTCTTCAAAATATTCATCAATTCTTTTATCTGTAACCTTTTTCCAGACGCATTCAAACTCTCCAGATCCTTTTCAGTAAACACCTTTGACTTCTCTATGTCTATTCCATACTCACTAGCAGCTTCGGATATTTTCTCATGAAGATTCCTTGCTCTCCAAGTAATGCTTTTACACAAAAACAATAATTCATCATCTCGGTAAGTCCCTAATCTGTCTGGACTTATTGTACCAATAATCATCTCTTCCAAATCTACTTTCAATTGACTCACATTTATACTCTGCGGTTGAGGTTCTTTCTTTTCCATTCTTTTTATCCAATCATTCAATTCTTCTGATGAAAGACCTGTTGAACTCCCTGTCATTGGAGTGACATTTGTCCCTATTCTCCTTGGATTTAATTGTATATCTCTTCTAGGGGTTTCCGTTATCATTTCACAAACCGGAAGATCTAACAATGTAATGTTTGTGTCAGCCTGTCTATTCTAATTGACTACCGTCTCCATTCCACTCCTGACATTACTCCTCGGAACTGCTAATGTATGTACTTTAGGTGTATTCGGGTTTTCTCCAAACAAAGGAACTACAGGACCTATCGTAACCGGTACCGTCCATGCTTCTGCATTTAGACTCCACTGATTTGTTTTCTGAATCTGCTCTACATTTGCCTTATTTAGCATATCAAATTATTTTTCTCGCATTATCCTAGCCATGTCCACAATCTCTGGGATTAATGGATTTCCCATAAAAGGTGCATTCGGAGTCACCTCAACTGAATTTTCTTGATATGGTGGAGGTCTTTTGGTCATAATAACCTCTAATAACTCATCATCTGACTAGTTTACACCATCCTCTTACACTTTGAGTTTCTATGTTTTTCCTCTTCTCTTTACATTTACCTCCTGTCTGTTCGTCAGCAACTAAAACTGGGTACAAACCCTCGGTTACCACAGCTCTCCTCCATCGTTTCATTGTATCCTCTCTTCTCTCAAAAGGGTACCTAGTCATTAAATTTCTATATCTCCTACCTCCTCGATATTTCTCTTTCCATTGCTTCTACTTCCCATTCCTCTAAAGCTTCATACTGTGTAGGTCTGGGATTTGGTTCTAATGAATTCATACGATTTCTCAAATTCTGTAAAATCCTCATGTTAAACGAACCATGCCGTGGAAAGGCTAGAACGCCATCATCCTTTGTATACTCCACCCAATTCTCCAACCATGTACACGTATGATATCCTCACTCTAACATCATATAAGAAGCAGGCGTTCCTGGAGGGGGAATAAGAATTCCCTCTCTAGTCACAATTGGTTTATCCTTTTTGAAGAAATTCTTTATTTTCTCAAGCAACTTCATTTTCCTGACTCTTTACACTAGCGTATTTCAACAAAACAAAGAAACCTTTCCGTAATTCTACTTATTCTATTTGTCAGTTCTCGTCCTATACCAGCGCGACACACATCAACCAAACAATCACAACACCACTACGTTAGCAAAATCTCAACTAATACTACTAGCGCGGCTCACACCAACCAATCATAGTTCAGTACACGCCTGCTGCCTGACCAATGCCAGCGCGGCTTTTTCTGATGTCCGTATTACTCCTTCTACTGACCCTCCCTTTACAAATTTATACGGCAATCTTTTCTAAACTCTCTTAATAAAAATTCAATTAGTAACAACACAAAACAATGCTACCTTGTCTGTTCCACTAATAAAGAGATCGTTTTTCACCTTTCCAAGAGCTTTTTCTTCACTACGAGTCCTAATAACGTCCAGCGCTATTTTACTCTTCAAACAAGCTCCGGGTGGACCTATTACTCCTCCAGGGATAAAGCCAAGGTTTCGCAAGAGGACTTTTTGGTGTGAAAAGAGGTCTTGGTACTCCCCTGGGGTTAAGGCCAGAGTTTCGGAAGTGGACCCTTCACTATTTCAGACACGCTATTCTCATACGAAATTTCCCTAAATAAAACACCTTCAGCCCTCCGTAGCTTAGGTATTATTACAACAGACAAAGTACTTCTGCAGTGTGATTTCTTTACCACACTCTTCTTCTGCCTATTTCAGGCTAAATTCCATTCCCGGGATTCCTCAGGTATCTCCGTCCCTGTACTTCTAGACAACATAGAACAGGACACTAACTGTTTCGAGTTAAAACATATAATCAATAATCATTACCAAACTTAATCAATAATTAAACCGTCTTCTGCTACCAAGAAACTGATCCAGCGCGAGGCCAATGCCTAATCAGGGATCAATACTCAATAATATCACAGAACAATGGGCCATACACATTCACCCAAATCCCTGATGCGCTGGTGTCAATTTTTATAATGTTCAATTCTCTTCCTCCTAAAATTCATATATGGCATTTCCAAAATACTTATCTAATTTATATATCGACTTTTCCTCTACTTGGTCGATGAACCAGTTAGTTGAATAATTGATGGTAATGATACTCCTTATCTGACTAATCATTCGATTAACTAAATAAACACAGACTCTCGTTAAAGTTAATAACATTTATCTCCAATTAAATGAAAAAAATGCTCAAGGCATACGGTTACAAGTGCAAACAATGAATTCACAAAGGGAGAGAAAATAGCAATTCAGAGAGAGACAAACTCATCAATCAAATAATGACATTATGCATGCAGGAGTGGATAGATGGAGAGACTAAAGTTTCAGAGACAAAAATACATTTGCAGATAAATTGTGCAACAACAAATCAGAATAATACAAACCAACGGATCTGTAGAAAACCACCTCTCTGGCCAAAGTGATGGTCCCCTGAAATAGAGTCAGGGGACAAAGATTACAGGAACGGGACAGGACAGGAACAGCTAGGCCTCTCTGCAAACCGATGGACAGCGACGCATCTCCCCTCTCTCTCAGCCTCACCAGCCTAAATTAACCACACCCCTAAAGGCATCCCAGTTGTACCCTAAAACCTACATGTCCGTCCCACATCAGTTGAAACAATTTACAAAACGAGACAGTTGATTGGTGGACTTTGGTTGTGGTATGTCACACCATGGTGACTTTGAACATATTCATTGTTTTATGCCCATTACTATGAACTCATTATTATTCTGTTCACACGATTCAATCCATGCTACATTTGTATATAAATTTAATCAATGTCCACGGAAGAAGTCTTTCTGTCCCACGGTCTGTCACATCTCTTGGCACACGATCATCACATTGGCCTTCAACCCTTTCGTTTCTTCTGCTGTGCTCAGCACTCCAGCGTGCCTTTGTCAGTTCATCTTCACATATTTATCCTGCCCCTCCTCTATTCGGTCAAGTTAAATAAAATGGCATCTCATCCAGTTCACTATAGCAAATGAAAATGAACATTCATTAATTATATGATCATGTAGTTTTCACTGTTTTCCACCCGCCTTTGCACCATTCCCTGTTAGCGTTTTTCCTAGCATAGCTCTATGCAAAAATGGTATTATTTATAATTTCAAAGCAAGCTGCAACATGCAAACTACGAAATACACATGCGGCCTAGTCATGCATTGTTTCTCGTTTCATTCAAAGCATAATGTAAATACGGTTTTAGTTCTTTCATGCGTTCTCTTACGTTAGTGCATGCATGCGCAAAGCAGTTTTCCCTTGTGTTCATGTAAGGTGCACGTTAATTGTCTAATACTACTTACTGTTAGTACGTATTATGGGTGTATTCATCCGAGCAGGTTTCTTTTTTGCGAAATCCTGCTCCATCAATGAGAAGCTTTGAGCCAGCTTCAGTGAAAGAACAGTCAGGTTGTGACACACTCATTTCCTTGGAACTTACTTGGAAACATTGCCTATTGGGCACGTAACAAACCTGTCCGACAATGTTAGGCATTTGATTCATTGTTGTGAGTCCTGGCAAACTTTGCACCAAGTACCCACACACAAGAAATCCACACTATTATTTTTAAGGCTTTATTTTAAGTCCATTTTAGATCAGATTAATTATAACAAATGGAACAAAATATGAAAATGGACAACATATTACGCGGTACATTGTAAAGGATTTCTTACATGCCTAATCTTACTTAGCATGAAAGGTTTGCTATAATGAGGGTTCAGTATTTCAGTAAAATTGTCACACATGCATACCTGAACTTCATTTATTTTCCAGTCCACAACCTGTCTCCAAGAATTGCTATGAGACTGTCCTTGACGCAGTTGCACAAGGAACTGGGGCACTCTGTTTGTCTTGAAACACATCAAAGTCTTCCTCTCTGTCCCTCAGAGGGTTGTGAATAATTATTTTATATCATCCAAACCCTTTATTTTGAGAAACTCTTGTGACCCATGATGTCGGGTATGAGAAATAACTTGACAATGCACCTGCATAATAAATTTATCATGAGTGTGCATTTCCCGAAGCACCAACCATTTAAACAAATAGATGAATATGTGAACTTTGAGAATGCTATACAAATATGCAATAAAAGTTATACTCGTTGTTACATGATTAGGCACTTAAATGCATCAGTCATTGTAAGCAAATAATGAATGACTCGTGGCCTAAAGCCTCAATAAGCAAATGCACAATTTAGAGGAGCTCTTAAGACATACGCCTAAATACATAACATATTGTTATTTAGGTTTTCTATTTTTACTACATAACAAACTAAAACACATTTTTTTTAAACATTGTAAATGGGATCTTTGTGATTCTTCAATTGGTGCACCAAAATGATTTATACGTGCCAGGAAAACTATTAATTGTTCAGAATTTACAAGTGAAATCGTGCATTGTTGCAAACCGGTTTGCCCTTATTAGACCTTATTCGCTGGGATAAATCAAATTTCCTACAAAACTTGATCACATGCTCATTTCTTGCAGGTGTTGATGAAATGTACTTAATTTGAATATCCATTTCTGTGTCTACAGAGGGCATTTTATTGCTTGAACCATTATCATTGCTTGCCCCACCAGTCATGTTTCTCTTTTCAAGGACTATTTCCTGTCTTTCCCCAGTCTTCATCTCCTGGTCAGTCATCTCTTTCCTGCTGTTGTCTACAAGTTTATTCTCGTGAGAGCAGATGCTCTTAATGGTTTATTTCTTTCAAATATATTTCTAGTAGGAGTAACCACTTTTCAGCAGTGGCTCACTTTGATTCCGAAGTGCATATGTATTGAGGGTATTAAGCCTAGTCCCCTACATCACTATAATTTAGGTCTCTCTAATCAAGCCTTTAATCAAAACTTTCATGGCCTTTAATCTGCACAATGGGCCCCTGCACTCGATTTCATCCTCCCATAATCCTCCCTTCTGGCATCTCGATTTTCATCCTTTTTTCATTCTGTGGGGATGGGATAACACAAGTTGCACCATAGGATTCCCATTAGTTCCACCTCTTAGGAAAATATTTCAGCTGATCCAGGTAGTTAAGTCGTCTTTTAGGTTTACTAATACTCAAGTGACCGTTCACCGAAGTGATTTAGATCCGTTTTATTCCAAGCAAACATTCTGAGCACTTTCCTTACATGCAGTGTAATTGCTATTCTTTTTTGTGTGCTTGATTTGTTTAAGTTTGAAGATGGTCTCCTCGTTACAACCAGATGCTTGCATGTCTTCTTCATTGGTTGTGTGGCATGTGAAAAGGAGCCAGGCTCAAAAAACTTTGTATTTCAATTGCATCCTTCGGCTTCTACTCCTTTACTGCTTGCTCATCTACACTATGTACCAGGGTGTTGCATTACCATTTCAGCCTAAATTCAACCCTGGGGGTCTCTTTCAAAACCTTGGCTCATGTGGTGACCTTCAAATACTTCTGACTGATTTGGATCCTGGACACCTCCTACAGCACTAGTCCCATCACCCCACAGCATAGATATGGACTATTACATCACATGCCTACTGCCCACATGTGTCCTAGGATTGGGCCATGAATCCAGTAATCTTACCCTCTTTGATAGTAGACTTGTCAGTATCTCTTACGTTACCCTTCTTCATGTCCTTTTCTTCCTGGTCCTTCAAGCTTGATGTATTTAGGATTTCCGCAGTTTCTAGGCCATAATTCTATTGCCAGTTCCTTGAATGGCTGCACTTGCTCTTTCATACACACTTAATATGAAGGTAATGCCCTTAGAATATCAGTATTGCCGTATAAAGAAGCAAGATCTAAACAAAAGGGCATGAATCTGTTTAACTCTCTTGTCAGAAACTCCTACTATACGTGTAGGTATAAATCAAGGTGTTTTGAGAGTTTTAAAACTGCCACTGTACTTTGCCACAAGTTTAGTCACAATTTTGTATAAGAGGTAGACCTGATTTGGAAATACAGCGCCACTTTAGTAGACTCCGTGCTGAGGAGAATACTTTAGGAGAGTCAGGGCCAGTGAAGAACATACAGACAAGGATAGAAAAACAATGTATTGACATTGTGGAATCCTTCTACTACATCTCTCCCACTGCTCCACCCAGTGATTTTTCCTTCATTATTTATGAAGGCTTGCACCATATGGGCCATAAATGGCATCTTCTCCTAAGTCAAGAAAATGTTTTAGGAGGATTTATTCAAAGTATATCCAGAAGACTCGCCTTCTCATTTCAGGACTGTTTTGATGCAGTTGTCCTATCCCTCAACCAGGATAAGTAAGGTTGGACATTTTTCGTGCACTCGTCCTTTAATCATACCACAGTTGCATCTAACTGTATCTTTGATATGGGGTAAAAAAAAGGATTATTTTGCGATATTTTACATTCTAGGTTTTGCAAGCATGATTGTGTTTTGTAACACCAGTTTTATTATATTCCATCCCTTGTGGTGCTCAGTACCTGTGCACAGCACAGTACATGCAATTAAATTCTCTTTGCAGCCCAGGTGGTTCGATTCTCTGTCTCACCAGTCTTCTTGGTTCTTTTAGTGAGGCTGATTTTTTTTCTTCTTGGGCCCTTTGTCAAGGCTGATTTTGTCCTGAAGCCATAAAAGGATCTTAGCCCATTGTCTGTCTCTGTTCTCTCTGAGAGTCCGAATAATCACATATTTGCTCCGATTCTGTTTTCTAGCTCCTCAGAGTATTTGCCCATGCAGTCAAGCTCCCACTAGCAACGAACGGCCATGACTATTTTTGTGGTAATGATGTGCCCTGCCCTGTCTTTAGTACACTAGACTTGTTTAATCTTTTCTTGATCCTCTTGTGGACAGTATATTGCTGCTTGCAGATTCTGTAATGGTTGTCAAGTCCCCACAGAGTAGGACAACCATCTTCGGTTATTCCGAATAAAGCAAGGATACACGCTCTACAGCCTTGTATTGTGTATTCGTTGTTGACTAGGTAGACCATTGGCAGTCCTGTTTAATCGAATGGTCCATCTGAATCCGTTTGACATTGTGCTGTTCGTATGGGGATGTTTTCAGTTCAGTTTTGTCTATTAAGTAGGGGATCTTATGGAATCCTTATCCGAAAATTCAATATACAAATCTAAATATTAACTAAGGGTTACTTGTGGAAGGATGCAAGCCTGCTTTCAGTATCCAGTAGCCCTGCAGCTTGTGGCTTCAGTCACATGCTTATCTTCCTACACACATGCATCTCACACTGCCATCTAGTGCTTATTCATTAAAGTTCAGTGAGCGTCCCTTTCCATAAATGACCAATGTGTGTACCAACTGCATAAATGAACATGATCCTCCTTCATTACAAGAAAACAGGAGCACCTTACAAGAATATGCTGAATAAGTGAACACACTCAGTAACACAACAATTTTATCTTTTTGTTGTATTTATTTGGCCTTCAAGCTGGCACTCATGGGTTCTGGATGAAGTGGTAATGGGAGCGAAGGAAAGTAATGACTGGGGCAGTTGCTGTTACATTTAGGGCAAGGTCAATACACCTTCGGACTGTCTATTTGGACAAATAATAAGTATGTGATGAACCCCCAACATGATCATGACAGTGTTCAAGTGAAATGTTTGACAATGAGTCTGATAATTGTCGGTTTTTTTTTATCTACTGCCCATACTAAATTCACACTTAAAATACTTTTTACATCGTTTAGAGTTTACACAAATGCTTAACCAAGTGCAAAAATATTTTTGAAGTTTTGTACATGTAGTTCTCGTTTAATGGTTTAATAAATGTCAAATTTCTTCTGTTTTCAGATGTTATGAAGCCACCAGGCTTCCCTTTGCAACCCCCCGTTGACTTGCCACCAGCAGTCAGCACTGCAGAGCCATGCGTGCAGGGAGTAGCAAACTTTGGAACTCTTCCTCCTCCTTACCAGATGATCAACTTGCCAGTTTTAGAACCCTCATCTAGCCAGTCAGATCCTCCCGACTACCTTTTACTAATCAACTGTCGTAGCACGAAGCTTCAAACTACAAGGTAAGCCCCCTTATTTTCAAAGACGTTAAAATGCTCGTTAAACCAAACTGGCTGCTGTACAGATGAGATGAGCAAGGCAATGGGGAGCCATTGGTGAGGTATCAGTCACTAAATCGACTCCTTGCGATGACAGGGCAGGGTTTGGGTACACTAAAGGGTAGAGACAAAATTCCCATTAGAGTAGAGCAAGGGAACACTGTTAGTAATGGTAATAAACTTGACAACTCCTGAAATAAGGCCTCTATTAGGTGAAGCTCACAAAGATTGAAACTGTAATATTTGCTTATTGACTATTAGTGCTCCTTAATACTGCCGTCTAAAATGATATGCATGGCGTTTCTTGGTATGTTTCTTTTCACCATTTTAAACTGCCTTTTTCCTGATTCCTCGAAGGATTCCTAAAGCTATATGTTTATAATAGAACACCATGTGATCCGGTCTCATGCCCCCAACCTGTCTCATGCCCCCAACCTGTCTCATGCCCCCAACCTGTCTCATGCCCCCAACCTGTCTCATGCCCCCAACCTGTCTCATGCCCCCAACCTGTCTCATGCCCCCAACCTGTCTCATGCCCCCAACCTGTCTCATGCCCCCAACCTGTCTCATGCCCCCAACCTGTCTCATGCCCCCAACCTGTCTCATGCCCCCAACCTGTCTCATGCCCCCAACCTGTCTCATGCCCCCAACCTGTCTCATGCCCCCAACCTGTCTCATGCCCCCAACCTGTCTCATGCCCCCAACCTGTCTCATGCCCCCAACCTGTCTCATGCCCCCAACCTGTCTCATGCCCCCAACCTGTCTCATGCCCCCAACCTGTCTCATGCCCCCAACCTGTCTCATGCCCCCAACCTGTCTCATGCCCCCAACCTGTCTCATGCCCCCAACCTGTCTCATGCCCCCAACCTGTCTCATGCCCCCAACCTGTCTCATGCCCCCAACCTGTCTCATGCCCCCAACCTGTCTCATGCCCCCAACCTGTCTCATGCCCCCAACCTGTCTCATGCCCCCAACCTGTCTCATTTGAGAATCTGCTCACTTGCCTGACACAGGTTGATTAGTTGTTTTCAGAATGCATTTTTGCTGTCGTTTTCATGCAAGAAGTATAATGGAAGGATTTTATTGCTTGGCTCATGCTGGCTGCAGATTAGCGTTTCAAGTGTGTTTTGTGACTAAAGGACAAGTGTTTGGAATGAGTGTTAGTCTTGTAGACCAGGGTACAAGGACTGCAGGATCACTAGATGGACAGCAGCAGTACTGCATAACACTAAACCACTTGCTTGGCCCAAGGTAAAGATGTTATCTGATATCAGTTCATAAAGCATCATAAAATCCCTAGCGGAAATCTTTGCAAGAGAAGGTTAGCCTTCAACAATTTTGTCCACTAATGGGACCAACTGTGCTCAAAAGAAATGAAAGATTTTCTAGAAGGCAACAGCATCATACACCTCCGTTCAGCATCATACACCTCCGTTCAGCATTGTACCACCCTGAGTCTAATATGGCTGTGGAACGATTTAACAAAACTCTAAAGGATGGGATCCACATAGCGAAAGTTAACAATGTTTGTTGGAGAGATTACGTTTTGAGAAGGGTGGGTGCTTTCCAACTAACACCACATCAGACCACCCAAATGACTCATTTTGAACTACTGAAGAAAAAGAAGCCTCGTTCGAAACTTGCCTCAGCCGGGATGAAGTGGCAGAAGGGCTGGACTGAAGTTCACAATGAACAACATTGGAGGCAGCGCGAAAAGAAACTCCCAAGAGTTGAGGAAAAGGAAGTATGACCAAGACAATCACACCAAATTGATTGATGTGAGGGTTGGGGACTGGATAAAGATTAAATGCCCGAGGAACATGACAATTTGTTGAGATTTTCAAAAGCCCTGAGGTAACAAAATTGTTTCGCAATGTGATTAAGACTGAGGATAGAAGAATATGGAACTTAAGGAGAGTAGCAAAGCTGAACCACTCTGTGATCAAGGACAATACAAACACAGCACAGGGTAAATTGAACAATAATAGTAGGGCTTCAGTGGTAGATAACAGCCAAGACCAGGGCAGGAAGACAGATGCAAATCCTATAAATGGTACCCTGTACAGGGTACGGACCCGTCCTCGAAACCGCCTATGTGTTTTACAGGACTATGTCACTAAGTAAGGGAAAGTTGGCAGTTTGTCTTATTATTGTGTCATCTTAACTTAATATCTTGTGTCCCCATCACATACTAAAGTTCAGTTCTTGCTCTCCCTTCCTAACTTTTGTTTCATTCATTTTAACTGGATCATAAGTATTATTATTGCATGTGTATATATGTATGTATTCACTTAAACTTGTTATTTAATCAACCTTAAGATGCTCGTACACTGTTTGCTTTAACATGATCCTTGTTCTCTTTCACACATTTTGTTCCCCTATTGCCTCTCCCTAGGCTCGAATCCTATTTTGAAGGAAGTGGTGTGTGTGGTATCTCTCTATAAGGTTCCCCCTCCCTTCACCGTCTAATGGAACACTGACTGAGGGTACTACGGAATGTTGTGATGTGACAGTTGACAGGACTAGCAACTGTCACTGACAGGTCCCTCTGGGCTGTGGCTGGGGAGTCTCCAAAAAAGTCTACTTCTATCCCACAATGACTCTGGTGGTGTTTTATGTCCCATCTTACACCTGTATATCTGTTTCTGTAAGGCTAAACTGTTTAACAGTAATGGAGAGCTCAAATTTGATCAATTTGCCTCAAAGCCCCCCCTGCCTGTAAGGTTTATTCAAAAATATTTTTGAGAGCACAACCATCCAAAAGTGTAGTGATGGCGATCTCAAACATTAGTTTTGTTCCCCAGTAACCAACCTACCTGTCTTGTGTCTGGTGCATCGAATACCTTTCGTCTTCCTGGAACCAGTGGAAAGGAGGTATCGTGGTGGTGCTGTCTGTGTAAGAATGTCTGTAAAGTCCTAAGATGGCTGGACGGGGCAGAAACGAAAGGACCCATGGAACATGCTTTTCCGAGTGGAAGCGTTTCCATGTGATGTGTTAGCCTGTTTCGGGGGATAGTTGTTTACTTCTCAATATTCCGAAGGAAGGAGGAAGTATTTGGGAATAGTTGTCGGAAGTCAAGAGCGTATGTTCGCTGTATATCATATATATTGTATTGTTAGCCATAGTAGTCGTTAATGTTTAAAGGTGAGGATAAAGACACAGGACTAAGGATTTGGCATTCTAAATGGATTATTGTGATGTCAATTTTAATTAAAAAAAATAATCAAAAAATGTTTAATGGCAGGTGAGTCCCGCCAAAAAGCCCCAAATGCGGTACTAGAGAACTTTGAGTGTAAAATATCAGGACTTTCGTTAACCGATAATGTATAAGGATTCCTTAAATTATAGAGGGTCTGTCTCCTGAGTTACTGAGTCAAGCCTATTGTCACAGGTTATTGCTTATCAGACTTAATAAACCAGATGAAAAAGTTTGTTTATTGTACATGTAGTCAGTTGTCCATTACCATCCAGGGAATCCAGCTATTCAGTCCAGCAGTATTCGTTTTCAATAGTGCTTAATGTGAGCCAGTGGGCCCGCCAGTACTCATTTTTGGGGACCAGCACTTACATTTCCTCTTCAGACATTGACCCGAGAGCAAGAGAGGGAAAAAGACAAAAAGGGGAAAGGAGGAAGAAGAGAGACAGAAAAACTGCCACAATGGAGAAGGCAGAAACCTGCAGGAGTGAAATAAAGGGCAGGGAGTGTCTGGTAGTGGATTAAAGAGCCATTCTGCGTGTCGACATTTAATGGCATCAGCTGCATTTTGGGCACCAGCACTCATTCTTTTACAAATTAAGCACTGTTTTCAATCTGAATGTCCATTGTTGTTCTCTCATGATTAATGAATGGGTTTTGTTGGCATGGTTGGGAAAGGCAGGTTTTTCAAATATGGTCTATCATAACTTGTTTTCATGATCCACCGCCAGAAAATGTATGGTCAATTTAGTTGTCCTCTGTTTACACCTGGTATTACTACAGTATTCCGTGATCCTTGTGGTTTTGCAGGTAGTGATACCCACCTATTTCAAACCACCGGGTCATTTTGTTCATATTGTTTGCATCCATGCTATTACAGTGGGTGAGTTGCTGCAGTTACCAGATCCAGTGTGATACTTGTTTCTATTAAGCAGCAGATGCCATAGTTCCCACATAAATGATGACCAACAACCTCAGCTAGATTGCAAAGAACTGTTTGTGTAGAAGTAGCATTATCTCTTGGTTTGGTGAGAACATTTAAACTATACGTGTGGAGCATCCCCCTTTCCCGATCTCATCTGTACAAAACATTGACAAATATATGGCTCTGTGAGCTTTAGTATGTAGCAGGTACCTTAAAAGTTCCCTTGGTGCTCTGCTCTGGTCACATTACTGTGAGATGTACTGCCTACACTCCCGTACTAGGATAGTCTCTCTCATGTGGTAGTAATAATGGAAAACATTTGAAAGCTGTATTGTCACTCTTGTGGCCGGCTACAGGCCTTATATTAGGTGAATATTGCATAAACGTGTGGAATGACGTAGAAACAAACTACCACTAAAAAGGGAGTAGTTTGTTTATTTGAAGGCATAAATACTATTACTGACAAAAGAGTAACATTGGTTTTGAATAGCATTGAGAATACAGTTTGATAACTAACAAATAATAACAAAAGCATATTTTTGTGGGAGCATGGGGGTTGTCATGCAAAGGAAACGCTAGTATTATCTCGGCATTGACATGTTTTTGCATTAAAATTAGTTTGTTGAACATATGTGACTCATTTGTTGAATAATGATGATTTATTGCATGTATCCTTCATCACAGCTAATATCCAGCAATACTTATGTAGTTTCTGAATGTTGGATTGCTGAGGGCTTCTTTTACTTCTCCATGTTCGTGTTTTAAACATTCCATGTTTGGTTGTGTCTGTTCCACTGCCATTGACTGTACCTTTAAAATGTTTTTGCCTAGATCGCATGCCGACTCCGTGAAATCCACCTCCTCTGAAACAGACTGCAATGACAATGTACCTTCTCACAAACACACAGCTCCCCCAGTGAGCAAGCACACAGTAAATGGATTTTTTCAGCAGCAGAGTGTGTATGACTCTCCTCCTGTCCGTGCTGGTTCTGTGGATTCCAGCCTTTACCACCTTCCAAGAAGTTACTCTCAGGATGCTTCCCCAAAGACCTCTCCATCAGAAATGGATGCAGAAGGAGAACTATATACTTTTAATGTCCCTACAATGTCTTCAGTGGAAGGTCAAATGAGGCATTGCTCTCTTAGTTATGACATTCCTCCCACACCCGGAGGGACCTACCAGATTCCACGAACTTACCCTGAAGGATCATTGTCTCCCTCCAAGTTGGAGCCTATTCTAGACGTTCCTCCTCCACGACCACCAAAACCTTCCTATTCTTCAGAGCGCTCCCCCGTAGACACTTACTGCACCGCACGTACTTCTTCGGAGACCGACAACAATTACTGTATTCCAACATCAGGCATGCCAGCATCACGTAGTAATACCATTTCTACTGTGGATCTAAACAGGTGGAGAAAAGGTTGGTGTTTTTATTTCTTAATGTTGTTGTCAGGCACTGCTAACTTGGCTCAGGGGATGATACACATCTTCCCCTAAACCACATAGGTGGTGGAAGCCACTCCTGTGGTAACCTGATACAACTTGCCCAGCAAATTTGCATTCTGCCATTTAATTAAAATAATCTTTAGTTGCTGGAAGTAACCAGATGATGGCCTCCCACTTCCCCATATCTGTTTGAGGCTAATTGGTCTGGGCAAGTGCTACGTTAACTCATGATGAACCATAGTGTCAACACATGTAAGGCTACTTGCAGTTTGCTTTGTTATTCTGTACTTAGTATCTCCATTTTCCTCATTAGCTTTATCCTGGATCAGGGATTTAATTTGCAATCCATATTATGTTAATTTGTACTCTGTCTAAAATCATTTATGAACTACAGGGGAGACCTTGCATCAGGAGAAAGGCAAACCATATTCTTGCATGCCATCCTATTGGTATTTCCTAATTGTGTACAGATAAACTGATGAGTACTTTCATTCCTCTGACTTCTCATACATGTGAGGCCTCTTAAGTACAGAAACACTTTGGTAACGCAGCCCTCACCATCCTATGTGCTGTAGATGCTTGCCTCCATCTCGGTTGCATTCTTATTTACACCTAAACCATTTTAAATATGACCTTCACCTCACTAGGTACATGATCATCCATGTGTTTCACAGTTCTTTCCCTTTTATTAAGAAGATTCAGGCAATAATTCTGAACCATGTCTGGCAGTCTGAAAACGCAATAACGAACACTGCTTTAGAGATTCTTTTGCATTTGAAGATGGAGGGTTTTATGTATTGTACCAATGATCATGCACCTATTTGAGCTTGAACCCATTTTTCTAGGCTGTACTACTTCGTATATTCACAGGAAATCCATGAAAAAAATGATTCATGAAACAAACCTTGAAGCAGTGACAATATAATAAGGCATTGTTAGGAGTGTCTGTCTGCATGTGGTACAGCTTAATGGATTCTCCCTTAGCGGACAGCCTGCCTCATTTCCTGTACTTCAATTAACCGTCTTGGAGCCAACTTCCATACCTTAGGATCAGTGTGATCCTAATTTGAGGAAGTGAGGTCACATATTCCTTTACCACTGAGAGTCATTTAGTCCTTACCAAGTAATCTTGAGTGTGGCATTTCACCGTATGTCATGGTTAGTCACTATGCCTGAAGTGAGCATGCCAGTTACCTGTGCTCTAAATGAGTGAGCAACAACCTCTCACCTGGCCACAGTAGCATGATGGGAAAAGCCGCATCATTCATTAGCATTTGATGTAGTAAGCCAAGGATAGTTAAGAGAACCATTCATCATTAAATTGGAAGGGGCTACAGAAAATCTCACAATGTGAGGCCTCCCAATGATCATCTTTAATTCCGTGATAGCAGACTACTGACTGCCTCAGAGTTTGGTACTCTAGGTAAAGTGCAGTATACCGCCTAACTCCCCTGGACCGACCATCCCGTCAGATTGCAAAGATGAGAGAGCAGCATTGGAAAGCTACCTGCTTTCTCTAAACATTCACACTATGTACCAACCTTCACAGAATTTGAAGTATGAAATGCACTCCCATGTTGAGCATAGCTGAATTAGGACAAGTCGATTATACCTACAAAAGAGGAATTTGGTGCACAAAAAAACCTCCTTCTGGTACCCTTCATGCACCTGGAAAAAACCCAGTTCTGGTATTAAAACCGTGCTGCTCACCCATCCCGCCGCTCTGTTTCTTCACCTGGAAGCTTAACGCTCCTTTCAACAAGAAGTATTTTTGCCAAACCATATGACAGTGAATGAGTGCTTTTAAAGTAGCCATACATTTCCTGAAGTAACTTGCTTTTAAACTTTCAAATATCCAGTTATTGCTTGTAATATGAACATTTAGGTACTCTATGGGTGTGGTGTTGGCTTTTCTATTTAGCATTAAAAGCGAAAATGAACACCGTGTGGAAGGAATCACAATTTTCACAGTTGTATTTCTAAGAAACCTAGTACACGTCTGGATGTATTAGTGGTCTAATGACTAAGGTTTAAGCTGTTGTAATTCTCGCCTCCTCGTTTTTTTGCCAAAAGTGATATGATCCTGGACAAAACGCTCAAATTCACTTTCTTAGTTCCCTTAGTAAGTCACATAACATTACCATTACACTCAAATATTGGTATGCAAATTATTTTTTTTATTTTTTGAAATATGCAAAACGTCTGAGCTTTTTTAGAAGTATAGGTACACCAAACATAAGAGTTTAAAAAGTCTATTTTAGCAGCTTGATATCAATTTTCTTTCATAGGTAGAATAACAGTTGACCATTCCCCTGTTTTTAATAAACTGCAACTTTGAGTCAAGGGAGTCAAAATAAATGTACAAAATGACTAAAAAGAAGTCTCCGAACTGGGAGACCGCGTTAATGGCCTTGAGGCCAACCTTTTTCAACAAGTTGACAACTGCAAGTAGCTAAAAAGGTGTATTCTGCTTATGAAGGAGCAAAATATAAACCTTTAAAGTGTAAAACAGGTCACGACTTAATAATATACACATCCGCGATGTCCCCAGTGACGAAACCAGAAAAGACTTACCAGAATACATCTTAGTCTTGTTTGATGCCATATTGGCAGAACAGAACTTAATCCAATTAGGTTGTACCGAGCAAACAGTAGTCTCTTGTTAGGAACAGGACCCCTGATCCCAGACATACCAATTTGTGATCATTTTTAGTCTAACAAAGAGGCAATTAAGATCAAAGCCTGACAGAATGGCATATCTTTTAATTGTTCACAAATCCAAATATTCTAAGAACTCACTCCAGTAATACTGGCCAAGTGAAGAACCTTCAGTTACTGACATTCTACACTCTAAAGACATTAAATAGAAGTGGGGACTCCACTGCAAGCTGATATTCCAATCTGAAGATGAACTACAAGTGATTGCTTCACTCTGGGAAACTCAGAATCAAAACATAGATGAAGATAAAAGGCACTTACCCTCCCCCTACCCAGACTGAAGATCAGTGATCATGATGAAAGAGATGTAAGTACACCACAAGACAAACTAGATGCCAGCTGGTGGGAGTGAGATTGAAGCCAGTAAAGAATGAGTACTACAGCTTCTTTGTAGATCCATCTGCGAAGCAAAAAAGGAAGATCAGTCTGCTGAATTGCCTACAGATAAGAGTCTCTACCATTAATCATACTAATAATGTCTAATAGGGGGAATATTTAGATTAGCTTCATGTTTTTCAAGGTGAAGAAAGCCAGGCCAGGGAGGGGTTAATTGACTGTCAACAAGTCTGATGACCCCAAACAATATCGAGGAAGGATAGATGGAGCCGCTAGGACTCCTTAAACAACACTTGTATAGCTGTGAATACCTAAAAAGAAGCATTGGTCACCAGGAATCTAAAAGTTGTTTTCAAGCAGTTAATCTCTCATTTGTTATAGTTGTGAAGTTGGGAAAACAGTTTTGGGGAGGGCAAATGAACCCACTGCATTCTCACATAGGCACTTGCAGCACACTGACACCACACCACACCATAACACAATATGGAATCTGAGATATAGCTTGAACTCCACTTGTAGAGATGTCACACAAACTCCTAAAATTTTAAACCTCCACTTACAATGTTAGGGACCTTAATAATCTCTCCAATAGAATAAGCATATTAAAAGAACTACTGGTCATGGGAACAGATATTTGTTTCCGACAAAGCCCACTTAAATAAGTCTGACTGATAGACTTAGCTCTATATAGTTCCCTGCACAATATCATGCTGAGGCCCAAGTAAAAAGATTCTACTCTGCCCCAAAGCTTTGTTTATTGCACAACAGAGTTAAGCAGACAAATCAAGGCAATTTTCCACCCCACCTTTGTGGAATAACCATGCACTGGCATAAGTAGGCAGGCTAGCAGCCATCAAAATGACTTCTCCCAAACATCCTGTACAATTGCCAAGCCTTACTCCTACCTATTAAGAAAAAAATCATTGCTACAAGTTATTATAACACCTTTATATAGAGTGGAAAAAACTTAGACTTGGCTGCAAGGTATGCACCATGCATCAAAAACTGGGAGGAGTTGGAGTGTTGCACATACTCTTTTACTATTAATCCCCCTGAATTAAGATATATCATCAAATGGCTACCTGGGTGAAACTAACAAAATGGTGGTATATAGACCACAATTTAGAGAGTTGACTATATTCCCATCCCCACTCTCACCAATGAATAGTAACTTGGAATTGACTCCGAATTGCAAATTTGTATACAGAAAGGGTGCTTTAGGCCCCGGAGACCTCTCTGAAACAGGCTGGATTAAACCATTTGAAGATATTAAAAATGAATGTGAAATTCTGAAAACTGAGCGTTTCCATTTTTTCCAGCTTACACATTGCTTAAAAACAAAGCCACTGTATCCTTAAAAAAAATATCCTGCAGATTCTAACAACATCCAAACACTTAGGGCCTGATTCTGATGCGGTTAGGAAAGCATTACCACCTAGGGCCTGATTCTGATGCGGTTAGGAAGGCCTCCTAATGGCATTTGCTCCTTCCAAATCGGATCGGGAACGTGTCTTCTCGACCCAGGGCCCAATTCTGATGCGGTTAGGAACATATGCTCCCATTGAAGTCAATGGGAGTCCAACCAAATCGTATCTGGAAGCATCCGGATGCATCGTACTCCGTCGGTCGGACTCTCCCGATCCGAGTGGGTCGGAAACCATTTCCAAACCGATTCGGTCGGGGAGCTTTCCAACCCGCATCAGAATCAGGCCCTTAGTCTCCACTGTATATGCTCAATACACCACAAAATCCTCCCCCATTCACATATCTGATGAAATTAGAATGAGACCTCAATATCCCTCAAGATTCAAAGCAACTTAGAGATCTCTTCCCTAGAGCTAACAACTTGGCACAACTTGCCCAGCAGAAGGAAGTAACCTAGAAAATATAATACAGGTGGCACTAATCCACTGATTATTTACAAATGATAGGTACATTGAGGGAAATTTGGGTTATTAGTGGAGGTAGGTCACTATCCACATCAAGTAATAATCAGTCCTTGTCAAGGAGAACCCTTAAAGTCAGAAGATTAACCTGAGCTCAGCCCCCTAGTAGCTATGGCACAGACAGACTTAACTTGGGCCAATACCAAATAGTAATAGTCACAAGACAAAAATCCTAAACTGAATTAGAAAAATAGTGCAAATTTTGATAAATAAAATGACACGAAAACGATAGAAATCCAATATGGGGAACTGGAAATATGAATTTTTAAAGTTTAAAATAAAAATAGTACCTAAAAGCATTAAGCGGCAACAGCGGTCGACTGGTCACTGTATATCGGGCTGTAGCTGGGATTTGAGGCTAACAGCGATGGAGCGTGAGTTGGATACAGGTCCGACCCAGTTGGTCAAAAATCTTCAACAGGGTAAGACAGCAGGCTGTACCTGAAGAGGGCTCTATGCGGTGAAATAGCGATTGGACGCCATCCGGATGAAGCTGTTGGTTTTGACGGGAAAAGCTCAGTGTGTGAGAAAGTCAAATTATGCACCCAGGGAAGCCCTTTCACCATCCAGATACTTTTGTTGTCTTCTCCCGGTCAAGATTTCTACATATGCACTTAGTCACACTTTCGGTGCTCAGCATCCTTCAGCGGGACAAGGCTGCAGGCTGTAGCCAAAAAGGGCACAATGAGGCCAGATACCTCCTCTGTAAGGTCCATCTGAATCTTAATTTATTGCTGGGGAGAAGCTCCAAGGGGGATAAACCTAAATCTTAAGCCCATCAGCAACATAACTTGGCTTGGCATGTCTCCCTGCCTCCAAACTCTTTGACTCTAATAAGGTTTTACTCTGCATTGCCACTGTCATTATTAGCTGTCATCCACTTGCATAGACTGGTTAAGGTGACCGTATCGTAGACACAGGATCTTATCAACTGGGTTAGGGTGCTCAGCCATGAGAAGGCTTTAATCTCTCTTGAGGTACATAACTAATTCCCACATTTTCTTAAATTTATGTGACATGTCTGCAGTTTTGTGGAAAATCTTTTGGTTCCTAATAATGTACAGACTCTTTGAAGCCAAAGTTCAAGTACTGGGATGATCACCTGTCCCCAAAGTGGGAGAATCGTAAGCTTCACCACTCTTAAAGTGTATGTATGTATATGGATATATATTTGCACATCCGTAAGCTTCACCACTCGTCATAAGTGGATGTATGTGTGTGTGTGTATGTATGTATGTATATATATATATATATATATATATATATATATATATATATATATATACACACACACATATATACATCCACTTATGAAGCTTACGATTCTCCCACTTTAGGGGACAGGCGAGTGTGTGTGTCAACCTCCTCTCTTCATGAAAGAAGACATAGGCACTCCAGGGATATACCACCACAAATTTATTGAAACATCTGAGGCTTTTCGACCAAACTGTCTTTGAAGAGAAGAGGTTGCTTTTGTTGTATTTATGATTACATCGTTTTTTTTTTTTTTAAGAGGAAGTCAAAGCGAAGGTACACAGCATACTGCCTACATCCATTGGCCGGCAAAGCGAGTCATAAGTAGCAAAACATAGCAATTATGCCACAATCCGGAGGCCGGCCGCGAAATAAGCCATATTGCAGTAGGATAGATTGCCACATCCTAATTTTCGAGTTATGAGTGAAGGTAACCAAAGCAAAGGATAACAAAAGGGAAACAATACCCAAACAAATCCCACCCCCCACCCTCCCCTCCCACCCACCACCGCACCAGTTATTACTTTGATCCTATGTTCTGCACCTCTAGACCTTGATAACGCACCACAATAATTTTGCCGCTTTCTGTTCAGTAGCCAGCCTCTCCAGTGGAAGCAATTTAAGGATCTGTAGATACTTAGGGCAGGTAACTTCTCTCATATCTTTGGACAACAGTTGTAGGAAAGGCGCCCATAGCTTTGCATACAAACTCCGCCCCCCACCCCCCCCCTTCCCCCCTTTGCCCTCCACCACAAGAGACATGCGTTCCATGGCTAAAAGAGACCAGAGGCGATGCACCCAGAATAGCACCTCAGGCGTTAGTCGTGCCCCAGTGTGCCAAGATAACCTGTCTAGCTGCCAGCAGCGCTAACGCTATTTGCCTACCACGTAGGGATCTTAACGGAAAAGCCTTGGGGTGTGGGAGGCCAAGGAGGGTGTATTCCGGGGAGCGAGGCATATGAATGCCAAACGCTTCGTCTATGTTGTCTAGAACCTCTGCCCAGTAACGTTGTAGCTTAGGGCAGTGCGAAAGCAGATGACCTAGCGTACCAGGCATCCCACATCCTCTCCAGCAAAGGTCCGTTTTGCTTTTGTCCCAGCCGTGGATCCGTGCAGGAGTGTAGTACCAATATGAATACACTTTAAAAGCGGACTCGGCCCCGGCGATGTTGTGCGCAGTGTGATGTGTTCTGTAGAGTATATGTTCCCATTCCTAAGGGGTTAGTGGCCGGCCTAATTCGGTTTCCCAGCGGACCTGCCCCTTTGTGCGCTGCTCAGTGGGATGCGCAGTAAGCATAGCGTATAGTTCAGAGATGAGACGACGATCCTCGTTTTTGCGGAGCAACCATTGTTCAGTGATACAGTTGGCGGTAGGGATAAGCATCGGTCGCTAAGAGGCCATAGTCTCGCTTAAGCTGAGCAGACGGAAGCAGCCCTTCGGTATCAAAGAGGGACACCACTCTCTTACACCCCTCCTCGCGCCAGCGCTGAAACACCACCGAGTCCTGACCCGGACGAAAATCCGTATTATCTACAATGGGGGTCATAGGCGAAGGAAAGGAGGTCCACCCATTCTTAAGGGCCACCTTATCCCACACCTTAAGCGTCGGAGAGGTAACAGGGGAGGAGTAGAGCCCCCAAGCCCTATGCTTACGGGGTAACCACAATTCCCTCCAAATATTGACGCCCGCAACGGACTGGTCCATGAAGTTCCAGTGGTTGCTGGAGAGCGACCTGTTCCATTCCACCAGATACCGGAGGCAGGCTGCCTGGTAGTAGCCGCTAATCAAAGGCAAGCCCACCCCTCCCTGAGTTTTCGGACGCGCCATCTGGGTGATTGAGAGACGCGGCTGTTCTCCCCCCCCCCCCATACAAACTTATTGAGGAGTCTGTAATTGCTTTATCGCCCGGGGCGGGGGAGCCATGGGAAGCATTTGGAAAATGTACAGGGTGCGCGGGAGAATTGTCATCTTCACCGCTGCGATCCGGCCAAACCATGCTAAGTGCAGCCGTGACCAGGCGTCCAGTACTTTAGTCGTCTGTTCTAATAGGGTCGTATAATTAAGCGTAACCGTCCGGGCGATGGTCGGGGCAAGTCTAATACCCAAATACAGTATGTCCCGCTGGGACCACTGGAATGGGAATTGTTGCTGCAAGGCACCCGTCAGTTCTGGGGGAAGCGATAAATTCAGAATATTAGATTTACCCAGATTAACCCTAAACTCGGACACGGCGCCAAACGCGTTGAGTTCAGCAAGCAAGGCAGGCAGGGATGAGTGCGGCTGCGTAAGGGAGAGGATCACGTCGTCCGTGTAGAGACTTATTTTATGAACATCTGCACCAAATTTCAAACCTACTATGTGCTCATCCGCTCGTACACGTTGAGCCAGAGGCTCCATATAGAATGCAAATAAAAGCGGGGATAGGGGGCACCCCTGCCGTGTCCCACGAGAGATGGGAAAGGATTCTGACCTCCTGCCGTTAACCCTCACAAAGGCCGTGGGTGCACAGTAGATGCAGCGAATCCACTTACGAAAGTTCTCCCCAAATCCGTAGTGACGCAAGGCTTCAAATAAATAAGCCCACCCCACCCTATCAAATGCCTTCTCGGCGTCTATAGACCATAAGAAGGCCTGCCTGCCCGACCGCTGGATGCTATCGACGAGATGGAAAAGCCGCTTCGTGTTGTCCCCCCCCCCTTGTCGTGTGGGAATAAATCCTGATTGGTCAGGATCAATGAGATCAGCGATGAGCGGGTTTAATCGCGTCGCTAAAATACCCGCGAATATTTTTGCATCGACATTAAGGAGGGAAATAGGTTGGTAGGAACCGCACTCCCGTGGATCCTTCCCGGGTTTCAGGATTACAGAGATCGCCGCCTCAGACATGGAGGGTGTTACCTCTCCCGTTTCTAAAAAGGAGTTAAACAATTTGGTTAAAAAGGGAGCCAGCTCCCTGCAGAAGGTCTTGTAAAAGGAGGCCGAAAACCCATTGGGGCCTGGCGATTTGGCCAGCTTCAGTTTAGAGATAGCCGTGATCACCTCCTCTATACGGATTACGGACTCAAGCTCCTCTGTCGCGGCCTTGGGGAGAGGGGAGATCTCACAAGCCTCTAAGTAAGCACTCGGTTCCTGCGCCGGCGGGTCCTGCCCAGTGTATAGAGTGCTATAGAATGTGCGAAATGCTTCTACGAAATGCGCATCCGCGCTCTGCTCCTCTCCAGTTTGGTCCCTGATCGACTGAATCAGTCGTTTGCGTCTTAGCGCGCAATCTGTGGGCCAAAAGTTTACCACACTTATCACTGCTAAGGTAGAATTTTTGGCGGAGGCGGAGAAGGGCATATTCTGCCCGGTCGAGGTGCTTCAACAGGCGCCTACGATTCTTCAACTCCCTCCACACCCTCGGAGCCCCCGTGCGCTTGTGGATCGACTCGAGTTCCCCCACCTCTTGCTCGAGTTCGCTGCTCTTCTCTTTTCGGAGTTTGTTATGTGCAGCTGAGATGGCAATGAACTCCCCCCTAGTGACTAATTTCAGGGCTTCCCATACGGCCGACAATGACGTGGAACCCACATCGTTAAGCAACCGGTAATCTTCTATTGTCTGCCTGATTCGTTGTACGAGTCCTCCGAATGTAAGAGAGTCTCTCTGAGGCGCCACCCAGGGGGAAACGCCCGCGAGCGCTGCGCCGGGATGCGAACAGTAATAAGGGCGTGATCTGAGAGAGAGCGGGGCTCTATCGTGGCCGTATGTAGGTGATGTAGCAAGGATGCAGAGGCCAGGAAGTGATCAAGCCGAGCATAGGTTTTATAGGCCGCTGAATAGTAAGTATAATCCCGTTCCTCAGGGTGCTGCAAGCGCCAAACATCATGTAGCCCATTGTCTCCTAACCATGCCTTACCCGTGGAGGAGAATGCCCCTGTTTGTGTTCGGTGACCTGACCAACTCTGTGTTCATTACTAAATTGAGGTCCCCTCCTACTAATATCTCCGCATCCGTAGACGAGAGAACCTCCGTGAGGGCTGTGCGGATGAAGGGTTCTTGCTGCGTGGTTGGAGCATATATTGATGCTACAGTAAGGTGCGTTTCTCCCCACTGCACTCTAATCGCTAGTAGACGCCCCTTTATCTCTTCCACAGTTGCTATAACCTTCCCCGGGAAGTGCGCCCCTATCAGGATTGCTACGCCATTCTTTTTAGACGGGCCTGCTGACCAAAATTGTTGTGGGAAGCGCCTAGTACGCATACGTATGGTCTCTTTGGAAAGAAGGTGCGTCTCTTGAAGGAGACCGATATCGCCCTCAGCATTCTCGAGGAGGGATAGTACTGCTGCTCTTTTCACCGGGTTGTTGAGGTCCCGCACATTAAGGCTAACTACCTTAAGGTCCCTTCCCATCTGATGAGTGTGGTGAAAAGCTATCTAGTGCGGTTACCAATCTTTTACTAGGTCTGCATCGAGAGACGTGTCCCCCCCTCTATCTGAAAGAGACAAGCTCTAAGTGTCAACTGGTGCGGTAGTCCCCAACAGAAAACCCCAGCAAATTCAAAACCTAAAGAAAAAACCCATATCAGAACAAATACAATGACAGAAACATGACCAAAGTTCGTCACAAAAAAGGGAAGGATCCCAGGAGTCATGGCTCGGGCAGCCGCCCGGCCCATTGCAGGCCCAGGTCCTACCCTCCCGCCCGCCGAGAGGTTGTCAATAATCTTCTCAGGACAACCATCTCCGCCCCCCCGGCACCCATTCAAGTGTCCATCCGCATGCATATCATTGAAGACCTCAAGGGGAGGCCGGACGATCGGACGGCTGAAAGAGTGAAGAGATCACCGCCTCCCTCTCTTTATCCATTGTGGCCTGATCAGGCTTCCGGTCGGATGTTGCATTCCCAATGCGTTGCCATCTTGCCAGGCGGTGGAAGCCCTGGTCTCCAGGCCTATTTTCTTGTTCCGCCGTGTGCGCGTTATTCAGACCAAGGACTTCCAGTGCCTCCGTCAGAGAGCGGATCTGGTGCAGTTTCCCTCGGAGCTTGAAAATAATACGGAAGGGGTGGCCCCATGAGTAAGGGATGCCTTGATCACGCAGGTGCGAGTTTACCACCTTAAATTCACATCTCTTGAGTAGAGTCCGCTAAGTCCTGAAAGATGGCCGGTGTCTGTCCCCTGAACTGTATCGGATGAGCCTCTCTCGCCTTCCCGTATGATGCGCTCCTTTAATTGAAAGTCGTGGACACACACGAGGATGTCCGGTGGCGGAGCTTTGTTTCCACGGGGGAGACCCACCCTATGTACCCGGTCCATTCGGATGTCTGCTGCATCATCCTCTCCCAGGATCTGTTGGAACAGCGCCCCGATGTAGGCCCTGAGATCATCTCCTTCACGCCATGGTACGCCTCTGATCTGCACGTTGTTCCGCCGGGAGCGGTTCTCCAGGTCTTCGGCATGCGCCTGGAGATCAAGATGCTGTTCCTGGAGGCGCAGCATATCTTGCTGTAGCTGGTGGAGTTCTTCTGCCCGGCTAACATAGTGTTCCTCAAGTGTGGCCACTCGTTCTCCGATTTCGTCCACATCCTGTCAGACCTCACGGAGGTCAGCCGCGAGCTGGCCCTTAAGGTACTGTATGTCCTCCTTGATGGCAGCAAAAAGCTCCAACATAAAGGCTTTGGTGGCCGGGGTCTCGTCGCCATCTGCCGAGCTTCTCACCGGCCGAGGAGGTCGTCCGGACTGCTTCTGGAGCAGCTCCTTCGCTGTTCTATCTTTCTTTACACGCGCTGAGGCCATGGCGCACGGGCTCAGCTCCAGGTGCCCACCTTATTCTTGGCTCACAGCTACCGCCCCGCTCAGTCTGCTCTCGTCTCCTTGGGGCCGGACCCCCACCGCCTCCCTTTTGCAGCTCACAGCTTCTTCAGGGGCGGGCACCCATCGTCCGGGTGAGCCCCAAGGCCTGGAAAGGCACGCCGCTCAGGTCCACCGCCGGGGAACCGGCTATCTGGCTCTTTGTGGCGTGGGAAGGGTGCTGTCCCCGATGCAGGCACACCCCAGCGGGCTCCTGGGTACCCCACTATCGCCGCTCCAGAGGGACTGCGGGGCCCGTCTAGCGCTATCCTGCCCCCCCCTCTGTGTATGTTAGCTCAGTCTCTGTCTGTCCGCTCACAGCCCTGGCTGCCCCGGCACTCCAGGGGACCTCCTCTCTGCTCAGCCCCAGGGCAAGACCCTTCGTGCGCCGCTGGTTTGACTCACCGGTCTTCGGGCGTGGATCACAGCTGGGCCCGCACGGTCCGCCGGGCCACTGGGATGCAGGGCACACAAGATGGCGGTTCCGTCAGTTTTCGCCGGCTAGGCGCCGCTCCAATGGCGGTTAGTCACACCCCCAGGCGATGCCAGGCCGCGGACGTCGCCGCCGCTGCGGTGTGCAGTTGCATCAGGCAAGCATGGACAAAAGCGCAGGCGAGGTGAGGGCCACACTCACCGGCGAACTGCTGGTTGGCACGGAACCCTTCAGACGGTCCACAGCTGGGCTGAGCGCCGGTCCTTGTGTCAGGGTGAGTGGTCTGTCGGGGCCGTTGCTCCTTCAGGCTTCGCGTGGAGAGAGCCTCCGATTCAAGGCCCAGCAGTCTCTTGCCCGCAGGCTCGGCCAGGCCACGAGTAGAGGCAAGATGGGCCGAGGGTGAACCCTCTTCTGGGCGGTCCCGATGTACTGTCAGCGCACCGGGCGAAGTATTGGACACCAGCCGGGCAGATCGCTAGACCGGGAGCGCTCTCCGATGCTGAGAGACGTATCGCAAGGCTCCCGAGTCTGCTGCCGCCAGCGTGTGGGCCCGGCTAGATCAGGGAAGGCAGCAAAATGGCAGGCGTTACAGCAGGCCGGCAGCAAGGCCGCCCCCGCGCCCCAGCAGCGGAAGGGCAGCCCGGTCGCAGGATCGTCCGGCCGGCAGTCGGGGCAGCACCTCAAGCCGAGCAGGCGCTCCGGATCTCCTCTGCCCGGTGCCGCCGCAAGGCTCACCGAGGCCGCGTCTCATGCGCTGCCGCGTCTGCCGTCTTGTCTGCGGGAGCTCCGCTGCGGGCCCAACAGGAATCCGATGAGGAGCGCACCCACAGTCGTCGGGAGATCCCGAAGTAGCGCCGGAGGAGGCAGTAGCTAGTACCGGTCAGTTATCCTCAGTTTTAAGACCGGGGGATGGGGCTCCTACAAAGCTGAGAGTCGGCGGGCCGGAGGGACGGCGATTCGCGTCCTACCGTGCCGCCATCTTGGCCACGCCCCCTTTTGTTGTATTTAAAGCGGGTCTTGCTCCTGCTTACCGTGTATCAGCCCCGTCAGGCGGATGAGATTGGGAATCTGTGAATCATCACATATATAAATGTTCGAGGCATGTGAGCTGTAGATCACATGCTTTGCATACTCCTGCCATCTAGTGTTGGGTCCGGTTGTTTGCACTTTGTTTTTCTTCTAAGAAGTATTTCCAGTCACGAGGTAGGTGACTCCTCCTTTCGGTGATAGTGCGCATGGACATCGACTCCATTGTTAGATTGTTTTTTTCCGCAATCGGGTTCGGACGTGTATTACTGCGCTCCGCTTTGAGGCCGTTTCTTCGGGTTCCCCTCGGTGCGCAATCCACTCTTCCCACATCGGTATTGTTTCGAACGCGTATCTCACCTCTCTGCGTATCGTATCCATCGAGGAAAAACCTCTATTTTGATCGAAGATCTTTGGGAAGGCCATCCGGCCTAACCGCGTCGGTCCACCTTGCAGTCGATGGAACGGACTCCGTTCAAATTCTGTCCTCGGTGCCACGAGAAGTATAAGCGCACCAACTCACACGTAGTGTGCAACTTGTGCTTGTCTCCGTAGCACAAAGAAGAAGACTGCGATGCGTGCCGATCTTTTCGATTGAAGAAAACGCTCTGTGATCGTCAGGCTCGACGTCGCAAGATGCAGAGTCAAAACTTCGAGTACACGCCGGACATCTTCGGTGAAGAATCCGAGCAAGAATTCGACGCACAAGGAACCGAAGAGGAAGGTCAAGAGGAACTTGCTTCCATCCCAGAATCGGACTTCGAGTCGGAAGAAAAGGTGCCACAAGGTCAACGTACCGTGAGTACCGAACGCCCCTTGACCCAAAATCCAACTCAGCCGAAACAAAAGGCTTCGGTCCCACCCCCGCCTTCGGGCCACGGTCGTCACCGACAAAATGTTTCCGACGCCCTGCCTTCCGGCTCGGCACCAAAACACGTCTCTAAGCCTTCCGGCTCGGGATCGAGTCGGCCAAAGACTGGCACCAAGCTGAAACCTTCAGGCTCAAAGCCGAAAACCTCTTCGGAGCCGAAATCCTTGACGCCGAAGTCAAAGCCTCCTTCGGCATAAACCTTCGGCACCGAAAAGTGATTCCACTCCGGCACCGAAATCCTCTTCGCCGAAATCTAAATCTGTGCCTCCGAAGCGGCAGGATCCGAATTTTGATGCCCCAACATCCAAATCTGACCCAAAACAAAGGGAACTCTATATAAATCCCAATACAGGACATGTTCTTACAAAGTCACCTCAAAAACGCAAACCTGAATTAGAATAAGAACCTTTCTTCATTCCCTTCAAGAAAAAGAATGTGGATACTAACTTTCCTCCACCTCCTTCTTAACCACATTCCCCTACACCAACCTCTCCACCTTTAGGCCATTTACTAATTACACCAACTAACTCTCCACCACCACATGATGATGATGATGATGGGGACAACATTATGCCAGTAGATCCCTGGAAGGATTATCATAGAGATTCTCCTACAGATAACCCAGATCTTTACCCTACAAAGCCTTCCCCTCCTGACGACCATGTAGGACACATAGAATTACTAGCGTGAGCTGCAGAATATCATGGGGTGCAGTTACACAAGGAATCTTTGGAGGAAGATTTCCTATTTGAAACCCTCACTACCACACATAGGGCTACTCACACTCTGCCTATGCTCAAAGGCATGATGAAACATGCTGATGACATCTTTAGAGATCCAGTGCGGGCTTGCATTCTCACGCCTAGGATTGATGAGCAATATAAGGCTGCTCCCTTAGATCCAGTCTTTATTAAAGGCCAACTACCTTTAGACTCTTTTGTAGTCTCTAATGCCCGTAAACGGGCCAATTCACAGACTACAGGTGATGCTCCCCCTCCAGACAAGGAGTCAAAACTTTTAGACTCCTCTGGTAAACGGGTAGCCGCTCAACCAGCGAATCATTGGCGCATTGCCAACACTCAGGCCCTGTTAGCTAGATATGATAGGGCACACTGGGATGAGATGGAGTAGTTGATACAACACCTCCCAGATGAACACAAAGCAAAAGCACGAGATTTAGTTCAGGAAGGAAAGCTTATTTCTGTTTCCTCAATAAGTTGCGCTTTAGATGCTGCAGACAGCGCAGTTAGAGAAATCAACACACGGGTGTTATTACGAAGACATGCATGGTTTAGAATTTCTGGTTTCAAACCAGAAGTGCAACAGTCTATTTTAAATATTCCCTTTGATAAGGAACATCTCTTCGGGCCCGAAGTAGATAAATCATAGGAAAAAATGAAAAAAGATACAGAAGTAGCCAAGTCTATGGGAACTCTGCAGTCTCCCTCTAATCGGGGCTCCTTTCGTCGCTCCTTCTACCGTGGGGGGTCCAAAACCATGTCCTCGGACAATACTGCCACCTCTTACAAGGGCAACAATCAATCTTCCTCTACAAGGGGCTTCTTTAGTGGAGGATATAGAGGTAGCAATAACAAAGGGCGAGGCAAGGGTTCCGCACCGCGTAATTCCCCGTCCCCAAACAAGCAGTGACTTGCCTACACTTACCCCCGATCATTTAACACCTGTCGGGGGACGTCTTCTACAATTCCTTCCAATTTGGCAATCTATCACCACAGACAAATGGGTGTTAGGAATTATCCAACATGGTTATTGCCTGGAGCTTACCAACAATCCTCCAAACATACCACCACGTTCTCACAAAATGTCACCAGAACATTTATATCTACTTCAGCAAGAAGTACAGTCTCTCCTCTCCAAAGGCGCCATAGAACCTGTGCTGTTACAACATCAAGAGACAGGCGTGTACTCCCTGTACTTTCTCATTCCAAAAAAGGACGGCTCCTAAAGGCCTATTCTCAATCTCAGAGAACTAAACCTCTACATACTGTCAGAACATTTTCACTTGGTAACACTTCAACAAGCGCTTCTGCTTCTACAGCAGGGCGATTTTATGACTACTCTAGACTTAAAAGACGCATATTTCCATATTCCAATGCATCCCGCTCATCGCAAATACCTCAAATTCATGGTAGCGAGTCACCATTACCAATTCAAAGTGCTACCGTTTGGAGTCACCACTGCTCCCAGGGTATTTACCAAATGTCTGGCAGTAGTCGCAGCACATCTGAGAAGACAGCACATCCAAGTCTTCCCATATTTTGACAACTGGCTCATCAAAGCCAGTACTTACCAAATGTGTCTCCAACACACACGAACCACCATTCACTTGCTTCACTTACTAGGGTTTACAGAAAATGCGTTGAAGTCTTCCAACACGCAAACGTATCTGGGAGCCACAATAAATGCTCAGAAAGCTCTAGCCTCTCCCAATACAGCCAGGATTCACAGTATTCAGTCCCTTCTCACTCATTTTCAACCCAACCAATCATTGCCAGTACGAGTCTTCATGCAACTGCTAGGCATGATGGCGTCTTGCATTACCATTGTTCCCCACGCAAGACTTCACATGCGTCCCCTTCAAGAATGCTTAGCAAGTCAGTGGAACCAGTCGCAGGGTCGATTAACTGATCTCGTGTTGGTAGACGGCTGCACCCATCGCTCTCTGCAGTGGTGGAACCCACAAAATGTATCCAAAGGGTGGCCCCTTCTCAACCCTGCTCCACAGATGGTGCTAGCAGCAGATGCATCGCTCACTGGTTGGGGCACTCACCTACAAAGTCACACAATTCAAGGATTATGGACTCTAAAGTACAGGAGCCTGCATATTAATCACTTTGAGCTACTAACAGTGTTTCTAGCGCTCAAAGCCTTTCGAACTCACCTAATAAGCAAAACTGTCCTAGTCCGCACAAACAACATGAAAGCAATGTATTGCATACAAAACCAGGGGGGGGACACACTTTCTCCAACTGTCACGCCTAGCACAAGTCGTTTGGAAATGGACCATACATCACAAAATGTATCTCCTAGCAGAACACCTTCCAGGAGTAAACAATCAAATTGCAGACCTTCTCAGCAGGCAGAGACAGCAAAACCACGAGTGAGCACTTCATCCCCAAATACTCCTTCCCCACTTTCAAGATTGGGGTTTCCTCAGATAGACCTGTTCGCCACAGATCAGAACGTAAAATGCCCAAGCTTCGCCTCCAGGTTCCCGCACCCGCTCTCCAAAGGCAATGCCCTATGGATGAACTGGCGCTTTTCCGCCTCTCCCACTCATTCTGCTGGTAGTTCAGAAGCTCAGGCAATCATCCCTCAAACTCATTCTCGTAGCTCCCACATGGGCATGTCAACCTTGTTTCACCACCCTGTTAGAGCTCTCGGTAGTTCCACACCCAAATCTGCATCTCACCTCCCCTCACCCAGAGCCATGGAGAAATCGGGCATCCAAGTCCCAAGGAACTCAACCTGGCGCTTTGGCTCCTGAAGTCAGAGTTTGGTTATTTACAATTACCACCAGACTGTATGAATATCCTAAAGGAGGCTAGGACACCTACTACTGGAGTGTGTTATGCAGCAAAGTGGAAACGTTTTGTTATATACTGCAACAATAACAACATCAATCCCCTTGATGCTTCAGTGCAAAACATCATATGTTCTCTTTTGCACTTGCAGCAATCTGGATTAGCTTATACATCCATCCGATTGCATTAAGCAGCAGTGGCTGCATACTTACAAAACAAACAACACTTCTCTATTCAGAGTACCAGTGATTAAAGCCTTTATGGAAGGGCTAAAGAGAGTAATACCACCAAGAGTGCCGCCTGCATCAGTATGGAACTTGAACATAGTCCTTACAAGGCTAATAGGTCCACCTTTTGAACCAATGCACAGGTGTCCATTACAGTTTCTCTCATGGAAGGTTGCTTTTCTTATTGCAATCACTTCCCTAAGGAGAGTTGGAGAACTCCAGGCACTAACTATTCAAGAGCCTTTCTTTCAACTTCATAAAGACAAAGTGGTTCTTCGAACAAACCCCAGATTTCTACCTAAAGTAGTTTCTTCTTTTCACATCAATCAATCGGTTAAGTTACGTGTGTTCTTTCCTCAACCTGATTCTGTAGCAGAACGAGCTCTACACACACTAGACGTTAGAAGAGCTCTTCTATATTATGTAGAGAGAACAAAAGATTTTCGTAAATCGAAACAGCTTTTTGTTGCCTTTTCGCCACCACACAAAGGCAATCCCATTTCTAAATCAGGCATTGCAAGATGGATCGTGAAATGTATCCAAACATGTTCTACAAATGCGAGAAGAACCGTCACAGTACCCACTAGAGCGCATTCCACACGCAAAATAGGGGCCACTATAGCCTTCCTAGGGAATATTCCCTTTGCTGACATCTGTAACGCAGCAACATGGTCTACACCGCACACATTCACCAAACACTATTGTGTAGATGTGTTAGCGAGACAACAAGCTAATGTAGGTCAGGCAGTACTTAAAACACTATTTCAAACAACTGCAACAGCTACAGGTTAGCCACCGCTTTGGGAGAATACTGCTGTATAGTCTATGCAAAAATCATGTGATTTACAGCTCACATGCCTCAAACGGAAAATGTTACTTACCCAGTAAGTATCTGTTCTTGGCATGTAGAGCTGTAGATTCACATGCTTTGCATACTCCTGCCATCTAGTGTGTATATATATATAATGCACACATTTTTGCAAACATTTTGGCTAAACAATAGAACATTGAAGACCGACTTCCATTATACAGTGATATTATAGATCTAAAATAAATGTATGTGTAGTAATAGAAAGAAGGTTCCCAAGTGGGAGGTAAAAGATATCTGTTCACAATCCAATTTCGTGAGAGATGTGTTAATAAAACATTTGTAACATAAAATTCACAACAGTAATATATATGCTAACTATAACTAACTACTGGCGACCGTCAGTAAATTATATACAATATCTCCAACTCCCAGAGAACCAGGAAGGAAAGACCACACTCCTCTAGTCAGCTGCTGATTTTGGTGTTTATTTCACAAACAAACAGTCTGCATGGAAATATTCTGATTTCCGTCTCTGTTCAATCTAGTTCCATTGGATATTGAGAGCTACATTCATGTATTTTCGTTGAGCATTTATTGATACATGATGGTTGAGCTTATTCCACATATAGGTCCATTAACCACATACCATGCTCAGAGAATACTGTCACTAAATTCATGGTTTGAGATTTCTTTAAGATATTAATGATTTGCTCTTATACAAGAAACAATGTGTTATATTAAATTCTCCCACTTTTTTGGAGCCTATTGTGCAAAAGAAAAAAACGTGCAACAATTAGAAAATTGCCTAAATATTCAGTCTTCTAAACAATTTGTAGCAAGAACCTACCTTCATGTGTAATAATGAAGGTATCTCTGTTCTGTTATTGCAGTGCACTGGGATAGAATAGCAATTAAAAGCACATTTTACAGTCTCTTCAAAAATAACCGTTCAA
This sequence comes from Calotriton arnoldi, assembly GCA_963921515.1. NCBI lineage: Eukaryota > Metazoa > Chordata > Amphibia > Caudata > Salamandridae > Calotriton > Calotriton arnoldi. Next base: position 403,401 of record CAWUFW010010155.1, read on the forward strand.
GTTCATTTATAATTGCAAATTTTAAATATAGAACAATGTGTAATTCAGCCACATTTTTGATACAAAATTAATGGATCATTATAAATCCTTATGTCAATTTACAGACATTCATTATCTTGTTCAGTTTTTGTTGTTCCAAACTAGTTCCACAAACCAGGGAAAATTAATCTAGGCATTTACTTATGTCATCTAATGTGCAAAGCGTCACTTAATTCTCCCAGGAAACCTAAAGTAGGTGATCAAAGAATTTCTGTAATGGGCCATGAGAGCAAGGGTTCCACTACTCTAATTTGCATGGATCAAATTGTATTAGATCAAAAATGCAAATACAGAAATACATGAAAACTGTCAAACCTAGTTTGAAAATCAAAAGTTTGAAAACCTTAGTCGTTTTTTCTCTTCAAGCAGTGTCGAAAAATTAGATAACCAATGACGATCACAGATAGAAAAGGCAATTGTCTTTGATTATAGCAAATATTTATTGTCGCAAAAAGACTAGGAATAGGGTAAGGCATTGTGGGTAAGGTATAGCCCTTATGCTAGGATTTATGGATAAGATAACTGTGAATGATACGTTACGTGATGGGGTAAAAGTGTGGGTTTGTGTAAGGGTCACTTTTAGGGAAAACGTAAGGCATTGAGAAGGCGTATATAAAGGGGTTAGTGTTAGACATAGGAGTTAGGTTCTGTTATTTGCATATTTAAGTATGGGGGTGTTGATGAGCTTACTGTTAGGCTTTCAGTGTGATACAAACTTTAAAATAATGGTTAAGTATTGAGTGAGGTATGTGGTTAGAGTTAGTGTTTCAATTTGGTGTTGCATTCAGGATTAGCATAGGTAACAGACGTGGGTGTTAGAGAAAGGACACTTAATTTTACAAAAGCAAATGCTAATTAAAAAAATGCTTTGAACGTTTAGTTTACAAACTTGATGCAAAATAAAACGGCTGCATTAAGTTTCGAATTAAAAGTTCCAAACATAAAGTGTCAATGTTAAAGATTTTAAAACATTTGTTTTCAAAGTTACAACCTAGATTTGTGTAAAACCAGTTCTTTGTGGTTGAACAGCTACTTCTCCTTTGTCAAAAGCGCCTGATTGATTATTTTCAGTGACTCACCTGGAGTGTGGTGCTTCTTACCTGTCAAGGTTGGAGGCGGAAGAAATATTTCAGCCTGTGAACTATAGACAAATCTGCAGCTCCAAATCCTTCATGGTTATTATAATCATTAGGACTAAACAGATTGTCATAAAAGTCAATACACTATACTCTGGAACTCTGACCACTGAGCCATCCCATTTTAAATTGCTTTGTCCAATTGTTCTGTCAAATCAGCTGCTTGTACGATAACAAATCTGAGCTGACTTTATAAGAAACAAACAACCCATGTCTTTCAAAGCACGCTATCAAGTCACTTCATTTCCCCACAAAGCCTAAACCAAGGCACTGCTCCACTCATTAACCACCATTTCTTTGAAAACCATGAACATACTCAAACCACCTTAGAGAGGTACTCTGAGGCAATAAGTTTTTTCCCTGACTTCATTACTTTGTGAAATAAAATATGGTAAAAGAGTTGGGGGTAAAAAGTGTTCCAACATCAAACCTAATGTACTACAAAACACCATTAGACTTCCCTTTTTTCTGTCTCAAAACTCCATACCTCTCGCTCCCCTGTTTGTGTAGTTTCTAATTTAGTTTAAAGCAGATGATGGTTCATCTAATATGGTTTTCGCATAGGTATATCTTTATTACCTTGATGTGGATTATTTGTGTTGCCTGCTTCTTTGTGCTTGATTACAGGAGCATGAGCACACTTCCTTTTTGATTGGACAGTTTCTTGTCATCGCACCCTTCTTGCACGTCCCAGTGTGCTGAAGGTGGGCCATGACAGGTCCTTCTGGCCAGGTGTGCACTTGCTAGCTGTACCTATTTTCCTCTTGTCAACAGTCGACAAACTGCAGGCTTGCTCAAAGGAAGCATGTCTGTTTCTGTCGCTGTGGAAGGCACAAAATAGTATATGTTATAATAATTAAAAAGTTGCGCCTTCTGGTGATTGTAGTCACTGCTTGCCTTAGGTTCACATCCAGCTCTTCCTCTTTCCTAATCACATTGAGTATTGGAGAGCAGTGGCATTATCCTGTTTAGTTCAATGAAGTATGTTTAAGTTTTGAGGAGGTGGCAGTCCTCGAACCTTTTTCTGATTAAGCAGACTCTAATTCTGTTCGTTTTCTGAGCCCACCCTTTAGGTTGACAGAAGCAAGATGGGCTGTAAACCCTTGGTGGCTAGCCAACAGCATTGCTGACTAATGTGTGTGTGTTTTTGTTTTTAATTTTAAGATCTTATTGGTAAATTTCAATAAGCTTTTTAGTGCCTTACCATCTAGCTTCAAGTCTCATTCTTTCACAGACAGTTATTCTATACCACACTACCCTGCTGGCTTCTGCACATCTCTCCTTCAGCAGACTGAGTTCTTCCCTGAGGTAAGGGCAGATTCACCTCCTCTTAATGGAATAGCTGAGCTTGAATCTCCATCACAAGTTTTTGCACATGTAAAAGTCATCATGTGTCTGTATCGGCAAAGAACCCAAGTTAGGCTTGACATGGCAGCTGCTTGCTTGACATACACTTACCAGTTCTTTAAAAAAACAGTGGTCTTTAACTCCACCCAGTGTCCCTCTCTTATATCAGACTGTTGGCTGTATCATTCCAACTTTTAGCAGGTGCATTCATTGAAATGCTTGAGGGGATATTCTGCATCTGAAGAGTACACTCGGTTTTTCACACTGTCACATTCAGTTCTTTATCTTCTACTTGCATTATTTACAGAATGCATTCCTTTTTAGTCTTGCCTAAGGCAGTGCATTCACTGCTCTTTCAAGACCTTTTGTTACCTTATAGGCAGTTCAGAGGTCGTCCATTAATTGGCTTTATTTTGCTCACATTTGATTGATTCTTAATTTTTTTTCTTTAGTCACTTTCTGTAGACTTCCTTCCTTTTTACAGGTTTGTCCCGCTCCTGGAGCATGGATGCATTACTTTGTCCTTCCGCTGCTACGGACAGTGGAGGGTGGGTGGGAGGGAGGGAGGGAGGGAGGGGCAAGCACATGGACAGTGGAGGGTGGGTGGGAGGGAGAGGCAAGCACACAGACAACGGAGGGTGGGAGGGTCTGGGGCTGCACAAAGACAATGGAGGGTTGGGCTGCAGGGCTGGGCAAGCGCATGGACAAAGGAGATTGAGCAGGAGGACTGGGAAGGAAGATGGAAGGGAGGGAAGAACACAAGGAAGAAAGCTGAAATATTCTTTTGTACAGTTCTTAAAGAAAAAAGATTAGAAACTTAAAAAGTTAGCAGCGGAAGGACAAAGTAATGCATCCATGCTCCAGGAGCGGGACAAACCTGTAAAGAGGAAGGAAGTCTACAGAAGGTGACTAAAAAAAAAGAAAATGAGAATCAATCAAATGTGAGCAAAATAAAGCCAAGTAGTGGACGGCCTCTAAACTGCCTGTAAGGTAACAAAAGGTCTTGCAAGAGCAGTGCATGCACTGCCTTAGGTAAGACTAAAAAGAATGCATTCTGTAAATAATGCAAGTAGAAGATAAAGAACTGAATGTGACAGTGTGAAAAACCGAGTGTACTCTTCAGATGCAAAATATCCCTTCAAGCATTTCAATGAATGCACCTGCTAAAAGTTGGAATGATACAGCCAACAGTCTGATATAAGAGGGACACACTGGGTGGAGTTAAAGACCACTGTTTTTTTAAAGAACTGGTAAGTGTATGTCAAGCAAGCAGCTGCCATGTCAAGCCTAACTTGGGTTCTTTGCCGATGCAGACACATGATGACTTTTGCATGTGCAAACACTTGTAGTGGAGATTCAAGCTCAGCTATTCCATTAAGAGGAGGTGAATCTGCCCTTACCTCAGGGAAGAACTCAGTCTGCTGAAGGAGAGATGTGCAGAAGCCAGCAGGGTAGTGTGGTATAGAATAACTGTCTGTGAAAGAATGCAACTTGAAGCTAGATGGTAAGGCACTAAAAAGCTTATTGAAATTTACCAAAAAGATCTTAAAATTTAAAAAAAAACACACACATTAGTCAGCAATGCTGTTGGCTAGCCACCAAGGGGATACAGCCCATCTTGCTTCTGTCAACCTAAAGGGTGGGCTCAGAAAACGAACAGAATTAGAGTCTGCTTAATCAGAAAAAGGTTCGAGGACTGCCACCTCCTCAAAACTTAAACATACTTCATTGAACTAAACAGGATAATGCCACTGCTCTCCAATACTGTGTAATTAGGAAAGAGGAAGAGCTGGATGTGAACCTAAGGCAAGCAGTGACTACAATCACCAGAAGGCGCAACTTTTTAATTATTATAACATATACTATTTTGTGCCTTCCACAGCAACAGAAACAGACATGCTTCCTTTGAGCAAGCCTGTAGTTTGTCGACTGTTGACAAGAGGAAAATAGGTACAGCTAGCAAGTGCACACCTGGCCAGAAGGACCTGTCATGGCCCACCTTCAGCACACTGGGAAGTGCAAGAAGGGTGCGATGACAAGAAATGTCCAATCAAAAAGGAAGTGTGCTCATGCTCCTGTAATCAAGCACAAAGAAGCAGGCAACACAAATAATCTACATCAAGGTAATAAAGATATACCTATGCGAAAACCATATTAGATGAACCATCATCTGCTTTAAACTAAATTAAAAAAATAAACAAACGGGAGCGAGAGGTATGGAGTTTTGAGACAGAAAAAAGGGAAGTCTAATGGTGTTTTGTAGTTCATTAGGTTTGATGTTGGAACACTTTTTACCCCCAACTCTTTTACCATATTTTGTTTCACAAAGTAATGAAGTCAGGGAAAAAACTTATTGCATCAGAGTACCTCTCTAAGGTGATTTGAGTATGTTCATGGTTTCCAAAGAAATGGTGGTTAATGAGTGGAGCAGTGCCTTGGTTTAGGCTTTGTGGGGAAATGAAGTGACTTGATAGCGTGCTTTGAAAGACATGGGTCGTTTGTTCCTTATAAAGTCAGCTCAGATTTGTGCTTGCCCCGCCTATCATCCACTGTCCGTGTGGTTGCCCCATAATAACTGTCCGTGTGCTTTCCCCGCCCTTCCGCCCACCCTCCACTGTCCGAGTGCTTGCCCCGCCCTCCCTCCACTGTCCGTGTGCTTGCACCCCTCCACTGTCCGTGTGCTTGCCCTGCCCTAAGTACGTGTGCTTGCCCCGGCCACTGTCCGTGTGCTTGCCCCTTACTTCCGCCCACCCTCCACTGTCCGTGTGCTTGCCCCTTACTTCCGCCCACCCTCCACTGTCCGTGTGCTTAAACCCTCCACTGTCAGTGTGCTTACCTACGCACCCTCCACTGCCCATGTTCTTGCCCTCCCACCCACCCTCCACTGCCCATGTTCTTGCCCTCCCTCTGCCCATGTTCTTTCCCTACCACCCACCCACCTTCCACTGCCCATGTTCTTGCCCTACCACCCTCCACTGCACATGTTCTTGCTATCCCACCCATCCACCCTTCACTGTCCATGTTCTTGCCCTCCCAAACCACTGTCCATGTTCTTGCTCATTGTCCATGTTCTTGCCCGCCCACCTACCCACCACTGTCCAAGTTCTTGCCCTCCCACTCACCCTCCATTGCCCATGTTCAAGCCCTCCCACCCTCCACTGCCCATGTTCTTGCCCTTCCACCCACCCTCCACTGTCCATGTTCTTGCCCTCCCACCCACCCTCCTCTGTCCATGTTCTTGCCCTCCCACCCACCCTCCTCTGTCCATGTTCTTGCCCTCCCACCCTCCACTGTCCATGTTCTTGCCCATCCACTTTCCATGTTCTTGCCCTCCACTGTCCGTGTGCTTGCCCATCCACTGTCCATGCTCTTGCCCTCCCACCCACCCTCCACTGTCCATGTTCTTGCCCAATCCCACCCACCCGCCACTGTATGTGTGCTTGCCCCACCCACCCTCCACTGTATGTGTGCCTACCCCACCCACCCACCCTCCACTGTCCATGTGCTTACCCCGCCCACCCACCCTCCACTGTCCATGTGCTTGCCCTCCCACCCACCCTCCACTGTCCATGTGCTTGCCCTCCCTCCCACCCACCCACCCACCCACCCTCCACTGTCCAGGTGCTTGCCCTCCCTCTCACCCTCCACTGTCCAGGTGCTTTCCCTCCCTCTCACCCACCCTTCACTGTCCATGTGCTTGCCCTACCACCCACCACTGTGCATGTGCTTGCCCTCCCACCCACCCTCCACTGTCCGTGTGCTTGCACCCATCCACTGTCCGTGTGCTTGCCCTGCCCTAAGTACGTGTGCTTGCCCTGGCCACTGTCCGTGTGCTTGCCCCTTACTTCCGTCCACCCTCCACTGTCTGTGTGCTTAAACCCTCCACTGTCCGTGTGCTTACCTACCCACCCTCCACTGCCCATGTTCTTGCCCTCCCTCTGCCCATGTTCTTTCCCTACCACCCTTCTTCCACTGCCCATGTTCTTGCCCTACCACCCACCCTCCACTGCCCATGTTCTTGCCCTACCACCCACCCTCCACTGCACATGTTCTTGCTCTCCCACCCATCCACCCTTCACTGTCCATGTTCTTGCCCTCCCAAACCGCTGTCCATGTTCTTGCTCATTGTCCATGTTCTTGCCCTCCCACCCACCCACCACTGTCCAAGTTCTTGCCCTCCTACTCACCCTCCATTGCCCATGTTCAAGCCCTCCCACCCACCCTCCACTGTCCATGTTCTTGCCCTTCCACCCACCCTCCACTGTCCATGTTCTTGCCCTCCCACCCACCCTCCACTGTCCATGTTCTTGCCCTCCCACCCTCCACTGTCCATGTTCTTGCCCTCCACTGTCCGTGTGCTTGCCCATCCACTGTCCATGTTCTTGCCCTCCCATCCACCCACCCTCCACAGTCCATGTTCTTGCCCCCTCACCCACCCTCCACTGTCCATGTTCTTGCCCAATCCCACCCACCCGCCACTGTGTGTGCTTGCCCCACCCACCCTCCACTGTATGTGTGCCTACCCTGCCCACCCTCCACTGTCCGTGTGCCTACCCCGCCCACCCTCCACTGTCCATGTGCTTGCCCTCCCTCCCTCCCACCCACCCTCCACTGTCCAGGTACTTGCCCAACCCCTCCACTGTCCAGGTGCTTGCCCGCGCTCCCACCCACCGTCCACTGTCCATGTGCTTGCCCTACCACCCACCCACCCGCCACTGTGCATGTGCTTGCCCACCCTCCACTTGCCATGTGCTTGCCCTGATGTCCATGTGCTTGCCCTCCCACCCACCCTCCACTGTCCATGTGCTTGCCCTCCCACCCACCCTCCACTGTCCATGTGCTTGCTCTCCACTGTCCATGTGCTTGCCCTCCACTGTCCGTGTGCTTGCCCTCCACTGTCCGTGTGCTTGCCCTCCACTGTCCGTGTGCTTGTCCTCCACTGTCCGTGTGCCCCCCCACCCACCATCCCTCCACTGTCCCAGTGCTTGCCCCCCCCACGCACTCTCCCTCCACTCTCCCTGTGCGTGCCCCCCCTCCCACCCTCCCTCCACTGTCCCTGCCCCACCACCCACCCTCCACTGTCCGTGTGCTAGCCCCGCCACCCACCCTCCACTGTCCGTGTGCTAGCCCCGCCACCCACCCACCCTCCACTGTTCCTGTGCTAGCCCCGCCACCCACCCACCCTCACCTGTCCCTGTGCTCGCCCTACCACCCACCCTCCACTCTTCGTGTGCTTGCCCTTCCCAATGTCCGTGTTCTTGTCCTTACCACCCACCCTCTGTTGTCCGTATGCTTGACATTGTCGGTGTTCTTGCGCCGCCCCTCCCACCCACCATTGTCCGTGTTCTTGCGCCAGCTCCTCCTACCCTCCTTTTTACGTGTGCTTGCACCAGCTCCTTCCACCCAGCCTTTGATTTCCACGTGCTTGCCCACAGCCCTCACTGTTCATGTGCATTATCTGTGATGAGGTAATCAGTTGTATAGCTTAGAACATGCATTAAAAGATTGAAAGTTTTAATAAAAACATGTCCGCAAAACCATAGAATATTTATGAAGGTGTTTGATTCACTTGGTGGTCTTGATCGAAGATTTGTTTTAGGTATTTGATGGATCACCATTTCAAAATAGGTTTCATTGATGTATGCACATTAATTTAGATATATGCACTTCCTCCATGTACAACAATTTGTTTGTTACATTCTCTTTTAGATATGTCTTCCGTGACTTCTGATGATTTCTATAATATTCCACGAACTTTTTCCGGTGATCGATCCAGCTCTCTTGAAGGATTTCAAAGCAGCTTTGTAAGTAGTTTTGAAAAATATGCTTAGGGTAATCCTGAAGTGTCAGGTTTTCTTTCTTTCCTGCTTTTCTTCATAGTATGGCTAGTGGATTCCCTGGTGGGCAAAAAAAGTGAAAGCACACGCATTTCGGATGTTGAGAGTAAATGTTCTACTTCCCAGATTATGAGACTGAGTTACAAATTGTAGAGTGCTAGATATGCCCTAAATAAAACAATGTGTAAGGACAGAAGAACAAGTTAGATGTCTGCTAAATACTGCAGTAATAACGCATGAAACCAAAGAAATCAGACTCCTAGATAGACCTTTCTTACACTCGTGTGCCAAAAAGAACATATGGGGTTTCAAGGGATTCCCCGTTTCATTGTGGTTGGAAAGGAACAAGGAAGAACGTCTAGAGTATATTGCTTTCAACAGTTCCACTCACAGTGAACAATTTATCTGTAAATTACTACAGGGAGAAAAGTGTTTACCTTATTCCCATCAGCAATAAGTAGCATGCCATTATGATCACTCTGGTCACCATGTAGTGAATTTAGATTACATGTATAAATTGACAAATTATATGTTTCATGTTAAATTAGATGTACGCTTCAGGACTCTAGTAATTTTAGACCCCCTACCCCCCAAGTCGGCTGTTGGATTCTCAAATTATTACTAGTAACCAAAACTAGCTCTACGTGTGGGCTACACCTGTAGTAAACTGAACCTCAGAGTTAAGAGTCAAAAGAACATGGGGAACAAACTGTGTCACTGCATTGGGTGATCATTTCTAAATTGGCATTGTTTTTGTTTTCTGTATGTTGGAAAGAATCATTAACCCCTTTACCGCGGCGAACATTCCACCGCGGTGTGGCGGTTTAAAGGAGTGGGCGGGGCCGCGTCGGCCAACGGACGTGCGCAGCACTACCGAGGTAGTGCTCGCGACGGCCGTTGGCCGACGAACGCAGCGAAGGGCAAAGTATGATTTCTTATTTATTATGATAAAATAGACGTTTTTTAATAAAGTTGCATCATTTCTGTTCCTGCTCCAAAACGGAACTAAATGGGCATGTGTGTCCCAAAGATGTCTTGGTTTTACTGAGACCCTAAATAAAACACCCCATAAGAGAAATCCGATGTATTCTCGTAAGTATTTTCAAGTTGGCCTACATCTTTGCAGATCAAAATTACCTTTAGGCGCTACATGCTTAGTGTTTCGCATTGAAAATCGCCCAGTACTCTTATTCATACGTTTTGAAGTTGCCTTTGTTGACCATAAATGTACTTTTGCTCTCTTTGGCCTCTGCAACGGAGCTTGTATGTTTTTTCTGTCTCAAGCACTTTTCCTTTGAGTTAGAAATTTTTGCAGGTTTAAGTTATCCTTGTTGGGCAACAATGTTTACTTTGCAGTGCATGAAATCCTTCTTCATTCAGGATACTGTATAATAACATTATTTCAAGTTAACTAAAAACTCTTAATACGTTTTCACTTGAACAGGCAGCTTATTTACGTATGTTTGGGAATTCCTCACAATAATCCAGTTGCACCTAGATCCATTGGTGTTTTCCCTGTTTTTCAGTCCACATTTTGAGAGCCTGATGGCACGTCTTAGTCTTTCAGAATCGTCATTCTCATTAGTCAGACAATTGATATCCAGGGGAATCAACACTTACACGACTCCATCCACGCAAGTGTTTTTTCCTGCCCCGTGTCTAGTCATGTGGCCACTAATGTTTTGTCATTGAAACAGGGGTATGCCAGGTGATCATAACTCCCCCTTCCATCTCATTTTGAAACTATTTGTCAAATAATTTCACCATTATTCGAATTATAGTGAAAATAGGAGTTTAGGCAGGTTATATTGCTGTATGCCATAAGAATATCCATACACAATGTGATACTTATTTCAAAGCTCTGTGCCAGCTTTTATTTGTTTATTCATTTTTCTATCTCTACAGCGAACCCTTATGTAAACCACTCATGATCCTGTACCTTTTATGGATCATGTCCTTACCCTTTTTCTGTATTCCTTTTTAATAAGAACTTGTGTCGGGAGATTTTAGGAGTAGCTCTTTCTGTTGCATCAAGAACATCACCCTACAGTGGATTGAGTATTATTTGAAGAATAGATTCTAGCTGATCCAAATGGATTCTTCCAGATTGAATTTCATCCATGTACTATGCTGCACCCCTTAAGGCTTCATGCTTCCACCAGTGATTTTCACCTTGTGCAAGGAGCCATTCTTGGTTTTACTGGTTAGTGAAGACTTCAGCATTCAGCAGTATTCTTCTGATACCCTGCTTTACTTGGGGGGTATTGTCTGGCTACGGCATCGTCCAGCTGAATAACTGTCTTGCATGGATTTACAAGGCCCATCTCGAACTGTAGCTGATCAAGACAGTGTTCCAGCTGCCATTACCATTAAGCAGCATTACATCTACAATGGTTCAATGAAATTAATCTGAATTGTTTTGCACTGCAACATGTCGATAATGCCAAATCCTTGGGATTCTACATTGAAACCAACCTCACTTTCAGGATGCGTGTTGCACACCAGATCAAAGCGCCCTATCATCAATGGAACTTGCTAAGCAGAGTTAAAACCATTCCTGCCAGAAAATGAAAATCCAAGCAAGCACTGGTCGTCTCCGATATTGAGGCGGCAAGTTTCTGCATGTTGAGTATCATGCGTGCAACAACCTGCTTCATTGAAAGGACTTCAGAAACTCAAAAGGACAACTCTGACCCTCCTGAACCACCCTAGCTCCCTCTGTCTGTCTGCATCACCTACAGAGCATACTGTATCATTTAAAAAGCAGTCGGAGCTGATGCCCATCCAACCTGGCATTTAAGATCAAGATGTTAGTATAGCTTTGCAAGACACAAAACTACTGTATCACCACACTGACATCCAGGAAGGAGGAGGAAAAAACACATTCCAGGCTTTAGAATATATTATTCAGGAAGTGGAGGTAGGATGCCAATAAAAGGTATTGCCATCATCCATCCCCCACCACATAAAAAAGCGGAAGACCCTGCTCTTAAAAAGTAACTCTTCAAACTTTAACCTTTTGATTTCCAGACATATATCTGAAGAGACTCCCCGGAACACCGCACTCAAACCTTACCCCCTCGCCAGATTCCCTTAAACTATCTTCATGAATACCACCCAACCCTCAGACCATCAGCCCCAGTGCCTCCAACCCTGCAATACATTGTAGCCCCCACTCTTTCTACAGTGTTCTGTTGCTTTATACCTAGGTTTGTGCCACATGTAAATGTATATAACTATATTGAACCATATCTGTGAACTGTGGTTGAGTTTCTGTAAGGCCCATGCTACAAAGTGTTCAGAGAATATTTATTATGTTTTATGTAACAGTGTCTTTTGTAGTTTAACTTATGAGCAGGGTGCATGTTCCTTGTTGTTAAAATCAAATTTTTCTCACTGTCTCGCGGTCTGCTTATTACCTGAAAGCTTATTTTGTTATTTTTTTGTCACAGAGGTATAGATGTGAAGCTTAAAAATAGAATGGTATATGGAAGGGTCCTCTATGGTCTCAAGGGAAAAACTGCCTTTGTGAAGTAATATTATTGGATCTGAACCTCAGAAATAGCTTTGACAAAATACGGTCCAAAAGAGAAAGACGAGTCTTCTTTAGAAGCTTGAAATTGGATAAAAAAAATTTCAAAAATAAATTGAAAAGGCAGAAAAACAGCCATGGGTTTTGTTCAGAGATTGTCTCAGTAACATCTGAAAAATATAATTTGAGAAACATTTATTGTTTTAGTGCATTTTGAGCCTTGCCTCTTAGTCTGAAGAAACCACTATCCCTGAAACAGTCATGACATTTTGATATATTCCTTGTGCCTCACCATCCTGGAAACAAACTTCTGCTGTTTCTGAGAGCAATTTTGACTATTTTTATTAAGCGACGTGCCAGGCAAAATGTTTGTGTGTACCACAAACTTACAACATTGTGGGTATGAATTCGATTTATATTGATTCTGTGAATCAGGATGTATAATTAGGTCGAGCCTCTAGTAGCGCGCAAGCGCTGCTCTGGCGAGACTTTAAGTTAGGGGGTTTCGAAAGCTGACCAGACGCTCGTGCGTCATGGCCTTTTCCCTGCGGTTACGCGCAGGGCAGACATCTGTTTCCAATTATCGTGCCCAGACGCGGGCGCGATAATTGGAAACAGATCGCTCGCTGTGGCGCGCGCGCACCACTCGCGTCGCCCCCCCCCTCCTCCCCGCTCGTGCCTTCAAATGCTTGTTAAACTCCCCGCCGACCCTCTTCAAACGAGGGACCAAGAACCAGTGTGCTCTGACCTCCTAAGCTGTTTTCTGAAGCCGTGTGTCTAATAATTAAACTATCTTGCATACATTCAGCTCTCAAAACCTAATTACGTCCACATTAAAAGCACAAGAGAAAAGTGCTGCTGTAACTAAGGAAACATGGACTTCCAACGTGATTGTGTTAGTGCATCAAAGGGCAGTTATCAGGTCTCCTCCTAATGAGGTAGCTTAGCAAACAGTGCCATCTATACTTCAGTGATGGAATGGCAGGATTTGAGGTCTGGTTTCAGCTTCCCTGCGGCCAGGTAGGTATCTTTAACGCTACGCAACAACTTTACAAGTCGACAACATTATATTTTTTTGTTAACTAGGTTCATTGTCTCAGCACAGAGGGCCTGGCTTATTCCTCCATTCAAACCGAAAACGGCGCATACTTTCTACATTTTTCATTCTATTTATTTGTGTGCACTGTGTCAATGTATTCAAAGCGCAGCCCAGAGTTTGGGGTGGAGTATGAACAGGGCCATCGGAATCATGCGGCAGGGGAGGGCCAAATTATGTGGCAAGGTTAAGTAAATTATGTAATGAGAAAATCCAAATTATGCAGTGTTATGCAGCACATTTTGTAATAGGATGACCATTATGTTTCCTTTTAACACTTGTTAACATTGTCTGGGCATTGTTTGCACCTCATCAGTACCTGTTTAATATTCAAATACAGCAATAAGCAACAACAAGCATTGGCATAGCCAATAGGTCTCGCCTTTGGGACCTTATAAGTGTTTAGCCATGCAACAGTAGATGTTGTTGCACCAAGGATATTGTGCTGCATAACTAAATACTTATAAGGTCCCAAAAGCGAGACCTATTGGCTATGCCAATGCTTGTTTTTAATTGTATGTGTATCTTTTGCACTCCTAAGTACCACCCTGGAGTAGCTGTAAGGATGCCTTGGGTAGAACCCTGATGGGAGGAGGGTTGCGCTCTTGCCCACAGTAGAGAACAGAAGGATTGTTGGCGCACTAAAGGGAGAAACTCTTTTGCATGTTACTTGGTCTTCTGCAGGTTCATGGTTGTGTATTGCTGAGATTTGTCCTACTGCATCAAGGAATTGGAAATAAACTGTGTATGTTTAGTTGAGAAAGCTAATAAAAAATCTATTAGACATTTTTTTCATGTTGCTAACACTTTAGGACTTTAAAGCGTGCAAGACAAAGAAATGTGCACGCTTTTCTCTCTGTGAAAGAATAATATTGTGAATTCATTTGCCTCTGCTGGTCCTTGTTGGTCTGTTGTATCTTTTCCGGAGCCAACAAGATGAAACTTTTCAATGGCGCCGACCTCAGCTCTTTGGCAGAAGTAAATGTTTTCATTCTTTATTACGTGAAGCTTTTTTCAGTGCTCTTGCTAGGGCACTTCATGTTGGTGCATTCGTGCATATTTTTGTCTTGGGGGTATTTCTAGATCACCTAGCTCATTTTTTTTCTTTTGCTGCCAGATTTTATTTAAAATCATCTTGCTTTTAGCTTCTAAGCTCATTTGATTGTTTTTATTTGGAGCTCTCTTTGTTTGGCAGGCTCACTTTAAGTCATATGTCACATTTGTACTTTTGGCTGTTTTAGCTTGGTATCAGACATACTCGACATGCACACATTTTTACTGGCTCTCTGAGCACATGTTGATTTGTCACATAGAGCATTTTGCTACTTGAAAAAGTAAGAAAATGCTCTACGTGACAAAGGGATTTGACTATTTGATTTATGCCTTTCTAATCCGGCTTACTTATTGTTTCCTTGACAATTTATGTGCAGTGAGCATACAATCGATTTTCTGTTTGGCACAATTTTTGCTGTTTTTATCACTACTTTAATGGTAATTATAATTACTGAATAAATCTTATATTATAAAAATACCTAGTGAGAGCCTTTGGTAAATTATTTATAGTGGAGTTCCTGAATCCACATTGCCTCCTGTAGGTCCGGCGGTTCGATCCTTTTTGTTTTGATAGAGGAACAGCATCAACATAATTACTCCACCAGCGTGAATGCACGTGAAGAGGGTTTCCTGAACCTGCTACAAAGACAGAGGCTCTATAAAATGTATGTTGCTTACGTTCTTGTTGAACATTAGGCATAGCACATGCACTGGGATGGGAGCCTGCTCCTTTGCAGACTGGTGCCAAATTGACCCACAGTTAGAGGAAGGTTGTCTAGACGGGATAGATAGTGTCTTGGTGGAGAAATGAGAGCCATTAAGAAAATTAGTCTTCATTATTTGGCATTGTATGTGATTTATACATTCCATTTAATTTGCTACGTATTTGCTTAAAAGAAGTTTAGGAAAAAGAGGACTAAGTAAACAGGTGCTCATTCATTAATTGATGTTCCAGTTCTGTTTACTCAGTCCTGCACAAGGGGCCATCCTATAAAAAGAAGGTAAATCCAGTTCTGTTTACTCAGCCCTGCCAAGCACGATGCATCAAGCGTTCGACTAACACATTTCAGTGTGGTGGTTCGCATCACCGTACTGAAATGCAAAGTCACGCATTATGGAACAAGAAGTTGAATGATTGGCATTGCCCAAGCGTCACTGTAATAGAGATAACATGCTTTTAATTTTCTTGTAATCTTGTAAAATAGAATGCGTGCATCTGAGACTTCACGTGCCATGATGCCTACGGGTTGTTTTGCTGCCTCGCCAGCAAAGCGGCCGCAGTATAAATCCGGCCCACCCTGCTGTTCACCGCTCATTATTGTGCTTGTCAGCGGGGAGGCAACTGAGCAGAGTGTGCGGCAGAAAGCGGTCAAAGCAAAGTTTAGAAAGGCCGATCAGCGGTATGGTAAGGGTGCACATATCACCAATTCAACTGACACGGTTATGTGAGACCCGCACTGTCGATTCGTGTTACTTAGTACGTTCTGGATTGCATGCGCCTGGATGAGCGTTGCAGTCCTGATTGCCCGCATAGGTTGAAACATTGTTTGGTGCTTTACTGGAACATAATGCAGTCACAGCAAGTGGGCCCAGCTCTTGACAATTTACGTCTATACTTGGACACTTTGTTCATCGGGTACAGTCACGGTGAGTGGGCTCCGCTAGTGACAATTTGTGTTTGAGCTTAGAGATTGATATCAATGTGCATGTCAGTGCGAGTGGGTTTGCCATAGGCAGTTAAATCCAGAGACAGTGCGCATTAGAAATTAAGAGGCTGAGCACTGTGCAGTGCCTGAGAAAGGAATGTGTTCTGTTGTTTAAATAAGAACCACGAAATTCAAGAAAACTATGTTGTGCACTGGTGCTTTGCAGTAGTTTTAGATCCTCTTAGAGTTTCTCATTGCTCAAATGGGTGTAATTTCTGATATTTATAGATTTCTCTCGTCTTCATTGTTTGATTTTGCTCACGAGAAAGTGTCACTCATAGTCGTTGAATGTCACTCATAATTACACTGAAATTATTAATATGTCACACATAAGCAATCTGAAACCTTGGCAGCTACTCAATCCTCCAGCACCAAAAATCACAACCATAAACAATTCCAGAGTGCCTGTTTGGTAAATGAGGCATGCAGTGAATGATGCACAGTTCTGGAATCCCAACCACACAGCATTAGTCGTATTCTTTGTACTGTCACTGGTAACTGTCCCTGTAATGGTTGTCCTTATGTTTTTGTTCTAGAAAAACAGAAGTATGTTGACCATTGGCAGTATGTCAAGTGAAGACCTTGATGAAAACTATGTCCCCATGAATCCCAACTCTCCACCGCGACATCATTCCAGTAGTTTAACAGAACCTATCCAGGAAACGAACTATGTGCCAATGACTCCAGGATCTTTTGATATGTCAGCATTTGGAATGCAGGTCCCCCCACCTGTTCATATGGGATTTAGGCCAAGTCCAAACACACCCCAAAAGAGGGTGGTGCCTGTTTCTGACTGTGAACCGCCACCAGTTGATCGAAATCTAAAACCACACAGAAAAGGTAAGGAAAACGTATAGGACGGAGTGGTTGTAAAAAAATTAAAATTCTAACTGGTTTCACAAAAGAGAAAAAGTAATATTCTGCACAAATTAACCAAGAGCAAAACAAGCTTGCCATTGCTTTGCTTGCTTGCATGACTTGCAAAACACATTCAACCCGCTGAATTTAATCATTTTGTCTGTATGGGTTCTAAGTATGTGGTCAGTTTTTTCAGTAACGACATTTATCTGTGTGTTTCTGATAGGACTGCCTAACATTAATTTGCTACGTTAACACCGTTGTTGCATAATGTAAATGTAATGCTTCTATGACCAGCTGTTTGCCTAACACTTAATATTGCATGGTTGTCAAAAAATACAAAAATATTAGGAATGCATTTATCAGGGAATACAATTATGACATTAAGATGGCCTATCCTTAACCATATCCGTGTTTTATTTCTACTTGCTTGTCTAACATAAATGAATCCTCATTCCACTTGAGGTTTTAGACTATAAAGGCACTATAATTGAACACTGAAGTGACTGCATGCCGAAAATATTGAGGAAATTAAAGTATTTACTTCAAATAGCATTGGATGCTTGGTGATTCATATTTTAGGTGCTATTTTTGTTTAAGCGAATAAATCAAATTAGAAAGTGGTAGTACTTTGTCCCATTCCATAAACTTAGAGCTGTTCTACAAAACCCGAGAATAAGCAAAGTAACATAAGCAGGTGTATCCTTAGAGTGCATATTCACCCCTGTGGAGGTCTGTTGGCGCTGGTGATGGATTATAGATGTGGTGTTTGTTACCCTGTTGAGTGTTATTTTGCCAACTCAGAAGAATGAAAAGGTGAGTCGACCCACCAAAATTTGAACCAGAAATTCAAACACAGATCCCTTGAGTGGGTGCATTAGTCCACTGAGCCATGTAATGCCTATCCTCTTGTGTGACATATTCATGCAGGATTGTGTTTTTATTAAAAGACATCAGCATTCGGGGACCTAAAACTTTGCTTTTTGTGATGGATGTGCCCTAAAAATCCAGACATACTGAAATGTCACACAACTCCTGGTTGAGCTGAGGACTGGTGTCTTTTTTTAGAGAAAACGAACTGCCTGTTTGTTCATATTTATTTTGAGGTTCTGGAAGGGCCTGAAGCAGATGACTGAATTAGAATTTGCCTCTACATTGTTTTTTAACTAAATCTACGTATTTTTTATATATTAATCATTTGTGAATTACTATCTCGAAAGGAAACAGTTACCAGATTTGTGTGTTTTTTCCCTGTTCTTTGACCGCCCCTGACATAAAAATATCAGGTTTATCAGTCAAATACTTGCTAGGCTGCAACCCTTGGTGAGCTGCACATCAGTAAGAGATGGCGCTCACTGCACTTGAAATGAGATCTTACCTGTCCAAAGCGTATAGGTATAGCCCTTAGCTCAGTCTCGGGCTTGAAGGTGTCTGCTAAAGAAATAACCATTATGGGATTGAATCAATGCATTAATTCCATCTATGAAGTAAGACGATGGTGACGGTATTTGTGAATGGAAAATTAAGTCTTCAAACAGAATTAACTTGGTATAAATATAGAAAAATAAAAGATATATCGGATTGCTTTTCAGTCATAAGAATAACAGTATTTAGTTTGTTTTTTACGTGTTTAGATTTTAACTTCTTAGCTGATTGTTTTTTACAAAGTTACTTTAAAACTGGCGGCAGATAACCTGGATGTTGCTGCTACCATACATTTACATAACCACTCACTCCATTTTAACGTGAAGACTACTTTGACATGGTTTCCCCCCTTTTTTCTTGGTTCTCGCTTGACAGATTAGCGCCAGACATTTCATGAAGGAGCTGAGGTGGACTATTTTTTTCAGAAAGTTTTGCTGCAGATTTGTCAAATAGTGCTAAATTTATAAGCAAAACAAAAAATATGTTTCCTATCGAAACTCTACCCTAGTAATAACTACACAGGGAAGACCACCTCTGTGTAATAAATATATATATATTTAACCTACTAGCAGTCGACAGTAGGTATTTCTAGTTAGGATGAAGTTTCTGTAGGAAAAGCGTTTTTATGTTTTGACAATACCGTTGGTGCTGTTTGCCGAATCTTCACAAAATTTTCCAAACTAGTTTGCCTGTCACTTCCGCTGCTGTTTGGAAAGTTTCAGCGTGATTCATCAGGCGGTGGCTGAGAAAAGGGGGGGGGGGGTCCCAAAATGTGTTTTCCGTATGCAATTTCTATAGGGATTTTAGACAGGACTACAACCCGAACCGCTGAACGGAATTACACCAAATTTGGCAGAAAGCTAGATCTTGGTCCAGAAAGAGTGCTTCTGTAATTTTGTATAAATCTGTTCAGTAATTTTCGAGTCATTATTAATAAAATAATTATTATGTATATCTAGAGACACTGATGGTCCGCGGCTCCGACAGATCTCAGGCCTGGTGGTGGGGTCTCCACAACTTTAAAAAAAAAAAAAAATTGCTGTGAATTTGCGCATCTACAAGAAGTATGGTCTTTCACTTGTTTTTTTAAGCACAAGGGTGGGCCAGGTCCCGGGGGAATACGTTTTTATAATTTGGGGAGAATTGCACACTGATTTCAGCCCTGGGGGCCCCATCCTCCGGGGCCTGGCCATGACAATTTCGACCACAGGGACAACATCCTCCAGGTCCTAGCCTTTTATGTAAAGGAGGAGACCTCAAGCCCAGAGCTGGATTGTGCTATGTCCCGGGCACCCACACTGGCACAGGCAGGGAAAAATGTGTTTGCTCTTGCTTGACGGGAGATATTTCAAAACTGTTGTCAAGCGGGAGCAAACACCAAGTCTGCTCCCAGCGGCCGGGAGCATGAAAAATGCTCCTGCCCGCTGGGAGCAGACTTTTCATCCGTTTCCCTACCTGCACTGAATCGGGAAGGGAGACCGATCAAAAGATTGCTCCTGCCTGAAGTGAGCTGCATTTTTAGCAGCTCCCTGCGGGCAGGATCAATGCCGGCTTACGCTGGAGGTGGGGAGCCTGCCTGGACTGCGGGACCTTGATGTTATCCCCGCAGCCATAGTGTGGTGGGTGCCCTGGGTGGGGACCAGGGCACCCACCCTTAGTTGCCCAGGGGATGGGGTCACTTGGACCGAAATCTGCCCGGGGAATTGGAGGCCCCCTAGGGATGGGGTCCTTGGCGCCAAAATCGGCCCGCAGAGGGGGGCATGTGCCCCTCTGCCCTAAACAAATGCACCGGGCCCCGGGGATGGGGTCCCCAGGGCAAAATTGACTCTGGGAGGGATGCTGTGTTCCCCCTTCCCCCGATTCCAATATGGCCCCTGGGTAATGAGGTCCCCAGGGCCAATATCTACCCACGGATGGGGGCCCCATGCCTCGCTCTCCCTAAAAAAATGCTCTGGGCCCCAGGGATGCCTGTCCCCAGGGCCAAAAGCAGGCTGGGGCGGAGGGGGGGGGGCAATGTGCCCACCACCCCCAAAAAATGCGCCGGAGGATGGGGTCCCCAGGACTTAAACCGGTCCCGGGGGGTCCCCATTAAATACGGACCTGGGAGAGCGGGGGCACTGTGCCCCCACACCCAAACGATGCGCCAGGCCCTGGGGGATGGGGAGCTGGGGCCAAGAGTGGCCTGGGGACGGGGCCCACGGGTTGGCTGCCTTTTGGGGATTGGTCACAGGGCCTAGCCACAGGCTAGGCTCTGTGGCCAACCCCCCACTGTGCACAGCCAAAGGCTGGGCTGGGGTTGGTTGCATGTGGGGGGGTTGACCATAGATAGATAAATATGATATAGAAAAATATACATATATGGATAATGATATATAGATGTGCAAAGAGTAATATGCTATTCATTGCCATTGTTGAGTTCATACTATAAAGGGTGCATGGCTCCTGAGAGGTGAAGCCTATAGTGGGTTGTGATGCCACTTCCGTCTTGGTTATAAAGAACATATTGCACTAAGCAGATCTACATCTATGGTTTACGTTAGACTCTTTGTTCACATGCACTAGTTATGAGCAAAAATGTTTAACCAGAGCAGGAGGAGTTAAATCCAAGCAGTGAGATAAAATGACAATTAGCAGGTCTTGAGTATGGCCTTAGTGGTTGACTTCGGTGAAATTATTCTAGACCGGAATCTGTGATGTATTCATCAGTGTTTTTTCAAGTAAGTTGCTTTCATGTTGTAACACCACCTCTGCCATCGCCTCCACGGACTACATCCTCCTCGGGGACCTGAACTTCCACCTCGAGAACAACAAGGACACCAACTCCACCACCCTGATCGACAACCTCGCCACCCTCGGACTCAGACAGCTCGTGACTACACCCACCCACGCCGCCGGCCACACGCTCGACTCCATCTTTTCCGCAAGCCCACACGTCTCCTTCAACCACACCTCCGAACCCCACTGGACTGACCACCACTGCATCCACTTCACCTACAGGAAGCCCACCACGCACCACCGCACCGAACAAATGCCTCGCCACTGCTGGAGCAGAGTCACGGAAGACCAGCTAACCACAACCCTCGCCCTGAGCCCACCCGCCGAACCCTCCGACCCCGACACCGCCGCCCGCAACCTCAGACAGTGGATCAACGACTGCGCCAACACCCTCGCCCCGCTCAAGAATCCGCCCAACAGCCACACCAGCAAGAAAGCCACCTGGTTCACCGAAGACCTCCAGGCCTCCAAACGAACATGCCGAAAACTGGAGAAGATCTGGCTCCACGAACGGACAGCGGACAGCTACGCCGCCCACAAGAGCGCCACCCGCAGTCACCATCACCTCATCAGATCCGCCAAAAGGGCCTCACTCAAAGACCGCCTAGACAACAACGCACACAACAGCAAAGAGCTCTTCAACATCGTGAAGGAACTCTCCAACCCCAGCTCCAACACCAACGACATCCAGCCGTCGCGAGACCTCTGTGACTCACTGGCCACCTTCTTCCACCGCAAAATCGCCGACATCCACGACAGCTTCAACACCACGACCGCCCCGGCAACCACCGAGACCACTGCCCCCACAACCACCAACCGCCTGCTCTCCTGGACCAACATCAACGACGAGGACACCAGCGAGATCATGAACACCATCCACTCCGGTTCACCGCTAGACCCGTGCCCTCACCACATCTTCAACAAAGCCAGTACAGCCATCGCGCCCCATCTCCGGAAAATAATCAACATCTCCTTCGAGACAGCAACCTTCCCGGAAAGCTGGAAGCACGCCGAGATCACCGCCTTACTCAAGAAACCCAAGGCAGACCCCAAGGACCTCAAGAACTTCCGACCCATCTCTCTGCTCCCGTTCCCCGCGAAGGTCACCGAGAAAATCGTCAACAAACAACTGACCCGCTACCTCGAGGAGAACAACATCCTGGACCCTTCCCAGTCCGGCTTCCGCAGCAACCACAGCACCGAAACCGCCCTCATCGCCGCCACCGATGACATCAGGACCCTGCTAGACAACGGAGAAACAGCAGCCCTCATCCTCCTGGACCTATCAGCCGCCTTCGACACGGTCTGCCACCACACACTACGAACACGCCTTCACGACGCCGGGATCCAAGAGAAGGCCCTGGACTGGACCACATCCTTCCTTTCCGGCAGAACACAAAGCGTCCGCCTCGCCCCCTTCCGATCCAAGGCCACCAAGATCATCTGCGGCGTACCCCAAGGCTCCTCCCTCAGCCCAACGCTGTTCAACATCTACATGGCACCCCTCGCCCACGTCGCCCGACAGCACAACCTCAACATCATCTCCTACGCCGACGACACCCAGCTGATCCTCTCCCTCACCAAAGACCCTCACACCGCCAAAGCCCACCTCCACGAAGGAATGAAGGCCGTCGCCGAATGGATGAGGACCAGCCGCCTGAAGCTGAACTCGGACAAGACAGAGGTCCTCATCCTTGGTTCCAACCCTTCAGCCTGAGACGACTCCTGGTGGCCAACATCACTGGGAACAGCCCCGCCACCCACCGACCACGTACGCAACCTAGGGGTCATCCTCGACCCCACCCTCTCCATGACTAAGCAGGTCAACGCCGTTTCCTCATCCTGCTTCAACATCCTCCGAATGCTCCGCAGGATCTTCAAGTGGATCCCCACCGAAACAAGAAAAACAGTCACCCAGGCGCTCGTCACCAGCAGGCTGGACTACGGAAACGCCCTCTACGCAGGAACGACGGCTAAGCTCCTGAGACGGCTGCAACGCATCCAGAACGCCTCTGCACGTCTTATCCTCGACATCCCCCGACGCAGCCACATCACAGCCCACCTGAGAGACCTGCACTGGCTCCCTGTCAACAAGAGGATAACCTTCAAGCTCCTCACCCACGCACACAAAGCACTCCACAACTCCGGACCAGCCTACCTCAACAGACGACTCAGCTTCTACACCCCCACCCGCCAGCTCCGCTCGACCAGCCTCGCCCTCGCCACAGTCCCCCGCATCCGGAAAACGACCGCCGGCGGCAGATCCTTCTCCCACCTCGCCAAGACCTGGAACACCCTCCCCACCAACCTCCGACAGACCCAAGACCTACTGGCCTTCAGAAGACTCCTCAAGACCTGGCTCTTCGATCAGTAGCAGCACCACCCCCCTCTTCCCCCAGCGCCTTGAGACCCTCGCGGGTATGTAGTGCGCTTTATAAGTGACATGATTGATT
This sequence comes from Calotriton arnoldi, assembly GCA_963921515.1. NCBI lineage: Eukaryota > Metazoa > Chordata > Amphibia > Caudata > Salamandridae > Calotriton > Calotriton arnoldi. Next base: position 426,658 of record CAWUFW010010155.1, read on the forward strand.
GATTGATTGCAGTGTGAGTCTGTTTCTTAGTACAGTTGTTCCAAATATTGTTATTGGGCCACATTTATTTCAAACAGTATCTGACTTACTATTGATGTGTAAAATCATTTTAGTAGTGTACATATGTTGTGGACATTAAGCAGTAATGCAGTATTAGGAGAACAAAGGTTGCCTCCATTTGCTTGAACTACTACCCAGCTGTGACAAGCATGCCAATGCTTTGCTTAAAAAGTTTCACTTTAGTATTTTATACACAAAAAATAACAAAATATCGCTGAACTTAAAATCAATGAGGTATTTTTCTGGTCCACGTTTTCAAATTAGATTTTGCCTTTGTGGGATGTGTATTTGAGAGCTTTACATGTATTTCAGCTTGGGCAATGAGTGCTTTAATGCTGGATTCAGAATAATAGATCAGTATCCGGGCGGACGCAAGTGAAAAGACCTTTGGATAGTTCCCAATGGTGTGATTTCAAACTTGTACATTATCCGCCATCTTCAGCATCTTACAATCCTGTGCAGAGAAAAGTGCCTAAGAGGAGCAGTTCTAATTAATGTAAGTGGAAAAAAAACTATGCGGCAGTAGCCAGAAGGTTGCTACCTGCTCTTTTTCCACCAAGAAGCACATTTCTAGTTGCACAGTAAACTCAAACTGAGTGCATGGCAATTTGCTGCCACTGTTGGTGTTTCATTGTATTTCTGACTAAAATGGTACCTTTTCTTCAGACATTGAAGGATAATGGAATAAGCAGGCCCTACTGGGATAACAAACCTGCAACTTGCAGCTCACAGGCAGACGCCGTCGTCGTCGAGTATTTTCCTCAGTGAGCAGTGATGGTTGTGTGTGACCTGCATGTGGCAGGTTGGAATACGGCCTGGGCGCACTTGGTCCGTGATCCTTACCGGCCAATTAAGAGTACACGTAGGGCTTATTGAGGAAATGACATTTAAAAATACTAAACTAAAAGGATTGTGTTAGTTTCCACGGATGTCCGACGTCGATGGGTTGCTTTTCCTTTGTCGTTATAGTGTTTCTTTCTTTTTTCAATTTACTGTAGTTTCTCGATGTATATACGTTTTTAAGATTATAACTGTTTGCGTAGCCTCCTATCACCCAAACGATAAAGATAGAGAAAGCATTCATTTTGCAAATGTTGCATTCGCCCAATGGAAAACACAACACCATTTTTTGAAAACATTTTGAAAAACTAATTTAATTCACAGTGGTTTTCTATCGTGGTGCTTTAACCACTGTTTTACTGTTTTGCTGGATGAGATGTCAAAAGAATATGCTGTGAACATATTAATTGTCGAGGCTATTATAATTTTTGATCAGGCTTTGCTCTGCTTTTAGCTTTTTTGTGGTTTAGCCTTATAGCTTCACGGTGAGTACTAATGGTACAACCTCGCATTTGTGGTTTTTCTCTGGTCACTTTTAATGTGCTTTATTTCTGGGATGTTCGAAGCAAAGCTACTGCTCTAAAAGAATGCAAAAAAAACCCCCATCAAAATATTTAAAAAAATTACCAAGTTCACTTGGGCTTCATCGCAGCCCTTGTGTGCTTGGTGGATTCACTATCATGTAGAGCCCCAATTCAACTTAGTGTTGTACAGAGGTATTCAGAAAGAAACCATTTTTCCTTTAAAATAAATGTGCTGTTCAGGCGATAGGTTCGCCAGTAGCGAAGGTGCGTAAAAGGTGACGCTGCGTCTTAAGTCTGTACATGTTTTCAAATAGTCGATACTATAGTATAGGGCACGTTTCTGGAGGCAGTGAATGTCGTGGCCAATAGTGACTCAAAGCTTGGTGTGCTGAGCTCCTGCGATGACTGGGCGGGTTACATACACACTGGTATAACATTAGTGCATCTAGCTACCTGGAAACCTAACTACTGGGTGCACACCATGCATATTTTGTACTTTTATGCTGTTTCTAAAGGAGGTCAGTTGTTGAGGCGAGGGAAGGAGTGATCTCTTTGAGAAGAAACGTGAAATAACCTCACTTGCACAACTTTTCCATTCCAGATGTCCCTTATTTTGGATTTTTCATCTGGAATCGGAAAATCGGTCTTAATTTTCCTTGGAGATGCATCGCCTACCAAATTTCTCACTGAAATGCTGTCATGCGAGAGCACACTGGTGTATTCCTGGCTTGTGTGGAAGTGTTGCCAAATATGCAAACTAAAACCACTGATTTTAGAGGAGGCAGTTTGACCTTGTGAGGAGATGAAGCTTGCTATTTCTATATCTTGTGTTAGCCAAGACCATTTGATTTTACTAAAATGATATAAAGTACTTACTTACAGGGGCTTTCAGCCAGCCCTCTTCATTTATCGGCTTGCTGTCAATTACGTTTTTATTCTGCCCACTTAAGCATACAGCATCGGGCAGTTGGTTAGCTCACTTGAGATATTGGTTAACTTCACTGTGAGTGGCAGCATTCTGCTGTTTCAAAAGGAGCACATTCACACAAAGTAGTTACCTTAATGCTAGAGACTTTTATGGCATTGTGTGTTTTTTAGGACCAAAAAAACATTTCTGCTGTTAGACCATTTTTAATATATTGGGGAGGACCCTGCAGCTCTCCCAGTAATGAAGCTTTGCAAAAGCAATGATGAAACGTGGCAAGAGTTAGGAAATCCAAAAGACTTGGTTGACAATGCTTGTTGTTAAAGAGAGATGCAGAAAAGAGAAATAGCATGAATTGCAACTCTGATGAGCAATCCTGCAATGAACCATAAAGAAACTCAAACAAAAAAATATGAAGTCATTCATAAAATACAACTAAGCACAATGGTAATAGATATCAAGCTATGAAAAAAGCGCAATAATGAAAAACTGAGGAATGAAAAGAGTGCAAGATGTCAGCAGCAATAGAAATTGACTTGATAGGCAGCACGGAAGTGTTGTCATAAAGCCTGTTCTCAAATTGGAGGAAGCACTAATCTGATTCAACAGATTAATAGTGCAAAGTAGAGCAGATGGGAGGACCTGAGGAAAGGTTGATGGAGCAAGGTCACACTAACAAAATGGAGGTGATTGTGGCCGAGGAACAAGGCTGAGCCCTGAGGTCAGAAGAGAGAAACTGGGGTTGGAGGTGACTCCCTCCCACCATCCCCATCCCCACAAAGATAAATAAGAAGCAGCTGGAAGGCCAGGCAGGCAAGCGTTAAAGCACCGGCACCGACAGACTAAAGAGCCGTTGAGGGGATGGGACAGCAGGGATCAGCAAGGAGGAGACATGTACAGCCCATGCATCTAGAGCCCAGAATTTGAGGTAAGACAACAGCACAAAGAGACATGGAGCCTCTAAATGCATCAGAGAAGACAGCTGTTGACTAGAGGATCACATAAAAAGACCCACTAGGCCCTGTCTCATAACAGAAATGGGACAGTGGCCTGTAACTTTGACATGGGGCTCAGCCTGCGATTCCACTATGTTGAGATGCACTGACTTCTGTTTATTCAAATTTTGCAAAAGTTAGCATTTGCTCTCACTGCCTCACATCGAAACATGCTGAAACAGGTGGACCCACCTCCGTATTCCCTTGTATCTAGTGTCAGCCTAGCGTGTATGTGTATATAGAGATATATATATATATATATATATATATAATATATATATGGTCCTCGTTATGATGTCTGGCTGGTTGCGGTCCGACCGACATCAGGTGTCGCAGTCCAAATGCCACATTATGATGTGCGGAGGGACTGACTGACGCTTCTGATGGGCTCAAGGAGCCCGTCCGACCATCAGTCGGAATGTAATACCCTACAATGGGGCAGTGCCTGCTCAGGCACTGACGTAGGGAGTACGATGTCCCTTTCATACAACCTTTTAATGGCGGTCCGACTACCATTGAAAGGCTGTCAGAAACTTCACGGCCTCCGCTATGAGGCCTGGGGGGCACCTATGGTGCGCCCCCAAACATCCATACTCTGTGTGCCAGGCACCACATGGTGCCTGGTACACGGTGCACGGATGTTTGCAAACACCCATTTTTCCAATGCGGCTTGTGCTGCAACCCTTTTTGCAGCCGCAGCACAAGCTGCAATGGAAAAATGGATGTTTCCAACCGCTCATGGGCGGTCGCATTTTAATTTGTTGGACGGAACCGCCGACTACTAGTCTGTCGGTTTCCATTCTGAGACGCACGTCCAACCTGCATTGTAATCGGGGCCATAATGTTGTATGAAGGTCTTTTCTCTGACACTGCAAGTACCAGCTGACATTCAGTTATTTTTTTTTGTTTATTGCATTAAAGTTAAGATGTATGTTGTCCTTTTTCTGACAACTACCCCACGGGCCAAGTGGGTTTACATAAAAATACCCCACCTTCAAACTGGGTCCTTTTGTGTGTTGGATAATTACGCAGTAGAGGATTGCACAGGCTGCAGTGCTTGCAGCGCACCTTGAGTAGTATCGACCAAAAAAACAGGTATGGTGCAATGCTTTTTTTACTGTATGAAAAGAAATCCTGCCCTGCTAACTTACCACACATTGTATATTAATCTGTATTATATGTGCTATATTCGCATTGAAACATCCTGCTTACTCACATTTGAATAGTGAATCGGAAATGTATATTTAGTATCTCCCATAGCCCTTATTTCTTCATCAGATTGTAGTCAACGCCTGTAAGATCTACACTCTTGCAGATAGTGTATGGTTTTTTAATAACCTTTTTAGGGTGGCTTTGGCATATGTTGATTTAAACCATTGTGTAGGTGTGATATCTTTACATAATGCCTTCTTATATGAACTAAGTCACATATATATATATGAGAGTTTCTCTTTGATGTTTATACGGCTTGGTCCTGCCGTGAGCGACGCACCGCCAGAAAAAAGAGCGCCATCACTGCCCAAAAACGGACCCTGTTGTAAGTGTTTGCGAGAGCAATAAGGGCAGCGGCACCGCCAGGGACTGGACCTTGGTTTTGGGCCCCAGTGAACTCAAAAGATAGTATGCACGGGGATCACGCTGAACAATATTTTAAAAGAGCAAGAACTTTTGCATCGCCCACTGGAGGGTAATAATTACGGGACTGGGAACAAACTACAGGAACCAAGATGCTTTGATGTTGGCCTCTCGTGGCGCCCACAAGGGGGCAACCATTCTTTAAAAATAGCAATCAGGTTCGTTCGTTTGTCAGTCTCTTAGATGCTCCTGGCTCCCCCTTTGAAAAAGGTCAAGGTTGACTGAAATGCATCAGGGATCAAGAAACGCCAGCGCCTCTGAAAGAGCATTAAATTGGTTGTTCCAACGTGATGTGTGCGGCTCATTCTTCTCTCAGTGAGAGAGGTTCTCTTTGATGAGATATATATATATATATATATATATATATATATATATATATATATATATATATATGTGTGACCAAGCTTGCCTGACAAGCGAAACGCGTAACCTGCAATAAACAACCACTGGTGTCAGCATACTCTGAGTGATCGCTTTACTTGAACTTAAGCAAACGCATTCCTGGTTGGCACTGCTCTGCCAACTCCAAGCGATCCTCTGCAAAGGGCGGGGGAAGACGGAAGGAGCTACTCTGGTAATATATATATATATATATATATATATATTTTTGAAGTATTCTCGCTGCCAGAGCGTAAGAAAAGGTCGCACTCAGGGTTTCAAAATTGGAGTAAAGTATTTATTGACTTGACGCGTTTCGACAGCACGGTCTTTGTCAAAAAGTATGACTTTTTGACAAAGACCGTGCTGTCGAAACGCGTCAAGTCAATAAATACTTTACTCCAATTTTGAAACCCTGAGTGCGACCTTTTCTTACGCTCTGGCAGCGCGAGAATACTTCAAAAATTATAGCGGGTCCAGCGCCCGCCGGTCAGCACCAACCCCATCAGGTGGAAGCAATCGGAAGTAAGGCTGGACTGTTCTTGCAATATATATATATATATACACACTACCAACCTCGCACTTTAAAGCACAAAGAATGAAGCACTCACGGGGCGAGTCCAATCGTTTATTCCTGGACTCTCGTTACAACCAGACGCGTTTCGGCAGTCGCCTTTCTCGATGGTAATCAGGCGCGCCGGAAACGGCCATTGTTTATATGCCAGTCACTTCCTGTATCCCGACATAGTTAACAACAACGAAAACGGACAGAATTTCATATGAAAAACATACCGCCATTTTGTAACATGGGAAGTCCATTAAATAAATACATTTCATCATTATGAACAATATACGTGGTACACTTATGACGATGAAAGCTTCCGTGTATGAACAATTTTACACAGTGCATTTTTATATACATAATCGTCTGACAATCCGCCCCAATTTGACATAAGATGTCACCAGATTTACAAAAGTCGTCATATTGCGCCCACAGATGGGCAAATCTTCAACTCTGCATTCGCTTTTTTGTCACAACCGTATTTAAATGTCAAGGTGAAATAAAGTGCAAAATGCGTTTTATTCTGTTTACAGAATATTGTAGTGCCTACGATCTATATAGATCAATCAATTGCCCCCAGAAATACAGAATGCAAATTGGAGGTCACATCAAATATCTAGCCCTGAATGGGCATACCTTCAGACACTCAAAATACTTTGGACTTGAACACGATACAACAATTAATCATAACAGGCCTAGTCACCCCTCATGCTCATCAATCCATAAATATCATAGCTCAAGGGTTAAGGTGATGTCATACAAGATAATAAATATACAGAATTCATTTCTTTCTCATCTTTTTCCAATCTTTGAGAGTAAAAAAAAAAAAAACACTTAGCAAGTGGTAATAGCAACATTCAAGGGCCACCAGAAATCCTTCCTATCATTGATGGGTGGACCATATGAAGAATAATACTCTTGTGTGTGTCCTTTTGCTGTACAACTTTTTGACTGATAACCACAGACACCACTATTTAGTTCCCCAAATGTTCCTCATTACTGTTTAAACCCTGCGGTATTTTGGTTTGAAGGTCAATTGTATATCTTGATTCTAGTCTCCTAAGACTCGTAATCCTGTCCCCTCCCCGAGGATGTAATGGTACATGATCCAGGGCAAAGAAAGTTAGAAGATCCCTATTGATGTGATATTTAGACATAAAATGTCTCGCCACTGGGTATGACATGTCACGGTTCTTGATCGCCCTAGTGTGTTCCAAGACATGCATCTTGGTTTGGTGTATAGTACTTCCTATGTACTTAAGACCACAAGGGCAAATAAGGCAGTACACAGTATATGGGGTACTGCATGTAATTAATCTTCTGATGGACCTGGGCTTCTTCAAGCCTGGTACCTCGTATGTCAAAACTCGTTTACTGCCTACACGCTTTGCATTTACAACAGGGAAATAATCCATATAGTTCCTTTCCAAATGGCTTTTGTGCTATTTTGGTCATGTGACTACTTGTGAGGGAATCTCTTAAGGCCCTGGCTTTCCTAAATGTTAACATGGGGCCTGCTGGAATGTCTGTCCCAATTACTGGATCCATCTTTTAACAAATTCCAATTCTTTCTCAAAATAGTTCTAAATTCACCTGCTTCTTCTGAGAATGTGGTTATCATGCGAAACTTGCATTCATTGGGTTTTCTGGGTGCTTGCTCATGCAACAGTTTATTTCTAGGCATAGAGTTCACTTTCTGTAATGCATCCCTCAAGGTTTGTTCACCATAGCCACGGGCTCTAAATCTATCCAGACAATGGCCAGCATACTTTTGGAAATCCTCCTCCCTGGTATTATTTCTTTTTATTCTTAGCAGCTCCCCATAGGGGATGCTGCTGATCAATCTGGGGGGGGGTGACTGCTGGAGGCATGTAATATCGAATTGCCCGCTGTGGGCTTCCGATATAATTTAGTGCATCATTTCCGGTTTATCACACAGACCTCCAAATCCAGAAAATTAACTGCAGTGGAGCTTATATCTGCACTAAATCTCAAGTTTGTTATTTTGATTAAGCATTTCTACATATGCTAGGGCTGTCTCTGTTGACCCCCTCCAAACCAGAAAAAGGTCATCTATATACCTGTACCAGGCAATTATCTTCCTGGTCCAAATAATGTTGGTATCCGCCCAGGCCACCTGCCCCTCCCACCAGCCAACGAACATGTTCGCATAACTGGGGGCGAAGCAGGTGCCCATAGCTGGCCCTGATACCTGCCTGTAATGTTGCTCTTGATACAGGAAAATGTTATTGTTCAGACAAAAACCCAGAAGTTCAAGCAGCATATCATTGTGCTTAGTATACTTCAGTGGTCGGTTCTTCAAGAAGTATCGAACCGCTTGTAACCCCTCCTGGTGCGCAATACATGTGTATAAACTGGTGATATCTATCACTAACATGTTATCTCCTTCCTCCATTTGCACCTCTTCTATGTGTTGGAGAAAATCCTTGGTATCCTTGACATAAGATTTTAAAGACACCACAAAATCGGCCAGAAAATAATCTAAGTACACGGATAGGGGTTCCAGAAGACTGCCTTGCGAGGAGACAATAGGTCTCCCCGGTGGTGATTTCGCATCTTTGTGTACCTTACGCAAGTGGTAAAAGCTAGGTGTGACCGGATTTAGGCGCCTCAAGAACAAGTATTCTTCCGTCTCAAGCATACCTTCATCATACCACTTCCTTAATAATGCATGGCAGTTTGTAATGCTCAAATTATATACATTTTTACACAGTTTCATAATTCAAAACATCAGACAGTTGACGTAGGGCTTCATTGTTATATGCCTCATACGTCTGAAGCACAACATTTCCGCCCTTGTCAGAGGGCTTACAAACAATATTTGTGTCCCTTCTAATGCTGTCAGTCGCCTGGTATTGGTCCTGAGTAAAATTGTATTTGGTCTTCTTTTTTCGTGTACCATCCAGGGTCCTGAGATTCATCAAATCCTTGATTACAGCATCCGAGAACATGTCAATAGGGTCATTAGGCATTTGGGACAGAAAAGTAGATAGAGGTTTAAAGGAGGTAACTATACTCCGTTGTTCAATGCCTGATACTAATGCCGGTTCATTAGATTCACAGGGGCCACCGATCTCTTTGCTCAGATCCTCTAGAGCTCGTAATGCTGGAAAATCGTGCCCGGTTAAAATGACGGTGGCCAGAGATTGGTCTCCCGTTCTCTTTGTCTGCTGTTTCATGGGTCTAAGTTTGAAGAACTTGTATAATTTTACTTTCCTCACAAACCTAAATAGGTCGATCCTCGTCTGGGTGTACTCCAGTTTCTTTTGTGGGCAGAAATTGAGTCCCAATTTCAATACTGACTCCTCACATTGTGTCAGTACACGTGGTGTCAAGTTAATGATGGTAAGGTGTTCTCCTGTCACTGGTGCTAGCGTCGTTTGGTGAACTTCTTTTTGCTCCTGGTGACAGGTGGTGATCTGCTTCCTTTTGCGCCATTGCCCCCCTCTCCTTGTTGGTCTCCTCTTTTTGATTCTGGGGGTTTCCCTCTGTTGCCTTTCTGCCATGATTGGCGGATGAGACGAAATTCGTCTTGAAAAGGGGTCTTCTTGGGGGCTACACTTGAGGCGCCCCCACTCTCCTCTCCAGACTCCTCCAAATCAGTTGCCTCCGATTCTGTGGTGTCTTGTTGGTCAATTGCCTGAGCCACTGGTTTCGTTTGAAGGGCCCTGCGTGGTGCTTCAAACTTTTTTGCGAACGTTAGCACTCGGCCAAGTGCATAGTCGCGCTCGTCGCGCTCAAATTTCTCTTGCTTTCCCTGTTTAATTTTGCTCTCGTAATTTCTGAGACGTTTTTGCATCTGTGTTCTTAGTTCATCTTGTCTGTTCTTATTGTCATCTTTCGCAGTTTCCATTTCCAGATCTTCAATGGCTTTGTGTGCCTTACCGCGGTCGCTCCACGCAAATCTTATGAGGCTAGTGAGCATCCCCTTGCACGAACTCGCTGTGTGCTCTGCCCACTCCTCAAGCAATTGTGGGTCCGGATTTTCATATGCCGGCACAGTGTATATGCGGAGACCTCTGGGGACTCTCTCCACTTCCACATAGTGCTGCAATGACGTTGCCTCCCACCATTTGCGGATCTCCCGCTCGTACAGCCTTTCCAACGCGGTGAACTGAGATGCCAATGTAGATATCACCCGTCCCTCTCCTTGAGTTTTTGTTGTTCCTGTAGTCGGTCTTTTCTTGAAGACTTCCAAGGCCGCCTCATGGCGCTCTGATTCACTGTACATACTGTTGCCAGATGCCTGTGATCTGTTGCCGGAATTCAAAAAATCGAATTCTAACCCCCTCGTTCTGCCGTCATTCCATATGTTGTGAGGCCATAGTAACTGTTCACTGAAGAGACTCCTGTCTGTCCAAACAATACAATGTCCAAGTAAATACTTATGACAGCGGTGCACAGAGATATCTTAGCTCCAAGGTGTGCATCAATTGTCCATGCACTTGTGAACGGGTGCTTCCATGCGGGAGATGCACCCGCAAATATAAATGCTACCAACCTCGCACTTTAAAGCACAAAGAATGAAACACGGGTGCGAGTCCAATCGTTTATTCCAGGACTCTCGTTACAACCAGACGCGTTTCGGCAGTCTCCTTTCTCGATGGTAATCAGGCGCGCCGGAAACGGCCATTGTTTATATGCCAGTCACTTCCTGTATCCCGACATAGTTAACAACAACGAAAACGGACAGAATTTCATATGAATAACATACCGCCATCTTGTAACATGGGAAGTCCATTAAATAAATACATTTCATCATTATGAACAATATACGTGGTACACTTATGACGATGAAAGCTTCCGTGTATGAACAATTTTACACAGTGCATTTTTATATACATAATCGTCTGACAATCCGCCCCATTTTGACATAAGATGTCACCAGATTTACAAAAGTCGTCATATTGCGCCCACAGATGGGCTAATCATCCCATGTTACAAGATGGCGGTATGTTTTTCATATGAAATTCTGTCCGTTTTCGTTAACTATGTCGGGATACAGGAAGTGACCGGCATATAAACAATGGCCGTTTCCGGCGCGCCTGATTACCATTGAGAAAGGCGACTGCCGAAACGCGTCTGGTTGTAACGAGAGTCCGGGAATAAACAATTGGACTCGCCCCCGTGAGTGGTTCATTCTTTGTGCTTTAAAGTGCGAGGTTGGTAGCATTTATATTTGCGGGTGCATCTCCCGCATGGAAGCACCCGTTCACGAGTGCATGGACAATTGATGCACACCTTGGAGCTAAGATATATATATATATATAGATATATAGATATATAGATATATTATAGATATATAGATATATTATAGATATATAGATATATTATAGATATATTATAGATATATAGATATATTATAGATATATAGATATATTATAGATATATAGATATATTATAGATAGAGATATATATATATATATATATAACATAGATAGAGATAGATATATCTCCCCATGTGCGTTTGTGTGTGTGCCTGAAAGGGATAAATGTATATTTCGCAATGTTTATGATCCAGCGCGATATTAGCAAACAGCATTCATACACCAGATACTCACTTGGGCCCATACATTCATACTACGCTAATACTTACGCTGGGTTTTATCAGTTGTTACTCTCTATCAAAATCCCTGCTACCAATTACCTTCTGATTGAAGAGTAATGACTTACCAATGAATCCTTTGCTAATTGGGAAGTTTAAAATGAGTGACATTCATTATAGTACATAATCCTGAAATAACCACTGAGTCAGGAAGTTTTAAAATGTTTATCTAAAGATTTAGCAGAGTAAAATACAGAGCCACATGGTACTTAATCGCAATACCCAAGATTAAGCATAGAAATGATTATTGCTAATCAATGACGGTGTTTAAAGAAAAGGAGAAGATAGAGACAGCAGCGCAACTAAAGGTTGCATTATATTTACCCAAGTGCGAGAACCAAAACCCCTTAGCCAAGGAGTTGAAAGAATAGGACCCAGGAAGGATGAAGAGCAAAGACCTCCTCCAGGATCAGGACAGGACCGGTGACCTCTCTACAACGACGCCTGTGTCGTTCCCCTCTCTGATACTCGACTTCTCCTCGATTCTCCCGTGCCTTCCTTTTAATGGACTCCGCCGCCCCCTCCTCAGGACCTCTTCAGGATATGGATTCAGTCAGCAACCGATCAGCTTGGCAGTCTGGAGCTAAGAGCGCTCTGGCAGCATGGACGCCTGTTCTTCGTGAACGCATGCTCTCTGCAGCATCTCCTTCTCGAACGCCTGTTCTTCGCCTCTTCTAACTAATTAACTAATGCTATATTCTATTATACCCTTCTACGCCCATGTACCTCCCCTTAATGTTGCTAAAATATGGGACCACTACTTCTGATTGGACAGGGACAGGGGGTGGATTCTCGCACCATATCAATTTGGCCTAAATTGTAAAGCCTATTGTTTTTAAATTCCCACCCCTTCAAATTAATACATTCGCTTTATTTCCCACCCGTCTCATGACAAATGTAAGCCAATTTTCATAGACAGTGTATCAATGTACAACAGGAAAGGCAAAAGTACAGCATCTTCGGCCATCGGGTCGCAGCCTTGGACGACGTCCAGATTGACTTCATTTGGCAGGCACACAGGACACATGCGCAGAACCATTTGCCTCTCGAGTTTCAGGTCACCAACCCAGGCCCAAGTTTACGAACTAGAAAAAGTGCAAGAAGCAAATATTAAAATCACAAAATAAAATGTTTCACTGTATGCCCACTTTTCCTACTCTATTCCCATTTAATTATAAATTCCATCCCGCATTAGTAGCATTAGGAAACGACAATTTAGTAATGACATGAGAGCAAGCTGAAGCATGTGAAAACATCAAGCAGCCATTTTACTACACACTGCGCAGAAGCAGAAATTTCCCACCAAGCAAAGAAAGACGTCACACCATGTGATATGGTTGCGACATGCGCATTGAGTTTTCCCGCGCATAGCGGCCATTTTGGATTACAGACAAGCGTTATTCATTAGTAAAACACATAGGCAAGCTTCCTACCCTTTCGTGTCGTGAATGCAAAGGTTGGTATTAACAATACAAGTTTTAATAAATTAATACTGTGAGGAGGATTGAATACAAGCAAGTTTCATTTATGAAACCTTGCTCCATCAATCCCCTCTCTGATGGCGTTTCTGAGCCATCAAAACACTACCCTCAATCAGATGCCAACTTCTAGCAAATTACTTTATTCTCATCTTTACACTTTCCATTTTTACAATCTCCTTTTAATTTCTTGTATAATTCACTTCTCCACTCTTCAAGTTTGATTTCATCTACCTTTCGTTTCTTTCCTCTTCCTGTCACCTTATATGTTCCATTCTTTTTACAGCATTTGCACCATATTGTTATTGCCAATATTATTATTGCTATCCCTGCTAAGGGTACTAATATTTGACCTATAAGTCCTTTTTCTATATTAGCAAACCAGGTACCAATTGACGAGATACTATTTGTCAATCTTTCCCATACACTATCAACTTCCAGTGGTTTAAGTTCTTTCTCAAGTTTAGTTATATTCTGTATATACGTTCCAATTTCTGCACTCTTATCAGGAATATAAGTGGAACAATGTTTCGTCTTCAATAATTTACAGACTCCGCCCTCTTTTGCCAATATTATATCAAGAGCAAGTCGATTTTGCATCACCATAGATCTAATCGCAACCATTTCCGCATTAATCATTAGAAAACCTCCAGCAGTGTCCGTTGATAAACGATCAACCACTGTAGACAATTTACATATTTTCCTTGAGTTCAGGATTATTCCCACTGAAGGTATCAATGCACCAAATATATCACCTACAATTTCTGAAAAACTAGCTCTTTTACTACGCATTAATTCATTATTGTTTTCATTGCTATCAGTGTTTCTTTTTACGTGGTATATCTTTGGAAATACTATTCCAAAATAACAACTACCATACCACTGTGCAGGAAGCCTAAAGTAAGCCTTATTCCCACACACATAATAGATTCCAGGAAAAACTGAATCTGTTACTCCTTTGAGTCCCCAACCTCCAAGAATTAAAAAATTGTGTTCACATTCACTGGTACCGATGAAAACATTGTTATAATCAGTCTTTAACCTATGAAGACAAATTTTCCCTGTCTTTACGAAATCCAGAGCCATAGCAGCTTGAGCCTTGCCAGGTGTGTAACTCCCTTCTTTCTCAGTCCAAGGTGGTAAATGAGTTTTATGCTCAGAAGCTTTCTTTTGAAAATCTTGTCTTCTATCTTCTACTAAATTCAAAAATATCTTTTCTTCTTCAAGTAAAGAACATGTTAGATTGTGTCTATGTGCATGGGTTATGTCTATTAATTTCATTGTTAAGAAAAATTCTCCCATAAACTGTGCGTCTTGACTACTAATCACTGGGTTCATACTCTTGCGAATCGGAACCTCAGAAAATATCACATCTAAGTTTGAATAATAATACTGAAGTCTCCCTGTTCTATAAAATAAACTAGACAAAACACTACATGATATGCCATATGTCAGTGGTAAGTGATATGTTAATCCTTCTGCTACTGATTCAGGTAACTTCATACAGACATAACAATTACTAACTTCCATTGTGTCTACATATTGAAACCATAACTTTGTAAAAACGTTTAAACTAGTGTCGTTGTCAGCTATTTCATGATGAATTTCTGGTTCATTTTCTGCCATTAGTTCTACTCTATTGCCCTTCATGTTTGCTGTCCTCTCCTTAGTTTCATTATTAATCTTTTTATCTATTATCATAAGGTAAGGAACTGCTACAATCAGGACTAACCATACTATAAGCACCATTACTAGACTACATATGCATATTGCACAGCATCTTCTACAACATCTCTGTTTTGGTCTCCCAGCAACTCTATCGTCAGGCATTTTTCGACAAGGAAGATTGCTCTTCTTATCTTTTCTTCTTTTCTTTAGCTTATTCTTTTGCTTAGTCAGGGTGGTCTTGTTTCTTCTTCGTACGTCAATTCTGCACTTGTTCCTTCGCCACCACTGTCACTTGACTCTGAGCTTTCAAAATCTTCAAGAATGATATAAGTCCAGTCCGGACCCTTGAATTTGTTATCCACAAGTTTCAGTCTTTTACTTTTTCTTTTCTCTGACTTTTTCTCTTGATCGGTTTGACTTGATACTTCAGGTACTTGATCTGGATCTTCACTTCTGGTTGTTATGTGGTACTTTACTCTTTTAATGCACTCGGCCAATGATCTCCTTTTCTTGTTTTCTTTGTTGGCACTGTCTCTTTATCCTTGTTTTCAGAAATCTCGTTTAATTTTACTGCTTAGTACTGCTTCGTTTTCTTTGATTACTTTTTCTTCTGTTTGCTCTTTTTCAGGTCTTTTCTGTAACAGCTCCGCTGTGAGTTTCCAATAACTGACCTTGTTCTTTATTTATTTCTTCAAGTTCATGTTTTTCAAGGTTTTCTTCTGTGCACTCTTCTTGATCTAACTTGTTCTGATCAGGGCTTATTGCACTGTGAACTTTTGCAGCCTGACCGGATTCTTCTAGACCTGTCTGTCCCTGCTCAAAGTTTATCAGATCTTCGTTGCTTTGAGCCCAGTTTCCTTTCCCTATCTGCTCTTGTTCAGGATTTCTTAATGTCTTTTCTTCTTGCTCCTGAACTGCTTCTTCTTCACCTATCTGATCTTCAATTTCTTCCAATTTCGCTTGACTTCTTGTTCTGTGGTATATTTCAGGAACCTCTACCACCGGTATCCAATCCTGACTTGTGCTCGGTTGTTCTTCTTCAGCTTCTCCGGAATCTCGAACCTGAGATCCTTCAGCTGGGCAACCTTCAGCTTCTTCAGTGATTGGCGTTGTCTGAGGATTCTCTTCCTCGGGATCTGGTACTCTCTTGGTGTGACTTACATGAATCCAATTAGGAAATCCGGCACACTTCACTGCTGTATTCGTTGTCAGTATGACTTGACACGGTCTGCCCCATCTAGGTGATAGACATGTTTCTCTGGTGTGATTCTTCACTACCACCCAGTCACCAGGATTCAGATCATGTTCTTGCTCGGGCTGCCTGGAAACTGCGTCTTCTCCAACTTGATGAGAGACAGAACGCACTAGGTCAGCCAATCCTTTGCAATAGTCCAGAACCATATCATCAGATATATTCACCAGTTTGTTTGTGGGAACATGTGTTTGTCTCATTGCTCTTCCCATCATTATTTCATGTGGGCTCAATCCTGTGGTTCTGTCAGGTATACTTCTGAGTCCCATTAAAACGAGTGGCACTGCATCTGGCCACTCTAATGATGTTGATGCACACATTTTTCCCAGTCTTGACTTTATAGTGCCATTCAATTGTTCAACCACTCCAGAAGCTTCTGGACGATATGCACAGTGTAGTTTCTGTTTGATTTGATTTTGTTCAATTTGGAATGCTTCACAGATTATTTGAATCACTTCACTGTTAAAATGTTTTCCTCTATCTGATTCCAAAGTTACTGGAAAACCAAACCTAGGAATGAGCTCTCGTAGCAACAGTTTTGCAACTGTAATGCTGTCATTTCTCCTAGTAGGGTAAGCCTCCACCCATTTTGAAAACAGGAACTCTATGACTAGTACATATTTCAGCCCTCTACATGGTGGTAACTGTATGAAATCAAACTGAAGTCTCATAAATGGACCCTCTGCCTTTCCAATTTTCCCAAATCCAATTAATGTCTTCCTTCCCGGATTATGCATCTGACAAGTTAGACATCTCTGGCAAAGACTCTCTGCAACAGCTCTGAATTTAGGATTATACCAATTTTGTCTGAACAGCCTAATCATTGCATCTCTCCCTATGTGTGTGTCTCCATGATACATCCTAGCCATTTGTGAGAGTAAACAGTCTGGCATGACTGGTCTGCCATCAGCACTGATCCACACTTCATCTCCTCTTTGGGAACAACCCACTTTGATCCACAAATTCTTCTCACTTTCATCAACTTCATCTTGCAATTTCTTGACGTCATTCCAAGTTTCAGGTGGCATATACAGCTAAGTTGGCAGCTGATTCCCATTCTTTCCACCCTCTTATTGACTGACATTCTGGTTTTGGCACAATGTTGAGCGACCAGATCTGCATATCTGTTGCCGACTACCACCCAGTCATCTCCTGACTGGTGTGCGGCACATTTCACCACAGCCAATTCTTTTGGTGATTGTATTGCTTCTAGCAATTCCCTTACAAATTGTCCATTTTTAATGGGGGATCCTGAAGAAGTCATGAAATCCCTCTGCATCCATAGCTGGCCAAAATCATGCACAAACCCGTAACCATATTGGCTATCTGTAAATATGGTTACTCTCTGATTCCTCCCAATTTTGCATGCTTTTATCAACGCAATCAATTCAGCTATTTGTGCAGATTTGACTCCTGGTAAATAAGATGCTTCAACTATTCCAGTTAATTCACATACCGCAATCAATCAATCAATCACGGCATTTATAGAGCGCGCTACTCACCCGGGAGGGTCTCAAGGCGCTGGGGGAGGGGGTAAGTTACTGCTCGAACAGCCAGGTCTTGAGCTGCTTCCTGAAGGCGAGATGGTCCTGGGTTCGCCGAAGGTGAGTGGGGAGGGAGTTCCAGGTCTTGGCCGCCAGGTAGGAGAAGGATCTTCCTCCGGCGGTGGTTCTGCGGATGCGTGGTACGGTGGCGAGGGCGTGGCTGGTTGATCGTAGCTGGCGTGTGGGCGTGTAGAAGGACATGCGGTCGTTGAGGTACTTTGGGCCCAGGTCGTGGAGGGCCTTGTGTGCGTGGGTGAGGAGTCTGAACGTGATTCTCTTGCTGACGGGGAGCCAGTGCAGGTCTTTCAGGTGTACGGTGATGTGGCTGTGTCGGGGGATGTCCAGGATGAGTCGTGCGGAGGCGTTCTGGATGCGCTGGAGTCTCTTTGAAGTTTGGCTGTGGTTCCGGCGTAGAGGGTGTTCCCATAGTCCAGTCGGCTGGTGACGAGTGCCTGGGTGACGGTCTTCCTGGTTTCAGTGGGGATCCATCTGAAGATCTTGCGGAGCATGCGCAGGGTGTTGAAGCATGAAGATGAGACGGCGTTGACTTGTTTGGTCATTGATAGGGAGGAGTCCAGGATGAAGCCCAGGTTGCGTGCGTGGTCCGTTGGCTTGGGTGCGGTGCCCAGGGCCGGGGGCCACCAGGAGTCGTCCCAGGCGGAGGGTGATGAGCCCAGGATGAGGACTTCCGTCTTGTCTGAGTTCAGTTTAAGGCGGCTGTTCCTCATCCAGTCGGCGACGTCTCTCATCCCGTCGTGCAGGTTGGCTCTGGCGGTAGTGGGGTCGTTGGTGAGGGAGAGGATCAGCTGGGTGTCGTCGGCGTAGGAGATGATGTTGAGGTTGTGTCGGCGTGCGATGGCTGCGAGGGGGCTCATGTAGACGTTGAAGAGGGTCGGGCTGAGTGAGGATCCTTGTGGAACGCCGCAGATGACTTCGGTGGCTTCGGATCTGAACGGGGAGAGGCGGACTCTCTGGGTTCTTCCGGCGAGGAACGAGATGATCCATTCCAGTGCTTTCTCTCGGATTCCGATGTTGCTGAGGCGCTTCACTAGGGTGCGGTGGCAGACGGTGTCGAACGCCGCGGAGAGGTCCAGGAGGATGAGGGCAGCTGTTTCCCCGTTGTCGGTTAGGGTTCTGATGTCGTCGGTGGCTGCGATAAGGGCGGTCTCGGTGCTGTGGTTGGCCCGAAACCCGGACTGCGAGGGGTCGAGGGATCCATTCGTCTCGAGGAAGGCGGCAAGCTGTCTGTTGACGGTCTTCTCGATGACTTTGGCCGGAAACGGAAGGAGCGAGATGGGGCGGTAGTTCTTGAGGTCGGTGGGGTCCGCCGTTGGTTTCTTCAGGAGGGCGGTAAGCTCGGCGTGCTTCCAGCTCTCCGGGAAGGTGGCGGTGCGGAAGGAGGAGTTGATGATGTCCCGGAGATGGGGTGCGATGGTGGCGTCGGCTTTGTTGAAGACGTGGTGTGGGCAGGGGTCGGTTGGTGATCCGGAGTGGATGGAGTTCATCGTGCGGGTGGTGTCTTCGGTGTTGATCGGGGTCCAGTTGCAGAGGGTGGTGGTGGCGGGCATTGGTTCGGCGGTAGGGTGCGTTGTTTGTGCGTTGAAGCTGTTGTGTATGTCGGTGATCTTGCGGTGGAAGAACGCGGAGAGTGAGTTGCAGAGGTCTTGCGAGGGGGTGATGTCGTTGTTTCCGGCGCTGGGGTTGGAGAACTCTTTGACGATGCTGAAAAGTTCCTTGCTGTCATGGGCGTTGTTGTCCAGTCGTTCTTTGAGTGCCGACTTCTTGGTGGCACGGATCAGCTGGTGGTGTTTGCGGGTGGCGTGCTTGAGGGCGGTCCTGTTGTCTGTGGTCTGGTCGAGTCGCCAGGTTTTCTCGAGAGTGCGGCAGTTCTTCTTGGATTCCTTGAGTTCGTTGGTGAACCAAGGGGTTTTCTTGCTTCCGGGTCTGCTGGGAGGGTTTTTTAGTGGTGCGAGGTCGTCGGCGCAGGCGGTCAGCCACTTGGCGAGGTTGCTGGCTGCTTCGTTTGGGTCCGTTGTGTCGGTGGGTGTGTTCTGGCTGAGGGAGGCGGTGAGCTGCTCGGCGGTGATCTTGCTCCAGCTCCGGCGGGGAGCCTGTTGCGGGTGGTGGTGGGTCGCAGTCTTTCTGAAGCTGAAGTGGACGCAGCTGTGGTCGGTCCAGTGGAGTCCGGTGGCGTGGCTGAAGGAGATGTGCTTGCTGGACGAGAAGACGGGGTCAAGCGTGTGGCCGGCGTAGTGGGTGGGCGTGTTCACCAGTTGCTTGAGTCCGAGGTTGGCGAGGTTGTCCAGCAGGGCGGTGGTGTTTGTCGTTGTTGTTCTCCAGGTGGAAGTTGAGGTCCCCTAGGAGGATGTAGTCGGCGGAGGGCATGGCGTGCGGGCTGATGAAGTCTGCGATGTCTTCGCTGAATAGTGTGCGTGGTCCCGGGGGTCTGTAGATGAGGGTGCCTCGGAGGGTGGTCTTGGGGTCCGTGTGTATCTGGAAGTGTAGGTGTTCGGCGGCGGTGAAGGTCTCGTCGGAGTTAGTCGAGATGCGGATGGTGTTCTTGTGTACGATGGCGATGCCTCCTCCCGTCTGGTTGACGCGGTCCTTCCGGGTGATCTTGTATCCATCCGGGATGGCTATGGCGATGTCAGGCGCTGAGGAGGCGTTCATCCAGGTTTCGGTGAGGAAGGCGATGTCCGGTGCTGTTGCGTCGAGCAGGTCCCAGAGTTCCACGGCGTGCCTGTGGACGGAGCGGGTGTTCAGCAGGATGCATTTCAGGTGGTTGCTGCTGTTGCTCGACTTGGCGGAGGTGGTGCACGTCAGGGGGCAGGTGAATCGGCAGGTTTGGCAGGTGAAGGGTCCGTGGGTGCGTCTCGGTGAGGCTCGGTAGCAGGCAGGGTTCCGGCCGGCATTGAGTGCGGTGAGTGTGGCGGCGTCGTAGGTCCGTCGAGTGGTGTTGCATCGGTGGGATCCAGGGGTTCTGGCGCTGGGCGCGGTCCAGTCGCGGACGGGCGCAGACGGGCTTGCCTTAGGCGCGCCTTCGGCGCGCCAGCGGCGCGGCCGTGCAGCGGCCGCCATTTATGGGGAGGTGGGAGGGAGGAGCAGCTGGGAGGCGGGAGGCAGGGGCAGCGAATGGGCAGTCAGGGGGCGGGGCCGCAGGGACGCAGCGGCGGGAATGGCGATAGGCAGCGAGGGGCACAGAAGGAAAAACGGGGGGAGAGCAGGTAAATCACGGGCACAACAACAGTGGGGCAGCGAGGGGCACAGAAGGAAAAACGGGGGGAAAGCAGGCAAATCACGGGCACAACAACAGTGGGGCAGCGAGGGGCACAGAAGGAAAAACGGGGGGGAAAGCAGGCAAATCACGGGCACAACAACAGTGGGGCAGCGAGGGGCACAGAAGGAAAAACGGGGGGAAAGCAGGCAAATCACGGGCACAACAACAGTGGGGCAGCGAGGGGCACAGAAGGAAAAACGGGGGGAAAGCAGGCAAATCACGGGCACAACAACAGTGGGGCAGCGAGGGGCACAGAAGGAAAAACGGGGGGAAAGCAGGCAAATCACGGGCACAACAACAGTGGGGCAGCGAGGGGCACAGAAGGAAAAACGGGGGGAAAGCAGGCAAATCACGGGCACAACAACAGTGGGGCAGCGAGGGGCACAGAAGGAAAAACGGGGGGAAAGCAGGCAAATCACGGGCACAACAACAGTGGGGCAGCGAGGGGCACAGAAGGAAAAACGGGGGGAAAGCAGGCAAATCACGGGCACAACAACAGTGGGGCAGCGAGGGGCACAGAAGGAAAAACGGGGGGAAAGCAGGCAAATCACGGGCACAACAACAGTGGGGCAGCGAGGGGCACAGAAGGAAAAACGGGGGGAAAGCAGGCAAATCACGGGCACAACAACAGTGGGGCAGCGAGGGGCACAGAAGGAAAAACGGGGGGAAAGCAGGCAAATCACGGGCACAACAACAGTGGGGCAGCGAGGGGCACAGAAGGAAAAACGGGGGGAAAGCAGGCAAATCACGGGCACAACAACAGTGGGGCAGCGGGGGCACAGAAGGAAAAACGGGGGGAAAGCAGGCAAATCACGGGCACAACAACAGTGGGGCAGCGAGGGGCACAGAAGGAAAAACGGGGGGAAAGCAGGCAAATCACGGGCACAACAACAGTGGGGCAGCGAGGGGCACAGAAGGAAAAACGGGGGGAAAGCAGGCAAATCACGGGCACAACAACAGTGGGGCAGCGAGGGGCACAGAAGGAAAAACGGGGGGAAAGCAGGCAAATCACGGGCACAACAACAGTGGGGCAGCGAGGGGCACAGAAGGAAAAACGGGGGGAAAGCAGGCAAATCACGGGCACAACAACAGTGGGGCAGCGAGGGGCACAGAAAGGAAAGGGGAGACAAGCAGACAAAACTGGCACCGGGGCCACAAGCGGAGGGCGATCTTACCTACAGGAGCAGCGGGCAGACAGCACAGGCGGAGCTGTGTGGTGGGGGAGCGACCTACCTGGCAAGGTCAAGGGTCGCTCTCCTCACCGTGCAGCGGCCGCCATTTATGGGGAGGTGGGAGGGAGGAGCAGCTGGGAGGCGGGAGGCAGGGGCAGCGAATGGGCAGTCAGGGGGCGGGGCCGCAGGGACGCAGCGGCGGGAATGGCGATAGGCAGCGAGGGGCACAGAAGGAAAAACGGGGGGAGAGCAGGTAAATCACGGGCACAACAACAGTGGGGCAGCGAGGGGCACAGAAGGAAAAACGGGGGGAAAGCAGGCAAATCACGGGCACAACAACAGTGGGGCAGCGAGGGGCACAGAAGGAAAAACGGGGGGAAAGCAGGCAAATCACGGGCACAACAACAGTGGGGCAGCGAGGGGCACAGAAGGAAAAACGGGGGGAAAGCAGGCAAATCACGGGCACAACAACAGTGGGGCAGCGGGGGCACAGAAGGAAAAACGGGGGGAAAGCAGGCAAATCACGGGCACAACAACAGTGGGGCAGCGAGGGGCACAGAAGGAAAAACGGGGGGAAAGCAGGCAAATCACGGGCACAACAACAGTGGGGCAGCGAGGGGCACAGAAGGAAAAACGGGGGGAAAGCAGGCAAATCACGGGCACAACAACAGTGGGGCAGCGAGGGGCACAGAAGGAAAAACGGGGGGAAAGCAGGCAAATCACGGGCACAACAACAGTGGGGCAGCGGGGGCACAGAAGGAAAAACGGGGGGGAAAGCAGGCAAATCACGGGCACAACAACAGTGGGGCAGCGGGGGCACAGAAGGAAAAACGGGGGGAAAGCAGGCAAATCACGGGCACAACAACAGTGGGGCAGCGAGGGGCACAGAAGGAAAAACGGGGGGAAAGCAGGCAAATCACGGGCACAACAACAGTGGGGCAGCGAGGGGCACAGAAGGAAAAACGGGGGGAAAGCAGGCAAATCACGGGCACAACAACAGTGGGGCAGCGGGGGCACAGAAAGGAAAGGGGAGACAAGCAGACAAAACTGGCACCGGGGCCACAAGCGGAGGGCGATCTTACCTACAGGAGCAGCGGGCAGACAGCACAGGCGGAGCTGTGTGGTGGGGGAGCGACCTACCTGGCAAGGTCAAGGGTCGCTCTCCTCACGCGTGCAGCGGCCGCCATTTATGGGGAGGTGGGAGGGAGGAGCAGCTGGGAGGCGGGAGGCAGGGGCAGCGAATGGGCAGTCAGGGGGGCGGGCCGCAGCGGCGGGAATGGCGATAGGCAGCGAGGGGCACAGAAGGAAAAACGGGGGGAGAGCAGGTAAATCACGGGCACAACAACAGTGGGGCAGCGAGGGGCACAGAAGGAAAAACGGGGGGAAAGCAGGCAAATCACGGGCACAACAACAGTGGGGCAGCGAGGGGCACAGAAGGAAAAACGGGGGGGAAAGCAGGCAAATCACGGGCACAACAACAGTGGGGCAGCGAGGGGCACAGAAGGAAAAACGGGGGGAAAGCAGGCAAATCACGGGCACAACAACAGTGGGGCAGCGAGGGGCACAGAAGGAAAAACGGGGGGAAAGCAGGCAAATCACGGGCACAACAACAGTGGGGCAGCGAGGGGCACAGAAGGAAAAACGGGGGGAAAGCAGGCAAATCACGGGCACAACAACAGTGGGGCAGCGGGGGCACAGAAGGAAAAACGGGGGGAAAGCAGGCAAATCACGGGCACAACAACAGTGGGGCAGCGAGGGGCACAGAAGGAAAAACGGGGGGAAAGCAGGCAAATCACGGGCACAACAACAGTGGGGCAGCGAGGGGCACAGAAGGAAAAACGGGGGGAAAGCAGGCAAATCACGGGCACAACAACAGTGGGGCAGCGAGGGGCACAGAAGGAAAAACGGGGGGAAAGCAGGCAAATCACGGGCACAACAACAGTGGGGCAGCGAGGGGCACAGAAGGAAAAACGGGGGGAAAGCAGGCAAATCACGGGCACAACAACAGTGGGGCAGCGAGGGGCACAGAAAGGAAAGGGGAGACAAGCAGACAAAACTGGCACCGGGGCCACAAGCGGAGGGCGATCTTACCTACAGGAGCAGCGGGCAGACAGCACAGGCGGAGCTGTGTGGTGGGGGAGCGACCTACCTGGCAAGGTCAAGGGTCGCTCCCCCACCACATAGGCAGCAGTTAGTTTACCGTCTTCATGTCTTTGACATGAACCATCAACAAATAGCTCCCTGTCTGGCTTTTTAAGAGGCTGTTCCTCTATATCTGGGCGTGGTTTTGTGCATAATTCTGTAATTTGTATACAATCATGTTCATCGTCTTCATCATCTTTAATTCTCTCATGATATGGGTCTGGTAGTAAGGTCGCTGGATTTATTATAGTACACCTTACCATATTCACATTTTTAGCACCCATTATTATTCTTTCATATTTAGTCAGCCGACTAGGAGTAAGATGCTGAGTTCGGGTTCTTGTCAACAGAATGACAACTGCATGTGGAACATACACTTTTACAGGGTGTCCCATCACAATTGACTCACTTTGTTCAATGCTCAAACAAGTAGCCGCCACTGCTTTCAAGCATCCTGGCAACGCGGCTGCTACTGGGTCCAATGTAGCAGAAAAATATGCTATAGGATGTCTTTCTAATCCATGTCTCTGAGTTAAGACAAAGTGCACAATTTTCTCTCTCATGACAGAACAATGCAAATTCTCTTTTATAATCAGGCATGCCTAAGGCAGGTGCTGAACATAGGGCATTTCTTAATTTTACAAAGGCTTCTACACTTTCATCCTCCCACTCAACGGGGTCCTTTGCTTTCTTTTTTGTCATGTTAATTAAGGGCTTAGCCAACATGGAAAATCCTGGTATCCATTGTCGACAGTAACCTACTATTCCTAGGAACATTCTCACTTGTCTTTGTGTTACAGGCATTTGCATTTTCTTTATTAAAGCTACTCTTTCAGCTGTTACTCTTCTTTTTCCCCTCTCAATTTGATGTCCCAGATATTTAACAGCTGGTGTACAGAATTTCAATTTTTCAGGTGAGACTTTGTCCTTCTGCCAAAAGATTTAATAATGCTATGGAATCAACAACACAGTCCTCTCTGGTGTTCGATGCCACCAATAAGTCGTCGATATATTGGACTAAGACTGAGCTTCCTGGCATCACTAGTTTTTCAAGGCACTTTTTCAGTATCTGGTTGAAAATAGAAGGACTTTCTGTTTACCCCTGAGGAACACGATTCCACACATAGACCTTGTTCTCAAATTTAAATGAGAAAAGATACTGGCTGTCTGGATGTAATGGTATTGAAAAGAACGCTTGACACAAATCAATTACTGTGAACCATCCTGCACTCCAAGGGATCTGGTATAGAATTACTGCAGAATTTGGCACTATGGGACAACATGGTTCCACTATTTTATTTATTTTCCTCAGGTCCTGAACAATCCTATATTTTCCACTAGGTTTCTTTAACCCCATTATAGGTGAATTACATGGGCTACTCATTACTTCTTTTAGGATATTTTGTTCTACCATTCGATTTATTTCTTCAATGACTCCTGCTTTTACTTCTGCACTCATTTTGTACTGTCTGGTATTTGGGAAAATTGCACCTTTTACAGTAATTTTAACTGGATCTATTTTAGCCATAAGTCCTACTTCCTTTCCGGTGAAATCTCATACTATGGGGTTTACTGTATCTTTTTTATTCTTCTGGCAACTCATCTTTTGTTATTAACGAAAACATCTCGTCTACTTCTGTACCTTGTTTTGCAATCATAATTTTATATACATGATCTTCATCTGGTGTTTGAACTGCCACACCATCCGGTGTGCAGAAAATTGTACAATTCATCTTGCACAACAAATCCCTACCTAATAAGTTTACTGGACTAGAATCACACACCACAAATTGATGCATTTCTCTGAAATTTCCGATTTTAACTTCCATGGGTTCGGTAAGAGGTGTTCTAATCCGCTGATTAGCTACCCCCACTACTTGGATATTTTCACCAGAGAGAGGAAGGTCTGGAATGTCTGCTGTTCTCACAGTAGACCGGGTAGCACCAGTGTCCAAAAGGAAAGTAATATTATTACCTTTCACATTCCCTTCAACATATGGACCTGACTGATCTACCTGTAAGGATGCGCCAAGTATGCACTCCTTCTTCCCCTCTCCTAGGCACCGTCATGGACTGAATTGACAGAAATCGTCCTGCAAAAGAAATTGTGATGTCATATAATCATTCTTACCACTTCCTCCTTGATATCCGATGTCTGTACCATGCTTTGCTCTGCTTACATTACCCTGAATAGGGGCAGGTGGCAACTGATTCTGAGGATTTACACCCTGCTGTGAGTCATTCTGCGTCTGTGGATTTAAATTTTGATTTGGGCCATTATTATTCCGAATCTTTTTACATTCATCCTTCCAATGCCCCAATTTTCCGCATCCATGACAAGGAAATTTCTTTTTAGCTTCTTCTCTACTCATTCGTCCTCTAAATTTTCCACCATTCCCAGTATCACCATTCGTTCCAGAATCTTTTCCTTGATTTTCACTCGGATTTTCCAAATTGATTCCCTGTTTCTCAGCCATTTTCACCTGTGCCCACATTACCTTCTCCTGTAACTTCTTGTGTCTATCCTCAATATCGTCTCCACAATATTTTGCATACTTCAAAATCTCATCAATGGGCTTCCCTTGCCAACAAAGCATATGCTGTTTAATCATTTGACAAATTTCTGGCTTCAAACCGTAAACAAACCGATACACAAACTGACTCATGTTCTTGTCTCCAATGTCCTCAAATCCACTATACTGTTTAAATACCTGCAATAGACGCTCATAGTAGGAATGAACTGATTCATTAGCTTCTTGGGTAGTTCGATCTATTTTTACCCAATCTGTTTCTTTCGGGGGTATTTTCCTTTCAGGTAAGTTATCACCTGCTGATACTTTTTCATTACATCATTTGACGGGGCACCTGTCTTCGGATCTCTAGGATATTCGTCACTTGGCCAATCCACTGTGATTTTGCAATCTGTCCATAAATCGGCAGGTACCACTATATCAAACAACCCATCCAAATCCTTCAACAATACCTTTGACACCTTCACAAACCTGTCAACCTGCTTGTACCATTCAATTGGTTTTTCTCTCAACTTTGGAAAATCATTCGTAAATGACAAAATATCTTGTCTGCTCCATGGGACATGTACATATCCTCCTCCCGCAACTTCTCGCATCGGATACATTTGGTCTGCTTTCCCTGTTTCCTTCATCACATATTCAGATGCTGTTCTACTTGTTCGTGCTTCTTCCTTTTTCTTGGCCCACCTAGTTTTCCATTTATCTAGGTCTCCCCATTTTTGTAAAACTAACATTAATTCTCTTATTTGTAATCTTCTTCCAGAGGCGTTCATATTTTCTAAATCTTTGTCTGAAAATTCTGCTTTATAGGGTTTCTGTAGTACTTTTGATCTCCCTATTTCTATTCCCATCTGTAGTGCTAAATTGGATAATTTTTCATGGAATATCCTTACATTTCTGGTGATACTCCTGCACAGGAACAATAATTCTTCTTCATCATAGGTATTTAAGTGTTCTAGTCCTACATTTCCTGCTATTATTTCTTCTAATTCTACTTTCAATTTATGAATGTCCATTATTTTCAGAGGTGTGCACTGTTTAACTGACCCTTGTACCCATCTTTCTAGATCTTCAGGTGTTACTATGGTAGCACTTTTTGCTCCCGATGAAGTTATTAAACTTGCATCTTTTGAACATCCAGGTACATCTTTTCTGGGAGTGCTATTTACAGAACCTCGAATAGGCAAGTCCATGAGTGATATTGTGGATTCACAGTCACTAAATTGATCCTCAATTATAACTGGAGCTTCAGTTTTGGGATTATTCACAGGAGTAGGTGCAAGTATCGGTGGAGGACAGCTTCCCTGAGTACCATATAATGGAACTACTGGACCAATTGTTACAGGTATGGTCAACGAATCAGGATGTACTTTTATCTGGGTTATTTTCTGTATTAATTCTGCTCTGGTCTTTTCTAGGGCTTCTTTTTCTTTGTCATGAAGTATTCTACTCGTGGTAAATTCATGCATTACCTGTGGCACTAATGGAGTTTTCGGTGGTGCACTTGGGGTGCATCCACTTGTCCCTTCCTGATATGGTGGGGGGTTTCTTAACATTTCCTCCATAAATTCGTCTTCAGACTCCTCATTTCTCATTAAATGTTTTGTCTTTTCTGTGCACTTACTTCCTAATTTCTCCTCTGCTGAGAACAATGGATATAATCCTTCTGTAATCATTGCCCTTCTCCATTGTTTCATCTGACCGTTCCTAGACTCATGTAGGTATCTTGGAAAAATCCTGGATAACTCCTATTACTTCTAGATCGATCCCGCTCAAATGCCTCAGTTTCCCATTCCTCTAGAGCTTCGTACTGAGTTAATCTAGGTCTGGGTTCTAAGTCATTCATCCTCAATCTCAAGTTTTGAAGAATACTTCCATTGAAGGTACCATTCTCGGGAAATGCTAATATTCCATCATTTTTGGTATATTCTATCCAATTCTCCATCCATACACAAGTATGATAACCTCTCTCCATCATCATAAATGAAGCGGGCGTTTTAGCTGGTGGAATAATAATTCCTTCTCTAGTTTTGATTGGTTTGTCCTTTTTAAAATAATTCTTGATCTTTTGTAAAAATGACATTTTTCTCCTTTCTCCTTACATCTTGGGTAAGTACCGATGTATAAAATTATATTCTGCAAAGCCTAAATATCTCCTATCCTGACGAATTCCTGTTAAAGTCGGATCGCGTTTTAACATGCAATCCTTATCCACTAAGAATTTTGCTTCTATAATTTTGACCAATCAAATGTCTGCTATCTTTATTTCCGAGCCAATCCTTGCGCGGCCTTTTGGTGACGTTTATCTGTCAACCCCTCCTTTACAATCTGCTCTTTTCTGTCCTTGCTGGTTTAACCAATCCCAGCGCGGCACCTGTGACGTCAGTACTACTCCTGACTACTGACCCCTCCTTTACAAGGGTCTTTCCACACCCGCTGATTCAACCAATCCCAGCGCGGCGTTTTGTGACGTCAGCTCCCTCTCCGGCAACTGACCCTCCCTTTACAAAAATTTACGCAAACTTTTTCTCTACAATTCTTAATTTCAGTAACAACATAAAACATTCGCTATCGTGCCAGTTTCTTCTAAATTCGAAAAAGATAGTTTTCTCTCACACTTAGTAAAACCTTTCCGTTTACTAAACGTACACTACGAGTAAAACACTTCCGTCTACTCTCCACACAAGCTCCAGAAGTACCTGTTACTTCTCCAATGTTACCCTTTCTAGGTGATATAACATCAAATTTTCACCAGCGTACTCTTTTGCTATTACTCACACGCATAGAGTCCCTAACGAGTACTGAAAGTCCTGCTTAACTTTTCAGTACTAATTCTGCCTGGCAGATAACCTCACTGCAGTATGGCTTCCACTTACCATCCGCTATTCAATTTTACCCCGGGATTCTGGACAACATAAAACAAAACTTTGAATACACGGATGTTAGTTCATAAAAAATAAAATTCTCATTACCCAATTAACAAAGAGTAACCATCCTCTGATTACCAGAAAACTGATCCAGCGCGATATTAGCAAACAGCATTCATACACCAGATACTCACTTGGGCCCATACATTCATACTACGCTAATACTTACGCTGGGTTTTATCAGTTGTTACTCTCTATCAAAATCCCTGCTACCAATTACCTTCTGATTGAAGAGTAATGACTTACCAATGAATCCTTTGCTAATTGGGAAGTTTAAAATGAGTGACATTCATTATAGTACATAATCCTGAAATAACCACTGAGTCAGGAAGTTTTAAAATGTTTATCTAAAGATTTAGCAGAGTTAAATACAGAGCCACATGGTACTTAATCGCAATACCCAATATTAAGCATAGAAATGATTATTGCTAATCAATGACGGTGTTTAAAGAAAAGGAGAAGATAGAGACAGCAGCGCAACTAAAGGTTGCATTATATTTACCTAAGTGCGAGAACCAAAACCCCTTAGCCAAGGAGTTGAAAGAATAGGACCCAGGAAGGATGAAGAGCAAAGACATCCTCCAGGATCAGGACAGGACCGGTGACCTCTCTACAACGACGCCTGCGTCGTTCCCCTCTCTGATACTCGACTTCTCCTCGATTCTCCCGTGCCTTCCTTCTAATGGACTCCGCCGCCCCCTCCTCAGGACCTCTTCAGGACAGGGATTCAGTCAGCAACCGATCAGCTTGGCAGTCTGGAGCTAAGAGCGCTCTGGCAGCATGGATGCCTGTTCTTCGTGAACGCATGCTCTCTGCAGCATCTCCTTCTCGAACGCCTGTTCTTCGCCTCTTCTAACTAATTAACTAATGCTATATTCTATTATACCCTTCTACGCCCATGTACCTCCCCTTAATGTTGCTAAAATATGGGACCACTACTTCTGATTGGACAGGGACAGGGGTGGATTCTCGCACCATATCAATTTGGCCTAAATTGTAAAGCCTATTGTTTTTAAATTCCCACCCCTTCAAATTAATACATTCGCTTTATTTCCCACCCGTCTCATGACAAATGTAAACCAATTTTCATAGACA
Source organism: Calotriton arnoldi (assembly GCA_963921515.1). Classification (NCBI taxonomy): domain Eukaryota; kingdom Metazoa; phylum Chordata; class Amphibia; order Caudata; family Salamandridae; genus Calotriton; species Calotriton arnoldi. The sequence goes on from CAWUFW010010155.1 coordinate 457,289, forward strand.
ATGTATCCATGTACAACAGGAAAGGCAAAAGTACAGCATCTTCGGCCATCGGGTCGCGGCCTTGGACGACGTCCAGATTGACTTCATTTGGCAGGCACACAGGACACATGCGCAGAACCATTTGCCTCTCGAGTTTCAGGTCACCAACCCAGGCCCACGTTTACGAACTAGTAAAAGTGCAAGAAGCAAATATTAAAATCACAAAATAAAATGTTTCACTGTATGCCCGCTTTTTCTACTCTATTCCCATTTAATTATAAATTCCATCCCGCGTTAGTAGCATTAGGAAACGACAATTTAGTAATGACATGAGAGCAAGCTGAAGCATGTGAAAACATCAAGCAGCCATTTTACTACACACTGCGCAGAAGCAGAAATTTCCCTCCAAGCAAAGAAAGACGTCACACCATGTGATATGGTTGCGACATGCGCATTGAGTTTTCCCGCGCATAGCGGCCATTTTGGATTACAGACAAGCGTTATTCATTAGTAAAACACATAGGCAAGCTTCCTTACCTTTCGTGTCGTGAATGCAAAGGTTAGTATTAACAATACAAGTTTTAATAAATTAATACTGTGAGGAGGATTGAATACAAGCAAGTTTCATTTATGAAACCTTGCTCCATCATTTATGTGGTGGGTGATTTTTGTGCTTGGATGGCAGGTTAAATAACAAAAGAAAGAAGTAAGGCTAGGCTTCACGTCGAGATGTAGTTGGTCTCTGCAGACTTAACTGTGACTGAGCCTTTATGAGGAAAATCTTTGGTGTTCGTATTTATGATTTTTCTGGGCTGTCTGTTGCGGTCTTGTATCTGAAAGAGACACGTTAGTGACAGATTCCTTACCTTAGAATATCCCCAGGCGTCAGGCTGGATCCGGAAAGTTTTTGCGTAGCAGTACCCTTGCGCGTCGGTAGGCGGCGTCGTGCGGCTCCGCGTCCGTCGTCGGCGTCGTGATCGCCGGGATGACGTCGCGGGCAGTACTTAGACGCCGCCCCTGCGCGCTGACGTCAGTTCTTCTTTTTCCGCGCCAGTAAGCGCAGATCCGGGAAGAGCAGTGCCCTAGTCAATTTTTGACTACATTTTTGGTGAATTTTTTCACTGTTTCTTTTCGAGTCTTCTCGACTCCTAGGTGTCGGTAGGGATGCCCGGCTTCAAGCCATGCGGTGCCTGCGGTCGAATGATGTCGATCACAGACCCGCACTTAGTGTCTCTACTGTCTCGGCCGAGACCACGACACGAAGTCGTACCCTGACTGCCGGAAACTTCACCCGAAGGCTTTGCGAGAGCGGTCTCGAAAGCTCCTGGAGGTCCGGCAGTCGGCTCCGCGCCGCACCAAGCCCCGGTCCCGTGAGAGGTCGAGGGGCCGGTCGCGGAGCCCCCGCCGGTCGTCGGAGTCCAAGTCTTCGCGCTCCTCGGGTAAGTCGAAGCACAAAAAGTCTAAGAAGCATCATCGCTCTAAGACTTCGCCTCGCCGGTCTCTCGGCTGAGGCCCCTGTCGGCACCGTCCCCGCCCCTGCGGCCCCGGACGTGCCTGTAGAGCCGCCCCCGCATTACCCGTCCTTTCCGGGTTCGGGGGCGACTCCGGCCCAAATACAGGAATTCCTGTCGGCCATGGCCCGCCTCTTCGGGCCTCAAGGTCCCTCCGGTGCGCCTGCGGGCCCTGATGGGGTTGCTCCGGCGTCGCCGACGACTCCGGTCCCGGCGTCGCCTGTCCCGCCAGCCTTGATCCCGGCTTCGGCCCCGGCCTCGATCCCGGCTCCGGTGGTGCCGCAACCCCCATCGACACCGGTTGACCTAACCACGCCGGCGTCGATGTCCCCGGTGCCGTTCCTGACGCCGCCCGGGGCTCCGGGCGGCGTCGTTCCCCGGTTCTCTCCGGTTCCGGACATGGAGCCGGACCGACGTCGCTCGACGCCGGCTCCGGCGCCAATGAGACCTTGGGTCCCAGATGTCCCTCCTCCTCCATATTTTGAACCAGAGGAGGACCAGGAGAGCTGGGAGGGGTCGGAAGACCCTCTCACACGGCAGTGTGAGTATGATCAGGACTGGGCAGAGGAACTTGGGGATGCCAGGGTTCTAGACACTTCCCCTGACACTGGCATGCTGTCTCCTCCCGTGGCTACGGAGGAGGGAGCAAATTTCGCAACGGTGTTGCGTAGAGCAGCTGGAGCCTTGCACCTCCAATTGCCTACTGTGGCTGTCAGGACTAATCTCCTGACCGAAGTGCTTCAGCCGGCAGCTTCCTCTTCGGAGGCTGTGCTGCCGTTTAATGATGCACTATCTGACGTTCTTTTGGGCACCTGGTCCAAGCCCACCACAGGGGCTCCTGTGGATAGGAACGTGGCCCGACGCCATCGCCCTGCTCCGGGCGACCCCTTGTTTCTCTCTCAACATCCCACCCCCGAGAGCTTGGTTGTCCAAGCCTCTGCCTCCCAAACCGCCTTCCCTCCCGCCCCTCCGGATAGGGAATCCAAACGCCTGGACCAATTTGGGAAGAAGGCTTTTTCTTCCTCCAGTGCTGGCTTGCGGTCCGTCAACACCGCTTGCCTTTTGGGCCGATATACCCACTCCCTGTGGGAATCGGTGGCAGCTGTTTTGCCCCAGTGTTCTGAGGAGGTCCAGACACTGCTTACCCGCACCACTGCGGAAGGTAGGGATGCGGCAAAGTACACCATACGATGTGGCCTTGATACCGCCGACTCGCTGGGCAGATCGCTTGCAACGACGGTGGCGCTGCGTCGCCACGCCTGGCTGAGAACTGGTTTCTCGGGTGATGTCCAGAATACACTCATGGACATGCCCTTTGATGGAGTCGGTCTTTTTGGTTCCAAAGCAGACCATGCGCTGGAGCGTTTTAAGGACTCGCGGGCTACTGCCAAGTCCCTGGGCCTTTCTGTTGTGCGCCCTCCGCTAACCTCTGCTTTTCGCCCCTTTCGTGGCCACGCAAGGGGCGCCCAGTCATGTCCGCAGCCCAGCCACCGGCCCGCGCAGCAAGCGTCTTCGCGTGGCCGGGGACGTGGCTACCGCCGTGGCGGTTCGGGCAACCAGCGTGCGGGTCAGGCCACCACCTCCGCCCCGTCCGCGGCCTCCAAGCCCTCCTAGTCCCTCCTTTCAGGTGCACAGCACGCCAGTAGGGGGCAGGGTCCGCCATCACCTTCACCACTGGCGTGCCATCACCTTGGACAGGTGGGTCTTGGACATTATCCGAAGGGGCTACTCCCTCCCCTTCGAGACCACCCCCATTCCACCGCATGTCAGGGGATCACTTGGTGCTTCTGCAGAAGGAAGTCACGGCCCTCTTGGCCAAGAGGGCCATCGAGCATGTTCCGACCCCAGAAGTAGGACGTGGTTGCTACTCCCACTACTTTCTGGTGCCCAAAAAGGACAAGGAGGACATGCGTCCTATCTTGGACCTCCGGAACGTCAATCGCTTCCTCCGGAAGGAGAAGTTCAAGATGCTCACCCTAGCTCAGGTCTTGACTGCCCTCGACCCTGGAGACTGGTTGGTAGCGTTGGACTTGCAGGACGCTTATTTTCACATCCCCGTCCTGCCGGCCCACCGGCGTTACCTTCGGTTCACGGTAGGCCCCGAGCATTTTCAGTTCACCGTGCTCCCCTTTGGCCTTACAAGTGCCCCTCGGGTGTTCACGAAAGTGATGGCGGTGGTCGCAGCTCATCTGCGCCGGGCAGGGGTTCCAGTCTTCCCCTACCTCGACGACTGGCTGCTGAAGGCGGGCTCGTCCCAGGCAGTAGTCTCCCACCTCCAGACTACGGCCGAACTCCTGCACTCGCTGGGGTTCTCCATCAATGTGCCGAAGTCGCATCTGATTCCTTCTCCACAGCTCCTTTTCATCGGAGCAGTTCTGGACACGACGCAGTTTCGGGCCTATCCTCCCGAACGGCGAGTCCGGGATATTCAGGCTATGATTCCGATCTTTCAGCCTTTATCCTGGGTTTCGGTACGGATGACCCTGAGGCTGCTGGGCCTCATGGCCTCCTGCATCCTGCTGGTCGATCATGCCAGATGGCATATGCGGGCTCTGCAGTGGGACCTGAAGTTCCAGTGGGTGCAGCACCAGGGCAATCTGTCCGATCACGTTCAGATCTCGGAGGGGACTGCAAGACAGTTGCAGTGGTGGCTCTCGAACCGGCAATGGGTCATGGGCAGATCACTCTCCCTTCCCCAGCCAGAGCACACAGTTGTGACGGACGCGTCCCTTCTGGGATGGGGCGGTCACATGGGAGAGGCGGAGATCAGAGGCCTCTGGTCTCCGGCGGAGTCCCGGCTCCATATCAACCTTCTGGAGCTCCGGGCGATCCGACTTGCACTCAAGGCATTCCTTCCCTCTGTCAAAGGGAAGGTAGTGCAGGTGTTCACAGACAACACCACCGCCATGTGGTACTGCAACAAGCAAGGCGGGGTGGGGTCGTGGACCCTATGTCAGGAGGCTCTGCGCCTCTGGACATGGCTGGAACATCAGGGCATTTTCCTGATGGTTCAACACCTGGCAGGTTCCCTGAACGCCAGGGCGGACGAACTCAGCCGCAGGTGCATCATGGATCACGAATGGCGTCTTCACTCGGAAGTGGCGCAAGGACTCTTTCTACAGTGGGGAGAGCCTTGGTTAGATCTATTCGCCACCGAAGAGAACGCGCAATGTCATCAGTTCTGCGCGTTGGAATTTCCAAGGCAGCACTCGCTCGGCGACGCTTTTCGTCGCGAGTGGAGTTGCGGTCTGTTGTACGCTTTTCCGCCTATACCATTTCTACCCAGAGTGTTGAAGAAGATTCAGCGCGACCGGGCCCAAGTCATCCTTGTGCTCCGGACTGGGCTCGAAGAGTTTGGTATCCCGAGCTACTCGGTATGAGCGTCGATCCCCCGATCCGTCTGCCTCTTCGGGAGGATCTTCTGTCGCAGCAGCAGGGGACGGTCCTCCACCCGAACCTGTCCAGCCTCCACCTGCTTGCGTGGAGATTGAGCGGCAGCAGTTGATTCCTTTCGACTTGCCTCCCGAAGTTCGTGATGTGATTCTGGCAGCCAGGCGTCCCTCCACTAAGGTGGTATACGCCTGCAGGTGGAACAAGTTTGTGGCATGGTGCACAGCAAAGGCTGTGAATCCCCTTTCTGCCCCTCTTTCTGAGGTTCTTCTGTTCCTTCTTTCCCTGGCCCAACAGGGTTCTGCCCTGGGTACCATCAAGGGCTATCTTTGTGCCATCTCGGCCTTCCTCAGGCTTCCTGATCAGCCCTCCCTTTTCAAGTCCCCAATTAACAGGTTTCTAAAAGGCATTACACACCTCTTCCCTCCTGTTCCGTTTGTGATGCCTCAGTGGGACTTGAACTTGGTTCTTACCTTTCTTATGTGCGCTCCCTTTGAGCCTCTACATAACTGTCCTCTTCGTCTTCTGACTCGGAAGACAGCCTTTCTGGTGGCCATCACCTCCGCTCGGCGGGTGAGTGAACTCCAAGCTCTTTCATGCAAACCTCCCTTTCTGTCTGTCCATCCAGACAAGGTTGTTCTTAGGACTCGTCCGTCCTTCTTGCCAAAGGTGGTTACTGCCTTCCACATTGGGCAGACCATCACTTTGCCCACCTTCTTTCCGCCTCCGCATCCTTCCAGAGAGGAAGAGAGGCTCCACCGTCTGGACCCAAAAGGTGCGCTTTCCTTTTATATCAACCGCACACAACACTTCCGGGTGGATGACCAGCTCTTTGTTGGCTACGTGGGCGCCAAATAAGGTCGGGCGGTGCACAAGAGAACCATCTCCCGCTGGGTAACCTTGTGTATCAAAGCCTGCTATTCTTTGGCTAAGAAGGAGCCTCCTGTTGGGCTGCGTGCCCATTCCACCAGGGCAACGGCTGCTACCACGGCTTTAGGCCGCGGTGTTCCGCTGCAGGATATCTGTCAGGCAGCTACGTGGGCCTCGCTGCACACATTTACAAAGCATTACTGCCTTGACAGTCAGGTCCGGAGGGACGGCTTCTTTGGCCGTTCTGTCCTCCGGGACTTCCTTGTCTGATCTTTGTTCGCAGACCCACCACCGGGGTTGGTATTGCTGGGGTATCTATTCTAAGGTAAGGAATCTGTCACTAACGTGTCTCTTTCAGATGCACAAGTTACTAACTTGTGTAACGATATATCTGTAAGAGACAGTAGTTGGTGACAGATTCCTTACCGCCCCACCCATCCTCCCCGTTCTGCGAACTGATTTCTAGGGTTAAGGACATCCCTTTCAGGGCCCTAGTATTTTTCAGACACCTATGTCAGCTTCTTGCATGGCTCTGCGTTCCTGGCGCGGAAAGTCGTGTACAGAACTGACGTCAGCGCGCAGGGGCGGCGCCTAAGTACTGCCCGCGACGTCATCCCGGCAATCACGACGCCGCCTACCGACGCGCAAGGGTACTGCTACGCAAAAACTTTCCGGATCCAGCCTGACGCCTGGGGATATTCTAAGGTAAGGAATCTGTCACTAACTACTGTCTCTTACAGATATATCGTTACACAAGTTAGTAACTTGTGCATTCATGCTTCCAGAGTTAAAATGAACGCATTTACTCCCTGTACTGTGTATATTCTGAAACGAGGTCTGTGTGCTTGCTTTCATCAACTGATGGTTGTATGGATTCATATCAGTATGTGTGGTTTGCTGCTTGCAAGCAGTGTAATGTATAAGGTAAGCTAATTGTGAGGTAATGTTCAGTGTGGAATATGGCAAAGTTCTCTGGAGGGCGGTTGGGAGTTGGAGCTTACATGAGGAAGGTGCTGCTTCCTTGCTGGATCCAGCTGTTGCAGAGTTGGGAATAAAGGAACTGTTATATATCAATCTGAGTGTATATCTTCACTACAAATTGACGATTATCTCAACTCTACGAAATTTTGAGATTATATTCAGCACTTTGAATTATTTGTTTATAGTATATAGTTTATAGTATATTTGTTTTAGTATGCCACGGGGTGGTATCAAAAGGTTTTTTCATATTTGTCATTATTTATTGTGGGGGATGGTATTCTTTGTATTGTGATTAATTGTTATTAGTGATGTGAATAAAGGGAAAGATGTGTGGTGTTGCTACTTTCAAGCAGTGGAATGTATGAGGTAAGCTAATTGTGAGGTAATGTAGAGTGTGGGATATGGCAAAGTTCTCTGGAGGGCGGTTGGGACTTGAAGCTTAGATGAGGAATGTGCCGCTTCCTTGCTGGTTCCAGCTATTGCAGAGTTGGGAATAAAGGAACTTTTATACATTAATCTGAGTGTATATCTTCACAACACTACTAATTATTCTTTACATGTGCATGACTTCCACCTCACATCTAGCAATTCCTTGCTAGCAAAGTGCATTCAAAATGGCGTAGAACTGTGTAAACATTAACATGACGGGGTAGAAGAAAAAATATACTTGTGTACCTGTGATGTATTGTTTTTACAAGTTAAACCCCACTTCGCTGTCCTAATTTGTCCTTTTTCCATGCTGCAGAACAGACTAGTTAGCGAAGTGCTAAAAAATAAACTTTGACTGAATCATTATGCTATACCTCAAAAAGTATTGAAAGGCTCAGTTAAATGGATCTGCTTTAGACTAGGAATTTGGAAGTGGAGTAGTTCAAGGATCACATATTTGAGGCATACTAATTAAAATTTAGAAAATGTATTAATATGCTATAGCGGGGGGGCGGGGGAAATAGCCCTAAAATGTTTTGAAGACAAACTGTTGAGAAGCCAAACAGAGCCACTGGAAATCTACACCAGTACACATGGTATGAGTTAAACTGATTATATGCCCCAGAGGCTTAACCGTGGTGACTTAAAACAAAATGGATAGTAGACGTGATTATTTTTTTTAAAGGAGAAGAGACATGGGGAAGAACATTTGGAAACTAAATGCCTCTTTGTTGTATTGGAAAGACTGGATTTGAAATGGTCCACTACTTATTTTCTCACCACAGTGTAAAATACGATGAGGAACCTGTGACCATTCCAAGAAGGGCATAAAAAATACTTTAAGGCTGAATGGTTCAAAACAAGAAAAAGAATACTGTTTAGCCGGCAAAAAAGAAGAAAAGAGGGGACATGATAAACCGATACATACAGGGGGGGTGTAGTCATCACAAAATGCACTGCTTGTTAAAGGCACCTGCCTTATGGTCTAAAAGTAGAAAGAAATTAAGATCCGGTTTTAGGAAGAATTTATAAGAATCTGAGTAGTTAATTGTTTTGATAACGTCCTCAGTAAAGTGGCTAGACGCTCTAGAAGGCTTTAAACAAAAAGGTCATGAATTTAGGATTACGTTAGTAGTGCAGTGGCTCCTGTGCCACAGCAGCAGATTGGACACAGTTGTCCTGTTGTGTCCCTTCTAAATCTACTTCGATCTTACCTGAAATGTTCCTGCATTCGCCTTATTTTTGTTTCTTTGATGGTATTCCATTACCTGATGAAGTGTGTGCTATAGTCTTGAAATGGGGACTTTTACAATTTTCAATAAGACAGTGCTATGCAGATCATGTTACAAGATAATGTAACATGAAGTAAGATAAAATTAGCATTCGTTTTTAAAAATATGTTCTTTATTTTTTATTTTTTACAAACAACATATCACCTTGCATCCATTCTACGTAGATAGCATTTATGGGTATGAAGAAATCCTTGCATTTAATGTAGACTCAGCTGTTTTTCCATGTAACTTTTGCTAGTTATAGCATAAGCATTTGCTAGCCCGTGCCCATTTTGCTTCTGAAGTTGCAATCTAATCTGATTGGACTGAATCAATTAGCACATGGTGGAGACACCCATGAGAACCTTGCCTGAGTGTTGCTGGCCACTAGTTTGATGTATGTGCTAATCAATCCAGCCCCTCGTACAAATGTCTTAGAATATTCGCATATGAGGAGGTGATTTTTTTGTTTTTTTACTGCTGTATTTGGGTATACTTGAGAACATTATATGAAGCCCTGGCACGTTTTCTGATCGGTTCCTTCCTGAAAGTAGGCATAACCTCCTTAATTTCTGTTTGAAGGGTAGCGGATTGGACATTTGCGTGTTTTGCTACTTTTTTGTATGGATAATACAACAGATGTTGCCATTTTTTTCTAAAACCACTATCCTGCATTTTTTTTGTGGAGGATTAGGATTCTGCGCAACTGAAAAAAACACTTACTCTACGTTGTGCAGCCGCACAGAATTCCTGCAAGACTACGAATGATGACGCTGATGGAATGATCGTTGCTGTGTACAATGGCACTTGGGTGCAGATGGTAAACCATGACTCTAGGCATCCACAGAAGTTCAACTTGTAGCTGTCAAGGAACCTTCATATGTGAACGCCTAAGAAGTGCTACTTAAATACTGCTGCGGGTTCCTATATGAGATGTCTGTTTACTCAAACCTTAAGGATTTTCTATGAAAATTATCGAAAATGACCGGATCCTACTTGAGAGCATTATGACTCAAACATATGACTTTACATTGAAGATTAACAAATTACATTCCTAACGGTATATTTAGATGTGTAGATATGACGTCGCCGAACAGGAGCTGTCACACTTTTTATTACTTTTCTGTTTTCAAGGCATACAATTTTATTTGTGGTAGTGAAGTTAAGACAATTAAAATAAACTTCTAAATAAACAAGCAATGTAGTCTTATTTCATTCGCACGTTGAAACGGCTATGTTCCATAACTTGTGATTTTAGGTGGCAACGTCTAATGACGTTACCTGATTGACTTATCAGTACCTAATTTTGATTTTCAACATATATTGATTCATCAGTATACCAGTCTATGCACCCCATCCAAAACTTTTTGGGCATTGGATAAACTAATTCTTGTTTGGGACTACTGGATCAGAATGTGATACTATGAATCGTGTGGGCTTCCCATAGATCTCTCTACCGTATAGTAATTGAGTTAGCCCTTGCCTTAGATGCTTGGCTGATAAGAGTGATGCTTCAGAATAAATCCACAATTGGATGATATGAACCAAACATTCCATGCTCTCTGGGAGGAGTTGTATGTTACTACTACACCTCCAGACCCTCACGGAGGATATCTGTAGGCAGTATTTGTCATGCTTTTCCTATTCTTTCACTAACTTACAATGTGATTTACAAGATTGGCATGTCCTAGACCAGCATGATTCTCACTGCTTTGACTTTCATTTCTCTAACTTAGGTACACTAGGTTACCTAGTACCCATCACTGTTACTTCGGAGGGAGTGGGAGATCTTGCCTACAGTTCAGCATGCTCATTCTGACTCATTCTTTTTGACCTTGTTGTAAAATTATCTTGTAGACTAAAAAACGGACCATGTGAGTTTCAGTGAGCATTACGCCAGACCCAGGACCTGCAGAAAGGCACTTAATGTGCATGTTTAAACTTAATTGGCGCCACATTCAGAGGGCAGGAGGGGAGTTCAGAAATACCAACATAGACTGTTGGAGTTCACTTTTAATATATTGTTGCACTTCCTTTTCGAAATAGTTTGCTTGCTTTGAGTGTCCTTGCTGTGTGACCTTTCTGTTAACGTTGCTTATAACAAAATACTGAATCAGTATTCTTTCTTCAATTTCACATAACCCCCAGGAGTGCCAAGAATGTGACCTCCATATCTTCAGTACGACCTCTTTGTTGCCAAGAGTACGAGAGCTGTCTCTGTGCCATCCTAAAGGAGATTTTCTGGCTCACATATCCATGGTTTTCACCCCCCCCCCCCAATAGTGCCAGTGAAGACACTGCTACCCTTCTCTTGATGTCTACATCGGATTGTTGAAATCAATACATATGCAGCTCACTGGACAACATTGGCTATGGGCATAGGCACCAGCTTATATCCTAGGGCTCAAGCAGGGAGACGTTTGGGCTCTGCTGTGCCCGTAGTGTCCATGCACAGCCACAATGTTGAGGTGTACTAGTGAAATGAAGAGATTAACCAATATGTCGCAGAACTCCACTGAATGCATCTCAGCGGCCTTTTCAGCAGAAGGGATATTTTAACAGCATCAAAAAAGATATTAATGAATGGCCCCTCAGTCAGGGTCTATTATTAAAATCCAAAGGGCAATATCTGCCCCTACCAGAAAAGTAATAACGTGAATGCAGCCTTTATCGTCCAGTATTTGACCGGGCATATTGGCTAGTCTAGTGTTAAAGGGAGAACTTTACCCATCTGCTCCTTTAGTTGCATGTTGGTTCCACAGCAACTGGATGTCTTTCCTGTAATTCGGTGACCTACATTCTCATTAGCTTAGGATTTCATGTACGCTATCCCCAAGAGTTATTCTACTAAAGACCTCCATCCTATGAGTAAGTATGGTATGCGTAGTAGGGTGTGCATCTCCATGGAATGTGAACTTTGAGGTCAAATCAAGTGATAGCCTTCAACATAGGTCTTTCTTAAATTTCGGGGATGCTAGCTTTACTCCCTTTCATTTGATAGGAATGAACACAGCATGCATCAATCTCTTTGGTATAGGATCTCTATCTTTGCAGGACTTAGCGCTACCCTGCTCACTCTTCCAGATACTGGTGGCATAGATTTCCGAAAACATCTAAGGTAGTATTTTGCAATAATGTTAAATTTACGACATGTTTGGTATCACTGTCGTATATACTGACATACAGTAACATTCTTTCAAAGGCCCATGGTCCAGAGTGCTGAACCTTGAGTCACACACTACTTCAGTGAACTATGTCCAGACCAGAAAGACGACTTGATACTTAAGTACCACTGATTATATAATATCTGTGCAGCAGCTTCTGTGCCAATACAAATTAAGACTTTAACCAGGATTCAGCCGTCTACTTTACTGAATGTAGTTGACAAGTCAAGAAGTAGCAGGTCCCGGTTTATACTTGATCGGCTAGTCTGCAGTCTCTAAGTTTTCCTGTATGACAGGTTATCTGACTCCATCCAGTCTGAAACCTGTTTGAAAAGAAGTTAGCAAATTATTTTTTTTAGAACTGTTTGCACCGGACTCATAATACCTCTTTCCGAGAACATGACCATATATGATCATTTGAAATTGTCATGCAGTAGACCGTGTCACTGGTTTCTGGAGGTGTTTTTAGAGGTGTTTTTTCAGTAATGGTTATCTAACAGTTATTTTACAAGTACACAAAAGTGAGTACGAGAAGGAATGGCTTGCCTACATCTTAAGTAACTCGGTGAGACAGATTGGCCTTTAAGATTATTTTGGATTGGGTGTTATGTTCAGTAATTGCCAAGTTTGGGCCAGGATGTTCTAGCTGCGTCCTCCTGCAATATTCAGCAGCCATTCTTTTGCAGCAGTTAGTGGTCAGTGTGTAAGTTTGATGGATGTGCTGCTAGCTTCTCCTAGGGCATATTTTGTGGAAAGATAACATCGATAGCCAGTATGCTGCCAGTACCAATGGAGTTATGAAATCTGATGTTCCTGTGGTTTTTGGAATGAGGAGATTACTCCTTTTTTGTCTACTTAAGTTGTCCATGTGGTTGTAATCGGGCAGCCTATTAGTTGCTAAAGTGGAAATTGACTAATTTGGATGATCTGCAAATTTGTAGACCTGTGTGTCTTTTAGCATATTTAACATTAGTTGTATTTAGTGAGTGTTACTTGCTGGTTTTAGCCTGTGAGGGAACCACAGGAAGGTCGTACTCCTCGAAATTCATTTCAGAAACCATCTCATTATAACCAAAAAAAAGTACACATCTAGAAAGTATTTAATAATTAAAATATTGATATGATATTATTATTTAGGAAGGAGTATTACTATTGTCTTGCACTGCTTGGTACACAATAGCAGACTTTACTGAAAATATAATTGCATGACCTTTAGACTGGTTTTGTTTCTTACAATAGTGCGCGTATCCTTTTGGAAGAAGGGTCTGATTTATGCTGTCCACGAACTGCAGTGTCAATTCAGAATTTCCAGGATTGGGGAGTCTGGAGGCAGTTCGAAAGCTCAGTATGTGGCAGTTCCCATTGTCAAGTACGTGCCTATGGGAGACCTGTTGGCAAGCATATGCGTAGGGTATAACAGCCTTGTAAGGACAGTTGCACTTGCTATGTCCATGTCAGTAGGGGATGCTCTGGACGCTGAAATTGTAGCATTAATTGAAATCTATTTTAATATGTGTGAATCTTTAAAACTAAGCAGTAAAATATGGCAGTTTGAATGTCATCTTTAAGCAACCCTAGGTTTTATTCAGAGGCTGTGCTTTCACTTTGAATATTCTGTGTCACTGGAATCCACTCTTGTGGACGGAAACTGGCCTTTATGGCACATAAAGGTACAGAATTTAGGACCTCTGCCTCACAATTCTAAGCACTTGAAAACTTTTTCCATCTGCTATTTTTTTTTAATCCCTTGATAAAGGGTGTATATGCAATTTTAGTACATTGGATTGTTGAGAGCTCCACTGAAGACACTAGAGTGGCTCCGGGATAATAATGGCTAGTATAGGCCCTCTGCTCCAACATTCCAATGTTTGTCTTTCTGTTTCTCCCTTTTTAATTTAGAACATTCTACCCTCAGTGGGTGGAATGTTCTAATAGCCTTATACCCCTTCTACCTCGGGCTATACCGGTTGTTAAAGGCCTTCACCATCGTTCTAGTCCGTCGCCTGCGGCTCGGGCCTATAACTCGGATTAGGGCTTTTAACAACAGGTATTGCCCTCAGCAGCCGGCTATAAGCCTATGTTAATCGCATGTTCCTGGTTAGCCCATATCTTTCTTTGGCTGCTGTAAAGAAACAAATGTTTTAAGTCTCTGGAACTACAGCAAGTTAGAAAGGTTTCGCTCTGTTCACACTGCCGTGTCTCAGCTCCTGTGTGGAAATTAAAAACGATTCATAGGGCCCCGTCAAATTCCTCCTTTGACTTTTACAGATTGTCAATGAGTTCAAAGACATTTTCCTAGTTACAATTGCGACTTCCCCATCAATCACTGAAATGCACGCCTTTTTAGTTGGCTGGACTTCTATTACTTTTCACAAGGATATTTATTTTATTTTTCTATGTGTTTTTTTGTAACTAGCACGCGATAAGCTTTGTTTCGAGGGACATTTCAGTTGCCTTTTCATTACACAGTAGAGGAAATAAGGATTACAGTTGGAAATGAAGGTCGAAGTAGTTATCGCATTTTAATATTCCATCATCCGCAAGAAAAGCCCACTTTCATTGCAATATTTCTGGTGAAGTTAGGCGCCATATCAATTCCTGGGCAGTGGGGACCCATGCGATTACTTCTGTAGGACTAATGGAGCATATATGAAACCTACAGAATATTATAACTGTATGGCTAGCTTTTGTAGTTTGCGTGCGGGATGAGACAGTCTGAAAGTCCTTTTTATTTCTTGTATAATTTTAACTGTAAATTATTCCATCTCTTCAAATAATAGTAGCTTATTCTTTCATAAGTCTTATATGTAGGCTAAAAACAAAGTAGTTATAAAGAGTGTCTGCCATGCGAACAATTTGTGTGTCATCCAATGCCTGTTTCTAAGCTCTGTTTTATGTTGTCCAACCTCCATTCTGGCTTTGTAGGATATGCTCTGACATACAAGTGACAACATGGGCCAAGGCGCGGCGCTCTACAAATCAATAAAATAAATACAAATTGAGTTTGTTAAGCAGATGCCAAAGGCCTCCAGCCATGCCCCTCCCACACTAAGATCTGACACTCTCAGCTCAGTGGACACAACACTTACACCCAACCATCTAATGGGATCACCTGTAGCGCTCCGGCAATCGAAATTCATGCTCACACTTAACATCTCACATGGGATGCAGAAGGCTTTGGGATGGACCAGAGTACAATACCCAAAACCATTGAATGCTCTAGAGAGCAAAGAAAGCTTGAACCTCGTGAAAATGCACATCTCGTAAGGCCAATGACTTTAGAAGGCCATGCCATTGGCACATATGCACTATGAAAATGTTGAGACCATAATACGAAAAAATGCTTACCTTTGATCAGAAAGAGTTAATGCTGGAGAACAGACTTTCCGATCATATTGGGTATCTTTCTGCTGGAATGTCCCACGCCATACTAAGGAAGTACTTCAGAATTTAGTCATCTGTACTCACATTGGCGCTCGTTTGGAATATAGTTAATTGTAAAATCATAGTCCGCTTTCATACTTGAGGTGCAGATTATCCGTGGAAGTGAAATTGGACGAAGAAGCCTTAAAATGATTTTTAAGTCATTTTAAAAAACCTAAAAAAATTTTTTAAAAATGCAGACGAATCTGTGTTTCCGAGGTACTGATTCCGTGATGGGTGGGAAAAGCTAATCAAAAGAAATGCTCATGAAGATCACTTGATTAAAATTTGCTACTTCATTCTGTACTGTACGTTTTGTGGCTCCGTGTGTACCCTCCTTGCATGCATTAATGAAAGCAGTTTTTTAAGAAAGTGTATACCTGTTGTAGTTGGGGATTTGAGTATTGAAAAACTAGTTTGCAAAACGATGACTAGTGTGGTTCTATGCCATTGGAGCTCTTCAGTTTCATGCTGTCATACCAGCCCTGCCATTCTGCAGTGTCATCTTTTAGGACATTCTTCTTTTTCTTGTAGGCCATTGTGGCTTCTCTTGTGACTGTTTTGCTTGCTTTGGGCGGTGGTTTGCATGCTGTTTCCTTTCCCTTCAGTGTGGTGCTTAAGCTCTAGCATGAGACCAGCCAGGCGATGAAAGTTTTCATCGGCTAGTCGCTTTTGCTCCTTATTATACCTGCTGCATTGGGCTCAGCTACTGGTTTGCAGAATTCCATTTTCGTCTAAAAAAAAAAAACGTTCCATGTTAAGAGAGTCTTCTTTCTACCAATTAGGTCAAAGCCCTAAAACTTTAAGACCTAAACCGCATGGTTTAGAGCGAACCGATTCACAAACAATAGGTGAATTTCCCTCAAGAAGAAAGGGTATGTACTTAAGCACCACATGCTGTGTGGGACTGTTCAAATTTTTTCTGTTATTTACATCAATTTGAATGGATTGTTTTGTTGCTGTTGTAAAGAGAAGCATAGGATGTTAATGAAAATGTTTCTCCTGTACGGTTATGTTGAATTTGTTTATAAATGCATATAGTCAAAACTAAAAGGTTTGCTTTGCTTAATTGCATTGGGTTTGAACCTTTGTTTCCTGTTTTGGGGTGTTGATTGCTGAAGATAAAATAGCATTAAAAAGAATCTAGAACTTCCGTGCATATTAAAGTATTGGGGATATAAATGTGATATGTATAGCCAAATTCATTCTGTAGGTTCTTTTGCATTGTTGGTTATGTATGACTTTGGCCTGATGTCTCACTTGTCTGAACTCTTCTACTCAATGCAGTTCTTACCCTTTCGATTAAGTATTATTTGTCTTGATTGTGTTTCGGCCTGTCACAAATCTTTGCGTCCTGCACAGATTGGGGATGAGGTCAAATGCACTATAGTTGCTCCTTTACAATTCCCACATGTAGGCATTTGACTCGGGCGACTCCATTTAGGCCTTAATCCCAGCCCTCCTAACTCTCGACCAAGAGCCTCTACACCACCCCTCTGCATCGCATATACCGCTTTCTTTACTTCACCTGCCACCAGTGTGCACTGCCCTTTCCCAAACTTTGTTTTCTCCTTTCTTTAATGCACGTTTTCTTAACCCTGCTCGTTCTTTTCCTGTAACCTTGCTCCTGCCCTGTTTCCACACCTCATTCTACCAAAAATGTCCCTGCTCTCACCCTGACATCCGGGCCCAGAGCTGTGGTCCTAGGCAGCGCTATACAAATGTTCTTTTACTTCAAACTTAATGTAGACTTCGGTATCATTAACAAATATGTTTTCTGGCCTCACTGTTAACGGCTAAAAGTGTCCTTTTTTTCTGTTCAAAAACCTATGTTTAATGGCATTTTTCAGTTTTTTGTTCTTTCTCATTGACACACATTAATTTAAATACAAGTGATCAACTTAAGGCAAGTTCTGTTTTTTTCCAGGACCTGATGGTTAGTGCAATTGTATTGTACAGGAGTAGACAGTTTTTTCAGACTGATACATTAGGAATTAATTTCCTGGTAACCCTTTGACACGATTTGTTTTACTTTTCACCAAGAAATTTTCCAGATCATATAAACCTTTGGTTATTCCGTTTGTTTTCTTAGTTGTACCCTTGTTTAGCCAGTGATTCAGTAAGAGTAGCCCAAGCCGAGACTGCATGAAGCTCAACAATAGAAGTCCGATTGTTTACAGTTCGATTTTCCTGTACTCTCTGTTGAATAGGAGGGTTTCTGTCTAAGTATGCATTGAGTCCACTCAAGAACCCAACTTAGCGGGTCCTACCCCATTGTTCACTGAGCTGGCAATCTCATATAATGTAATGAACCACCTCCAGCGGAGATGACGTTCAGAGCTGACATGCAACAATTGCTGATAATTGGTTCTGCAACTTGAGCTTATACATCTTACTTGGTTGCAAATAACCTAACCCATTGATCCAAATAACTGAATGAATGAATATAAGCTTTATAGAGCGCAAACTTAGCCCAGGGGCGTCAACTGCAGTCTTAATTTTTCTGAGCCCATGACCTCAACAGTGGCTTTCCGTTTCAAACGAAATATTTTTTTCAAGCCTTCGGTAGGTCCAGTGCCACGTAAGCCTCTCTGATTGGGAAAAAATATCCAAAATGTTATATTGCAAAAGGGATTCCAGAAGTGACTGCAGAAGGAACGCCTGCATCCCCTTCATTTTGTTGCTGGGAAATATTTTCCTCTGGGGTTAATCTCAGACAAGAGTGTAAATATCTTGACTGGAATATTTAGACAGGATTTTTGATTCTTTGATTAAAGTAATGGGTGCTAGCAATTTGTAGATAAGACTGCTACAGGTGCTTTCACATGACATATCTTTTTGTACTCAACTGTTATCAGTTTCTTCTAACTAAAACCAACAGAAGCAAGTAGTATCCCATCACGCCTGATTCAATTCATAGTAGCTTCACTTATTGGAATTCATTTACATATTGCCTGCAGGGCCTACAGTTCTAAGATTTTGTCATCTGTACCACAACATTAATGCAATTGACTTTGGAAATGCTTACTGTTTTTCAACTCTCCTCTTTGTATTTTCTGTGCCACCTTTTCACAATCGGTTAGTGTTTGTTTGTGTCCATCTTTATGTAACGTAATGTCTTTCTAGTGTGGAAAGTGGTGCTTTTTAGTCTTTATTTACATCTGGTCCTAAGTCTCAGTGTTGTGTATCTGTCATTTTTCAGCCTTATGTTTTAGAATTGTAATGGTACTAATAAAAAATATTTCTAAATAAATCTATACTTTTTAAGAAATAAATCTCTGCACCCAACTAACCCACTTATATGTAGCTTGATACAGATTGAAGATGGACCCTTCCTTTCCGGCTCCTGGAATGTAAGAACTGTCTGGCAGAGCTCAGTAAAAAAAAAAAAAAAAATGGAGTACCTACGAGCTTAAACCCCCTTGTTCACACCAGAATCTTTGCTAGTTTTACCATCTTAGGTGAACGCACTATACAGACCTATTGTCTCAGCAGAGAAGCTGAAGGAAGCAGATTACCACAGCATTGAAGCAGGTCAGGCCAATGTAGTGGCTCTCTAAATACCCATGAAATGCCCTTTGGGGATGCGGAAGCCCACGACTTGGCGTATATGGGAGCACCCCGACACACAGATGTCTCTTCTGCCTTCATGAAAACGAGGAGCCCCAAAGGGAATAAGGGACAAATAGTTTCTCAGCCTGAATGGAGCAATCTTCAACCAAAAATGAGGAAGGTAGCCACCAAGGCTGTTTGCTAATGCCTGCCTCGGAGTATGTCCATGAGCAAGGATTCACAAAGGGCGCCTAAAATGGCACACTTCCCCTGTTTCAGTTTTTCCCCAAAACAGACCCCAGACTGAAAGCCTTGCAGAAATCAAGTATCGGCTGTTCATTGTTATGGTGTGGCTTGGTAGCTCGGCTGCCCTTAGACAATTGTTTGAGAATCACCAGGAGAGGGGCTTTGTCTCCGCCCACATGTTGGGAGCCAGGAATACATGTTTTAAAAACATTTTTAAGTCCTCATACCACCTCACATGAGCGCATGTCTGAACCGTTAGTACGATTCATGCCCACTTAATCAGTTCAGTCAGAAACCAGTACACTTGTTACCAAGGGAACAGAACTCGCTCTGTGACTAGTATTAGAGCCATATTCATCGGAGACTTCTTTTCAACCACAAAAGATGTCTCACACATCGCCCATCGTCTATATGTCCAGCTCGTGGACATATCTCACTGATCTCCACCAGTCAACCCATGAAGGGGCCTTCGTTTAAGACTACTTTCTACATATTTCCCTTCTTGCGAGCAAAATGAAGTAGAAATGCAATTTATCCTGGACCGGGGGGTTAAGGGTGGTGTCTTCTCCACTCCTTCACCGGCCCCAAAAAAATCAAAATTTTGCTTACCTCTACCATCCATCCCAAGATGTTTGCGATTACTTTACCCACTTTTTGCCAGAATTGTGTAAAACTTAGACAGCTAAAAAACATATGAACATCATCTGCCTCATACTCTCACATTTCCTGCACTTAGCTTCCTTCATTTTGCTCAGCTTTGCAAGTTTGTGGTGTCCAGTAAATTCTGTGAAGAGCGAACATATGGTTCCTTCTGAGTGAGGCTGGTTTAACTGAATTGTATAATAAGTTCAAAGATACTTGCCATCATTCTCAAACTCCTCCTCGGGCAAGTATCCTTCCCAAGCGTGGTATGATTCGCTCATATTTTCCTCTGCTGCCTCAAGATGTCAGTAGCAAGTAGCCACTTCCTTTTTCCTCTTTTGGCGATCTTGGAGTTCCAATTCAATGCTACTTGGTTCACTACTGACCCAATGTTGAGTCTTAAACCATAAGGACAGCTAGTAGTACTTGAACCTCGACGCTCCAGGATTTATAAGCTCTTTGCAACTGTCCCTGGGCAAAAGTTCATCCCCTTCCACTATTTGTCCCCATTTGCTCACCCCTCTCTCTCTCTCTCTCAGAGAGCCAGCCAGACGGTCTGTTAAACATTCAGGGTTCCTGGAGAGTACCATATCGGGGCTAACTTGCGATGTATGGTATTTCTAATAGAACCCTGAACACGTACCATAACTTAGCTGCCGAACTCACACTTCAGCCTCACCTTCTTAAAGCATTTAGGAGCTTTGAACTAGTAAAGAAAACCATCTCTTACCAGACCCCTCTAACATTGAGTCATATAATGCCCCAACACGTCTCGTCTGGATGGGAGAGTAGCATCCTACAATTCTTCATTTGAAACACCGAGCAGTATAGCAGGACATCCAGAAGAGCTAAACCACCCTTGTCTAGGTGCCTTCTCATATTTTTCCATGAAAACTTTGCATCTTTGCCCACCCGTACAAAAGTTATCCTCCCTTGGATTCAAGATAAATCTCTTTTCTCGATGGCAAGGCGGATGTTATCAAACAGATACGTCAACTTGGGTAATATTGCCATCTTTACTTGACCATAAATGGGCAGCAGGGGTAAAGTTTGCCATTTTTTCATCACTGTATCCACCTCTTTAGACTGCCTCTCCAAGTTGGCCATGGAAAGTTTGTCCAAGTACTGAACTATATTTATCCCCAGGTATTTTATTCCTTCTCTACGTTCAACACCTTCCCATTCCAGATTCCAAGTCATAACTTCTGACTTAGCTGCATTGACCTTATATCCAGAAAACCCTCTAAATATGCCTAGTTTTTGCTCTTTACATGGGAGGGCTCTATTAATAGCTGAGGTATACATCATCAAATCATCATGAAGGGCGAACTTCTTTGTTACCCCTTTCCGTGAAAATGGCAAAATACCTCTTTTTTTAGTCTTAAACCCTGAGCTAATGGTTCTATATAGAGACTGAACAGCAGAGGGGAAAGGGGACAACCCTTCCTGGTCCCTCTCCTTATCATAACTACTGGGTATATATTCCCTTTCACCAGCAACCTTGCCATTGTATAGCTATAAATCTTTCATAATACTCCACCGAATACCCCTCCAAACCCAAAATGTTGTAAGGCGATCATGAGATACTCCAAATCCACCTGGTCGAAGGCCGTGGCTGCATCCAGGGTAAGGATGGCTAATCAGATGGACTGAGCAGTAGCTATACCAATAGTAGCAATCAAGGTATTCATTAACTCCCTGAAATACCTTCCAAGCAGAAAGCCCTTCTGGTTCTGATGTATCACACTCCCTTATGTTAGCTAAGATACCTGTGAAGATCTTGTAGTCGCAATTTAGTAGTGATATATAGCGGTATGATTGGCACTCATGTGGATTTTTGTCTGGTTTTAGGATCAAGGGAATGATTGCCTTGTTCCAAGATGGTGGGATTGGGAAATCTATAGCAACACAAAAAGATGATGGACGGAATGCTGAACAAATCAAACATTCACCCCAGTCACAGATCTGGGGTAAAACCATTGTGTTTTTGATCACCATTCCATCCAAGTCTGGACCCAGCCAGGATAGGGAAATCTTTCAGCAAGATTGAGCTGAATAATCTCAACCAGAAGGGGATTATGCTATCTGCTAGGCTGGTGTATATTTTATTTGGGATCCCGTTTAGGCCCGCTGCTTTCCCCCCTTTAGCTTCATTTTTGCGGCGAGCACTTCTGAACCACTTATCTCCTGATTTAATAGTTGCTGCTACTCGAGGGAGAGGCTAGCCAGCCCCTTACTCTCCAACTAACCCTCTAACTGGTCTTTATCTAAGGTTGAGGCTTCTAAATATAGCTCTTGAAAAAATTTCATAAAGACTACTCTTATGTCCTGACTCGCTTATAGTAGCAACCTAGTCATCTTTTCAATTAATGCTTTAATAGAATTCCTACTCCTACCCAATTTCGCCTTTCAGTCAAGTAGTTTCCCGCACCTTTCTCCATACTCAAAATTCTTGATTTTACTCACGAATACATGTTTTGATTGAGTAGACGTTGTGTGCGTCCTCCACACAGACACGATCATAAGCGAGGCAGATTTCTCAGTATTGTATGGAAGATCTGTGGAAACTTGCCAGACGCTCTCGGTCTGCAGTGTAGGTAAGCATCCTTCCCAGATCTGCGATGGGTTCTTCATTTCAGATTCTGCAATGTCCTGAATCAAGCTGTACAATTTGGTCAATAGTTCTTGTAGTGAAATTCTTACATCATTTTCTCTGATCTGATACTCGTGTTCAAAAGCCAAAGTATTCAATAGGAAATAACAAAACTGAACAAAACAAACATGGGCCTAAGATTTTGTACTTAAATTTCTTCTTTAAGTACCTGCGACCTCTTTACAATATCCGTCAATTAGCAATGCATTTTTTTTTTATTAAGAGCAAGGTGTCATCTGAGTTTTGTCAACTCGATACGCATCTTCAGTTTCTGCCCTATTGCCCTGGTCACATTAACACTGCTTGTCTTATCTTCCCTCCTTTTCATGGTCGGGTTTGACAGAGCAGCTAGTGCCAGACAATTATGTGAGAATTACTAGGAGTGGGACTTTGGCTCCACTCACATGTTTTGAGTCCGGAGTACATGTTTTGATTGCGCAGACATTGTATGCTTCTACAAAAAAGTGCTTTCCCTCCACGCAGCTGTGTTCATTTTGTGTATTTATCCAGCTGCGTGAGCTTGAACTTTCAGGGGCACAAACATGCCATTGTAATGCTATTAAAGTGTCGTGGGTAACTAGATAACTTATGTTGTTTTTCTCTGGCAGAGGCGCAGATGGGAGGAGGGCAGTCATTACCGTACATAGATTTTTAGGTTTGGCTTGACCGTGCATTAATAAGTTAGACCTATTGTTATTGCCAATGCTTGTTACTTTCTTTGTCTTCTACCTTTGCCATCCAGAGAGAGTAAAATTATTCTACCGACCAGTAGCCTGAAACAAAAAACACGTTTCATAAAATAGCTGCCATGTATGTGAGATATGGTCATTGGTCATAGGTCACAGCCAGACATCCTGGGAAGTGTAGTTATTTGAAAACGCT
This sequence comes from Calotriton arnoldi, assembly GCA_963921515.1. Classification (NCBI taxonomy): domain Eukaryota; kingdom Metazoa; phylum Chordata; class Amphibia; order Caudata; family Salamandridae; genus Calotriton; species Calotriton arnoldi. Next base: position 480,282 of record CAWUFW010010155.1, read on the forward strand.
GATTTTTCTTATTTTGCTGCTGGGATTGGAGTTAATACATAGCACTGCACATTAACCCGTTGTGGGTTTGCCAGAAAAGGATGCTTGCTGTATGTACTAATTCCAACTTCAAAGTACCAAAGCACGTAAAAGGTAGTTTGGCAAAAAAGGCACAAGATGCTTATTGGTCCTATTTCAACAAATATTGGTCTAATTTATCCAACAGCTATCTGTATAGGATTACTATTCTTGTTGCATCGAATAGGACGCAAGAAATTGTAAAAAAAGCTATCAATTTGTGCATTTGTCTAAGTGTCGGAGACGTTTTATTTTTAGTGGCAAGCATTGCACTTTAACATGTCCATTGGAAGTGGTATATTTTTTGTGCACGGTTAAGACATTAAAATCCTTCTTTAAAGTTTCAGTACTGAAAATATGTTGAATAGATTTAGTTTGAACTTGGAATACATTGTTTAAACGTGAAAAGCATGTTCTGTCGCAAAATAATGGATGTTTAGTTTGTTTTTGACTTCAACTGCAGCGACGAGTTTTCTGATGGTTCGTCTGTTTTCTATGTAGTAAGACCAGCTCCATTAGAAATAAAACCTCTGTCGGAATGGGAAGAAATGCAAATGCAAACCCCAATTCGATCCCCTGTCACCAGGAGTTTTACAAGAGAGTAAGTCATAAATATTTTATTTTAATAGCTGTTTGTCGTTTCCTTCTACTGCACGGGTACTCTCCGACGACCCTCGAGACCAAATCCTGTCGGGCATTAGGATGTCCTCAATTATTATTCATAAGATAAATTCACTACTAGCGAATCACCGCAAAGGGGTTATTTGCATAGCCATTGATTATACTGAAAACCAGCAGTGGCAAAGCCAATAGGTCTCACACCTATGAGAGCTATTGTCTTTGGCAATGTTTTGGAGCCATGCTGTACAGCAGCGCAGATGCTTTGCAGTGTGGTTAAAAACAAATTTTGAAAAGCACTATAATGCAGACAGGGCAAATGCGCTTTTTTTTTTTTTTTTAACGTGCATTGGTGCTGGATGCATCATAGTCCTTTTTATTATTATGATTGTTAGCCACTCTGCTAAACAGCATGGCTATAGGTCTTTGCCAAATTCGGCAATGCCCATTCTGTACATCATGAACAAAAGGCAATGGCAGATCCAGCAGTCTCAACGGTGAGATTTATTGGCTTTACCAATGCTTTTTAGGCCTCTGCCTCACACCCCTGTCATTCTGAGCAAATGAGTTCATCTCCCCATGCATGAAAAAGAAAAATGACATTTGGCAAATCCTATCACACAGAGAAAGCAATTGTGCCCATTTCCATATGTTAGTGAAAATAGATTCGGAAGCAGATAGCATCTGTTGTCACAATAAACATCCATTTCAAATGAGAAAAGGTCTTCTTTGAAGTGTGTGTGGCATAGTAAAAGATGGCTACAAACAGCAAGAGGTTAAAAAATGACAAGAAGAAAAAATAAAAGTAGTACCTCAATAACAGTGCAATCAGCAGGAAGACAGCAATCAAGCTGAAGCAATCAGTACTTAGTCCATGCTCCAGCCGAAAGAAAAGGTAGTGAAGCCAGCATGCACTGGTCAATTGTTACAAGGCAGCAAATAAGAGTGACGATGAAGCCAACGAATGTTAAGCAATGGGCGGGTTGCTCTTTGTATACAATATCTCTCACAAGCGAGAGAGCATACAGAGCACACGCTGTTGCAGGCGAGACCTAAAAATGACTGTGCAGCCTTTGAGGAACATCAGTCGGTACCCGTGCTCTAGAAAAAAAAACTTGAACGTATTATGCAGATGTTCAAAAAATTGCTTATTAACACCCGTGTATGGTAAATATTTTCTGCTTTGATAGTTCGTCTAGGTTTCCAATGCCATCCAGGCCGGAGTCAGTTCACAGCACAGCATCTAGCAGCGACTCACTGGACAGTGAAGAAAATTATGTACCCATGAATCCAAACCTGGCCACTGAAGAACAAGTATGTGACACCTGCATGTTTTCTAACCTCTACCAGTAAACACCTGCAGAAAATTATATTTTTAATTGAATTGATAACATTTTACCTGTCTAACACTATTGCGCATATATACAAAATAATACTGCATAAAACACACAATCGGTGCCTGTTCCACACTCCTGCAACAATGCATCAAACAGTAGAAAATATAAAAAATGCTTCTAGCTGCACAGTGTTTTCTATTCATAGAAAGCAGATTTAAAAAAAAAGAGAAAACTAATTCAGTGCAAAAGCCAACATTTATTTTATGTACTTCTATCAAAAAATGGCAGAACTGCATACATTACGTAAAGAAAGCATTCCTAGTTGTTCAAACGCTAGCTACAAAACACACCTGTTTGAAATGCATGTTCCACAGGGCATGAAATGAGGTACCCGAGAAATGTGTGTCCAAAACCACCATGGATGAACTACACCTTTTCTTAGGTGGAATCCCTTCAAGCGCTTAAAACTCCATTGTGTTACTGCTCTGACGTAATCTAAACGTTGGACATTCACGATAAAAGCCAGAGTCAGGAGTCTTGCTAAGATAACTTAGCAGCGCCTCTTAAAATAAAGTTATGTGAAATTGGACGCTGATTGCAAGAAAATACTTATTTGCCTACTTTCTGTCGTCGTTATTTCCAACGTGTCAAACTTCTGCTTGATTTTGTGTACCTGCCTCCGCTCTTTTAATTAAATTGAGAAAAGGGCTCTGTCACACGGGAGCTGGTTGAATTAATACATCACTTGACCTTCTCCCCTGCGGTAACGTTCTACTGCTCTTTACTGTGCCTTTGTCCCAGAACTAATGGGAGGTCTTGCTTCTGGAGCAGACTTACTCTGCTGCTGCAGTGACTGGTGGTTGGGGGTTTTGGCGTAGAGAAAGCAGCTCCAGGCAGGGCAAACATATGGGGTGAGGGGTCTCCATGGGGCCTTACCCACCCAATTGCTGCAGAATCATCTCTGATCTTGCACCTCCTGGCACCATGATGGTATACTGCATTGAAAATGATGCAGACATGTTGTAGCATTTACGTTATTTCCTGTACTGGTGTGGCCTGGACCTGCGGCAAGAGGCTACTGCGTTCAGCAACACCACGTATTCAAAATCACAGAATTTTCTTATTCACTACAAGTAGTCAGATCACCAATAGATGTGTTCAATGTTGTGCAGCTAATTCTCAACCCAGAGCTATGGTTGACCCTTGTGGTGGCCTCATTATCATCTACCAAGCATCTATCTCCTGCTCCATTCTTAACAACTTTTCTTTGACCTGGGCGAACCTATTGTTTTTGCACCTAAAATCTGCCCCACCAACTCCTTCTTTGTGCTCTTTCCCAGGACCCACTACCAATTTTGTGCATCTTTAACCAATTTTTTGGGCACCATTTTTGCTTACGTTTGTCAATTTTACTCTACGGCGAATTTGACATTCATTTCAGCAACCAGTCTAACACTATTAGAGTAACTCTTAGGTGTGTCCCTGCATTCAACAGCTTCTAATTATAAAGTAGTTCATTGTTTAGGCCCCATTTTATCTAGCTTTTCTTACATCAGGTTGCTACCCCCCCTTCCCCCTCCTTACGTGGTCCGACCACTTTGCAGTGCCTTTCGTAATGTTAAGGAGACCTCTAGGAACATTTGCAACTCGGTTAGTATTAAGGTCAGCCATCGCTGGGCTAACATTAATCCTTCCAATATATCTTGAGTATTAATATTCACTCTGACTTTTCTATGGCTATCGTGGAAGCCCCGTCTACTTTCCACCTCTGGATAGGTACAGCTCTGGATGCTTACACCACAACCAGGTGCTCTTTCCAAAAATATTCTTCTGCTCCCGGGTGTAATGATCACCTGAAAACTGCCAAGCGTCATTGTAAAAAGATGGAGCACGCCTTGTGCTCCTCCTTCAACCCTGTGGATAAAGCTACCTACAAATATGCAGTACAACACTACCAGCATTTAATCCATTCATCACCGAAACTCTACTACCCCAACAAAATAGGCCAAGCTTGTAATGCCCCTAGAGAATCTTTCACTGTTGAAATGGATATAATTAATCCTGCTGTATGTAGGAAATACTTTTCACCCTCTCATAAGCTGTGCTCTAACCTATCTTCCTTCTATAAACCTGTTTATTATTTTGTTCACCTTTGCTTACACAGTGCTTTATAACAGAGTAATTACTTTCAACTAAATATTTGAGGCTTAATTCACAAATTTTGCTATCCCCCAAGTTCAGCATTCCTGCACAGGTAACGTTTACTCAGGGCAAATTTCCAATCCTGCGTTACAGAATAGGAATGTGACATTTTACCCCCACAAAGGGGTATTTGTGAATATTGACATTCTGACGGTATATGATGAATTTACATGCATTTGCAAATTGAGGGTTGGGGCAGGTTTGTGGGTATTTTGGTCTTATATGTGAAATTAGTTTTTCACACACAAACGTAAGTTTTGTGCGAATGTGCAATACCCATTGCACATAGTTTACTACAGTGGAAACACTTGCAGGTTTACTCCTATCAAGGGCAGGAGTATGTGTTTGCCCAAAGTAGAAAAGTTGGTGGACCATGCGTTTTATGGGGGTGTAGGGGAAACGGTTCTTCCATGGGCTTACATTGTCCCGTGGAGAAAAGTAGGAGTAAACCTACAGCATGGGGAGGGGAATTTTCTAGTTTTTCATCATGCCGTTTGTGAGCTGGATCTATGTTTGTGATAAATCTTAACATGTATTCTTTTTTGGTTTTTAATTATTATTGCTGTCATTTTAGAATTTGTTTGGCAGCAGTAGTCTTGATGGAGGAAGCAGTCCAATGGTGAAACCTAAAGGTGATAAACAGGTGGAATATTTAGATTTGGATCTAGAGTCTGGAAAATCAACACCACCCCGGAAGGTAAATCAGGCTTAAGACTGACAGTTTATCAAATAATTTGATCTGTTTATTTATAATCTGTCTTTTGACATCCTAGCCTCCTTTACCTGCTTAAGCTCACTGTGGTATCCTCAGGTCATGTCATTGTGTTCCCTGTACCTAGTTGCTCAGCCAGTGTGAGTGTTCCGTGTAGAATGTTGGTGTGAGTGGAATGCTTGGGTGCCTGTGTGTGTGTGAGACAGTTGGGAAGATGGGCTGAGCAGCTAGGAGGCTGCTCCTGGTGGGGCTTGTTCTAGCTTGCTGTAACTACTTCTAAGAACTGAATAAACTACATCAACTACAACTCGGCTAAGTCTACTTTGTCTGCTGTACACGTGGGCAAGACCACTACACATTTATGGCGACGATCTGGAGCTCATCTCACGCTAAAAGTAGTTGGATGCAAAATAAGGATGTGGATTGCAGCTGGACTACGTGTAGGAAAGAACCTACTACATCTGCAAAAAAAAAAAAAAGAAACAAGTATCAAGAAATTCAAGGAAAAGAAAAGAAACCAGTCAAGCAAGAAACCAGTTAAGAACGCCTCGCAGCCCCACCATTGTCCACTACACCGGACAGCCCAGCTGAGGCGTGTTGTGTCTGTATCTATACGTTTACAACATCTTTAAATTTGTTTAAAAAAGCGGCCTACAATTGTCTACAGTGCCACAACAAATGTCTACAATTCTACATAGCAAGGTAAACAGTGGCTGACTGATTTAAATGATTCTGTTGGGAGTAAGGATCTTTTATTCAAGTTTTCATCTGCGACTGTGCGCTGACGCAAGAATTTTCATCACTTGGAAACGTGTTAACAAGGAAGACTGCATCTTGCTGGAGATCTCATACTACAACAAGCGTCTACAGTGATGGTGAGGTTCAAGGTTCATTTCTGTGACTTACAACAAGCTACAGTCTCATTTATGCGAGGGCATGGGAATGTCTTTCCTACTCATCGTGCCGCAGTATCAGCGGAAAAGTTGTGAAGCTCAACTTGTGCTACCGTGAATTGGCTGATTGTTACTTTTTGGCCTGCTCTCCATGCATTCAAAGAAGGAACCATGAAGGTGAGAAATATTCAATTTTAAACTTATTTAAACGACTATTTTGTCTTCCCTACAGTGGGGGAAAAAGAAAATACTGTTACGCTGCAGTTTGAATTTCAAATACGGCTCGCGCACCTTACCTTGTCCATGGTGTCGCGCGGAGCCGATCTAGAACCTTTCGTGACGTTGTGATCCTTGCTGGTCATCGATGCTGCTTATGGACGTTTTCCAGCAGGAGCGCAACGTGAGCCACTCGGCATGTGTCTCCTGTGCGTCCCGCCATCTCGGAGTTGGCGGATCCAGGCCTTCTGCATCCCGTGTTATTGATGAATGAAGGTGTCCTCCGGTAACCTGCCAACCGTTGTTATAACAATAAAGTTTTTAAGGCATTCAAAGTCGGATCGTCATGCAGTGTAATGCAGGCTCAGCACCGGTCTTATTGTTCTGCACAGGTGAGACAACGATTTTTGTGTGTGAAGCATGACATCGGGTGCACGGGATTTTTCTCCAGTTTCAGCCAAAACCTTTTGTGTGTGAAGCATGACATCGGGTGCACGGGATTTTTCTCCAGTTTCAGCCAAAACTTCAGGATGTCTAAATTCAGCTGCGTTGACATGGACTCGAATACAGGTAGAACTTGGACATTGGTTTTTGTTGATTTTGGTGTATTACAGATACTGGGTGTGCTATCTACATCTTTTACACCGTGTCTTCTCAAACTTCTTGTGCCGAAGCACCCATTTTTCCTGTTTGGACAGCCTGTCTCTCAAGATCGCGGTGACAGGCACACCATTGACATTGTTGTATTGTTTTTGGTTAATCAACATGCATGTTTTTGGCTAACAGTACATATCAAATGGTGGTGGTTCCATACTTTCGAAAAGAAAAAAATGTGTTTTTTTTTTTTTTTTTTTTACATGTCCTACTTAGTAACTTATTTCTACTACTGGGTTCTCTCACCCTCAAGACTGTACTACAGTGATGTGTTTCATGCATGTTTTCATTACAGTTCATGTATCCCTGTTTAGGGGATGGGAGTGGGTCCTAGTCCCATATCTCTTTTTCACGTAGGTTTTTTGTTAACAGATGTAGGATCCCGACCAAGGGGATGGGAGTGGGTCTTAGTCCCATGTCTCAGGTTCACGCATTTTCTTATGTTTTATCCCTGTCTTTGGGATGGGAGTGGGTTCAAGTCCCATTTCTCTTATTTACGGATTTGTTACTTTTGGTATGGGTGTTAGTCCCATTTCCTAGTTTTTGGTCTTTTGTGTGCGTGTGCCACACTGTACTGCATTTGGTTATTTAATGATGCTGTACATGTCCTTGGGTATTAGTCCCATGTGACACTAGTTGTTATGCTCCATGTGTTTGCACAAAGTTCTTGGGTGTCAGTCCCATGCAACGTTATTTATTACATTTTGGGTGTCAGTCCCATGCAACATTTGTTTTTACTCTTCTAAGTATGGGTTAGTCCCATCGCTTACATGAGGGGTGGCGTTTTTGCCACGGTCTCCTCAGTTGAGGAGTACCTCTTTGGGTGTCGTCCATCCATTGTGTGTGTGGAGTCTTGGGGTTCGTTTTTCCCTTTACTCTTGTTACATGTCTTGCTCACTTGTGTATGTGAGCTCTTATTACGCTATTTACTTTTTATTTAATTACTATGAAAGGAAGAGGATGGGTATAGTGCATGTGCATTTCTATTCTTCCATTCTTCTTTCTTTCTTCGTGCTTCCGTTTTCCCTCTCGTGATGTCATTCCTCGCATCCCTGGGTTAATGGATGGTTTACTTCATGTGTACATTATTGTGTATAGTTTTCATTTTAGTTTGGTTCTTTTTATTGTTCAGTATAAAAGGGATAGAATATGTGGTATCCTCAGGTCATGTCATTGTACTCCCTGTACCTAGCTGCTCAGCCAGTGTGTGTTCCGTGTAGAATGTTAGTGTGAGTGGAATGCTTGGGTGCCTGTGTGTTTGTGAGACAGTTGGGAAGATGGGCTGAGCAGCTAGGAGGCTGCTCCTGGTGGGGCTTGTTCTAGCTTGCTGTAACTACTTCTAAGAACTGAATAAACTACATCAACTACAACTTGGCTACGTCTACTTTGTCTGCTGTACACGTGGGCAAGACCCCTACACTCACTTCTCTAGTTTCGCTACACTCTTTTTGGAATATGTCTCCCTTTGCTGTTGTATTTGTGCTTGTATCCATTAACAGCTGCTTTGTCTGCTGTCCAGCTCCTTTGTTTATTGGTCAAAGGATTGTGTCAGCTGCTTCCTTGACTGATGCTTCCCCTCTAAAAATCCCCCCACTCTCTGTCCACGTTCTTAGGAGCAGTTTTTCAGTCGCCTTAAAAGCGCCAACTTTTCCACTTGCCCTTCATTATCCGACCCTGCTTCCATTCTGCACAAACCAATTGTTACATTCCTTAACAGTGCCAGGTTTTTCTAGCTTCCATGTCACTAAGAATCAAAGTAATCACCCGTTATTTTGTGATTCCTCACTTTGCACTGATGTTAACACTTCTGTGCTACTTTTAGCCTTTTATTAATTTGTAATTTGACTGTTTTAATCACTTTTAAACTGCAAAGCATCTGTGCTGCACCTGATAAATTGTCAACATTAATCTTAAAACCTTTGTTGCTCTTGTGTAGATCATATATTCACTGCTGTTCACTATTTTCATTATCAATATGGGATGTTTTGCTCACGATTATAGGTTGGTGTAAACTTCACACTGAAAGGAGAAACTTTACTTTTGCAGCATGAATCTTTTCTAGATTCATATGCTGTACCTTTTTCCACCATTGTGTCATTGGGTCCAGAATTGTCTGTCCTGCGACAAGGAGAACCTGGAGGAAACCGAGGTAGCTTAGGAAGAAGGCACCAATGTCAAAGAGGTCTTTGAAACTGAGAGAAAGAAGGTGCTGAAGAAGTCTGCGAAGGAAGACGAGATGAAGAATTGCCAGGTAACACAGGTGCATTTGGGCCGAGCCAAACCATTCGGACTAAAAACTCTCAAGGGCCACCCTAACTAAAGACAATGGAGGGCAAGCTGAAACAAAAGGAAACCACAGTTCGAGGTCGAAAGACACCATGGCAATAACCCTCAGAACTACCCTTAACACCAAAAAGTGATAGACAGCTGTAGAAGGACAAAGACCCCAACCCCCTCCACCGTGCACCCCCCACCTTAGAAAGAGGCCTTAGTACCATAAAGAAAGAGCTCAACATCAAACATAGAGCCCTTGAGGTCAAGAGAAAGAATCAAAGGCTCAAAGTCAAAATGGAGGCCCTCATGAAGAGGAGGATGGAGCTGCAGCAAGAGGTCAGTGACCTAAACAAACCCACAGTAGAAAGGGTCCCGAAAGACCATGAAACCAAGGCATCTTCCCTGTATATTTCTTAGTACCAAGGCCAGACAACACCCTCAGACCTATTCTGGACCTGCATGCCTTGAACAGATTTATAAAGATGCAAAAGTCCAAGATGGTCACTATGGAAGAAGTCATTGTGAGCCTGTGGAAGAGAGACTATATGGCGACTATATGGCATCCATAGATCTCAAGGGCGCCTCACTGCATGTGCCGATGAACTTTAGACATAATTTCCTGAGGTTCGTTGTGGACAAGGTACATTACTAGTTCAGGGGCCTAGCCTCTAGAATCTGCACCAAAGGGATTCACAAAGTGGCTTGCTGTAGTTGTGGCATACTTGAGAAGAGAAAGGGATACATGTTCATCCCTACCTAGACGACTCACTAGTAAAGGTGAAATTGTTCACCCAGTGACCAGAGAGCAGAAACACTTTTATACAGACACTCCACAGATTTGAGTTCTCCTTAAACATGGAGAAATCATCACCAGTGGCAGAGAGAGAAAAGATGTTTGTGGTGGCCACACTAAACTTTACAGTGGCAAAGGCCTTCCCACTCTCCAAATCAATCCTGGCAGTGACAAAGTAATTTTCTTTTTCACCAGAATAGATGGTTTCAAACAGTGGGGAAACTAATGGGCATGCTGGCATTGTGCATACCCCTTATACCGCATGCCAGTTTACACATGAGGCCACAACAGGAATGGTTACAGTGTCAGTGGTCACGGAGAACAACCTGGGGACATGGTTGTCAGAGGAAGATAAAGTGGTGGAGCACAGGAAACATCACAGTGAGCTGGCCTTTAAGACACCAACTCTGTCAGTGACCATCACAGCAGACGCTTCCCACACAGGGTGAGGGGCTTACATGGGGAAACTAAACATCAGGGGCTTATGGAGCCAGACAGAGTTAGTAAAACATATAAACATGCTGAGATTGAGAGCAGTCTTCTTGGCAATAAAAGTCTCCAGAGACTTATCAGCGAAGAACAATCCAGATTCAAGCAGACAGAGCAACCTTCTTTTTCTAGCTTAAACAAGCAGGAAAATGTTTGCACACAGTGTCCCAGTTAGCACATTGCATGAAGATGGGCCATCCACAGAAGGATAACCTTGGGAGCTGTCCACCTACCAGGAGTCCAAATCACGGATGCAGACAAGCTAAGCAGGCACATGTGAGAGCTAAAACAGGAAATAGTAGAAGACATCTTTCACAAATGGGAAAACACACAGATAGACCTTTTTTCAACACATGATAATGCAAAATGCCAAGAGTTTGCGTCCAGGTACTGACACCAACTGTCGCAGGGGAATTCCCTGTTGATAAACTGGTTATCGAGATGTGCATAGGCTTGTCCCCCATTTCAGTGATACAACTGGTGGCAAACAGATGTAGACAAGTGTCCATGATGTTAATCCTCATCACCTCCTAGTGGGCCTGACAGGCATGGTTCTCAAAACTGGTGGAGATGCGACGAGGCAGCGTAATGAGACCACCACCTGATCAGGGCTTGTTAACAATGCAAAGGGGGCAGGTATATCACGCAGAGCCAACAACCCGCAGCCTGGTTCCTGTGGACTTAATTTGGCCACCTAGTGCTCCCACAGAGATCCATGGAAGTATATAAAGAAGCCAAAAGAGATAGTACAAGAGGGTGCTACACAGCAAAGTTGAGCAGGTACAAACACCGGTGTGACAAAAATTCAATAATAGTTGGACACAAGACACCACTGTGGTCAAGTATGGCACCCACCTGCTAAATGAGGGCTTAGCACATACTTCTATTAAGGTTCACCTCTGTCATAGTAGCCTACACTAGAGGGGTCATGAGAAGCATTTTCATCAATACTCCAGTGGTCAAGAGATTTCTGGAAGAGGCAAAGGGTTGTAGCCCCACCAAGGTGAGTGACCGCCCCCTATGGAGCTTAAAAATAGTGCTAACACAATTCATGAATTCCCCATTTGAGCTGATGTGTAAAGCAGATCTCATATTCCGAACACTCATGCAGCCTTCTTGATTGCTGTCACAAGAGTGACTTGAAGGCACTTCAATGCAAGAACATTATTTACAAATACACAATGACAGCATGGTAATGAGGACAAAGCCACAATTCTGCCAAAAGTCCTCTCACATTTCCATGTCAATCAAGAGATACAACTACTGGCCTTTTTCCAAGATCCAAAAACACAGGCAGAAAGAGCCCTACATACCCTGGACTTAAGAAGAGCAGTCATGTAATACTTACAAAAAACAAGGCAAATAAGGAAAGCAAACCAATTCTTAACTTCCTTCGTAGCAGGAAACAAAGGCCACCGGTGAGTAAAGGCACAGTTGCAAAATGGATAGTCCAAACAATCCATACATGCTACAAAACAGCTAGCGTACTGCTTAGACAGAGATCACGAGTGCACTCAAGGAGAAAAGGGGCTACACTGTAATTCATAGCAAATGTCTCCATAAATGACATCTGTTTGGCAGCTACCTGGTCTTCCGTACACACCCTCACAAAATACTATTGTCCAAGCAAATGGAGGCGCAGGTTGAAATGAAAGTAGTAAAGCACCTGTTCGCATCCACAAACTCATTTCTTCCCATCCTCCCTAGAGGGGAAAATGCCACTAAATAATGCACAGCATGTGAAGTCAGAAAAGATTCACACTGGAAATGAAATAGTTACTTATCTGTAGGAGTAGTTTTGCAGCTTAAAGAATTTTCTGGATTCACATGCTAACCTCCCTGTAAAGGAAGAGGCTGAAGAACACAAAGGTCTAAAGAAAATATAAAAAAACTGGGAAGCTGCAACAAAAACAAGATCCACCAAAAGAGAAAAAAGAATTTGAAGATGGTGACCAACAAAGGGGTTTCCGCGGCATGTGTCTGACATCACAGAGGGATGGGCAGGACACCAAATAGTTGATGCTGCCCAAGTTAAAAAATATGAAAAAAGGCACTACAAGTAAGAGTGGGCGTAGTTGGACTCCGTGAATTCGCTCCGCTTCCCACTTAATAAAACAGAGACCTCATATACTTTTGGTAAAATAACAAGTATCTCTGTTTTTACATGATAAAATGCATATAGTCATTTCACAAAAGTGAAAATGAAAATTTAGCAAGCAGTGAGAGGTGATGATTTTGAGATCCTCCCTAACCTAGGGAGAAAACGAAGCAGATGCCTTGAAAACAAAGAGCACATCTTGCTGAACGATTCGGTGATGGTCCCATCCTCTTAGGACCACCCCAAGCACAGTTATGGGCAAAAATACAATCCCAACCAAAGGCCCTACAAAGCATTCTGGGACGAGATTAGCAGTGGGCAGTGAATATTATAGTTTCCAATATCAAAATAATTCTACAAAGAGCTGCAGTTCAACTCGTCGTTACTAGGTGTCCCTCACGAGTCAAATGCAAAAGCATTGAAATTATTACATCAAGCTGCAGTTCCACTAGTCGTTACTAGATGTCCCTCACGAGTCAAATGCAAAAGCATTGAAACCCTTTCATGAAGCTGCAGTTCAGCTCTTTGTAGAATTTATAGTATTAGCTCTCAGCTCAGGGTTTCAATGCTTTTGCATTTGACTCGTGAGGGACACCTAGTAACGACTAGTGGAACTGCAGCTCTTTGTAGAATTATTTTGATATTGGATACTATAATATTCACTGCCACTGCTAATCTCATCCCATAATGCTTTGCAGAGCCTTTGGTTGGGATTGTATTTTTGCCCATAACTGTGCTTGGGGTGGTCCTAACAGGATGGGACCATCACTGAATCGTTCAGCATGATGTGCTCTTTGTGTTCAAGGCATCTGCTTGGTCCTCCCCCTAGGTTAGGGGGGATCCCAAAATCATCACCTCTCTCATTGGCTGATATTTTAGTTTCAAAGTTCACTTTTGTGAATTGGTTATATGCTTTTTAGCATGTAAAGTTGCTTTATGAAAGCATTTGTGGGTGCAGTTTAGTAACTGATTCCACTACGCGGAACTATTCTCCCCAAACTCCGTTCATTGCTCACCCCTAACTACAAGGACAATTCCAGAACCCAGACACTGGATTGTGGACTAATGCACAGCTTGTGAATTCAAAAAATTATTGAAGCTGTGAAACTATTCCTACTGTTAAGTTACCATTTTGTTATCACTTAACATAGCTTCAGTTCCCTAAGACGCTTTCAATGCAAAGCTATTAATTTCAGATGAGACTGCAACTTGTTTGTCAGTCTATGCAGGTGAGAAATGGAAGAATGCGTAGGGAAAGCTGACGCAACATGTTCGCAGTGGCACTTTGGATATACCGGCAGTTGCTCTGTTGATTCCCGAAGAGCTGTTCTTGAGTCATTAGGACCGAGCAATTTGGAGCTATTGGAGCTATTCTAAAAGTAGTAGGCATCTGTCTAGTAGCAACAATCACCTTAATACGAGAAAGTAAGTGTGTCATGGTGGGAAATGTGCTGCTACTACAAGAGGACAAGTCACTGCTTCTGGCTTCTACTAGCTCCAGGGAAGTTGTCCCTTTCTTCTGAATCCTAGGTGTAGATCCAATTGTCTGCAAGGTTAGACCTCCTCAGCACAGCATAATGGTAGGAGAATTCTTGAAACTCTGGGGAAAGTAGCAATGACGTTCTTGGAAGAGCGCATTCCTTCGGTCGTCTCTCATTCAACTCCACAGGAGGGAAGGCACCATTTGGTACTACCACAGAGCCTGGGAGCTATCAGATAATGAGGGTCTGTTAGATTTAATTTCGTCTCTGGACAATATGTTGACTTAAAGGGTTGTATAAATGATGCTAAGGCTTAGGAACTTTGGAAATGCTATTACATTCTCTCCTGCAGGCATACTGGATCTCTTGTATAGAGATGTTGATAAACAATTTGAAAGTATCTGGCCTGGATGTTCTCTTCAGTGCTTAGGCGACCATCCTATCTCTTCACTTCCACAGTGTGTCTTTTTGCCTGCTGTGTTCTCAGCAGGTTAGCTAATTGCTTACCAGGTTTGTTGCGAAGTTCATAGAACTTTTTCTCAAGTTTAGATAAGGGATAAGCCTCTCTGTCACATTCCAGACCTCTCTTCAGTGTAAACTTTCTCCTTATTTTTTGCAATTGTTTGCTTATATCTGTTCTGGGTCCTCCTTTTCTTTTCGTAGTTAGGATGGTTAGGTCCTCCCTCAACTGTTTAGTCTTGCAGCCTCTGCTATTAAATTTCCCCAGAGTATTGCCTTTAGTGCCTCTCACAAGTTTACTGCCTTAATGTCTCCTGTATTACTGTATTTGATGTATTCCTTTATACTATCATTTACATTATTTATAACTGGGGGATTTTTCAGAAGTGCATCTTGTAGTCTCTAGTTTTCCCTACCTGTTTGTTGGCCCTGTGTGGGGCAGCGCAGCTTACAGGAGACCGGGCCATGGTCAGATAAGGTAACGTGGTTTTGGTCGACTTCGTGAAACTCTAGGAGAAAGTTTGCCTAGGAGGATGTAATAAATTCTGGCATAGACTTTTTTTTTTTTTAAACATCTTTTTATTGGAAAAGAAAAAGAACAAAAGGACACATGACAGCACTATATATCCCAGCCAGCGTCGGATCACAATTACGTGCCTCATACATATCAGGACATTTATCCCCAATTTCTGCTGCGTTGTTCACCCGTCCCCTCTTTATCAGATCTCCAACTGGGAAGCCTTCCCACTGGCTGACAGAGCATCCCCAGATTTTGGTCCATTTATGTGGGAAACCTCTCCCTTACCCTTCGTACACCACCCTCTCCGCTTGCATGCACCAATCCATGTCGGTTTCCCAGTCTCGGAATGCGGGCCCCTCCTCTGCTCTCCATTTTCTTTCTATGTTGCTTTTGGCCACCATGAGGCCTAATGTGACTCAGTCGTTGCCCAACCGTTAGATTTGTTATCTCTCAGATGTTTAGTAAACCCTATCGAGGCGAAGCCTCCACCTGTTTCCCACACAGTGTCGTCATGCATGTTACAGTTGTTTTCCAGTACGTCTGAATCCACTGGCAATTCCACCACAGGTGTAGAAATGTGCCCTCTTGGCCGCAATTCCTGGGACAGTGCGTTGACTCGAGTTTGCCCATTTTTACTAGTGTTGTGTATGTGTAATATGTCCTTTGGAGGATCTTCAGTTGGATTAAACTGAATCGGGATTGTATGGCCACCTCCCAGGGGACTGCAAGTGCCTCACACCACTCCTCATCGCTCAAGTCCCCTAGGTCTCCCCCCTCCCCCCCCCCCCATTTGGCCCTCACCTTCGCCATGGTGTTGGGGGTATTATTTAGTATTTTTCGATAGCTTAGAGCAGTGGTTCCCAAACTTTTGACTCCTGAGTCACCACTGGAAGCCGGGGACCCCCAAGCAATTTGTAGGATTTAAATTTCAAACATTAAAACAATAATTCGAAAAAAATAAACACACGTGTGCACACAAAACAAATACTCAAATTACTAAGGATTTTAGGGGCATATTTACAAGCCCTATCACCATGGAAAAGTCACTTTTTGCGACGTTCCTGTGGCGATAGGGGCTTCGCTTATTTACAAGGCAGCATTAAGCCACTTAACGTGGCTTAACACTGCCTTGTAAATAAGGCCCCCTTTCACGCAATGCTTAGTGGGAAAGGGGTGGGAAGTAGGTGTTGCTGTGGGCGTTCCACCGCAACACCCCTAGATTTTGACGCAGCCCCCTATTTACAAGGGCAGCGTAAATAGGAGGCATCGCAAAAATTGGAGAAATGCTTAATTTCTCCTCGATTTTGCTTTTTCCATGTGTGCTGCCTTGTGCAGCACACATGGAAAAAGCAAACGCATTGGATTGTTTATGTTCAGGAAGGTGACCCTTCCTGCACATAAACAATCTTTTAAAAAATGAAATTTTGTAACTTCCATGTGTGCTGCATTAAGCAGCACACATAGAAGTGACAAAACAGCATTTCAAGATTGTTTATGTGCAGGAAGGGGGACCTTCCTGTACATAAACAATCTTCCCCTGCACGCAGACACCCTTGCACTATGGTGTAAGGGTGCCTGCGTTGGCGCTACACTGCTAAGTGTAGCGCCAGCGCAGGGGGAAACGCAGGGCTGCACCATATTCTTGTAAACATGGTGCAGCCCTGCGTTTCTGAAGTGGCGGAGTGTTTCGTTAAACCAAGGAGGCTAACAACACGCTCCGCCACTTCTGTTGTAAATATCCCCCTTAGTATTTTATATTGAAAGAATTTGCAAAAATTTGCATCTCCGTGACTAACTTTTAAATGGTTGGTTTTATTTCGCAGTACGAGTCTCCTGCTCCTGCCAGGGCCAGACTGGAAACCCAAAGCAGCCCTGGCAAATGTTTTCAGACCAGTACCCATACGATGCACACCAAGTGCAGTGAGTGAGCCTGACTACTACAAAGGGGGCTTTGGGAGGCTCTCCCCCCAAAGAAATGTAGGAAACAATGGTGCAGTCTACAACACATTTATCATTATATATTGAATTGTATTCGCTTTTAAAGAATAGTAAATGAAGACCTTACTATGCACCAGGATACGACAATCTTTGTTTGGGTTCTTCAATGATTCCCTTATTATCACCCTCCAACAGTGCCTCTCATCTCTCCATAGCCCCTCTTTCAAATGTATTTCCTTTGTTTTATAGCATCTCTCATACCATTGTAGGATGTCAGAGCACTTTACATCACACACATATAGAGACAATGAATCATACGTGTAAATCAGTGTATAGAAAATATTACATAAGGCAAAGGGGACTACAAGGTGTAGGATTCCCATGTCATTCATGCTAGAAGCCATTTTTAGGTCTTGCGCCTAGCGTTGCAGTGCGTAGCCCTACTCGCGCAGCAAGAGACCTCATGTAGGGGGTTCTGAAAGCTGACCACACGCTCGTGCGTGTGCTTTTGTTTTCGTCATCTGCTATTGGCTTTTGCGTGCGTCTTTGTAAAAAAGGCAGCACGCCATTGGTGAAAGGCGTGTGCATGTCCCAGCTTCTTTAGAAATGTAACCGCCCATTTTCCAGTGGTGTCTGTTACGCGCAGCAGCGGCATCTGAGACCTAATACTAAACATGTGTTTCTAATTAGCGCGCGTTTGCTTTGCTGCCGCGCTCCCTCGCCCCCGCTCCTCTGTGGTGCGCGCGCACTACTGGTTATGCTTCCAATAGGCGAATTCACACGTGATTCCACCAGGGCAATCACTATACAGAATGGAGGCAGGAGCAGTGGTGTACTGGCAGTAAGGTGGGTGAGCGTAATAGTACCGAGGATCATGCACAAATAATTTTTTTTCACGGGGAGCACACTGCAGCCAAATAGATTGCTCAGCCGTGATTACGGAGACTCTGCGTCTCTTTGCAGCCATAGCGCTTAGTCCGCAGTGCAGCTTCCTTCGCACTTTTAGTTTTCAAGACATTGTTTTGTTGCATTTTATATAACTTGAACTTCACCCGAAGGTATTGGAGCGCTTTACATAATAAGCGCTAGTTAGTTACATCACACAAGGGGATGTGGTCCGTCGGCTAGACTGCCGACTTTGGTGCTGGAAACCAGGGTTCGAGCCTCGGGGTCGCGTCCACATCCTGTGATTCTGGGCAAATCACTTAATCTCACTGTGCCTGAATGTGTAATGTAAATACGGTGCTTGTGTAAAGCGCTCCAATACCTTCGGGTCGAGTTCGCGCTATATAAATATGCAAAAAAAAAAAAAAAAGGTCACTCATATTTCCTTAAGGTACGGAGAGATTTAGCGATTTGGCCAGAATAACCTGGTAGCTCTGGTCGTAACTCGAGATCCTCTCCCTTGCCCGACATCTTGAGAACATGTCAGGGCCACTTTTACCATGTCAGTTCTGCTCTCCGGAGTGAGCCCTAGGCATCCGCCTGTCACCTTTAGAGCACAGTGCGTGACCTGGACTCTGGATTCACCAGAGCACGCGCAGCATTCTGTCTCCGAGTCCACTCACTGCACTTTCATCGCCTTCAGCTGCTGCGCGGCTGGTCCCGCGAGTATGTCCTATAACTTAATTCAGTGCGCAGGCGGGGGGTTTCTTACAGGCCTCAGGGACTCCGGAAGGCTTTTCTAGAACTTGAAACGTGGTGAGGTTGTTGTTTAGGACTCTTGTCTTGAGCCAGTCACTAGCGATTCTGATTTATGTTTCGGTCTTCAATAGGCTCGTGGAAATAAAAGTGTGCACCTTTTTAGAGGCGGGCGAGCCAACAAATTAACAGGGAGAGCCAGAGCCGAGCCACGGGTCGGGCTCGTAAATGTAAAAAAAAAAAAAGTGGATTCCTTTAACTTCAAGTTTTGACACTAATCGGGCACATTATATATAGCACTGCAGTGAGAAAGTACTTATTAAAAGTAGTAATTTTATGCAACTTGTAGTCTGAACTCACATTTTAAAGTGCTTTCATACACAATAATGAAGAAAAGAAAGTTTTGGTAAAATAAAGTATTTACATATGGTCACACAATTTAAGCAGGTAAGCTGCGATTTATCCAGTTTTTTTTTCACCTTGTGCAAATTAGCTAGAAAATGGGTATCTATTTGTCTTTCCTTATGTTAAGGCTTTGTTTTTACTTTTCAGTGCATGTTTCCGCAGTTTTTAAAATACAGAGCAAACTCGACCCAAAGGATGTTGAGCCGAAGCTGAGACTCGAACCTGGTTTCCCAGTTTGCCACTCTGATTGTAATGCAACATCTTGGGTAGAGGGAGAGATCAATTCGCATGCATTTCTTCCCAATTCCCACGGGTATATCAGTGCTTAATTTGTGCCGGAGTTTTCCAGTACTGACACTGGCACTCTTTTGTTAACACCAGCACTTACGTATCACAGCCCACCACATGGTGGCGCTGTCTATTTTTGTAGGAGCACATCTAAAAACACAATGGTAGAGCGACCAGTCCATTCTTAATGCTGTGGATGGCTTGGAATTGTCCAAACTGTGGCATTTATAGAAGTGTGCTGTTTAGTAGTGAGCTTTATAATAGGATGTGGCAGTGATGGGATTTCCTGTTTGTTGGGCAGCTTGCAGTGGCCTCCTGAGCAATAACATGGGCCCTGACACTTGTTTACTCAAAAATTAAGCACTGGGTATTATATTCTAAGAAATGTGTTACAAAAACTGAACATAAACGATACTATAGGCCAGCAAGCTTGTGTGTGTTTTTGGAGGAAGGTGGATCAAAGCATCTAAGATCTAAAGCTTTTTAACCACCATCGCTTTACCTTATGTGTTGAGATAGGCCCAAGAGACCTTTGGGTGTTTGAGCACTCTAATATTATAACATAACGTAACATAACATGACATGACACAATCATCAGCATGAGGATGCGAGTGGAGTATTGTTATTGTTATTGTTAGGTAAACTTGTATAGCGCACAGCTGCCCCAGCAAAGGGGCGTCCCGGCGCTGATAGCTGTGTCGGTAGAGAGCAGGGGCTAGACTGTAGGAAATAAGTAAGTTTTGATGGCCCTACGGAAGGGTAGCAGACAGTCTAAGCGGCGAATCTGAACAGGGAGAGAGTTCCACAATTTAGCGGCAAGACAGCGAAAGGACCGGCCCCCCGCTCTGATGCGCTTCACCCGGGGGACCGTGGCCAGAGATTGTCCAGCGGAACGCAGCAGGCGTGCGGGAACATAGGGGACCAACAAATTAGATAGAATCTCAGGGGATGAGAGTTTTAGTATTTTGAAGGCCAGACAAAGTGCCTTGAATTCGATCCTCTTGGGAACGGGTAGCCAGTGAAGGCGCCGCAAAGCACCCGTCATAGAGCAAGATCTAGGGAGCCTGAGCAGGACTCTAGCGGCTGCATTCTGAACTCGTTGAAGGCGATTCACTTCCGCCTTGTTGGTGCCCAGCATCAGAGAGTTGGCATAGTCTAGTCTAGACAAAATAGTCGCCTGTACTATCAGCTGGCGTGTGGCTGGGTCAAAGAAACCCAATATAGGCCTCAGACCCCGTAAGAGTCCAAAGCAAGTACCAGCGATCTTTTTGGTGTGCTCCTGAAACCCAAGAGTAGAGTCGAACCAGATCCCTAGGTTCTTTACCACCGGCTTAGGAGTGGGGGCTCTGCCCAAGGACGCCGGCCACCACTGCGTACTCCAGAGCCCCTTGTCGTTCCCCACCAACAGCAGTTCTGACTTATTGGCGTTAAGTTGAAGGCAGTTGGTGGTCATCCAGCGTGCGACCGCTTCTAGCCCATTCCGGAACTGCATGGGGCCCTGGGAATGGTCATCAGAGAGGACCACCACCAGCTGCGTATCATCAGCATAGGAAACCATGGTCAGGCCATGGTCCCGCGCCACTCCCGCCAGGGGTTGGACGTAGAGGTTAAACGGGGCTAAGCGCCGAGCCCTGAGGAACCCCCTGCTTGATGGAATGGGCGTGAGAGAGGAAGGGGGGGGCAGAGACCTGAAAAGCTCTGTCAGACAGAAAGGACCGGAACCAATCCAGTGCCAGACCCACTACCCCCGCCTCCTCTAGGCGATGCAGGAGGATCTGATGGGAGACCGTGTCAAACGCGGCGCTGAGATCAAGCAGTACCAGAGCCGCAGTTTGTCCCTCATCCAGAATGGTCCGCAGGTGTTCACTCACTGCTAAGAGCGCTGTCTCGGTGCTATGACCGGGACGGAACCCATTCTGGGAGCGGTCTAAGGTACCGCTGTTGTTCAAAAACCCCGAAAGGACTTTATTAGTGTGGGCCTCAGCAATTTTAGCGACCCAAGGCAGGAGAGAAATAGGTCGAAAATTTTCCGGCTTAGTGGGGTCCAATGAGGGTTTTTTCAGCAAGGGTATCACCCTTGCTTGCTTCCATAGCGAAGGCACCACCGCTGTGGTGAAAGAAAGGTTGATCATTTGACATAAGGGCGTGAGAAGTATTGGTAAGCAGTCTCTAAATTGGGCAGGCCTCATAGGATCCAGAGGGGAACCTGATTTGACCTTAGTGCTCAATGTAAGGAGCTCGTCCTGAGAGATATGGGGTATTACTGCCAAAGTAGCAGTAGAAGGAGAAGCTAGTGGAGCCACGAGGTCCGTGGGACATAAGGGGAAAGATTTATAGATGGCTTCTACCTTCTGAACAATGAAGGTGGCCAGATCCTTGCATTGCTGCCCAGACGTGATCGTCGAGGTGGGGGGGGATCTTTCCTGTTTTTAAAATCATTGAGTATTTTAAAAATGCTTTTCATAGGGTTGTTGCTGGACTTACTCGCATTAGTGAGGTAAGCCGCACGAGCCAGATGTATGGCCTTATGGTATCGTTTAATCTCCTCCTGGTACAACTTTTTAGCCGCAAGGTCGTATTCCTTTCTCCAGGCCCGTTCTAGCTTTTTGCATGTGCTACGCAAAGCGGCTAGAGAGTCATTGTACCAGGGATTGGAACTCGAACGGCGACCTTTGGACCATTTAGCAGGGATAAGAGTGTCTAGTGTCTGTAGTATCCAGTCACAGAGTGCTTTATATGATTGCTCTGGATCAGTGTCTAGAATAGGGGGACAGGATGCCAGGCGGGCAAGTAGGTCCTCTAGTTTGAGTTTATGCCAACAACGTCTGAAGGTGGCCTGGAGGTCAGTTCTGGGCACTGGCTCGGAGAGTGGGAGGGAGATAGAGACTAGGAGGTGATCGGACCAGCATACCGGGCGAGGTGTTTTGACCGTAAGAGAAGAGATGTTAGAAAAAACCGGGTCAAGTAGATGCCCAGCAGTATGGGTAGGGCCCACCACTAGCTGTTTTAATTGACAGGCAGCAAAATCAGCGAGCAAGCTGCTGATATCCGGGTCGGAGAATCGGTCAAAATGTACGTTAAGGTCACCAATAAGGCTAAAATTCGCAGCAGTCAACGCCAAGGAACTCACAGCCTCAATAATGGCTGATTTAAATTCCGAGATTGGTCCAGGGGGGGCGGTAGACTAATAGGCCGGTGATAGAGGAATGTGCACTAAAGGAAATAGAAAAGCGAGCGCTATCAAGTCTACAATTGGAATGAGTTGGCTGCAAGTGGGTGTTGTGGACATGAGTGGCCTGTAGTTGCTTTAAGAGGTGGCCTATTGGCTCTTGATATGGTTGTTAAAATCCATATGTTCTTGAAGGCAGAGTGGGAACTCTGCAAAGGACTGAGGACAGTATTGCATTTTACACAGCAATCCTAGTGTCAGCCTACAGAGGAGCACGGGATAGAGCACAGGGGATGGCACTGTGACCAAACAAAGGACGAGGGTCTTAAGTGGTGCAGATACTGAGGCAGTAATTTTTAGGTCTCGCTGAGACAGTGCATGAGCTATCTCTTCTAAACCTTTTGTTTCCACCAGTGGGCTAAGGGACAACCCATTGCATACAATTGGTCGGCTTCATTTTTACTCTGGCACGCTTGATATTGGTCAACTATCATAAGCGCCATTAACCCTCATGTGTTTGTCTCTACCCTGGTGCATAAATGCTTTACTTAAGTCCTTCCAGTGCTCATTTTTGTAGGTGTACTCTACTAGGTGTATTTAAGCACTCTACTGGAGTGCTTCTTTTTTCAGCTACCTCACTCATGCACTTCTGCGCCCTCCGCTGTCTTACACTTGCCCCCATCCTCCTATTGTTAGCAGTGTTGCATTCCCCCTCCAGCTATTCCGCACTCCTTCCTTCCATTGTTGCCTGTCCACAAGCAACCCACCAGCCCTCCATTCTTCCACTGATGTTTGTCATCACCTAGGCACTCGCTCTCCCTCTTTTTGTTGTTGCTTGCCTCACCCACCCTCCCTGTCTTTCTTCTTCTGTTCTTGCTTGCCCTCACCCATCCTTTCTCCTTCGGTTGTGCTCGTTTCCACCTACCCTCCTGCACTCCCTACTTCCGTTGTTGCTTGCCCCTCCCCTTCTATTGTTGTCAGTGTTGCTTGCCCCTCCCACCCAATTACCATCCTTCTGTTGCCCATGTTGCCCCCCTACTGGCATTCAAAAAGCGCCCTGACGCAGACAATTCTTGCCGCATCATAGAGTTTTCTTTTCTCTACCGGCATGTTGCCTCTAAAGTCATGCGGCCGCCATTTTTTTTCTATCTGTTTATTTTTGTTACAATCACGGCACCGGTGCTTTAGCTTTAAATATCTCAAGCTAAAGTGCCAGTGCGGCAATTGCTTCAAAAGTAAAGAAATATAAAAAACATTTTTTTCGATTTGTTTACTTTTAAAGCAATTTTAGCACCCAACCTTTAGCTTAAGATGTTTGAAGCTAAAGTGCGAGTGCCGCAGTTCATTTTTAATGCAATAGATCTGGAATCACTGAAAATTTGAGCTATTGGTGTTACATTATTATTAGCACCGCCAATAGCTCAAACCTTCACTAATGCGAGACCTATTGCATTTCAAATGCTCGTTAAAGAGTGCTTGGTCTGGAGAAGCACAAACTCAGGATTCAAAACATAGCACAGTGGTTAGCATTGACTTTAACAATAAAAATTTATTTCCACCCAAATAAACATTTTTAGCAGCATTAGGATAATGAAAGACTGGGAAAAACATAAGTTACTAACTTGTACCATGCAGTTTGCAAGCAGCTCTTTGACAGTTTATAGGTCACTGTGCTAGATTACGATTGTCACTTATGAACTGCACAGTAACAAAAGAATATCTGTGACCAAAGCAGTAACCCACTGGCCTATGTACATAAAATACTGTTTTTTAAAATGCATGGTACACGTTCTTTCCTGCAGGCATATTAACCCTCTGTGCTACATTAGATAAGTCAAAGCTGCCACTGGACAAAACTCTCATCTCTCTTCACAGGTACATTAATCACTGGTGTTATCTTGACACTTTTATTGTTGCTCAAAAACTGCTAATTATACAAGGAACTTTTCAGTACTTTTAAACCTGCTGCCTGCGGACCCCCTGGGCATGTGTCTCGGACCCCTGGGGGTCCGCGGACCACAGTTTGGGAACCACTGGCTTAGAGATATTGTTTTATCTTTCAGATAGTCATCCAAGAACCTATCTTCCAGAGGGGAGGAGACTGGGAGATCAGTACCCTTTGGGATGACCACTTGTAGAGCATGTCTTACTTGAATATAGCAGAAGGTTTTGGACGATACTAACTCGTAGTCCCTCTGAAGGTCGACAAAGGGCCTAACCTTCCCATTCACCCACAGGTCCCCCCACCCTTGAGAGGCCAATAAGGTCCCATTTATCAAAGCCTGGGTAATTCGCCAGAAGTCCCAACTGCGCTGTGTCCCATAGTGGAGTGTCCTCAGTAATTTTCTCTCTCCACCCTAGAGCCGCTGACGCCGTGTGCCATATCTTAATTGTGCTCGATGTTCGTGTGGCTACTGGTGGTCCTAGTCTGCCTCCATAAATGGCCCTGAGGTATTCCCTCGACCCCATATTGTGTCTGTCCATTCTATAGGCCGGTTCTTCATGTGCTGTATGTACCCACTGATTGACCACTGTAAGTTGCGTTGCCCAGTAATAATATTGGAGCGCAGGCAGGGCAATCCCTCCGTCATACCAGCTTTTAGTCAATTTGGTTAACGCTATTCGAGGAGTCCCTCCATCCCAAAGAAGTGTCCGGATCTCTGCTTCAATTGCTCGGAAGTATGTGGGAGAGACCCAATAGGGGGTATTTTGTAAAATGTATAAAAAGTGGGGCAGCGCCATCATTTTGTATAGCGAGGCCCTGCCTAACCGCAACGGGGGCAAAGACCTCCAATGTTGGACATCCACCCGAAGGCGAATTAGGGAGGGAGTAGATTGCGTTCATAAAAGACCACGGGGTCCCTAGTGACACAAATTCCTAAATATTGGAATCCTTCTGTTACCACTCTTGCTGTGCACGTTCTGGGAAGCTTCGGTCTTGGGCCATAGAGGACGTATATCAGCAATGTATCCCAGTTTATGGTGTAACCTGAGTAATTTTGATACAGGGTAAATATAGGAGCACCCTATGTAGGGAGGAGTAAGGCTTTGCCAAATAGAGAAGAATGTCATCTGCATAGAAGGAGATTCTATCTTCCCAATCTGCAGTCTATCCAAGTCCCCTAATGAGCGGGTCAGCTCATATCCACACCGCTAGCGGTTCCAGGACCAGCGCAAATATCAAAGGGGAGAGGGGAGATCCCTGTCTCGTCCCTCTCTGTAATTTAAACACCGCTGAGCGCCCCCCATTTACTGTCACTTTTGCTAAAGGTTCTGCATATAACAGTCGGGCCCATGCTGAAAACTTCTCCCCAATTCCTAGTTTCTCGAGGACAGCGAATATGAAGGGCCATTCTGTCATGTTGAATGCTATCTTGGCGTCTAAGGACACCACAACAGCGTCTTCTCAAATGCCTTCAGCTCTCCAGAGTACTCCCTGGAGTCGCCTCAAGTTAAGTGCAGTGTTTCTACCAGGCTTAAAGCCTGACTGGTCGGGGTGAATACGTTTATGTAGCATTGGAGCCAGTCCGGTTGCCAACACTTTCGCTAAAATCTTAACCTCTGCATTTAGTAGGGAGATTGGTCTGTAAGACGTACAACTCCCCAGTGGTTTCCCGGTCTTGTGAATCACTACTATATTTGCGAGCCTCTGATTTTCAGGAAGTTTCCCGATTTTAAGACTTTCCTGCTACATCTTCACTTAGTGTGGGGCAGTTGTGGACGCTGTTAGTTTAAATTAATTCAATTGGTAAGCCGTTCGGGCCCATTGCTTTCCTGGCTTTTAGTGACCGGATAGCCTGTACTACTTCACTGTCTATAATGTCCGGTTCTAAACTATCCTTGTCCATTCCCTCCAGTGAGGGCATATCAAGGGTTGCCAGCAGTTCCCTTGCTTCAATTTGTGTGATGCTAGCTGATGAGTGTACACTTGTCTATAATTCTGGAATAACACTTGTGTGCTGCGGAAAAGTGGGAGAAATCCACCCCTGGCTGGGGTCTAGCCTTCAAGCGTCTACATGTCCCAAATCTTGTAGCTGTCTTCCTGCTGGTGAGAAAGCCACCATCTCCCCAGTCTTATTCTGGGTCTTATCAGATCTACCATCCAGTCACTACTGCCCGAGGGGCCCAATTCATTAGGGTATATAGTATTTGAATAAGAAACTCCTATTTGGCCTTAGTTGAGTGTATAAACTGATTCGAATGTTAGCTGTTCCCCATTGAGGACCCCTCTAATTGCTACCCATCTACCCTCTTTTTCATTTAAGCATCATTCAATCTATATGGGACAGTTTCGAATGACCAAAATACTTACCTCTGCCATTTTATTCCCTCCCGAGGAGGAATATTGCTTTAGAAACTCTCTAGTTCTTAGGCGTTGTGGGTGTTGTCGCAGAAAACGCGTTTTCCGGAGAAGCTTTGTTGGCTTGTAGTAGAGTTAGCTCGTGAATTATCCCTCTTCTCTTTTCGGGGTTATTCAATTCCCTGACATCGTATGTATGACGTTTAATGTTAGACATTCTGTGTATTTTGGAGCAATGCATTCATTCCCATTCTCATCACTGAGCTTCGAACACAAGGTGTGTTGTTGGCGTCATAGGTGGCCTACTCCCCTCACTATTCTTTCCCTTTCAACAACCATTCCCCTCCTCTGAACAATTAAAGCGATTCTCTAAGAGCCATAACATAAAGATAATAATTTTGCTGACACAGTATTCCCATGGTCCTATGTCCGTCAAGCCTATAAAAAGATATCTGTCTGTATTCGGGAGTCACCCCTTCCACCCCAGACCACATCTCTACCCACTGATGATTCTGAAGCCCTCCCCCCATCGCCCGTCTTCTAGGTGGCCATATTTAAGTTCTACCAATTTTCTGGCTGCAGATGTCTACTTTTCCTCCTTGGTTTGGGGGTGAGTGTTCCTAACTTTTTGTAGATGTTCCAACAGCGTCTTACATCCAGACAACATTTCTTCTTTCTTAGAAAGGCTTCTTCCCTGTCCATTAAGCACCACGCGCCATTATGGGCTCTTCGGTTGAGGTAGGTCCCCATGGCACTTCGTTTCCAGATTGTCGCCTATGGGGTTATGCTCCAAATGCTGCAAAACTCTGTGATTTCATGGACCAGCTATTCACCTGCCACTCGAAACAGAGTCGGAAAGGATGGCCCCATTTAATGTCTTTTTCTCTAAGTAAAATGGTCATATCCTTGAAGGCCCGTTGCTCAATGAGTGTAATGGGTTGTAATGTCCTGGTATATCTGCATGCGTGTACCATTGTTGGGAATAGGCCCTCCTTTCTAAACCGCCCTCATGATTGTCTAATTTTCTTAAACATGGTGCAAACGAGCAAGAATGTCCACTGGTCTCTGAGTGCCTGGGTGCCTCTGATCGTTGTATGTGCTCCGTCTATATGGACGGGTTGTCCCATTAAGTTTGAGGATTTCTGCAACCAGGTCTTGTACAAATATTTGTATATTGATTCCCTATTTTCCATATGGCACTCCTGAATGCAAATGTTAAAGCATCGGGAACAATTCTCCAGATCTTCCTGCTTTTCTTGCGGAATAATAAACTGTTCATTCATGGTGATCATTCGGGCTCTGTATTCCTCCAGTTCTACACTTCTTTTGTCTGGTGTAGTCTCCAGCAAGTTCACTCTCTTGCTGAAGTTCTCCACATTTTTCCTCACCGTGGTCAGGTTTTAGTTCATATCGGTGCATGTTGCACCTAACTGAGCTTTGATCTCTGCTACGAATTGCATTATGAAGCTTTTCATAAGTCTTTCACCGTCTTCTGAGGCCCCTTCTATTTGGTCTCTCTGGTCCGCTTCCGACTGCTTGGAAAGGCACAATGAGCCCCCCTGTTTTCCTGGTAGAGTTGAGTTGAAGCATTTCTTTAATGATACAATCTAGCTTGCTCCTGCTCAACAAAATGTTGAAGTGCATCTGGTAACCCCCTCTCGTACACAAGCCTGGTGCTCGGATCTCTCTGTCCTTGTTGCTGGGGGTCTGACTGGGTATATTCTAATTTCCACTCTGACAGGGTAGAGGAGCTTACGGTTGAGCTTCCTCCTCTGTCTTCTCCCAGGCTCACAACAGGTGGGTTTTAGGGCCCCCCATTGTCTTCCACCTCCTAGTCACTTTGTGCAATGTCCAGTTTGGGCTTTAAACGGATCTGTTTCACTCTTCCCTTGTGATGCTACGTACCTGGCTAACCCACCCCAGCCGGGTGAGGTTTCCTTCAGATGCTCCAACCGTTTACTTTGATCTTCCCCCTGTCTATAATGATGCTCATATACTTTTTTGGTCTGTAAATGGTCTCAGTTTTTTACATCTTAAAACATGCTAGGTCATAAATCATCACGAGGCATCGGTCATTGGTATGAACCATGCATTATACATAGCATAGACACAATCATTGAATGGTTGTGGATCATTACATTATGCGGCCATAAGTCTTTTTTGTTTATTATTCGCTCTTTGCTTTATCTTCATCAATTTAGCCATCTTCCAGCTGACATAATTTATTCGAGGGGCCATTGTTGTCAAGTGCCGCGGCTTCTAGGCTTCCCCTTGCTACTGATCCAGCGCTAACAATAAAAATTATTCTCCTATATACTTCGGTCATCCAGGTGCAATTATTCCTTCAACACACACACACTATATCCATATGACGGTGGGGCCCATAACACCGCATATACATTCACTTACTCATTTATTCCCTGGATTTCCTTCGTCAACAACCTAGGAGAAAAACGATTCGCTGGAAGGAGACGGGATACCTCTTTTAACATGACATAATACTTCTCATTTGCTTTAAGGTATTCCGCTCATTGGTCGATGGACCAACTAGTAGGAATCAGTTGATGGTGATTAAGACCAGCTCAATCACAATAAACTCTTCATCAATTTACTTTAATCATTGAGCTAAAGAATCACTGAGTCATTTGTTTAAAGAATAATAAAGTTTATATAAAGTTTCGAAGCAAGAAATGAGGTTAAGCTTATTATTCAGATCTTTACATTTATAATCAATATAAGAATAAAATGAAATTGCAATGCATATCTATTAGACGGAAAAATAAGGTTGTCATAGTAAGAACTCTAAAAGATCAATCTATCTGTCTGGGGAAAATCTAATAGTTCTAAATGAAAAATCTACCAGGAATAAAAAGGTTCTCCTAAAGCAGCATCTTATACTCAACTGGAAATAAAAAATAGCAGCAGCAGCATCAGCTCGTCAGCATCAGCAACCGCAACTTCTCCCATCTACAGCATCTAACTTCTCCAGCAACTCACTCTCCAGCAACTAACCCCTCCCACCAAGAGTAGGTCTTCTTATACCCTAATTCTAGCTTACAGAATAAAAATGTTGCATCTTCATGGCGTGATTCTTTCTCATTGGTCCCCTCAGGCCCATATACATTTTTAATCAAACTTCCTGGTCTTAACCAGTTCCTTGTGGAATGTCCATGCTTGCATCGTTTCCCACAGTTTGTCATTGCTCACCCGTTTCGATCAGTCCAATTTGTATCTTTTTCTGCTACTTTTTAGATTCAACAGTTCCGTCCATTGATTCAGTTGGACTTCTCACGCTTCTTGCTGATCATCTTGGCACACATCTGCTCAGAAAGGTCACAATAGCCTTGACCATACTTCCATCTTAGCCTCTCAGCACCAGCACGTGATCATCCCTTTCCACAGCCTCTCTCCTCTATCACATGGTTCCCTGCTCATGCGTACTCTAGCAACTGGTGGCCATTTTATATCGCTGCTCGACAGGCCTAAGCGCACTATTTTCAAAGATAAACAAAATATTGTTAAAACAAAGAAATATAAACCCTTTCGTTTCCCTCCCGTCTTTCTACGTACCCCAATTAGGTATTACCTAGCAAAAAGCAACATATATAGCCGTCCCTTACTTACCATCGCTTTATTTTGCAACTACACGTTTTATTTAAAAGCACGGATCATGCATTTATTATTTAATTAGTACGCAAATATTATGTTATGTTAGACATGTAAACAATTATAAGTTGATTATTTTGCAATCGGAATAGCGTGTTACCTTTAACCCTTAACATGTAACATACATTGTTGGTTATTTACTTAAACGAACATGTCTAATAATTATTTTATGAAAATATTAGGAGGTTAAAAAAAAATTCATTTACCCTGCTCCATCACTACTGATGTCCGGTGTTCTCTGCCCTTTACCTGGGCTGCAAATGCTTTGTCCGCCTAGAACTGACCCGTTGCTGGCCCTTAGCTGCTGCCGCCGAGGCATCTCAAGAACCCTGTTCGAACAGCTTTTCTTCCTGGCCTGCTGTGTTATTGGAATTCACTGATGCCGTCTCTGCCACGCTGCCAGTGGTTTCACGACCATAGGCAGCTCCCCTCCTTTCATCTGCCTATCATTGCCCTAGGAAAACCCTAACCTCTCTAGGGCCCCCACTATGTTAAACAGAAACATATCCATCCCTACTCCAGATAAATGGACCCTGTCCTCTGCATTGTTGCTAGGTAGCCTGAGGTTAATGAGGACATGCCTAACGTATTCCCAGCACATGCCTTTGCAGAACTTGCTGATTGATATCTTTAGTTTTTGCCTGGACCTCTCTATCGCCGCATGATTGCGGGGCCACACCATTCGAAGCGAGCTATGACCTCTGACCACACTTTATTGGCGGGCGGACCATCCTGGCGACTGCGATAAGATCTGCCCTCATGGCTTTCAACAGACTCCACTGTCCTAGCCCTGCAAGGTCATTGCTGCCCAGGTGTAGAAGCGCCACATCCGGCTTGCCTCCAGTCCGTAGGGCTCTCTGCATACCATCAGCACCAGTTGAGCCCATTTCATGCCCGGCATTCCTATCCACACCAGGCTGGTGTTGTGCAGCCATATGACTTTGTATCCTTTCGCAACGCAGCCCAACGCCCTGCCCTCGTGATGTAGGGATGGTACATCATCTAGACCATCTTTCTCCTTTCCGGGAGCCCTGTGATTGTAAGAAATTCCTTTCTTTACTTGCATTCTGGTTTGATGTAACCCCTCAATGCCTGTGATTCCCACCTACCAATGCTTCTGATGCAGTCCTCCCCCATGCTGTGCATTGCAGCAGTCATAGCTGCCCCTATGCGAAAGGATGAAGGGGTGCCCCTTGTGATCTTTCTTACAGATAGGTTTGCTTTAAGGAAACTGTGCAGGTCTCCTGTGCAGCAATGCAGTCAATCTGTGTGTTTCCCTCTATCTTGCTGGTCGGTTTTTTATCCCCTCGACCTTAACACCATGTGCCCCTCCCCCATGTGTTCATCTACCAGCCTTAGGCACGCCTCGCCTGGCTCGGTTTTTTCCGAGACCGCCAGCTCACTGACCCTGTAGGCATCAAAGAAGGCTACTGCAAAAGCTGCCCTGAAAAGGTGTAGCTCGCCGTCTGTTGTGCATATAACCACCACTACTACTAATAACAACGCACCTAGCTTGGGGAAGTCGATGGGTCGCCTGTGGTCCTTGAGTCTCATCTGCCTGCACCCCCAACCCCGCATTGTGGTCCTGCAGTAAAAGGAGCCTGTATAGCCTGACCCCTCACGGAGCTTAGAAAAGTATGCCACTGCACTCAGGTGGGCCTGTGCCCATGATCTCGTTTTTCCATTTGTGAACGCCTGGTGTATAAACTTCTCAACTTCGTGGCTTTCAATACTGCTGGTGCCCTTGTCCCCGCCTATTACCTTCCGATAAAAGGGCCCAGCATTTAGGGTATTTTTCACTGGTCCTAGGTGCCAGGACCTGTTCCACTAGTGGGGTGAGGTCTGGTTTACCAGCTCCCACAACTCTTCCAAGAAAGGCATCTTTTCTTGTGCTGCTCGAGGCACCAGCTGACGGAACTTTGGCCACTGAAAGCGAGAGAGGGCGTCAGCAACTGAGTTATCGCAACCGGGCACATGCCTGGCTCTTATTGCTATGTTGGCGCCCAGCTAGCAGCCAACCTTTTAGCGTAACAACTCTAATTTTCTAGGACACTGCGCTGAAACTAGATTCAGCATCTGCACCACCGGGCACATGCCTGGCTCTTATTGCTATGTTGGCGCCCAGCTAGCAGCCAACCTTTTAGCGTGACAACTCTAATTTTCTAGGACACTGCGCTGAAACTAGATTCAGCATCTGCACCACCGCATGGCTGTTAGACCCCAGTGGCACCTCTTTATTTGACAGTTGGTCTCTCCACAGCGAGAAGGTTACTACAGTGAGGGAAAGCTGTAGCAGCATTCTATTCCTTGTCCATCCTTTCCGATACCACTCGTCCGGCCACTGGGCCGCACACCAGGCTATGCTCATAATGGCCCGAAAGCTCTTGCTGCCTGCTGCATCCGCGAACAGCTCCAACTGTTCTGCTGTTGTCCAGGGCTGGTGTCATACCAATGTGCCATTAAAAGTCGTGAGGAAGGTGAGCCATTCTTTAAGATCCTCTTTGACTCCTTTAGTAAGCCTGATCCTATGGTACTTCTTGTCAACCAGGACAGGCGCTTGGCGAAAGTGCACCCAGCAGGGATCACCCTTCCTGCAAAGTTCAGTTTTCCCAGTAGCTACTAAATTTCCCCCAGTGGTGCCTTTCTTTTAGCCAGTAACCCTTCTATTATTGCTCTTAATTCTTGGGGTGGGGGGGGTGGTATCCTACAAACACCTTCCACTGAGTCCAGCTCAACCCAAAAACGTGAATTTGGTTGTGGGTCTCTCCGTCTTATCATGTGCTTGTGGCACTCCCAGTTTTTCAGTCAGTGTGATAAATTTGCCTAGCAGAATGCTGCTTTGTGGCGAGCGGGGGGGCCTTTAAAGAGGAAGTCTTCAAGGAAATGACATGTCATCCGGCCAAGTGTCTTGCGCCCAGCTCCTGTTCTAAAAAGGTGCTGAATGCCTCAAAGTAGGCACTCAAGTTTGCGCAGCCCATAGGCAGGCATTTGTCATAGTATAAGAGGTCTGCCAGTTGAAAGCCCAGCATGTGAAAACTAAAGGGGTGCACTGGGAGGAGCCTGAAGGCCGATTCAATGTCATCTTTGGCCATCAGAGCCCCTTTTCCAGCCGCCCTGAGCATGTCTACTGCTTTGTCCAGTGTGGCGTAAGATACCGAGCAGAGGTACAGTTCCAACCCAATAGGTACTTATGCTCCTCATGTATAGGACAGGTGGTGTATGAGCCTGAACTGACCTTTTTCTTTCTTGGGAACCATCTAGCGCTGAGACTATGAAATTCTTAAATGGCGGACCTTCAAATGGCCTTGCTATTCGTCCCAATTGCAATTCCTTTAATACCTTCCGTCTTGTACCTCCATGTTCTCCCTCACTGATTTCAGGTTCTTATTAAAGCAGTCCCCCTGGGCGCCCTTGTATGGTTTGATAAATCCCTCTGTGAAACCTTCCGCTAGAAGCCTTGCATCATCCTGTTTGTGATGATTGATGAGCAGTAGTAGTAGTTTCTGCTATCCTGTTGTCAGCCCCGCTCCCACTCTGTGCCTCTCCAGCGCTATTTCGTGGGTGGATCTTTTTTCTCTGAGCTCGTCTTTCCTCTTCTGCAGTTGCTTCCTGGGTGAAAGCCCCAGCATGTGTTGCAAGTATGCTGGATTTTGCATGCTACGCCCCATTTACATTCCCCTTTCTCAAATTTCCAGCATGTCGCAGCCTGACCTTTTCCCGTTCTGCTTCCACTGTCAGGCCTACTCTTGCTGCCCTGCTGGTATTCTTTGTGCTTCCCTTTGCTCCTGTGAGGGTGAAAAAGGTGGTCCTGTGCACTCATCACTTCCCAGACCACCACCATGTGTGTGGTGAATCTCGCTACATCTTGGTGATCCCAGTCTATGATGGGCATGTCTGCATGTGTTCCCTACAGTCTTCGTTGTAGCGAAGCCTTGGCTGTCTGCCTCGCCTGTGCCACCCCCTTAGGCCCAGTTGCGGGAGTATCCTTAGATCTTGCCCCTGCCCCCCCCTTCGCTGATGAGCACTTCCTTCTCCTGCGCAGATTGCTCTGTTGCCTTGGCCGTTGCGCCGGCATCTTGACTCTTAGCACTGGGTGTCACAGGTGTGCCCAGTGCCTGCCCCTGGACCCCCTGTCCTGATCATGGACCTGACAACGTGGCATCGGCCATGCGTTTGATGAAATGCCTGTACCCGTGTTAGCCCCAACCACCTACCATGGTGGCCCCATGTATTGTGAGGCGCAGTGGGCGCTCTGAGCCCTGGGTGGTTGCGTCTGCAGTGTAACGAGGGGCTCACTGCAGTGTGGTTCGCGACTTGCCCTCTCAATATCCCTTGCTAGTCCAGGGCCCTCTGGTTAAGAAGCTCAGCTGGGGACTGCCATGTAGAATTGAGAAACCCCATTTAGATGCCGTAATTCATTGCACCTGGTGTTGCGTCAGTCCATGCTCTTGCCCCATTTTGTGACACTGCCCATGGTTCCAGCCCATTGGCCCTTCTCTCCCATGACCTACCCCTGGTTCTCACCGTATGCTGCTGTGGGGTCTGGTTCGCTGCTGTGGCTGTGTCTGCCCTGCACCGACGTGTTGGCTCCAGGTGCCGACCTTCTGCCTGGGGAGCCGTTGGGCTCCATGGGCCCGCCTTGCTGTTGTGTCTGGCACTGTTATCCACCAGTGCCCTGTGGTGTCAGTTGACATCCCTCATGCCTCTGAATCTCTCCCCCTGCTGGTTGTAAGGGAGCTAGACTCCTGGTGTTTACTGCGTAGGCAAAAACAGTTGATGGACAGAATGCAGAACAATGTCATACATTCACCCCAGTACAGAGATCTGGGCCTAAATCCATTGTTTTTTTGCTCACCATGCCATTCCAGTTTGAACCCAGCCATATGCAAATCAGTCTTGACCCTGTGCCTCATGGGAACAGTCCAGCCCGAACTGCCAAGCCAGGTCCTCCCTGGACTGGAAACAAGCATCCTAGGACCTGCGTAGGGCCATCATTCTGTCTGCATGCCCCTTTGCAGGTGGTCCCCTTTCCTCCAAACGACTACTGTGCCCGTCACCAAACTGCCCACTGATCCGGTGCCTTATGGATTCTTCCGCTGTTTGCTTTGCTGCCGACCATCCCTGGTTCCTGCTGTCTGCCCAAAAACCTGCTGCAAGAACCAGTCATGCCCCTGCTGGTCAGCCATTGCCTTTCACTCGCTCAGTTAGGGCTTTCAACTCATCCTCTTGCTTCCTGATGCCTTCTGGGATCACCTTCTTCTGTTGCTCCTTTCTTGGTTGTTGCAAACAAGCCTGTTGGGAATTGGCCTTCTTCTTGGTCCCGGCTGCCCCCCTTCTCATTCCTGTATCAGGCTGGTTACCTGCACGTTCACGTCGCCACCCTTTCCATGCTGCCTTGTTTACCTGCCATGTCCCTGCTGGTGTTCATACGTTTGCCTTGCTCCTTTCGTGGACTCCCTCTGAAGCGGGAGCACTTCCGATCATACCGCTGCCTGTTTTTTAAAGTCTCTCCCTCCTGTGTGCGAAGCGCGTCGCTCTGCTACGGAGGCCCGCCAAAGGCGTCAATTGCTGAGCTAACCTCTCCACTGTGAGCTGCTCACAGCCCCGTTTACAGGAAGGGTATTATGTCCTCATCGCAGCTGCAAAGCTGGGTAAGTGGGCATGTCATTGGGAACGCTTCACGTCTGCAAACACCTCACGGTTGCAGCTGTTGTATAAACCGCATGGATGTCCTAAGCATGGTGCATTTTAATCCTGAAACGGGCTTCGCCGTAGCCACAGACAACGTGCAGATCTTGCAGAGATACAGGGATGAGGCAGCAACACGACAATGCCAGCAATAGTGCCATGCCGTGCACCATATCATGCTTTTTGAGCCCGCCTTGGCTCCGCCCCTTGTCATCCTATTGGTCCATTCAAACTCGCCAGCCAATGGCGTGCATGCATTTTCCCGGGCTTTGGTCCTCCGTCCTCCTGGTTCCTGCCCTCAGGGTGGGTTAGTTGCGGTCCCCTCTAGGGTTGCTTTGCTTCCCTAGCGCGCAGTTCTAATTAGCCATGGTTGTGTTTTAGTAAGGTTCACTCTGTTGTGAAAGAGGCAGGATTGTAAATAAACCTTAGATCATGGCACACTGCCGAAGTGTGAGTGTATTTCGTTTGCGTGATGCAGGAAGAGGGTTCTCTGAGCCCACAAACTAGAGTGGAGGTACATTTATTCACTGAAATGTGTCTGTAGTAAGAATAATATGGGGACCTGGTAGCTTACCCTCTCCAGCACAGGTAGCGCTGTTAGACCTGACCCTTTTTTGGCAGGTTTATCCCCAAACTTTTTGCCTTTTGCTTCCCATTTTCTGAACTGTTTTTGATGGCTTTAGGATTCTGGGCACTTTACCACTGCTGATCAGTGCTAAAGTGCATATGCTCTCTGTGAGAGGTAGCGCCAAGCCCAAACTAGAACAAAAGATGGAGAAGCATATATAAAAAATGTGGAGAGTATTAGTGCACTTAGTGAAAACAAATCAGGTTATGAAACTAAGACAATTAGTGTGATTTTTTTTTTCTCTCCATTCTTCATACAGATTTCCCTGATTTTCCCGCAGAAATGTGAACATATTTTTGCAGCTTTTCACATTTTTGCACATATTTGGACTGCCTCTCTTTAAGAGTGTTTTTGCAAAAGCAGAACTCAATCTGGTTAATTGGCAGAAGGGTTTCATTGGTGAGCTCTTTTGTGAGATAGAATGAGCTGGACACCTAAGTGCAGAATGCGATTGTGCTAACAGTGGCAGCATAGTGGGAGTGCTGCGGTCAGCAACCTTCACGTACATGGTTTAAACCAAGCAAATGGTGAGTTTTACACGGAGGCGTTCATTACAGGGTACCCCATCAACTTTTTTGTTATGCTGCTTACAAAGAGAGTATGTAGAAAAATATTGTAACGTTACATACATCGTAGCATTGAGGGGAAAAGACTAGCATATGTGAACTACTTCTTACTTTTATTATTATTTGTTTATTTTTAAATAGAGTTGATTTAATTCTAAAGCCTCATGGTTGTCAAGCCCAGCTGTGCTTCTTGGTACTGTCCAGGCCATTTTGTTTTTGACATGCACTCAGCACTAATATAACCAGCATTATATATTTTTTTCTGTCACATTTACTGTTGCAGTGCTATTACTCAGTTGCTGAGACTTGGTACACATAGGTAACAGGTACTTTGCAGACATCAATGTTAAATTATGTGCAAATATATATATTTATACTGTTGAACTATTTTGTTTCTAGAGCAAGAACCATGGGTCTGGCTGCAGCGGAGCAGATGAAAGGGTTGACTATGTGGTAGTGGACCAACAAAAGACACAGGCGCTAAAAAGCACAAGAGAGGCTTGGAAGGATGGAAGGCAATCCACGGAAACTGAAACACCGACAAAGAGCATGAAATGAATTGTCATCCTTATCCCGATACAACATCAGTCGGTTAATTTACTTTTCTGGACTGAAAGAAGCTAAGACCTACAGTTGTAATGGTAGCTGAATGGCTTGGTTCTGCCCACCAGGTGGACTTCAGTAGCAGTGTGCATTAATCCAACAAATGTAAGGAGCTTTCATCGCAACAAGACACTAAGATCATGAATTCTAATCTTGTCTGTACCATATGTAAATAACAGTTAAAATGCTATTAACAAGCCCCCCCGCCCCTGAAAAACTCCTGTTCATTTTACATTTTTTTCTAGTTTTCAATTTTCAAGCACTTTTCACTTAAAACGTTGGGTTGAGCGTGAAAGAAATTTATTAACAGCTAAAATAGCTTATCAATGCCTTCTCACGCTCAATTGAGTCGATACTAGTATTTTCAAACACCACTATCACTTGGAACATAAGATTAAGCTACTTGTAGAGCAAAATAAAGTTTAATTTCTATTGTTGAACTGAATTATCTTGAGTGATATGTACTTCAATACTCTATGATTTTATGTTTTATTTGAATAAAAATATATGGGAGTTCACAGGTTGCCTCCCTGGATAAGAAAGTGGAGACTAACTAGTCTTAGGCCTTGGAGTCAGACCTATACATGGGGTATCTTTGGTGGAACTTTAATGGTATTGTATAGTATTAATGACCCAAATGTGGTTCATGTAGTGATGATTCTGCCGGGTGGGATCTCACTTTTAGAAAGTTTTATTAATTTTAAGGAGCAAGCCTGCAAACCACAGATGACATGCAGTAATGATCAATTTTGCATTAATTAAAATGTAGTAAACATAACATTATTTACTAGAGATGGTATATGTTAATAATCAGGTACGTACTAAGCACTTTTGTGCAAATACACTGATCAGGTTTTGAAAATAAATGTTCGTTTTTTATTTTTTTTATTAGAAATTCTCTAGTTGTTTTTGCTTGAAGATTTGGATGGCTGCCGTTCGCTGTTGGTAATACTAGCAACAAACTGTGATTTTTAAATAGGCAGTATATGAGATGTATTACTCACAATGGAAAGCTTGTATTTTGAAACCTATGTGCGCTATTACGATCTTCATTTTACTTTAATATTGCTTGGTCTTCTATTTAAATCTCTATGCAATTATTTCTATGTACATTTTATAGAGCTATATGCAAATGAGACATATGTAAAATAAGTTCTTAAGCTTTTTTGCTCCTACAAAAGTTCCTTATTGAAACTACTAATGCCGTTTACTATACTCTACGTAAAAGTAAGGCTTTTATACTGTGA
This sequence comes from Calotriton arnoldi, assembly GCA_963921515.1. Classification (NCBI taxonomy): domain Eukaryota; kingdom Metazoa; phylum Chordata; class Amphibia; order Caudata; family Salamandridae; genus Calotriton; species Calotriton arnoldi. The sequence continues at coordinate 519,224 of CAWUFW010010155.1, forward strand.
TCCCATAAATCACCACCTCAATTCAGATGTAACCTTTCACTGGTGCAAATATCGTCTAATTTTGAGGTATGTAAGAACGTTTTGTTTCTCTGCATAAATTACTCCCAAATTCTAAGATTTGTGTATGAATTAAAATTTACTAACTTTTTTTTACATAAAAATTTAAATAAAATGTAATTTTTGTGGACTGAATATATATGTACATTAGTGATCTTTACAGCTTCCTGGCTTTGTAATGCGTTTGAGTAACTTTGAAAATGTTCAACATTATCAAGCTTTTCTTTTTACCATACACCATTGAATTTTGTTTTGAATCTTTAATAAAACCAATTGGTTTTTTTGCATTTTGCTTTCCAGGTGACCCAAAAACAGAAAACATTGTTTAATTTATCCTAAAATAGATATAGACTCTAATAAGTAATGGCACATAAAATGGGCCCGATTATCCCTGTCCTCAGAATTGTCGATACTAAGGGGTATTGGCAACTCCTGGCGTGGGGAAATCAGGGATATTACAAGTCGGGACCCACAAGATCCCCTTAGAAATAAAAAGGTGATTTGAGAAGTCCGGGTCGGAGTACCACAGTGATTCCTCATTTTTGCCTGGATTTTCACACCGAGATTTAAGCCTAAACCTCAGTGTGAAAATAAAAAAAATCTGTGACTCTTATAATTCCATTGGGGCTGTTAACTACTGTTACATGTTCCATCTGAATTAAAAGGCGTCTTGTTTTGAGGACCGTAGTTAATAGGTCTTGATGACTAAATTGGGCGCTTGATCAATATACTGCCTACTGTAACAGGCCTCAACATAGTCCGTCGCTCAATAATAGCTCATTCACAATGGTTATTGGTGTCAACACATGCTTTTTTTAATGCTGTACACTTTTTGTCCTCCACTCCTGTTGAAAAGCATTTCCATGTGTTTACTGTCTTCAGTCACTTCACACCATTATAGTATCTATGACGTTAAACTATTAGGCCTTCATTACGATGGTGAGATCTCATCACTAATGTGCGCAGCAGTAGCATTACTTCACTTTTTTATTGGTTAGACCCCTTTCAAAGCGCTCCATCTTTTCTAAGCCTCTTTGTATTGCCTTTTCACAATGTTAAAAACGTTTGTATAAAATACCCAACTAAATCTTCTCCTGTCTATTGGTTTCTGTCATCAAATCACACGTTGAAGCGGTAGTCGGTTGGCTAGGTACTTCTGTGTTTATTAGTACTTGGTCAGAGATTTCTTGTCTACCTATGCTACTTTCCTACTCCAAATCTGGGCAATTCCAAGAATTGGATGAAGTGGGCTCACTCACTTAATGTCATCCCACTGTGGTAAAATGATACTACCAGGGTGGACTCAACCTCAAGTGGGACTATCTTGGGGGAGTTCTTAGAAATTATTTATCTGGACAGTTTTCTGGGATCCAGTGCTCCTAACTAGAAAATACCTTGGGTTAAACCACAAGCAATCCTTTATTAGGTGGTACCCTAGGTATAAATAAAAATACTTAGAGTATGGTCAGAGGACTTTATTGGGTACCATGGCCCTTACGTGCCACTAAGTTATGTAAGGGCCATGGTACCCAATAACGTCCTCTGATCATACTCTTTAAGTTTATTTATTTGTACCTTGGCTAGGGTAACTGGATCTCAGACAGCTGTTCAGATAAATAATTTCTAATAATTCCCTCAAGATAGTCCCAATTGAGGTCGAGTCCGCTCTGGTAGTATCTTACTAGGGTGGGATGAGGTGGCCTATGATGAAGCATGTCACATTACGTGAGTGAACCAACCTCATCCAATTCTTGAAATTGCCCAGATTTTGGGTAGGAAGGTATAATAGGTAGACAAGAAATCACTGATCAGGTACTAGTAAACACAGATGTACCTAGCCAACCGACTACCGCGTCAATGTATGATGTGATGTATTAATCGTGGCAGATGCGGATCTACTTTAGCCTCTTTTTCTCTTTTAGTGATATAGATATTGGTTTCTGTCACCCTTTAACTCTAGGATTTCTGTGTTAGCTTCTTGGAAAGCACGAAGATAAGATTCAGCTGGCAATGAAGGAAGGATGAGGGCCTGGCTTAGATGAATGGTTAGTGGGTAGCGGTGTCTTTGTGCCCCCTTTACTGCTGTCTTCCTACAATAACTGCAGCAAGACCCTCTCCTACATTTCCTGATACAAAGCCAATAGCTCAAGTACTAAGTAAGGTGACGGAGGGCTGAAACAGCACAGTTTAAAATGGCGCTGGAGCAAAAGGGTGGAAAGATAATAGGGGAGTGGGACTAGAGCATTAACAGAGGAAGTTTACAGTGAGGAGAGGGAAGGGTGCTTGGGTGATGCTCCGGGCAACAAGAAAAGAAGCAGAGTTGCTGGTGGGAGAGGTGATGTGGCAAGAGGTGGGAGTGGGAACTTAGCAGAAGTAGTCCAGCAACCAGGTGATAACTCTCTGACCACGTGATACATGAAAAGATGGATTTTCAACTTCGTGCAATGTGGAAAAGAGATTGGGGCTGGCTGCTTTGCAGTGTGATCCTATTCTAGATTTGCAGGTTGTGCGTTATTCTGCCACTTGGTGGTGTTGTATGGCTTCTACCCCCAGGAACGTCCTGTATGGTAGTGAGAGGGGGCAGGTAACTACCCAGGAGCCCACAAAGCCTACTGTTCAGAATCAGCCACATAGTGTGGTTTGATCAAATCAATGGAGACGAATCTTGTTTCTGCAGCCAGCAAGAGGCGGAAAAAGCAAAGTCTGGTAGTAGGATAGCCCCAATTTGTTTTAGTCCATTATTTTCTCCCTGACCAGATCCCCAACCTTCGGGATCCAACTGGAAGCTGCTGGCACTTCCTTCACTTCACCAATGGCAGTGCGTTTTACTCTGATGTTGCTTTGTTCATCCCAGAAACCATTCAGTTCCTGTTAAACAGCCAAACGTTTGTCAAATGGTTTTTCAGACGCTATTGTGCTGGGACTGTCACGGTCTGGGACCCACATCTTAACCCCAAACAGGATCTCATAGGGAGTCCGACCACCCAGGGATTTTCTAGGCAAATTGTTCAGTGCCCTATGGACCCCATATAGTTGATGGACCCAACTGCGACCTGACCCTAGTACCCTAGATGTTAAAGACAGCTTTAAGTCACGGTTTTTCCTCTCCACCACTGAATTTCCCTCTGGATGGTACGGGGAGAAATATCGCAGGGTCACACCCAAACTTTCCATGGCCTCATTGTAAGCCCTGGAGATGAATGCCGGACCCTGGTCAGAATAGAATGTGCCAACTTCGTAACTCCCAATAAAGACTCGCAGATCCTTTATAACGGTTCAGGCAGCAGCCGACCGCTGTGGCCAGACCCATAGGAATCGAGAACAGGAATCCACTGCTACCAAGATGTACTTGTGAGCCCCATCTGATGAAAAAGGGCCGCAATGGTCCAAGTAAACAAGCCAGAGGCTTGTTTGAAATCAGTAGAGATGTCTGTGATGGATGTGCCACAGTGGAACCCTTCATCTGCTGACAGATGTCGCATTTGCGGACAAAGGCCTTGGTCTGTTTGTAAAGACGTGGCCACCAGTAGTGTTGCTGAAATAATTAAATTGTAGCAGCCACCTCCGCGTGTGCAGATGCTAGACCCTTGTGTGCAGCTAGAACTAAACCTAACCTGCGGTCAGAATTTGGTATTACTCTGTCACCCACTCCAGAAATATGAGCAAACGGTACATTTTGCACCTCTAATTTGTAGGAGTACTTGAGTGGAAAGCCTTTTGGCAGGTGGGTGTTGTTGCATGCAGCATTGACAGCCACCTGACAGCCACCATGATGTCAGTCTATCCTCGTACTTGAATGAGTTAATTGCAGCGACTGCAGCAGTTTGCACTGTTGCTTTTGTGGCTTCATCAGCCATGGAATTCCCTGCAATGTGTACGCCAACATGTTGGTTACTGAATGTGTGTATTACATGAGTCCGTGGCAAGCAATCTTTCAGTTTTACCACCTGGCTCCAAAGCATCTTGTGCTTTATTGTGCACCCTCTTGAATCTCTGAATCCATTCTGGCTCCTGCAGTGTAAATACTCAATATAGGACTGGACACAATAATATGAATTACACATATCAGTGTGCGGAATCCCTATTCTCTAGTGCCAGAATTTGAACCCCAAGTTCAGCCAACTGTGCAGTGCATCAAGGGACTGCGTGTAGGTTTTCTCAAGATGGAGTTCTCCATCCTGCATGCGCCCCTTTATGGTGAGTATTCGTGCGTATGGCAGGCTGGGCAGAACCAGCAGTATATATGATGTAATCATAGTGATCTAGAGGCATTATTTTGTTAGGCATAGGATATTCATGTTCATAATGTAGAAAGGCTTGTGTCTGTAGTGCAGAGACAAATCTATAATCTACATCTGTTGTGGTGAGTGAGTTAGCCCATTGTATCCATCTTGGATGTGATGCTTTTGCGTTCCGAACGCTTGCTCTTGTGATGGCCTCGAAGGTTAGCACCAGGCTCACGACAATTATTCTTTTACCCTGAGCCAGTGCTAGCTCCCTCACCACAGCAGTCTCTAACGCTGTCAGTATTTTTTCTGTCGTGCAAAACGCATTTCAGCATTGGTGTATAAATGCGATTTATATGCAGTCAGTACAGTGGCACCTTCATTGAATGTAGCATAGGTGTACCCTGATGCCCCCGCAATTACGTGGATCACCAGGTTTGTTGTATTTACACGTGTGTGTAAGTGTTTTGAAGCTAGCATGTCAGCTTGTACTGAACGTAGAATGTGTGTATGTTCAGTGGTCCATTGTAAGCCTGAAAAATCTGAATGAATCAGTTTGGAAAGCGGTTTAACCCTTTCTGCGTATTCTGGAATGTAAGTCCTGCCAAAATTTAGGAATCTCAATATGGATTGTAACCTCTTCAACGTATTTGGTAGGCTGTAGAAGGGCACACTTCTCTATGAAATGTGTTGCAAGGCTTTTGCCTTCGCTTTGCAACTCGTATCCCTCAAACAGGACATTGGGGTGGGCAATCTTAGGATTTTTTTAAATTAAATTTGTAGCCGAAGTGAGCACATCACAGAATTATGCAATTTATTCTCGTCAAGTGTACTGAAAGGTCATCTTCCGCCAAATATATGTCATCAGCTTAGGACAATGCCTGGTCATCAACATTTTAGTAAAAGTTCTGTTACTGAAGCTGAAAAGAGCCCTGAGGCAATCAACAGAATTGCCTCTGGGAACCCAGCGCAGAAAATGCAATCAAATACCGGCTTTCAGGCGCTATATTTTGGCAGAAAAATCCATTTGCGATATCTGGTGTGGTTTTGTAGTTTTTTACTCACTCTGTTCATTAGTGCTGTTTGTACTACGGGTTTCATTACAGTAAACAAGGGATCATTCATTGAAGAGGTGCAATTTTCTATTACACCCTGGTATTCAAGTTGTTGGAGAATTTCCCTAACCTTTTTTTAGCCTCATTTTAAATGGGATATTGTCTTTGAAGTTGTGGGATTGACCTCTGTGGTATTTCATGATAATGGGAACCGTCATCCCACCCCACATGGTTGAGGTGTAATGCCGGATCTTGCGCTTACGCCCACTCCTTGGCATATGAATGTTTTGCGTGTTCTGGAATGAGGTCCGAGAAGTCAGGATAAATTACCATTTCTCCGTTTGGGCAGTCCATGACAAATTCTGGTGGCCAATCCTTTCAGTCGGGAGAATGTCATAGCCAAATGACAGGTTCTCCCAAAAGAGAACTTTAATTGATCTTTTTATGTCCCCTCCCATCTGGAGTTGCATCTCCCATAGCCGATATGGAACACTTGCCCGTGTATCCGATGTCTCCACCTGGATATAGTCACTCAGCGCTACTGCCACCAGACGACAGTCCATCAGGTTCGGTGAACTATCGTGACATCTGACGCTGTCCAGCATGGTCAGAACACACTCCCCGTTCAAAAGCAGAGTCCTCAATATCCGCAGCATGCTTGACCTGAAGTCCAGCTACCTTATTCTTTTTGAATTGAGGTTTGGATGTTTTAGGTTTGTATTCCGGTTTAATTATGTAGTGAGATGAGCATTGTGAGTCTTTATTCGGTTTCACATACTCCTCTGATCTGCGCTCTGAACGTCCACCTCTCTCTGAACATTTTTTGGATGACTCCTGAAAGGAACGAGACGAATGTGTATCAATATTCTGATACCTGTCCGACAGTCTAATATTATCACTGTTATGCAGATTATAGTGCGTCTCTGGTTTTCTGTTGATGAGACCCACCCTGTTTAGTTTTGTTATTATTTTTCTTATTATCCCACTTCCTTTTTTTGTAGAAGACTCAGTGCTTGTTTCAAGTTATCCTTTTCAGAATTACTCTTTATTTGTGTACAGAAGTTTCCTGAGCAACATGCAAAACAGTAAATGTAAGGATTCAATTCCAATATGTACATTTTTTTTTTCTTTTTTTTTCTTCTTCAATATCACGAACTTCCAAACGTTATTTTGTATTTTTTCCAGGCATTCTTTAATTCATGCTGTGTTCATAGGAAAAACTGCTTTACAAAATGGATCAGCCAACACGTGTTTCGCCCTTGGCCCGCAAGCCGGGGCTTTTTCAAGGCTGAATCCTGAAATAAATACATTTAAAAAAAATATATATTAAACCAGTGACACAAGATAATTTCGCAAGTTATCACAATTTTCCCAATTAGAAAGTGTACATATTTCAAAGCATCATAAATCCCAAACCAAAAATACGCAAAAAGACATTACCATAAAGACGCACCCCTTGCCTGAGTGGAGAGTGTAATTCGCCCGGTGACACATATTATTCGTAGTTAAAAAAAAAGCCCAAATGGCCATGTATAGAACCGCATGCACACGTGACCATTAAGTGAAAAAGGGGTACAAGATGCACCACCAAAAACATGAGGAAAAAAGGTCCGAAAATACCCCCACAAATACATTTGTGGGTATTCCATGCCCGTACATGCCGTTTGTCATTCAGTGCCCATTCCAGTAAGGACATATAGAAGAAACACACAGGAGTAAAAGTTGGACCAGTCACCATTTGTGCAGCAGTAACGTGATGGATATACATACATATATCTGTCATCAAAATCGATAGTTTCAAAAAGACGATACACAGTTCAATTCAGATTAAGCAAGAAAAATAAACAAACGAAAAAGAAGAGGCACATTAGCTCTACGAAAAACAGGACACTTGTTTTGTGAAAGTATCAACAGTTTAGGTGACACCCTCCACCTATAATCACCTATATTGGTGCTAGATCAGTACTCTTTCTTACCGTATCAAAAATGGGGTGTCCTCTCTATTAGTATATTTCCATCGTATTAGCCATGATGCTATGCTACCATAATACTGAAACATACAAAAAGACGAAAAGACCTGGCATGGAGTAAAAACCTGGCATATAAACTCAGCGGATTCTTACCACTGATAAAAGAAATAAATGTGAATTTTAAAGCGCCTCTAGACACCTAAATGGGAAGGAGAAAGTTTGTCCTACCTCACTATGTTCGTAAAAACACTCGTCCATTTTGCCGAAATATCCTCGATAAATCTAGAAGGTGTGGAATTAAGGGGACTCTGTCAGTAACTGTCGAATTCTAAGTGCTAACATATACATAACAAGCATTGGCATAGCCAATAGGTCTCGCCTTTGGGACCTTTTAAGTGTTTAGCCATGCAGCACATGCATACACAGGAGGAAGGACACTGAAAAAACCATGCAAATATGCTACAAAAAAAAAAAACAAGGAAATGCCATTTAGAATGTTGAGTGGCTTTTGCGTTGTGCAGAGCCAGTGGGGCTGGTGTTGGGTAGTTCAGTTGCTCAGGACTTTGAAGTCTTTGGTGTATCTGCCTTTCTGGTTTGATTCTTCTGATTGCTTGGTTTCAATAACAAACAGAGTTGGTTTCCAGGGCCCACCGACCGATAGGCTGAGTGTATCTGCTGTATATCACAGGGAGCCGTCTCTGGGCCTGGGAAAACAGGCCCTGTTTACTTATTGATTTTCTGCCCGGATGGGACAATGGCACGAAATGTACTCAGTAAGAAAAAAGGTTGTGTGAGGAAAACTGCACTGAGGTCTTGGCGCGTGCCAAGAGGGGGATTTGGTAAAAGGATGGGCCGGAGAACAGGCAGAAGCAGAGTGCACGCTACTCTCGTTAGTTTTCTGCAGTTACCAAGCTCAGAGTGACAGGCAATACATATTTATAAAAAATACCTTGAAGAAACTGCTTTGTGGGCTCCGCTTTAAGATTGAAGTGAAAAGTGGGCAAAAGATGGTGGCCTGTTTTGATGATATTTACACGAGATTAATTTACTTGCAATTAATCCAAATTAGAATCACTACATAGATAGTGGTTTTCCTGAAAATGTGGCATGGGTTTGGGCCCCAAGAGCCATTGCTAGAAAGCCCTGCACGTTTAAAAAAAAAAAAAGAGAGGATTTGCCCTCTAGCCTTTAAAATTCCAAAGAATTTGCGTTTTGTTGCATAGTTTCTAGGCTTGTATACTACATTGAGTCTTGCAATCCCCCCATCTCCTGGCCTCTTTCTTCATGCAATGGACCACAAATCGTCCCGAAAAGGATGCAGCCGTCACGCCACGCCTGAATGCATACACATGTGCATGACGGAAGCACGTTTCTCTTGGACATGCCACCTGCAAATTTGCATTCATAAATGAATACATCCCCAGTCATGGAAACGAGTGTCCAAACTTTGGCCAGATGCAACACTGAAGTCAGGCATTTAGGTATGTGCCCAAATATTTTCATAAAATAATAATACAAAAGGGGAGCCTATTCAGTTTGTTTTAGGGTATGGTTGCGGGGTGAAAAGGGCACTTTATCTAGCCAAATAGAGTGCACACAGAGCATTGTACATCGTGTTGAGTGTTTCTGTTAAGACTGTTCTTGATTGTGTATTATCATTGTTTTAAAGATTTTTTTTTTTTCAAATTAAGTTACGTTTTAAATGCTGTGCTCCGCTTGTAAATGCCCTCTTCGGTTTGCAAAGCACTGTAGCTGCGTTACCTGCCTTCAGATAACTGAGTTCATTTCAGTGAAATTGCTCTCCCACCCTCGCAGCTCCACCATTAAGTGAGGCCTGCCCCTGCCCCTGCACTCTCGAGTGTTGGTGATCGAGGCCCTCCTCCACCCGCAGGTTTCCCTGCGCCTCATCCCTGGTGGTCCAGTGGACCTCTGTCTCCTTCCTCTAACTCTGCCCTTTCACTCGTTTTTCTACCCTCTTTTATCTTTCACCTATCTGCACTTTTCTGCATCTCTGCTCTTTTGTGCCTTATTTCTGCTCATTTTCCCTTCCTCTCGCTCTGCCCTTTCACTAGTTTTCACTCGTTTTTCTACCCTCTTTTATCTTTCACCTTTCTGCATCTCTGCTCTTTCGTGCCTTATTTCTGCCTATTTTCCCTTTCTTTATCCCTTATTTCCTCCCTTTACCTTTCCCCGCCGCTGCTGCCCCCGCGGCCCCTCCCCACCAGCACGACCGGCCCAATCTAGCTCCCCTCCCCGCTCCCGCCTCCCAGCTGTCCAGCCCTCCCCGACCCCTACTTAATGGCGGCCACTGCGGGGACAGGCGAGCAAGACCACTGACTCATTGTCAGTGAAATTGCTCTCCCACCCTCGCAGCTCCACCATTAAATGAGGCCTGCCCCTGCACTCTCGAGTGTTGGTGATCGAGGCCCTCCTCCACCCGCAGGTTTCCCTGCGCCTCATCCCTGGTGGTCCAGTGGACCTCTGTCTCCTTCCTCTAACTCTGCTCTTTCACTCGTTTTTCTACCCTCTTTTATCTTTCACCTTTCTGCATCTCTGCTCTTTCGTGCCTTATTTCTGCCTATTTTCCCTTTCTTTATCCCTTATTTCCTCCCTTTACCTTTCCCCGCCGCTGCTGCCCCCGCGGCCCCTCCCCCCCAGCGCGACCGGCCCAATGCCGCTCCCGCCTCCCAGCTGTCCAGCCCTCCCCAACCCCTACTTAATGGCGGCCACTGCGCGGCCGCTGTGCGGCCGCGGGCTGCGGGCGCGACGCTGGTGCGCCAAAGGCGCGTCAAAGGCAAGCCCGTCTGCGCCCGTCCGCGACCAGCGCCAGGAACCCTGGACCTCCGCCCCGCCAACGCTACGACCCAGCAGCACTCCACGCACTCAACCCAGGCCGCAACAACAACTGCAAGCTAGCATCACCAGCCGACTCCCACGGACCCTTCAGCTGTCACCGCTGCCGGCACACCTGCAGCACCGCCAAGAACACGGATCCAGCACAACCCGCCCACAAGAACACAACCGAACCGAAGACCCTGCAATGCATCCTCCTCAACGTCCGATCCCTCCACAAACACGCCACAGAAATGTGGGACCTCCTCGACAGCACCACCCCGGACGTAGCGTTCTTCGCCGAAACCTGAACCAACACCACCTCGGGACCGGACATCGCCATCGCCATCCCCCAAGGATACAAGATCTCCAGGAAGGACCGCCCCACCCGCCCAGGAGGAGGAATCGCCATCGTCCACAAATCCAGCCTCCGCCTGAGCACACTACCTGACGAGCCCACAGAACTGATGGAATACCTTCACTTCAAGATACTGGCCAGCCCCACCGCCACCCTCCGAGGAACCCTCATCTACCGACCCCCTGGACCCCGCGGACCATTCGCCAACTCCATCATGGACATTAGCTCCCCGCAGGCCATCGCATCCACCAACTACACCCTGCTGGGAGACCTCAACTTCCACCTCGACAACCAACTGGACCCCAACACCACATCCCTCCTGGACAACCTCCACAACATTGGACTGCGCCAGATCGTGACCGAGCCCACGCACTCAGCAGGACACACCCTCGACCCCCTCTTCACTACAGGAAACCATCACCTTCAGCCACACCACCGAACTCCCATGGATCGACCATTGTTGCGTCCACTTCACCTTCAGGACACCCACCATCCACAGACACCAGCACCTGCTTCCACGAAGAAACTGGACCAAAATCACCGACGACCAGCTCACCTCCTCACTCAACAACTCCACCCCAACCATCGCGGAAAACGACGACCCCAACACCGCAGCCCGAACCCTGCATAGATTGATCTCGGACAGCACCAACACCATAGCCCCCCTCAAGAAAAACAACAATACCCGCGCCAAGAAAGCCAGATGGTTTACCACCGAACTTCGAGAGTCCAGAAGCACATGCCGCCGCCTCGAAAAGGCCTGGAGGAACACCAAATCCACAGAAGCCCACGACAACTTCAGAGCCGCCACCAACGCCCACCATCAACTCATCAGAGAAACGAGGAAAAAGCGATTGAAGACAGAATCTCCACCCACGCGCACAACAGCAAGGAACTCTTCAGCATCATCAAGGAGTTCGCCCAACCCACTAGCGAGTCTACCGACATCCCTCCCTCACAAGACCTCTGCGACAAACTCAGCACCTTTCTCCACCACAAAATCAAGAGCATCTACGACAATTTCGACGAAGACAACCAACACAATGAACCCTCACCAACCACCCCCGACACCCGGAAACCAGCGATTGACGACTGGACAGCCCTCACCACTGAAGACACACTGAAGACAATGAAATCAATCCACTCAGGGGCCCCCACGGACCCCTGCCCCCACCACATCTTCAACAGAGCCGCCGACACCATCACACCCATGCTCCGCCACACCATCAACCGCTCCCTGGCGACCGCCTCGTTCCCCGACGACTGGAAACACGCCGAGGTCAACCCCTCCTAAAGAAACCCTCAGCGGACCCCACCGACCTCAAAAACTACAGACCCATCTCCCTGCTCCTGTTCCCAGCGAAAGTCATCGAGAAAGCCATCAACAGCCAACTCGCCACATTCATTGAAGAACACAACATCCTCGACTCCTCCCAATCCGGCTTCAGAAAAAACCACAGTACGGAAACCGCCCTCCTCGCCGCAACAGACGACATCCGCACCCTACTGGACAAAGGAGAAACAGTAGCCCTCATCCTCCTCGATCTATCAGCGGCGTTCGACACAGTCTCCCACCGCACCCTAATACGCAGACTCTACGACGCAGGAATCCAGGACAAGGCCCTCGACTGGATCCGCTCCTTCCTCTCCGGCAGGACGCAGCGGGTCAGACTCCCCCTCCCCCCCCCTTTCCTCTCGGACTCCACACCTACCACCTGCGGAGTCCCCCAGGGCTCCTCCCTCAGCCCGACGCTCTTCAACGTCTACATGGCTCCACTCGCCCGGATCGTCAGAACCTACGGACTCAACATCGTGTCATACGCAGACGACACCCAGCTCATCCTCTCCCTATCCAACGAGCCCAACACCGCCAGACGCAACTTTCGAGAAGGCATGGAAGCCGTCGCCAAATGGATGAAAAACAGCTGCCTACAACTAAACACCAACAAAACAGAAGTACTCATCATGGGCCCAAACCCAGATGCCTGGAGCGACACCTGGTGGCCCCCGCCCTCGGAAACCCGCCAACCCCCACGGACCACGCACGCAACCTGGGAATCATCCTGGACTCCAAGCTCAAAATGGACCGCCAGATCAACTCTGTCTCGTCTTCCTGCTTCCACACCCTCCGCCTCCTTCGTAAGACCTTCAAATGGATCCCCCTCGAACACCGAAAGACCGTCACTCCCGCCCTGGTCACCAGCAGACTCGACTACGGCAACGCACTCTACGCCGGAATAAACCAAAACCTCACCCGCAAGCTACAGAACATCCAGAACGCCGCCGCAAGACTGGTCCTCAACCTCCCAAAACACTGCCACATCTCCCAGCACCTGCGCACACTCCACTGGCTCCCTGTCGAGGCGAGAATCACCTTCAAGATGCTCACCCACGCACACAAGGCCCTCCACGGCACCGGACCAGCATACCTGAACAGCCGACTCAAATTCCACGCACCTCAAAGGACCCTACGATCAGCCCAGCTCTCCTACGCCGTGGTCCCCCGTACCAGAAAGACCAGATCGGGAGGCCGCTCCTTCTCCTTCCTCGCGGCCAAAGCATGGAACGCCCTTCCGCTCCACCTCAGACAGACAACATCGCTCCCCATCTTCGCAAGAAACCTCAAAACCTGGCTCTTCGACAGACCCCCTCCTTGATGGAATGGAACCTGCAACCCCCCCCCTCCCCACCCCTAGCGCCTTGAGACCCTTACGGGTGAGTAGTCGCGCTTTAACAAACCCCTGATTGATTTCATATGGCGGTTGTCAACTGTGGCCGCTGTAAACATAAAAGCAGGTTGTTTCTCTAAAAGTAGCCAGAATCTGGGAGCTCAGTGGACTAATGCATTGCCTGAGCAGACTTGGGCTTAAACCCATATGCATGAACACATATGTGAATCCCTCTGTGGCAACTTTCATCCTCCCCGGGTCGATAAATGAAACTACTGAGTTGGGTTACAGTAAATATCTGGAGTCAATAGCGCCGAGAGGCCCTCGGGGAAAAGTGCGCTTTACAAATACGCATTGTATTATCCCACACAACAAACTCCAGAAGTGAAGAGACGCCATAATAAAAAAAACACTCCCATCGCATCTTGAAGGACCTACCTCGGCGGCTGGGACACACTTAGCGGGACGAGGAGCAGGAAGACAAGCAGCAGCGCCAGCAACGTCACAGCCTTCATCCTCCCGGCCTAAAGAGAGATCCCTGGAACACACGAAGCAAGGCTGCCAGCAAACCACAAGTGCAAACAACAAAGGGTCCCCAAAACGAAGTGTCAAACTCCTTCAAACAGCCTGACGCGGCAGCGGCTCCGCGACCCGTCATGCACAGCTGGCCCAAACCGGCTTTGGCTCCCTCGCGCCCCTTTGGAGTTCCCACTGCTGCGTGTAATGAGAGTGCCAGCAGGAGCGGGGCAGTCGCCGAGCGCAGCCAAAGCCCAAGTTTCACAGCCCACTTTCAGCAAAAAATCATTAGAAACAGTTGCACGCCCTGGCTGTTTATTTTGACATGGAAAGCGCCCAGTTCATAGCCTCCTTTCGGAAACTGTTTCATTCCTGACGTGCCAGAACTGTGTGTATTTTTTTTTTAATCAGAAACAGGGAGCTGGCGTGGGTTAGATATATGGGTTGTGTGTGTTAACGAAATAACGCGGTTCAAGTCCTCATTCGCCGGTTGGCAAGAAGAGGCTTTCAAAGCAAATGCCAGGTCGGTAGATTTTCACTATGAGTACATGGAATGTCATGTTTTGTAGCACTAAGGGTTTAGGGAATGGAATTGAAACGCATATAAAGCCAGCGCGGCCGCAACCCACAACATATGGCGTGCTGCAAATAAAACAAGCCCTCACCCAAAGGAAAAACAAAAGCGCGGCCGCGAAAGTGAAAGCGACCGCGCTAATTGGATTGGCGCTGGGTTAATTAGTCACATGATCCAGGAATGCAGCCGCTCCGCTGCTCGCTCCCGAGACCCTTAGGCCATGGGAGTGAACATTTAGAGAAAAGGCGGGACATGCACCCGCCTTTGGTCAATTGCGTGCATTCATTTTTGAAAGCCACCCGCAATGGCCAATACAATGTGTGCAAAAATAAAAGCCACACGCACGAGTTTGCTGAAAAGCTGGAGAGATTCCAAGAGGCCTTCTCCTAGAGCAGCGCATGCGCGCTGCTCTAGGCTCGACCTAAAAAGGAGTCTCCTAAGGAGTCAACTCACCGCTGTTGAGTCCCTGGTCTGTTTGGTCAGTCGGCTGCTAGCAGCGAGGTCTGCGCTGCAGCGTGTTTTAACTTCATTTTCGAAGTGTGCGCGTGGGAAGGGGGCATGTCTTTCCGGTCTGCACTACGGTCTCCGCCACTCTTTAATTGTGATTTACTAGGTTTGGCTATCAAATCATCTCTACCTAGTATTGCATAGGTCTCCTCGATAATTTTAGGTAATTCACGCTCCTGTTGTCCCAGAGGCAAATCCCTTAGGCGCTGGCGTATAGCCAATGCTGCTGCTTCCCCTTTAATGTTACTTAACATAATGGTGGATACTGAAGCAAAGTTGCCCATCAGTTTCATACCCAAATCCAGGGCAGGTCCTGCCCGGTACTCATTCTGGATCTGTTTAAGTACTTCTGGCAAAACAGCTAATGAAGGTGTACCATGTGTTCTGATATATACTGCAGCAAAAACTGTACCCCAAGTGGTGTAGTCTTCCATAGGGGGACCCATCGTCATCGGCAAGCAAATTGTTAGAATCCTGGGTTTTTTCCTGTGGTCCTGTAAGGGGAAACACTGCTTCAAGCTGAACTGTTTTTTTGTGCAGTCCAGAACAGAATCTCCTCCTGTTTTATGGGGACCTTACCCATGGCTGCATTTAGTCTTTGTAGGCTAATGACCGCTGTAGACAATTGTGGTTGTGCAGCTTGAGCAGTCCTCGCAGGATTTAATGTCAATGTTCGCATAACAAACTGTGAAACATCTGTAAATTGATACTACATTTTTTAATATCTTATGCACTTGTACTGTCAAATTATCGACATCAGGATGTGGTATGTATCCGGCTTAGACAGGCCATGTTGCTCCCTCATTGCTAAAGGGACCTAGTCTAGCGTCTTCTATTATGTGTGGTAGGGCGCCTTCAAACCAGTTTCTATGTTCTTGGTATGTTAATGGTATTTCTATTTCTTCATATGGTGTTTAGTTGTTTGAAACTTCAGCTGGTGTGTAGTTGTGAAACAGCCTTGTCGTGTCATCTGCTGCTGGGAATGTAACCCATGAATAGAATACCTCTTTTCTAAATGCTTCGTGGGCCTCTACCATGAAGATCACATCTCCACCCGTAAGTGTGAGATCATGTCGCAATTTGAGTAACCGCATGTCTGCAGTTCTCAGCAATGTTAAGTTTGTCTGTTTCCGACATAATAAGAAATGGAATTCAGAGAGGGTAACATAATGGGAAAATCCTTTGAAAAGTTAAAGCTTGAGCAACCTACAGCCAATACATAGGGGTTACCTACTCAGCTGAGGAGGATAGTCCCTACCACCACTGACGTTTCCGGTTAGGACAGCACACACGCCATCGCCTCCACGGACTACATCCTCCTCGGGGACCTGAACTTCCACCTCGAGAACAACAAGGACACCAACTCCACCACCCTGATCGACAACCTCGCCACCCTCGGACTCAGACAGCTCGTGACTACACCCACCCACGCCGCCGGCCACACGCTAGACTCCATCTTTTCCGCAAGCCCACACGTATCCTTCAACCACACCTCCGAACCCCACTGGACTGACCACCACTGCATCCACTTCACCTACAGGAAGCCCACCACGCACCACCGCACCGAACAAATGCCTCGCCGCTGCTGGAGCAGAGTCACCGAAGACCAGCTAACCACAACCCTCGCCCTGAGCCCACCCGCCGAACCCTCCGACCCTGACACCGCCGCCCGCAACCTCAGACAGTGGATCGACGACTGCGCCAACACCCTCGCCCCGCTCAAGAATCCGCCCAACAGCCACACCAGCAAGAAAGCCACCTGGTTCACCGAAGACCTCCAGGCCTCCAAACGAACATGCCGAAAACTGGAGAAGGTCTGGCTCCACGAACGGACAGCGGACAGCTACGCCGCCCACAAGAGCGCCACCCGCAGTCACCATCACCTCATCAGATCCGCCAAAAGGGCCTCACTCAAAGACCGCCTAGACAACAACGCACACAACAGCAAAGAGCTCTTCAACATCGTGAAGGAACTCTCCAACCCCAGCTCCAACACCAACGACATCCCGCCGTCGCGAGACCTGTGCGACTCACTGGCCACCTTCTTCCACCGCAAAATCGCCGACATCCACGACAGCTTCAACACCACGACCGCCCCGGCAACCACCGAGACCACTGCCCCCACAACCACCAACCGCTTGCTCTCCTGGACCAACATCAACGACGAGGACACCAGCGAGATCATGAACACCATCCACATCATGAACACCATCCACTCCGGCTCACCGCTAGACCCGTGCCCTCACCACGTCTTCAACAAAGCCAGTACAGCCATCGCGCCCCATCTCCGGAAAATAATCAACATCTCCTTCGAGACAGCAACCTTCCCGGAAAGCTGGAAGCACGCCGAGATCACCGCCTTACTCAAGAAACCCAAGGCAGACCCCAAGGACCTCAAGAACTTCCGACCCATCTCTCTGCTCCCGTTCCCCGCGAAGGTCACCGAGAAAATCGTCAACAAACAACTGACCCGCTACCTCGAGGAGAACAACATCCTGGACCCTTCCCAGTCCGGCTTCCGCAGCAACCACAGCACCGAAACCGCCCTCATCGCCGCCACCGATGACATCAGGACCCTGCTAGACAACGGAGAAACAGCAGCCCTCATCCTCCCGGACCTATCAGCCGCCTTCGAAACGGTCTGCCACCACACACTACGAACACGCCTTCACGACGCCGGGATCCAAGAGAAGGCCCTGGACTGGACCACATCCTTCCTCTCCGGCAGAACACAAAGCGTCCGCCTTGCCCCCTTCCGATCCAAAGCCACCAAGATCATCTGCGGCGTACCCCAAGGCTCCTCCCTCAGCCCAACGCTGTTCAACATCTACATGGCACCCTCGCCCACGTCGCCCGACAGCACAACCTCAACATCATCTCCTATGCCGACGACACCCAGCTGATCCTCTCCCTCACCAAAGACCCTCACACCGCCAAAGCCCACCTCCACGAAGGAATGAAGGCCGTCGCCGAATGGATGAGGACCAGCCGCCTGAAGCTGAACTCGGACAAGACGGAGGTCCTCATCCTTGGTTCCAACCCTTCAGCATGGGACGACTCCTGGTGGCCGACATCACTGGGAACAGCCCCGACACCCACCGACCACGCACGCAACCTAGGGGTCATCCTCGACCCCACCCTCTCCATGACTAAGCAGGTCAACGCCGTTTCCTCATCCTGCTTCAACACCCTCCGAATGCTCCGCAGGATCTTCAAGTGGATCCCCACCGAAACAAGAAAAACAGTCACCCAGGCCCTTGTCACCAGCAGGCTGGACTACGGAAACGCCCTCTACGCAGGAACGACGGCTAAGCTCCTGAGACAGCTGCAACGCATCCAGAACGCCTCTGCACGTCTTATCCTCGACATCCCCCGACGCAGCCACATCACACCCCACCTGAGAGACCTGCACTGGCTCCCTGTCAACAAGAGAATATCCTTCAAGCTCCTCACCCACGCACACAAAGCACTCCACAACTCCGGACCAGCCTACCTCAACAGACGACTCAGCTTCTACACCCCCACCCGCCAGCTCCGCTCCACCAGCCTCGCCCTCGCCACAGTCCCCCGCATCCGGAAAACAACCGCCGGCGGCAGATCCTTCTCCCACCTTGCCGCCAAGACCTGGAACACCCTCCCCACCAACCTTCGGCAGACCCAAGACCTACTGGCCTTCAGAAGACTCCTCAAGACCTGGCTCTTCGATCAGTAGCAGCACCACCCCCCTCTTCCCCCAGCGCCTTGAGACCCTCGCGGGTATGTAGTGCGCTTTATAAGTGACATGATTGATTGATTGAGGTGAGTAGGGGTCTTTGGGTATGCAAAAGAGATACTCGGGTGAGCCATTAAATAAGAATCCTATCTACCAACGTTGGCAGTGCCATGTCATACAGCTTCTACCTCCCAGTAGGAACTGCACGTTTGTTGGACAACATAAATGTTGGGACGGTGCCAGACTGATTCTATGCACCCCCTCAGGATACGTTGGCCTGCAGTCCTGCTAGCTCCTAGTGCCACCATAAGTACCCCTAAACCTAGAAGGGTAACAAATGGATTGGGCAACTAAAAAACATGACAACCCTGACTCCCCAAAGAATCATGGTAACAGATCTAGAACTTTTTCGCTCAGTCACCCCTGCATACCCAGAGAGATACACAGAGGCGTTTCAATATTTATGGAACCATTGTGATTCTTGTGTAGAATATATGCGCTGCAATGATTAATAGACAGAAGCAGATGAAAGTGAGCAGTATTATGAGAACAGTGAAAAGGATAAACAATTCCACCACTGTGATAAAGTAGGGTGTATATATGCTGACATATAAATACTGTGTATAGCGTACTTCTACTCTCTAATCTAGATGGGTGATCTAACTCCTCATTACCTGAAGGTAAGTGTATGCAGGTCCCCGTCTTGGTCAAAAGTTGGGCATCCTTCCTCGCAGACGGAAAATAGGAATCAGCTGGGCTGAGACTCAGACAACAGCGACCTTGCAGTGACAGCAAAGTGCTCCTCTCCTTTGAACACAGAAATGCGTGTGTATTTATAACAATATCCATGCTTCTGTGCTGAGACCTCAGCCAGGCTGTCATTGTTTATCCTATTGTGATAGCTATGTCGCCTTACGGACGAATAATGTTTTCACAATGTATGTTTAGTCCTTGTACTAAATGTTCAAGGTGTAGTGATAGTGTACTTACGAAGTGGAAATGTAAGCAATATTGTTTATGTAACCAATCCTGCACTGTCACACAGGCAAATGTGTGTCAAAGGTCATTGTGTAATAAAGAAGGTAACTTAAGAAATGCGTGCATGTAAAATGGCAGTGTTTCTTCCAGGGCCTAATGCACCCACGTGACAGTGGTTGGGTCCAGAAATGTTTAAAAAAAAGATTTTTCTTTGAGCATTGACCATAGGTGGAGTGGGTATGGTTCATCATGACAACCCTAAATAAGCCTGCAGTGCCACCTTACGTGACCACCATTTTAGAACCCACCCTCCCAGTTTGGGTTCAAAAGCAAGGTGGTGTGCAGGTGATAATAAATTGATAAATTCTAGCACATGGTTACTCATAAACATCTACCCAGGGGCCACAAAGTTTGGTCTGTGTTGTGACAGAGGGCAGCATTGATGCCAGCAGGATGGCAGTTAGAGGTTGAGGGGAGGGGGTTGGTTGTAAAGTGGGTGATGGGGAAGTGAAACGTATACATCCAGTGTCTGAATTGCGCAATATGAAGCCCAAACCTTGGGATTTATCCCGGCTTCTCCCCTTAACCAAATTGTGTGATCCTAAGTAATTGTTTTATCTCACTTTCCCTCCTTTTTCTTCATTATCACATATAAGAGGACCTCAAAATACAGGACTTCAGGATATGTGCGGTAAAAAACCTGTGTTTGATTTAATAAACTATAATGTTCTTATATAATATAAATTCAGGCCACTCAAAGAGTGCACATAACAACTGATTTCCCTCTTAGTTCACTATTGTCATTATTGTTAGGGTGGGGGAAGAAATAATGTTTCTAAAACTATCACTTCTAAAAAATACCTCTCAATGTACTGATCTAATCTGATGTACTAAGGAGAAACCGCTCTCCATGTTAATGAAATACACTTTTTGCATTTTGAACAGCCTTCTTTATACTTTTACAGGGTGCAGGACACCCTAGTTACTTCCTTTCTTTAACTTCAATTAACCTTTAAATAAATGCCTGTTTATGTAACATCTTTTTAGTAGTGTTGTGAAGTCGAGTCAACAACAGCCCAATGCTGCTGTTGACCAGGGGGCCCACAGGTAAAGGTCAGGAGGGCCCCGGGCCGTACTTTGAGTATCACTGTGCTAGCATGACACCACAGTTTTGAAGTGGAAGGAAAAAGGTTTTGAAGATAAAAAAGATCACTGTGACCAGTGCAGGTTTTCCTGAGGATTTTCAGCACATCAGCAAATGTTTGTTCACCGGATTGTTTTCTTTTGGTCTCTTCTGTGATTGTTATGAATACTCAATGTCTGTTACCTTTGCCAAAAGTAGATGGGTATAACTGTTCATTGGTTAAGTCTAGAACATTGAAACATGGAGCAACTGCCAAAAGTGAAGTTATCAGAAAAATTTAAAAGTTCAATGTCAAAAAAATACAAAGCATCTGTGGCACAAACGGGGTTGATGAGGTTCAACAAAGGCAGTGGATGCCTTGCAAGAAAGAGGTGATTTCATGAGAGACATTCTGTATAACATGCACCAAATTCATATCAAACACAATCTGCAGTGTCTTAAGAACAAGGACCAAGTCAGTGGCAGCCATCAACTTGACCACATACTGCTTTTTAGGTTGCTGCCTCCCAGACAGCATAGCTGTCTGGTTTGCTAAAGACATCTTGGGGACATTGAGAAAGTTGACCTAGGAATTCATTCTGGTTGTTGCTTGCCATTGGCTTTGTGGTTTGTTACTCACAATTGTTTGAGTTTCATTTGCTGGCTTTATTTGTTTTAGGCTGTCCAACTTGAGTTTGTACCTTCCCTTGCCCAAACCTTATTTGCAGTATCCTTCAGTGTTCCCTTTCTGTAAACGGGCCTGTAAATCTTGTTCCTATTTCGTCACATTTGCTGTGCATTCTAAGACCGAGGTCAAATGTCAGGCACTGTCTTACAAGGGCGCTTGTTTACATTTTTTTCTCTGACTTCAAAGTAAAAGAATTTGACAATCTTGCTGGATAATGAGGATAGGAAAGAGTTTTTTTCTAGCACACAACATTTAAATGAACTGTGTAAGTATTTCAGAATATATCAGAATTAGGAAAACAAATGACGCACATTTTATTTTATTTCTGAAGTGTGTTGGAAATAAATACTTGAATATGATCAAAGCAAATCATTACATTAGGTGATGCAATTTCAACGCATTTTCGTCTGTGCACTGTGTAGTTTTATTAGTAAAACTGTCTGTAATGTAATGGCCATTTCAATTGAAAATGTATTGTCTGTAATGGCAGTGTGCTACCACACTATGAATACTCCACTGTACGTCACTACTCTGCACCACTTTACACCACTGCACTCTACACCTCTCTACTCTAGCCTGTATCACTCTATTCGATGCCCATGCACTCTCTGCCCCTCTACTCTTTGCCACTGCGCTCTACACCACTCCACACAACTCCACTCTATATCACTCCACTCTATACCACACCAATCTACTCTGCACAACTCCACTCTGCACCACTGTACTCTACGCCATTCTGCAATATTGCACTCTACACCACTGCACTCTATGCCAATACACTACACCAGTGCACTTTACTCTGTAACACTCAACTCTATGCCCCTGCACTCTATGCCAATCCACTGTACGCCACTCTAATCTACTCCGCACCACTGCACTCTATACCACTTTACACCATTACTCTATTCAACTCTACGTAACTGCACTCTACCCTGCACCACTCCACTCTGAAACAATCTACTCTACGCCACTGCACTCTACGTATCATCCAGTGAGTGTAAGTATTTCGTAAACAGATTTTGAGACTTAAAGATATGTACTAAGCTACTGCATAAGTTAAATTGCTATTCTTTTCGTACTACTGAGTGATACTATTTCTAACGTGATCTGAGTGGCTGTGTTACTATCCGTGTGACAGTGGCTGTATGGGTGTATGAGTGGCTGTAGGGATGTATAAGTGTTCATGTGCGTAGCTGTGTGGGTGAGTAAACGGCTGTGTGAGTGGCTGTATTGATGCATGAGTGGCAATGTCAGTGGATGTATGGGTGAACGAGTGGCTGTATGGGTGAGTGAGTAGGTGTGAGTGACTTGGTTGAGTGAGTGGGTGCCAGAATGGCTGTGTGAGTGACTGGGTGTGTAAGTGGATGTATGGGTGAGTGAGTGGCTGTTTGAGTGGGTGTTTGATTAAATGCGTTAATATGAGTGGCTGTTTTGGAGAATGAGTTTGTGAATGGCTGTATGGGTGAGTGAGCGGGTATGGGAGTGCTTGTATGGATGTGTGAATGGGTACATAGGTGGGTGTGTGAGTGCTTGTATAGGTGAGTGAGTTGCTGTGTTGAGAGGCTGTATGGGTGAGTGACTATAGGTGAATAAGTGTGTGAGTAGCTGCATGATGTCATCAGTGATGCCATTTGAGATTCATCAGTGATGTCACTGACCATGTCATGAGTGATGTAATATGTGAGGTCATAAGCAGTGCATTGCAGGGTTTAAGTTATAGTTAGCTCAGTTAACTATAACATCCCTGTAACCTTTGGGTTTTTTCAGTGAATTTCAAGGTATTTTTTAATTCTATTTCCGAATTATAACGTGCCAGTAGCTTTTGTTTTTTAAAGTGAATTGCAAAGGTTTTTTGAATTTTATTTCCTAACTCTAACCTTTAACCCTAGAGCGTGTGTGTGAGTGAGTGCATAAGTCGGTCTGTCAGTGGGTGTGTGAGTGTCTGACTGGGTCTGGAAGTGGCTGCATAAGTGTCTCACTTGGGGTCTGGGTTTGCGAGAGCCATAATGAGTGTGTGTCAGTCAGTGAGTGGGTCTGTGAAGGGGTGCGTGAATGTCTGTGAGTAAGTGTGTATCTCTCAGTGGGTCTGTGAGTGGGCGCATGAGTGTCTCAGTGGGTGTGTGAGTGGGTGCCGGAGTCTGAGAAGGTGTGTGAATATCTGAGTGTCGTCTGTTTTGTCCTCTTCTGCTCTGTTTTGCTTTTTCTGCTTGTTTTTGTGCCCTCCATTTTGCCTTTTCTCCTGGTTTATCTGCCCTCTTCAGCTCTGCCTTTTTCTGCTCATATTTCTGTCCTCTGTTTTGCCTTTCTTGCTCGTTTTTCTTCCCCTGTTTTGTCTCTTCTGCTAGTTATTTTGGCCTGCTGTTTTGCCTTTTCTGCAAATTTTCTGCCCTCAAAAGAGGTTTCAGCCTTGGGGACCCCATTCCACAGGGCCTGGCCAAAATACAATGGAGGAGGGTGGCCTCCCCGGGCAGATTTTGTCCCCACGGAACCTATTCCCCGGGGCCCTGCCTCCTTTTTCTGGGTGCCCTGGAACCCACCCAGGGCACCCAGTGTGCAATGCGTGGGAGCCTCAATGCCACTGCGGTCCCTGGCATTGCTCCTGCATGCAGGGAGCTGCAATCATGGAGATCCTTTAGTGCAGGATCAATCCTTTCATCGGTTTCCCGAAACAGATGAAAACTCAGCTCCCAGCAAGTGGGAGCAGTTTGACAGCTCGTGCTTGCTGGGAGCAGAGTTAGTGTTTGCTCTCGCTTGGTGGGAGCTGTCAGTTCCCGCCAAGCAAAAGCAGACTATGTCCCGGGAGTGGGTACCCTGGGACATAGCAGGAGCCGGCCCTGGCGGTCTCCAGGGCTATTAATAGCTTCAGGAGGGGGGCTGCGCTGCCCCCCTTCTTTAAAGTGCATGTGCTGGCCCTGAGGAGGTTGTGGTCCCCGGGGCCGTGCGCCCCCCCCCCCCAGTTTTTAAAGAAACTTGGCCCTGAGGAGGTGATGGTCCCCGAGGCCCAGCAGGGTCCACGCGGCCCTCCAATGACTTTTTATTCAGGCTTGGGGAGGTGGTGGTCCCCAGGGCATACTAAAACCCCAGGAGGAGGGTCCATGCGACCCCCTCTGCTATTTTTAATAAGTCCCAGGGAAGTGGTGGTCCGTGGGGCTAAAAATACCCAATGGAAGGGGGTCCGTGTGGCCCCCCCTCCCAAATTTAAATGAAGCCCTGGGAAGATGGTTGCCCCGGGCCTAAAAAAAACCCTAGGAGGGGGATCTTGTGTGCCCCCATGCCATTCCTTTTTTTTAAAACTTTTTTTTTTTTAATGTTGGTGCATGCCCCCAATACTGTCCCACCAAGTGGCTTTTTTGAAAACAAGCATGGGAGACCCACGCTTATTTTTAAAAAAAACAAATTGCCACGGGTTTGTGACTCCATCGTGATTTTTGCATCCCAAAATGTTTTTAAATGCTTTTTTGCCTTGGCGGGTTTCTAGGGGGACACCAAGGGTACAAGGTCAGGGTATTTCTACCCTGCCCTTTTTTTCTAACTTTTTTTGGGGACTCGGTTGAAGCAGAGTCCCAAGATGGCTGCCAACAGGTCCTGGTTGAAGTGTTGGCAGCCAATAGGATTTCAGCACTGGAACTGTCGGATCCTCGCAGGATCCACGTCCCTATATATACAAATTTTGGTTTTCTTTTACTATCTCCGAAACTAATTAATGGATTTACACCAGTTCTCAAAGGGTCGGTTTCTGGACCAAAAGCTACCTTTCTGCCAAATTTGGTGTAATTCCATTCAGCAGTTTGGGCTGTAGTCGTGTCTAAAATCCCTATGGGAATTAACATGGGGGAAACACTTTTTTTTAACCCCCTTTTTCTTGGCCCCGTTTGACGAATTGCCCCAAAACTTTTCATATACAGCTGGAATTAGCGGTGTACTTTTTTGGGGAAAATTTTGTGAAGATTCGGCAACCGGAACCGGCGCCAAAAATATAGCAAAGTCAAAAAACCGCTTTTCCTATGGAAACGTGGTCCTAACTATAACTACCTTCTGGCGACCGCCAGTAGGGTGGATATATATACAATATTCACTGAAAAAAACACAGGTTTCAGGGACGTTATAGTTAGAAATTAGCATTTAAAAAAACCTTAGAAATTCACAGAAAAAAATCAAACGTTAGAGACGTTATAGTTAGGCTGACATTTCACTCGTACAAAACCAGAGAAATTCAGCCGTTATAGTTAGCTGTTAACTATAACTCGCGCCCCCGCAATGCACTACTTATGACCTCACATATTACATCACTCATGACATGGTCCGATATTGCCCCCGGGACCCCATCTCCGGGGCATGGCCACAATGTTGGGGACCGCGGGGGGAGTCTCAAGGCCCCCCACGGTCCCTGCCCCCTGCGGGAACCGGCATTACTTTTGGGCAGAGGGAGCTGCAAACGCGCCTCCTGGCGCACTGCTGCTTGGGGGATGAAGTCTATTTTACTCCTGAGGCCCTCAGGAGGCATGGGGACCTCATCACCCCACCAGCAGTGTGCCGAAAGGCGTATTTGCAGAGTGGTAGAAAAAGGGGCGTGGCCTCCATCCACCTCTCAGCAATCCCACTGTGGGGCTTACTGGAGGTAACAGGTGGGCTAGTTGGCCCCTAAGGACCCTCAGCAGCAAAGGGGACTTCATCCCCCAACCAAGACCAGGCCTGGAGGCGCGTTTGCAGGGTAGTTGAGAAAGGGGGTGGGGCCTCCGGCAAGTAGCCAGCTTCTATTTTTTTTAATTGTAGGGAGGGGGGCTGTGTGGCGCCCCTTCCCTTTACCCTTTTGGCCACTGGGGACCCCATCCCCCGGGACCTGACCCATTTTTTTATTTAAGTGTTATAAAATGAGAGGGGGGGCATGTGGCCCCCCTCCCCAGGCCGATTTCAGCCCCAGGGACCCCATCCCTTAGGGCCCAGACATTTTTTTTTTTTTAAAGGAAGGAGTGCCGCGTGGCCCCCCTTCTCTGAGCCAGTTGTGCCCCCCGGACCCCATACCCCGGGGCCTGCCCTGTATTTTATTTATTTTTTTAATTTTTGGAGGGGAGCCGCTTGCCCCCCCTCCTGATGGCAATTTCAGCCCCGGACACCCCATCCCCTGGGGCCAAGCCTTATGCTTTTAAAAAAAAAATGGGTAGGTGGGCCTGCGCTGCCCCCCTACCTTGGGTCATATTGCCCCAGGGACCCCACCCCCAGGGCATAGCCACATCGTTGGGGGCCGCGGGGGGAGCTTCAAGACCCCTGCGGTCCTGGAGTCTGCATTGATTTTGGGAAGAGGGAGCTGCAAACATGCAGCTCCCGCTGCCCAAAAGCAATTCTGATCCGCTTCATGGAAGCAAGAGCATTTTTCCTGCTCTCGCTTCCAAGAAGCAGACCAGAGTTTGCTATGGCTTGGTGGGAGCAGTGCTCCTGCCAAGCCATAGCAAACTGCAATGTCCCGGGGTGGGTACCCCAGGGCATTGAAGGAGCCAGACCTGGGGGTGTTGGTCCCCAGGGCCATTTACAGCTCCACGAGGGGGGCCGCATGGCCCCCCTCCAACAGTATTTTAGCCCCGGGGATGGGGTGGTCCACGGGGCTGTGTGGGGGGGCTGGAGCCCCCCCACACTTTACTTTTAAATATAGCCGAGGGGAGGTGTACTCATCCATTCACACAGGCACTGCACTTCCACTCATTCCATTTCCCATGCACTACAGTTGCACTCATCCTATCTCCCAGGCACTATCTAGGCAGTCATCCAATCACCCAGGCACTGCACATGCACCCATTCAATGACTCTGTTAGGACCGATGCAGGCCTCCAACAACATACAGGCATTGCAGATGCACTGATGCAATCACACAGGCTTACACTCATACAGCATATTTTTTCAACTGAAATTTGGTTCCATATGAACCTTTCTTATTTATTTTTTGGAGTGTTAAATGTCTATATATTTTTTTCATGCTGATGAAAATAGCAAATTGGAGAGGGAAACTGAAAAATACGCACTCACGAAAGGTGCAAAAACGATAATGTTCGTTAACAAAAATTAGTATTTGTGATTCTTCGCAGCATTGCGAAGTGCTGTGATAGACTGCTCTCCCACACTCAATACTGTTCTGCAGTCTATGCAGTGAGTTGCAACATGACTTAATTCAGGAGCAATATCTTCATCAGCAGCGGTGACATCAGAAGGAACTTGCTGGCCAGGTCTGCTTGGTGCAGATGATGAGGAAGATGCTCCTCCCCTGTCTCTTTTGGTGCTCTCTTCAGGCGATTTCCATGGAAAGTTTTTAGATGGTACAACGTTAATTTCATCCCACAAGAGTACTTTTTACTGGTGATGCTGGATTTCGTTTGGGGAGCGTCCTTCTCTTCAGATTCCCCTGAATCAATGTCCTGAACTTCCTGCTCCTCCTGCTAGACCAACTCTTCTCCCTCTCCAGGCTGAGTTGCCATTTTTTCCTTAAAACACACCAAAAAATGACTCCTAAATGCGTTACGATCTCTCTATCAAATGTGCTGATAGAAAGATCAGGAAAGGTGAATGGGTGTGTACTTCCTGTCCACATACATGAATAGTGTAGTATCCAATCATATTCCTTTGTGACGTGGTCACATGATATTCGTGACGTCTCACGTCATCGCGAATACCGGAAATTATAAAAAACAAAGTTTTCCTGTAAAATTAGTACACCAAAATAAGTGCAAACAAAATAGCAATAAACCCCTACTGCTCAAAACTCAATATAAAATGTCTAAATATGCATTGAACACTTTCTCAAAACAAGCGGTGGTCGCGACTACCGGATGCTTTGTGGCATCTGACAATATCGCAAATTCTGTAAAATATATTAAACAGCATTTTGAAATTAAAAGGAATGTAAAACAATTTCTTTTTTTTAGAAAACCTCTAGGATACAGCAATCTCCAGAGTATCTTAATATATGCAAATCTCAAATATTGAAACTGGCACGAGCATTGTGGATAACGACGTCACCACCACAACTGGCGTAACCGCAGAGGGGGGAAAAAAATTACTTACTCATTTGAAACAAAAATCTTTCAGATTTTATAGGATGAACTACAAAACCCTAAGTGATCATTACTGAGTCTGAAATTGCTAAATGTATGTTTTTCAAGGTTTATACATTTGCTACATTTCGTAACGTCACCGCGACACTCAAGACGGTGTCGTGAATATTTTAAAAATTAAAAAAATATAAGAACAATAAGTTATACAAAAGAAATAAGAGGGTCATTTACAAATTTTCCATTATGAAAAAATAAATGTGGACGCATGCACATCTTCGCCCCCTGATCTAGCCACAGGCTGACCCTGATGCCAATCTGCTATGAATAAAGAAAAAATTACAAATTTGTAAAGTAATCAAATGTTATAATAAACAATACAAGAAAAAAAAAAGTTTAGAAAAACTTTTTACTGGGGAAAAAAAAGTTACACGGACGTTAAAGTTATGAGATATAAGTTAAAAAACCTTAGAAATTCACTGAAAAAACCAAAGGCTACAAGGATGTTATAGTTGGGTATTAGCATTTAAAAAAACTTATAAATTCACTAAAAAACAAAGGTTACAGGGATGTTATAGTTAGGATTGAGCATTTTTTTAAAAGTAGAAATTCACTGAAAAAACCTTAGGTTACAGGGACATTATTGTTAGGAAATTCACTGAAAAAACCATCAGTGATGTCACTGGCGATGCCATGAGTGACGTAATATGTGAGGTCATATCAGTGCATTGCGTAGGTGTGAGTTATAGTTAGCTCACTAACTATAATGGCCGAATTTCACTGGTTTTGTACGAGTAAATTCTGAGCCTTACCATAACGTCCCTGTAACCTTTGGTTTTTTCAGTGAATGAATATATTTATATAATATTACCTACTGGCGGTCGCCGGTAGGTAGTTATAGTTGGGACCTTGTTTCCATTCACAAAGTGTTTTTTTTTTTTTTTTTTGCCAATATCTTTGGCGTCGTTTGATGAATGTTTGTGAAATATTCAAAACTAATGGGTCGTTCAGGTCAGCTGCTGTGTTGAAAGTTTAGGGGTGATTCGTCAAGCGGGGGTCGAGAAAAAGGGGGGGTCCCAAAAAGCGTTTTCTCCATGTTAATTTCCGTAGGAAACTTTAGACATGGCTACAGACCGAACTGCTGAACAGAATTACACCAAAGTTGGCAGAAAGGTAGCTCTTGGTTCAGAAAGGACTTTTTGTTAAATGGTGTAAATCTGTTCAGTAGTTTCTGAGAAATTTCAATATTTCTCAGATATACAAATGGAGACGCGGAGGATCCGCGAACTCTCCTGATCTTGTGCCTGCAATCTGATTGGCTGCCAACACTTTAAATCAGTGTTGGCAACCATCTTGTGACTCGGTTGAACAGAGTCATAAGAAAAAAGGTAAAAAAGCCTGAAAAAACAAAAAAAGGGGTCCGGACCAAAAAAGTATTTATTTTTTTCGGCGGGATTCGCGGTGGATCCACGAATCCAGCCGAAATGTTTTTTTAAAAACTAAGCGCGGTCTCCCGCACTTCGTTTCCATTAGGCCCCCGGGTGGGCCAGGTCCCGGAGGCAATATTAAAGAGATGCGGGGGACTGCACCTCCCCGGGGCTTTATTCTTAAAAAAATGCATGGGAGGGCTCCTGCCACCACTACGCAGCCCCAGGGACCGCCACCTCCCCGGGGCTAATTATCTTAAATGCAGGGGGGCCATGCGTCCCCCCGCAGCACCAGGGACCGCCACCTCCCCGGGGCTAAATTCAGAAAAATGCCAATATGCTGTATGAGTGTATGCCTGTGTGATTGCATCAGTGCATCTGCAATGCCTGTATGTTGTTGGAGACCTGCATCGGTCATTCCTGACTCATTGAATGGGTGCATGTGCAGTACCTGGGTGATTGGATGACTGCCTAGATAGTGCCTGGGTGATAGGATGAGTGCAAGTGTAGTGCCTGGGAGATGGAATGAGTGGAGGTGCTGTACCTGTGTGAATGGATGAGTATAAGTGTAGTGCCTGAGTGAGTGGATGAGTGCAAGTGTAGTGCCTGGGTGAATGGATAAGTACGAGTGCAGTGCCTGGGTGAATGGATAAGTACAGTCCCTGGGTGAATGGATGAGTGCAAGTACAGTGCCTGTGTGAATGGATTAGTGCAAGTGCAGTGCCTGGGTGAATGGATGAGTGCATGGGTAGTGCTGGGGTGAAAGGATGAGTGCAAGTGCAGTGCCAGGGTGACTGGATGAGTGCATGGGTAGTGCCTAGGGCAGTGGTTCCCAATCTGTGGGCCGCGGCACCCCGGTGCGCCATGAAAAGTAGCCAGGGGCGGAACGAACAGATGCGCACACAGTTTGGGAATCACTAATAAATAGTATTTTGCAGTTATGTGCATCTAAATTCAACACTGCTCCGTGTGGTCAGGCCTGCAGTGGTTGCCCTGGGCCATAAGAGGGCAGTGTAACCTCACTTTCAAGGCGTCTACTATCAGAACAGGAGGGAGACAAGGATGTTTCAATGCATTTGCTTTTTCGCTGTCCGGTGAGGTGAAGTCCGCTGTCTGACCTGACCAGCAGAGACCACATCAAGTAGACCGTGGGTCTTTTTGCACTCAGTAACGCATGTACATACAGTGGGAGTCGATGGTCTTCATTGAGCTGTAGGCTGCAGGCAACAGGCTAAACAAGCAGTTCACGCTCCCTTTACCAACATGGTAGCAGTAAAAACGAAAGTGCTTGTCCGTATTCCAAAAGTTCCACGAGTCAGACTGCCCACAGATTCGGTCCTGCACTGGTTTCCTGCTGAGTTCGCAGCAGGCAGCAAAGGCAGCTGACTGTCTCTCCCTTTAACATGATGGCGGCTGTCTGTCTCCTGTTTCTGTTCTACTCTAGAGGGACCTTGCCTGGAATTGCAGCATAGCTCAACCCAGACTCTCCTGAGGTCGTTCAAAATTTTAAAGCTGCTGCTGAGGCCTTAGCCAGAGATAGGCGGTAAGAGAAAGTATCTCTTTGCAAAGAGGGACATGTATTATTTATGCACTTATTCGGAAAAAGGTGTGGGTGAGGGGTGGGGAGCAGGAGATATGAAACAGTGCGACTTACGGGTTACAAAAAACATGCTCCGATCTCAGTTAGATAATTCAGAGGGTTGAGAGTCTGCTACAGTCATAAGCGTCGAACAGACCTGCAGGTCACAAGTGCAAATGCCAGTAGTAGCCTTTTGGGTTAACGGGGCAGTAGCGAACAGCACAATATAATATTTGTTTTTACACTGCCGTTTTTTATCACAAATATTTACAATTTATGCAGCATAGAAACACATAAGCTTGTCCACAATTGCATGATTTCTGACCTGATCGAAACCAGGGCAAACGTCCATGTGTCTAAATTCCAAGGCTGCTTTAGGATTTATTTATTTTTAGGTGAAAAAATCTGCTTATTCACTTTAGAAAATAAGTTTCAGGTATACGCCTTTACAGTCTGACATACTATTGTAAGTAAACAATTATTGATCACGCCATCCCTTTAGCTCCCTATTGTGCCTTTCTTATTCTCTTTCCTGAATCTAGAACCCAGGAGCCTAGCAAACAGAATCACCTGTGACCATCAAATCAAATGAGATAATATTGAATTTGCAGGAAAACCACGTGCATTGCCAGTGCTCAATCTAATGTTTTTTTTTGTCTGCCTTTTCTGTTTGCCAAAAATTGCTGCAGACTTACTCCAAACCTTGATTGTGCTTGACTGTGTTTAGATCATGTTCTTTTTAATTCTTTTTTTTCCATTGTCCTTGTTTTACACATTTTGCTTAAAAGGAAATGGGAATAAACAACCAGAGAACAGTGGTCACTATCAATAGTATCATCCAATGTATATTTGTTTGGAAAAGTGAATATTTAGTTCCGCAAGCTATGGCATATTTTGTTTCTCACACGTGTTGGTAATTAGTTTGTGAAGCCCTCATTTGCTGTCTTTTTCAGAATTTGTAAATGGCTTAGAAACATTGCATGCTCTGATTTGAGGCGAATAAACCTTGTCGGGGTTTCGTTTATGAAGCTCACAGTCTGTCAAACAGGCTGCAGTGCGCACACCAATGTGTTTCAGGCATGCACACGGACATGCATTTACAGTTCACTTCTCTGAGAACACTATGTCCCTCCAATGAGTCCAATTAGTCGTTGACACAGCATGGGGCTCTGCAGTGGCAAGGATAGGATTACATCTATGATATATAATACCTTCATCAGCTTCATTCCAATTATTTTTAGGGAAAAACATGAAAGTACTCCCGAGAATGGGCTTAAATTCACCACCCGCCACAAAAAGGTACCATAATGGGGAGCCGCGGCCAACAGTCAATAGGTAAAGGGAGCCGCAGGTTGGAAAAGTTTGGGAACCACTGGCCTAGGGGAATGGATCAGTGCAAGTGTAATGCCCGGGAGATAGGATGAGTGGAAGTGCAGTGCCTGGGTGATTGTATGAGTTCAACTGCAGTGCCTGGATGAGTGCAACTGCAATGCCTGGGAGATTGGATGAGTGCAACTGCAGTGCCTGTGTGATTGGATGAGTGCAAGTGCAGTACCTGGGTGATTAGATAACTGCCTAAGTAGTGCCTGGGTGATTGTATGAGTGCAAGTGCAGTGCCTGTGTGAATGGATTAGTGCAAGTGTAGTGCTTGGGTGAATAGATAAGTGCAAGTGTAGTGCCTGGGTGAATGGATGAGTGCATGTGTGGTGCCTGGGTAAATAGATGATTGCAATTGCAGTGCCTGGGTGAATGAATGAGCGCTAGTGCAGCACCTGGGTGATTGCATGACTTCATGGGTAGTGCCTGAGTGAATGGATGAGTTCATGGGTACCGCCTGCATGAATGGATGAGTACCTGAGTAGTAGCTGGGAGACTGAATGTGTGCAAGTGCAGGGCCTGGGTGACTGTAAGGAGTGCAAGTGCAGTGAGTGAATGATTGGATAAGTGCAGTGCCTGGGTGAATGGATGAGTGCAAGTATAGTGCCTGGGTGAATGGATGAGTGCAAGTGCAGTGCCTGGATGAATGAATGAATGAGTGCAAGTGCAGTGCCTGGGTGATTGCATGGGTAGTGCCTGAGTGAATGGATGACTGCATGGGTACCACCTGGGTGACTGGATGAGTGCCTGAGTAGTGGCTGGGAGATTGGATGAGTGCAAGTGCAGTACCTGGGTGATTAGATGACTGCCTAGGTAGTGCCTGAGTGATTAGATGAGTGCAAGTCTAATGCCTGGGAGATGGGATTAATGGAAGTGCAATGCCTGAGTGATTGTATAAGTGCAAGTGCAGTGCCTGGGTGAATGGATAAGTGCAAGTATAGTGCCTGGGTGAATGGATGAGTACAAGTATAATGCCTGGGTGAATGGATGAGTACAAGTATAGTGCCTGGGTGAATGGATGAGTGCAAGTACTGTGCCTGAGTGAATGAATGAGGGCAAGTACAGTGCCTGGGAAGGCAGCATTGATTTTGCTTGACCTCTCGGCGGCGTTCGACACGGTCCCACACACTCTTCTCCTCTCAAGACTAGCCAGGATAGGTGTGTCGGGGATGGCCTGGAACTGGCTCAAGTCCTTTCTTGAGGGTCGGGCCCAGCAGATCTGGTTGCCTCCGTCTTCCTCTCTTCTACAGGCTGTGACTACGGGAGATCCTCAGGGGTCCTCCCTCAGCCCCCTTCTTTTTAACATCGATGTGACCCCCTTGGTCCATTTGGCTGAGAGCCTGGGTGTGAAGGTGATGGCCTACGCCGATGACACCCAGCTGCTCTTTACCTGGGACAATGATGACAAATTCGGTCGCTTCGGCTCATCACTGTCTCTCTTCCATTTTTAAGTGGCTTGCGGCTGCACAACTAAAATGTAACGAGGAGAAGTCAGAGATTCTCCTGTTTGGAAAATTCCCTCCCAGGTTCCGGGAAGCTCTGTGGCCACCTGATATTCCCCTGCCCTCCACAGAAGGGAAGCCGGCGAAGAACCTGGGGGTATGGTTTGATGAGAGCCTTTCCTTCTCATTTCACATTAAGAAGTTGGCCGGCATCTGTTTTGGTCTTCTCAAGACTCTAAGAAAGTTCTTTCCTCTTCTGCCCCAAGCAGCTAGAGAAACAGTCACCTGTGCTCTCCTCCTGTCCCGGCTGGATTATGCCAATGCGCTTTACATTGGCATTCCTGGCTACTTGATAAAAAAGCTCCAGGTAGTCCAGAATTCGGCAGCTAGACTTCTTCTGGGCATCTCCACCAGACACAGCATGCGTCATCACTTGCGTTCCCTTCACTGGCTTCCCGTCGCGGAACGGGTGGAGTTCAAAGCGCTGGTCCTAGCCCATCGCGCCTTGCACGGTGCAGGCCCATCCTATCTGCAAAAGCGATTTACCTTCTATATGCCCTCGAGACAGTTGCGATCGGCATCTCACCGTCTCGCACTGGTTCCCCGATTTAAGTACCAGAGGCTGGGTGGCAGGTCTCTGACTTGGAGGGCAGCGGCAGCGTGGAACGCACTTCCACAGGCATTACGCAACATTGAAGACCTGACTGCATTTAAGAAAAATTTGAAAACGTATCTTTTCGTTTGCTAGTCCCCTGGCTCCCCTAAAGACATCGCGCCGGGACACTCATGAGTAGCCGTGCGCGTTAAAATCCTAATAACATAACCGTACACGACTGCTTGGGTAGTGCCTGAGTGAATGGATGAGTGCATGGGTAGTGCCTGGATGATTGGATGAGTGCAAGTGCAGTGTGTGGGTGAATGGATAACTGCAAGTGTAGTGCCTGAGTGAATGGATGAGTGCAAGTACAGTGCCTGAGTGAATGAATGAGTGCAGGTTCGGTGTCTGGGTGATTGCATGACGGCATGGGTTGTGCCTGAGTGAATGGATGAGTGCAAGTGTAGTGCATGGATGATTGGATAAGTGCAGTGCCTGGGTGAATGGATGAGTGCAAGTGCAGTGCCTGGGTGAATGGATGAGTGCAAGTGCAGTGCCTGAATGAATGAATGAGTGCAAGTGCAGTGCCTGGGTGATTGCATGGGTAGTGCCTGAGTGAATGGATGACTCCATGGGTACCACCTGGGTGACTGGATGAGTGCCTGAGTAGTGGCTGGGAGATTGGATGAGTGCATGTGCAGTACCTGGGTGATTAGATGACTGCCTAGGTAGTGCCTGAGTGATTAGATGAGTGCAAGTCTAATGCCTGGGAGATGGGATTAATGGAAGTGCAATGCCTGAGTGATTGTATGAGTGCAAGTGCAGTGCCTGGGTGAATGAATATGTGCAAGTATAGTGCCTGAGTGAATGGATGAGTGCACGTGCAGTGCCTGGGAGATTGTATGAGTGCAAGTGCAGTACCTGGGTGATTGGATGAGTGAAGTGCAGTGCCTGGGTGAATGGATAAGTGTAGTGTTGGATGAATGGATATTTGCAAGTGTAGTGTCTGGGTGAATGGATGAGTGCATGTGTGGTGCCTGGGTAAATGGATGATTGCAATCGCAGTGCCTGGGTGAATGAATGAGTGCAAGTGCAGCACCTGGGTGATTGCATGACTGCATGGGTAGTGCCTGAGTGAATGTACGAGTCCAATGGCAGTACCTGGGTGATTGTATGAGTACTGTCTGGGTGTTTGGATGAGTGCATCGGTAGTGCCTGGGTGTTTGGATAAGTGCATAGGTAGTGTGTGGATGATTGGTTGAGTATATGGGTACTACCTGGGTCATTGCATGAGTGCAAGTATAGTTTCTAGGCGATTGGATGAGTGCATGGCTTGTGCCGTGATGATTGGATGAGTGCCTCTGTATTGCCTGGGTGACTTAATGATTGCAAGTGTATTGCCTGGGTGAATGGATACAAGTGCAGTTCCTGAGTGAATGGATGGGTGCATGGGTAGTGCCTCTGATTGTATGAGTGCAAGTGCAGTGGCAGGATGACTGGAGGAGTGAAAGTGCAGTGCCTGGGTGAATGGATTAGTGCAAGTGTAGTGCTTGGGTGAATGGATGAGTGCAAGTGCAGTGCCTGGATGAATGAATGAATGAGTGCAAGTACAGTCCCTGGGTGATTGCATGACTGCATGGGTAGTGCCTGAGTGAATGGATGACTCCATGGGTACCACCTGGGTGACTGGATGAGTGCCTGAGTAGTGGCTGGGAGATTGGATGAGTGCAAGTGCAGTACCTGGGTGATTAGATGACTGCCTAGGTAGTGCCTGAGTGATTAGATGAGTGCAAGTCTAATGCCTGGGAGATGAGATTAATGGAAGTGCAATGCCTGAGTGATTGTATGAATGCAAGTGCAGTGCCTGGGTGAATGGATGAGTGCAAGGGTGGTGCTTGGGTGAATGGATGAGTGCAATTAAAATGCCTGGGAGATGGGATGAGTGGAAGTGCAGTGCCTGGGTGATTGTATGAGTGCAAGTGCAGTACCTGGGTGATTGGATGAGTGAAGTGCAGTGCCTGGGTGAATGGATAAGTGGAGTGTTAGGTGAATGGATATTTGCAAGTGTAGTGTCTGGGTGAATGGATGAGTGCATGTGTGGTGCCTGGGTAAATGGATGATTGCAATCGCAGTGCCTGGGTGAATGAATGAGTGCAAGTGCAGCACCTGGGTGATTGCATGACTGCATGGGTAGTGCCTGAGTGAATGTACGAGTCCAATGGCAGTACCTGGGTGATTGTATGAGTACTGTCTGGGTGTTTGGATGTGTGCATCGGTAGTGCCTGGGTGTTTGGATAAGTGCATAGGTAGTGTGTGGATGATTGGTTGAGTATATGGGTACTACCTGGGTCATTGCATGAGTGCAAGTATAGTTTCTAGGCGATTGGATGAGTGCATGGCTTGTGCCGTGATGAGTGCCTCTGTATTTCCTGGGTGACTTAATGATTGCAAGTGTATTGCCTGGGTGAATGGATACAAGTGCAGTTCCTGAGTGAATGGATAAGTGCATGGGTAGAGCCTCTGATTGTATGAGTGCAAGTGCAGTGGCAGGATGACTGGAGGAGTGAAAGTGCAGTGCCGGGATGATTGGATTAGTGCAAGTGCAGTGCCTGGGTGAATGGATTAGTGCAAGTGTAGTGCTTGGGTGAATGGAGGAGTGCAAATGCAGTGCTTGGGTGAATGAATGAGTGCAAGTGTAGTGCCTGGGTTATTGCATGACTGCATGGGTAGTGCCTGGGTAGGATGAGTGCATGGGTTGTGCCAAAAGGATTGCCTCGGTATTGCCTGGGTGATTGGATGAGTACAAGTGTAATGCCTGGGAGATGGGATTAGTGAAAGTGCAATACCTGAGTGATTGTATGAGTGCAAGTGTGGTGCTTGGGTGAATGGTTCAGTGCAAGTATAATGCCTGGGAGATGGGATGAGTGGAAGTGCAGTGCCTGGATGAGTGCAAGTGCCATGCCTGGGAGATTGGACGAGTGCAAGTGCGGTACCTGTGTGATTAGATAACTGCCTAGGTAGTGCCTGGGTGATTGTATGAGTGCAAGTGCAGTACCCGGATGATTGAATGAGTGAAGTGCAGTACCCGGATGATTGAATGAGTGAAGTGCAGTGCCTGGGTGAATGGATAAGTGCAAGTGCAGTGTTGGGTGAATGGATCAGTGCAAGTGTAGGGCCTGGGTGAATGGATCAGTGCAAGTGTGGTGCCTGGGTGAATGGATCAGTGCAAGTGTGGTGCCTGGGTGAATGGATCAGTGAAAGTGCAGTACCTGGGTAAATGAATGAATGAGTGAAAGTGCAGTGCCTGGGTTATTGCATGGGTAGTGCCTGAGTGAATGGATGAGTTCATGGGTACCGCCTGGGTGAGTGGATGAGTGCCTAAATAGTGGCTGGGAGATTGAATGTGTGCAAGTGCAGTGCCTGAATGTTGGATAAGTGCAAGTGTAGTGCCTGGTTGAATGAATGAGTGCAATTGTAGTGCCTGGGTGTATGGATGAGTGCAAGTACAGTGCCTGAGTGAATGAGTGAGGGCAAGTACAGTGCCTGGGTGATTGCATGACTGTGTGGGTAGTGCCTGATTGAATGGATGAGTGCATGGGTAGCGCCTGGGTGATTGGATGAGTGCAAGTGCAGTGCCTGGATGATTGGATGAGTGCAAGTGCAGTGTGTGGGTGATTGCCTGACTGCATGGGTAGTGCCTGAGTGAATGGATGGATGAATGCATGCATGGGTAGTGCCTGGGTGATTGTATGAGTGCAAGTGTACTGCCTGGATGATTGGATGAGTGCAAGTGTTCCTTGGTGAATGGATAAGTGCAAGTGTAGTACCTGGGTGAATGGATGAGTGCAAGTGTAGTGCCTGGGTGATTGGATGAGTGCATGTGTAGTGCCTGGGAGATGGGATAAATAGAAGTGCAGTGCCTGAGTGATTGTATGAGTTCAAGTGCAATGCCTGGATGAGTGCACGTGTAGTGCTTGGGCGAATGGATGAGTGCAAGTGTAGTGCCTGGGTGAATGGATGAGTGCAACTGTAGTGCCTGGGTGAATGGATGAGTGCATGTGCAGTGCCTGAGTGAATGAATGCAAGTGCAGTGCCTGGGTGATTGCATGACTGCATGGGTAGTGCCCAAGTGAATGGATGAGTGCAAGTGCAGTGCCTGGATGATTGGATGAGTGCAAGTGCAGTGCCTGGGTGAATGGATAACTTCAAATGTAGTGACTGGGTGAATGGATGAGTGCAAGTACATTGCCTGGGTGAATGAATGAGTGCAAGTGCATTGCCTGGGTAATTGCATGACTGCATGGGGAGTCCCTGAGTGAATGGATGACTCTATTGGTACCGCTTGGGTAAATTTGATGACTTCTAATGTAGTGACTGGGTGAATTGATGAGTGCAAGTGCAGTGCCTGGGAGAGTGGATGAGTTCAAGTGTAGTGCTTGGGTGAATGCATGAGTGCAACTGTAGTGCCTGGGTAATTGGGTGAGTGCATGGGTAGAGCCTGGGTGATTGTATGAGTACATGAATAGTATCTGGGTGTTTGGATGAGTGCATGGGTAGTGCTGAATGATTGTATCGTTGGTGTGTTCCTGGGTATTTGGATAAGTGCATAGGTATTTTGTGGGTGATTGGTTGAGTATATTGGTACTACCTGGGTCATTGCATGAGTGCAAGTGCAGTTTCTCGATGATGGGATGAGTATGAGTAGTGACTCAATGAATCCATCACTCGATTCGTGATTTGACACACGTAATATATCCCAATCTGCAACCAGTGTGAAAAATATAAACAGAGAAAAATGTATTGGGATTTCATTTTCAACATTAGGCAACCAAAACAAGATACAATATTTTTTCTCCAAAACTTTAATACAACATAGTAAAATGTTTTACTGTTTTTTACTTTCATACTTCTTCACTTTCAACAGTGGTCTGTGTGAAGCATCATCATCAAACAGTGGAGAAAAAACAATCAATGGATTGAGAGAAAAAAAACAAATGTGCACAGTACATCATTTCAAATATGTCATACTGTGCACTGCACTCACTACACGTTTTTTTAATAGTGGCTTGCTGACAGGTTACTACCTTAATGAAAGCAACTATTTTAAAACTGTTTCTGATATTTTTATATCTGGTACAAAATGTCCAACAATTATGAAGAAGTCTTCTTTTTTGGATATCCTTTTGTGAACATCAACCCCGTTAGGCCAAATGATGTCTAAAATGTTCTTGGTCCATGTATGAAAAACATAACACACAGTAGTACGTAGAAGTTGCTGTAGCAGAAACAAAAGGGGGCATTTTTTTTAGTGGTGTAGACTTCTTAGATGCAACTTGAGGCTGCTGGTATTATAGTACCTCCATTTAGTTTTTATCTGTAGTAACAGAATGTAGTCCTGTAATGTTTTATAAATTCCTTTCCCACAGTTAAAAAGACTCCAATTTCTAAGAGCTTGAGGTCGACAATACCCCTAATAGGCCGAATAATGTCTCAGAAATACATAATTCATAGACATGTCAACACAATACCACATTGTTATCCTAAATTGTCCTTACAACTTTGTTTCTGGAAATAGCAGATATGAGTTTGGTAATGTTTTAGGTAGTCTTGGTTTGAATGTCACTTGTATGTTATTGCACTCTGTCCATCCTGTTTGACATCTTAAATATTTTGTGTAGTCTCCAGAGGTTATATTAACTCCTTCATGAAATATGATTGCTATAGTTGTGAAAGTACTTTTTGAAATGGAAATTTGTCCAGTTACAAAGTTTGTAATTTCAGTTTCTAATTTAGTACCGTCTACTCTGCATCATTGTAGCATGACTATGACATATTTTCCATACCTTTGTAGTAACAACGTAGACCTAAGTTCTGATCGGCAGTTTGGACAGGAGTTTTTGTTTAAATTTTCAAAGGCCACAGCATTACAATCTGGTAATGTCAAGTAGAGGAATATTCTGAATTGATTCTGTGCTATAGGTGAATTCACAATGTTCACAGTTCTGGTTCCATTTATAAGTTAAAACAAATAATTAATTGATATTCACATCTTCTTACTCTAATAGTCCTAGCATTACCATTAAAAAAATTTGCGCATCCTGCTGAAGATTTTGAGA
The DNA here is from genome assembly GCA_963921515.1 of Calotriton arnoldi. Classification (NCBI taxonomy): domain Eukaryota; kingdom Metazoa; phylum Chordata; class Amphibia; order Caudata; family Salamandridae; genus Calotriton; species Calotriton arnoldi. The sequence goes on from CAWUFW010010155.1 coordinate 560,062, forward strand.
AAAAATTACTGATCCGGCACACTCATCTGTAAGTTTTCTTATTTCAGCAGCAGAATGCATAACAGTACTGTCACTTATTCAAGTAAACTACATAGTTGTGAAGACGTTCTTTTATCTACTTTTTCTTTGATAGAATTTGTAAAATGAGGCAAATGGTACAGTCCATGTAACACTACATTTGCATAACAGTTCACTCCAGATTTATTATCCAAGTGATAGACTTCCATTTCCTCATTGTTTTGTAGTTTTCTTTTCTTGGGTCCTTGTCATTTTTCTTTTTGTTTGTCTCTCTGTTCAGCTCTGATAGACTGCTTTGATATTTTCCGCTTTGGACTCAATATCGTTTTTTCAAACACAGGACACTGGCCTAAATGAGGAGCACATTTGACCTTATAACCGATTATACTCCCTTACACAGCTCACATCGGCACTTTGTTCTCATCAAAATCAATCAGAAATAAACCAGACAATGTTCTAATTCGTGACAAAGCTACATATGATATTCCTTCTTTGAATACACTACTACCAATATTAACATGAGCAGCATCTACACATAAACCTTGCGATTTGTGGATAGTTACTGCATACACTAAAGACAGTGGGAACTGCTTTTGCTAGACATACAAGTCTTTCACGAGTAAGAAACATACAAGTATTCCACGTAATTACTATTTGGATAATTAATACATTTCAGAACTTTACCCGATGCCCCATTCACTAGCCCTTCTTCAACATTTAAATTTCGATGTAAGATTACACGACAATTTTAACAAATACGTAGCTGTTATTCTAATCCTGCAGTTTTCGAAACGGACTTTTCTAAACCATCCAATTTTGATTGCAGTTTTTTTGTAAGTAGCACTGTAACTCCTTGATGTTCCATTTTATCATTTGCTCTAATTTCGATGATCTCTTCTTTTTCCAAGTGCAGTAATTGTTCATTGAATTTACTACACTCCTCAAGGGTTGGCATCAAACAAACCATAGACTTCTCTTCCTTAACAAAATTATACATTACTTCTGCAGCTGAAACATTAGTTGGAAACAGATTTTTGATGAGACAGGTTAGTAATGCTCTCTTTCTTTCTTTTGTAAGGACTGCCACTCTTATGTCCTTTAGAATATCTCTGTATTGCATATCTGATGCTTAGTGCATATTTTTGATTAACTCTTTGTATTCAAAATTTTCCCAAAAGTTTACATTTTCAATACATCCTAGTGAATTCCTTGCTTCAATATGTAGTAGTGTCTTGAATACAGGTTGTCCCTTGACTGGAGCTAGTTGTAGCAGGCCTCCAAAGACTATTAAGTGTTTTCCTCCTCAAAGCACGTCGTAGTCTGTTTTTAATATATGCTGCATTCTTAAATGTATAAAAGCTACCATTAGGTTTGACACCATGCTGACTTCATCAATAGTTAGTAGCTTTAATTTCTTTAATACTCTTGCCACCTCCTGACAAACATCACCAGATTATTTGTTGTAATCTAACTTGTTGTCATGTTTAACAGGCAGCATTAATAATCGATGAAGGGTAACTCCTTTAATATTATGTGCAGCTAAGCCGGTTGGTGCAGTAACTACACACGACAAATTGGAATATGTTGTCTTCTGGAGATAACTTCTCAGTACTTTAATCAATAAGCTTTTTCCAGTTCCAGCTTGACCACGTATGTACAATAGAACTGGTTTATATGTAGAACATGCACACTTTTTTTTCTCATACAGAAATCCATGTTCTATTTTACCTTTTTCTTCATCAAAAATGTCTTTATCTGTATTTAATTGCTGTATTAGTTGTTCTAAATCCACAGTTCCCTGTCTTGCTCGCTGCATTGCATTCTCCACCTCATTCATAGCTATTGCAGCTTCATTTTGAATAATTGACTGTCCAAGAGAATCTTGACTTCCAGGTGCTGAACTTTGACTGCTCTGAAAACTCTCTCTTGCTATCTCAGCAGTAATTGTTTCTTCTCGCTCAATCATCTCTCAACATTTGAAGATACACTGGAAACACAGAGCACTCAATGCTGTCTTTCAGAGCAGTCAAATTCTCCAAGTAGCTCGCTTTCGGTTCGCCATGGCTTGAATAACTGCAACAGGGCTAAATAGAAAAACTGTTTTGTCTGGTGTTTGGCAACTTAGCTTTCGATGGTTTATTAAATGTCCTTTGTTATGTCTGACCAAACCTCCTTCACATCCAACAACAGCAAATTTTCCTTCTTCTATGTTTTCACTGAGATTATTTCTGTATGTATAATGTTGAAGTATTTCAAAGAGACACATCCTTTCCAGATGAGAACTCCTTCTTGGATAGTATGTATCCAGCATGTTAGTCTTCAGAATATCTGTACTGTGTGGCACAAATTCCGCAAGATATTGGATTTGCAAATCACATACTGTTGTATAAAAGAAAAAAGACTCATCACTGTCCGTTCCAAACTTTTGGGCATCTTTTATCCACAACAGCATGTGAATATGGGGAGCACCTCTGGCTTGGTACTCTTTGCGCCAAAACAAATAAGTCACTTCACCAAGGGGAGGTTTTGTTTTGTTCAGATGAAAGCCATCATTGCTTGAAATCTGTGATTAAAACATCTGCAAACATTTGCAGGGTCTAGTGAGCACAGTTCTCCTGGGGTCTTCAGATAAACGTCTTTTATATTTGAATTTGCCTCCTGCAAGAATTCCAGCAGGTCATCCAATGCATAGTCAGCACAACTGAGCATCAGAAACCAAGTAGGTGCGTCAAGGTTCCTCAACATGCATTTGAGTTTACCATGACGCCAATACCAATATTCATTAGTCCCGCGTTAACATGCAATTAGGTTTATTAAATTGTATTGCAAGTGTTCATCTTTTCCTTGAACTTTGTCCAGAGATTCTCTTCCTGATATATTCTGCAAATTAACTCCTGTTTCTAAAATGTGATTCACAGCATACGAAAGGCCAGACAAGTCACTCTCGAACAGTAGGTGAAATATATACAGAATACACTGACAAAATCTTGGGTCTTCTGAATAAAGTCTAGTAGATCTATACTCGGCTACAGGTACTTGCACAGGCCGCTCGTCATACCTGCCACCTACTCCAGTAGGAAAAAATGTGGGTTACACTGAGTTTCTAAACTTTTCTCCCACACACTTAATTGAGCTCCTCTCGCCTCCTTCATTTGAAACCAATGAATGGCATCACCAATAACCTCTTTAGAATGCAAAGGGTAGATGCTACAATGTTCATACATTTCTTCTGTTCTGGACCGACCCACATTCTCAATCTGACCTGTTGATGGAAATGTCTGATGCTCCATATCTGTGATATCTTGCAGGATATCTGCATTTCTATGGTAAACATTATTTTGTACCAGATATAAAGTTGCTTTTTTAACTTTGCTAACATCTACTAACTCCTGCCATATCTTCTTCTTCTTGGTAGGCACACCATTCACAAGAATTATAAGTCCTTCTAAATCTCTATCCCTACGGTTTCAATATTTTTCTTGAAATCTAATGGCAAATACACTACTCTACCTTTCTGCAGCTCTGTTGGTGGTAACTTGCCTGTCTTTGGCTCAATATGGACTATAGCCTGAAATGATGTATACTTTGGATAAGAATTGACTCATAAACATTTAAACTTTGAAGTGCTTCTGGAATGAAAACCAGTTCTAACTTGTTAAGCACAGCTCTAGCTGGCATTTTATTATGCTCTAATTTATTGTAACAGTACTTGCATATAACTTGCCATGTGGACAAGTCAAACCGTTCCTCTACAAATAAGTACACAGAAAACTCTGGCCAGTTATCATTGTTTTGTTTTTTAGGGGTGGGCGAAGCTCTCGTAGTTCAACTTTGCGGAATTTCACGGAGTTGAATGAAAACTCTGCATGATTCTGTGGAGTTCCACCAGCACTGACTCCCAACCAACAGAAAAAAGAGCCCCCCGCAGCCCCGCTCAGTCATGCATGGTCTCTTTCAGCCCCACTCCGTAGCACGTCCTGCAGTCGCCACAAGCTGCATTGATGTTTATTACGAGCCACAATATCAACAAAGTAGGAACAATTCCGAATTCAAAATTACTGCTTTAAAGGGGAAAAGCCTTTTTTTATTTTTTTTTTATTGTTTTTTTTAATAAAGAATCCTCACCCACCAACCTAGTTCATGGCATGCTTCATCATTGGGTTCCCACCTGAGAGGCTGAGTGCCTCCCAGGTGTGCTTCAACACCTGAGTCACAGCGGAGCGGGTTTTTTGTGAGGACAGTGCAAGAAAGTGAAAAGGTGATTAGACTTAAAATTACCTCTAGGACAACCTAGATATTTATTAGTGGGGTCGTAGGGCAAGTTTTAAAAACAAGGAAAGGGGATGTTATGTGTGATTCAATTGATCGCAAACATTCGTGATTTGGTTGTGATTTGGTCTACATGTTTCAGCCTATATTGCTTAATAGCTAGGCTTTAGTCAGGACCGGTGAAAAACAAGTGCACTCGCTAAGGTGCACTTAATCAGTGAAATGTGAACCGAAAACTTACTGTTCTGCTATATGCGACTATATATCTCTTTCAGCCCCACTCTGCAGCACGTCCTGCAGTCGCCACGAGCGGCATTGATGTTTATTACGAGCCACCTGTGATGCTTGATAAAAAGCACCATGGTGGCATTTTCAGTGTGGAACTGTAGCAACATTGCAGGCCTGCGATGTGAACCTGCTACCCCGCCTCCTTTGCCCCAAACACGAATAGTTATGTTGCGTACATGTTTGCATCGTGGTTTTGTACCGAAGGCAATAAAGCTGAACTGGAATTTAAGAGCACACATACACGGTGAATTATATCAAACACATTAGTGTGTTGCTTTTCATAGGTGCTGCAATATCAATTCTATACATTAGCGACATGGTCCTTCCCATTATTCCATTTATGCTACAGGTAACTGTCAAATATCCCACAGATATCGCGTGCTTCCATCACCATGCATGAACACAAGGTTACAATGCAATTAAAGAGTGGGCTCAAAGGAAGCAATTGCGCTGTCGGCTGCTGTCTCCATCCGGGCGGTGCATGGTCTGCAGTGGAACATTCCGCCCTGTGCAGCCCGCTACATCCCCTATTTTTCAGCCTCCTGGAATTCCCGTCCTTCTGCTGCTCGTCTTCCTCATTGATGGTGAATAATCCAGCGGGAGCAGGCCTTGCACCGGTCTTTTTTAGCCTCTCATGTCAGTGATGGGCAGTGGTTGAGCCGGGCATGATGCTGGCTACCTCTTATAAAGGTCATAAATACACAAACAATCCATATGGGCATCAGTCGCAGGCCTTTACAGGCAGGCGGAACTCATGCAGCCCTTCATCTGAGCATGTTGTGCAACTTTATACTGTGATTTAAACTTACTTCCAAAACGCCACCTCAGTCAGACTGTGCAAAGGAGAAGTCTAACTTGCTGCACAGCGTGCATGCCTCGCAATTAGCTGTGAAGGTTACAGTCTTGTGTCCCACAGAAGCACATCAGCACTATTAGAGTGCATTACGTGACTGTACTAGCCATAGGAGCCATATTAGGTGTAGAAACTCGGCGGTCGGGACGCGGGTAAACTCCGCTACGTGACGGATGGCAAAGTGTTTGCTGAACTCCGTGCTCCAAACGGAGCAGCAAAGTGGCAAAACTCCAAGTGATTGCATGAGTCCATTGTTAATGTCTATATGATTGGATGAGAGCAAGTGTAGTGCCGGGATGATTGTATGAGTGCAAGAGTATTGCCTCAGCAATTGGATGAGTGCATGGGTATTGGATGGATGGTAGGTTGAATGCAATGGTAGTGCCTGCGTAATTGGATAAGTGCATGAGTAGTACCTGAGTTTTCGTGAGTGCATGGGTTGTGTCTCACTATTTGGATGAGTGCATGGGTTGTGAGTGGGTGTTTGGATGAGTGCATGGGTTATGACTGGATGTTTGAATGAGTACATAGCTACAGCCTTGGTGATTGTATAAGTGAATGGTTAGTGCTTGGGTGATTGGATGAATGCATAGGTAGTGCCTGTGTGGTCCAATGAGTACATAGGTAGTGCCTGCGTGATTAAAATAGTGCATGTGTAGTGCCTGGGTGATTGGATAAGTGAGTGGGAAGTGCCTGAGTGATTCGATGACTGCCTGAGTAGTGGCTAGGTGACTGGATGAGTGCCTGAGTAGTGCCTGGGCGACAGTGAAAGTACCGCAATTGCTGTTAGATACATAACAGTTGTGACTATATGTGTAAGTAGTTGTTTAAGTCCTTCTGTCAGTATCAAACTACCTGTTTTAGTGCATTTATCCTTTTCTACTGAGCTATGTGTGAGTGTAGTCTAGATATCACACTTGATATATAATTGGATACATGGCTCAGTAGGAGCGTACATTGCTCTGTTACTCAGTGTGCCCATGCATCAGTAAGTTTCTAAAACTGAAAACAACAATTGTCACTTTTTTAAAGCACAAAACCTACAGCATTTCTTTAATATTAGTTGTGTGTTTAAAACATGTATTCAGCATTTCTCAAAGAAAAGTTACAGGCCAAGTGAAGCTAGCACAAGAACTCTCTCAAGACACTCTGCACTACTAACCCTCCTCTATTTTAAACAGAGCATGTTTAATGAAATGCATCACCCTCCCCATACATATAAAATTTTCAAAAGCCTTAAAGAACATAGATCATCATGTAAGCATATGTGTGATTTCATAATAGATATACACCTTCAGGCCATTTTTCCAAAAATATATGGTTCTCTGCATGTTTACGTAAACTGAAGAGTCTCATCGTAAATATAACTATCAGCAAACACCAAAACCATATCTCACCATCTAAGCATATGCAAAATGGTCATATAAGTTACAAACCACATTGACAAACACTTCCTAATACATACCTAACAAGTATTAGTACTTCATAATTCGGATACAGGTACAGCACATTTTCTAATGCAAATAACATAGAGCTTTCTATTCTGCACATGATGCTTAGACATTTAAAACATTGTCATTTTTAAAGACATTGCTCATTGTAACTTTCAACAGTACTATACTGGTTTTCTATGAAGTACACAAAAGAGTAAAGGGGCACAAATTCATTTTCCTCTTGCGTCCCAAAACATTTGGTACTAACATCTTAAAGACAAACTCTACAAGTAACACACATTATATATGTCACCTATCTTAAAATGTGTAAAACCACACACACTGCCAGTCACAGTTCATCTCATATTTTTTTCACATGACTCTGATACTCTTTTTTAATCAAAGTTCCATATGCATCTTCATTTTTAATGTAATTTTTTAAAATGATTAAAATGTTATGTACATACCAGTGAATTGAGTTTGTAGATTGTATTGTTGTTTTAGCTCTTTTTGGATAGTTTTGCCACTGTTAGGTTTTGTAAAAACTAAGCACAAGAATGGTACATGACTCTCATACAAAGCAACCATAAATTGGCACCTCTTCAACTTTGCACTCTGTGATAATGCGAAAGGCAGCAAACAAAATCATGTCTTTCATGTTAGACTACTCTATGTCCACTTGTGAATGGTTAGTATCTGTTAACCCTTTCCCTCTTTCAAAAAGAGATTCCTGTCTATGCATGTTCGTGATGTCTTCGATCATCGTGGAGAAATCGCAAAAAAAATCCAAACCTATATTTAGCTATAGTTTTTTTAAATTTAAATACTGCACAACTGTTTATTACATAGTCCAGAGTTGGAAATTAAAGTTTATAATTAGTTCAATTGTCATAACTCCTCTACTTTAAAAAAATAATTCTGTTTCTTTAACACCTTCCCCCCCCATAAATTCTTAGCTCAGTGTATTTACCAATCTAGTAGAACCAGTAGGTCACAAGTTCACAGCACATTCTAGAAGGACCATGCTACTTCCAAATGAGGTGCAGCAAGTGTGGTTTACTCCACAGATTCAAAAGCATATCCATGTCTGTATTACATTTCTTTTTTTAAACAGCAGCCAATAATAGGACTTCTTGCTAATACATCCAACTCACTACCTAATTTTATTCACCTACATGCTGACAGCATCCAACCAAATATATGGCTTTTTAAAAAAGAAACCACCTCTATTTTAACTGCTTTTCGTTTGCAAAACTACCTCATTCAGCTCCAGCCTTCTCCTGACTGCTATTACTCCTTCACTTCAAAATGCTTAGAGTGTGGATTGTTGGCCACAGCTATGTCTATTGGGCTAGAGAGGTGGCAGATAAAAAGAGAGGTATTGACTGGGACTTGGGTTTCCCAAGTGCAGATTATTTGGTTTGGTCAGAGAGGGTTGAAGTTTCATCAGTTGCTGGTTTTGGTTAAAACCATTGTGGATTGCTGAGCTCCTCTCCTCATGATTGTGCACTGTGGTGGAAATGACCTAGGCACACTGACTGGGGTAGGGCTGGGAATGCTAATGAAGGATATTTTTGCAGGACTGGTTTCTCTTTTCCCCTTACTCTGTCTTGGTGTACTCTAATATATGCCAAAGACAGAAATGGAAGTGGTCAAATCAATTTTGTCTACAGATTGGCAAAGCCAGGAAACAGGTTAATAAAACTGTTTCTGCATTCCTCAGAGACCATAGCATGGGCTGTATCTATAACAATAATCTGCGCTTTGTAATGAATGAAATCTACAGAACTGATTGAGTGTACTTTACTGATGAAGGCAATAGGGTATTTCTGGGCAACCTGAAGCTCTGCAACAAGACTTATCTGTAGCTGGAACATGCTCAAAATTAACCCCAAAGGCTCTTATCAGAGCCACCCTACTTCCCCAAATGTATTAGATTTTTTCCATAAATCTCTTTTTTTTATTTTAAATTATTTGCGAATGCGCAAAACAAAAGAAGACATTCAATAGCCAACAACACTTTTGAAAATGTTATCTCTAAAATGCATTTAAAATTTGTATGTATGACTGAATGGGTGGATGAGTGTACATTAATTACTGATTGGGTGCATCAGTGCAAGTATAAGCAACTGAATGACTGTATCAGTGTCTGTATGAATCAATGAATGGATGTATAAATTAGTCTCTGAGGAAGTTATTGGGTGCATCAGGCCATGTATATGTAAGTAAATGGGTGGACTAGTGCATGTACGAATTACTGATTAAGTGCATCACTGCATATTGTGTGGATGAGTGCATAGGTTAGTTAGTCTCTCAGTTGGTTTCTCACTGGGTGCATCAGTGTCTCAGTGATTCTGTCACTGGGTGCATCAGTGAGTGACTGGGTCTGTTAGTGTCTAACTGGGACTCTCAGTGGGTGTGTCAGTCTTTGAGTTAACCTGTGAGTCAGTGTCAGTATCTGAGTGGGTCCTTGAGTGGGTGTGTCAGATTGAGTCTGTGAAGGGGTGCTTTAATGTCTGACAGGGTCAGCTTTTGAATGCATTAATATCTAAAGAAGTCAGTGAAACATTTTTGTTGTCGCTGATATTTACAAATGCGTCTGTCTCTGACTGCGTTTGGGAGCGAGTGCATGAGTGTCTTAGTAGCTCTCTGAAGGAATGCGTCAGTGTCCTAGTGGGTCTGTGAGTGCATGCATCAGTGTCAGAGTGGGTCTGTCACTGAGTGTGTCAGTATGTGAGTGGATCTCTGACTGGGTGTCTCTGTATTTGAGTAGATCTGTTGGTGGGTGTGTCAGTGTCTCAGTGGATTTTTGACTGGGTGTGTCAGTGTCTTTGTAGGTCTCTGAGTGAGTGTGTGTGTCTCTCAGTGAGTGTGTGAGTTGGTGCGTCAGTGTCTGAGTGGGTCTGTCAGTGTCTCAGTGGGTCTGTGAGTGGGTCATCAGTGACTGACTGGGTCTGTGAGTGGACGTGTCAGTGTCTAATTGGGAGTGTGAGTGGGTGTGTCAGTGTTTGAGTCAATATGTGAGAGGGTATGTTAGTATCTGAGTGGGTCTGTCACTGGGAGCATCAGTGTCAGAATGTGTGTGTGACTGGATGTTTCGGTTTCTGAGGGGGTCTGCATTTTAATACATTAATCTCAAAAGTAATCACTCTACCTTTTCGTGGTCGCCGATATTCGCGACAACGTTGCAAAGGTGATCACGGCATCATCGCGAATATCACGAGTGTGTTTAAAAAGTGTATTTTAGTCTCATACTTACTATGTTTATCACCCTTCACTGTTCATTATTGGGTCAGGGTATTTCTACCCTCAACCCTTGCAGCTATTTCATTTTTTTTTTTTAATGTGCCCCACTACCGTGTATCGGTCAAGGAAATGGCAGCCGCAACTTTCTGGAGAGGTTGTGGGCAGCCCATCACAGCATTTTGCTTGGCACTCGCCTTTGTGATTACTGGCGGAGTCATCGCGAAATAACTGCGATCAGAGATTTATATACAAGATTTTCCTCTTAAATTTCTCAATAACTACTGAACGGATCTACACCAAATAAGCAAGAGGCACTTCCTAGAACCAGCATAAACTTCCCTGCCAAATTTGGTGTAAGTCAGTTCAGCAGTTCGGGCTGTAGGTGTGGCTAAAGGTTCCCTATGGGAATTAACATTACAAATGCACCCTTATTTTGTGCCCCTAGTTCTCGTCCCCACTGCACGGATCACCCCCAAACTTGCCATGACACACACAACCTATCTTAACACTTTTTTGGGAAAATTTTATGAAGATTGGTCAAACGATGCTAAAGTTATAGGCAAGTCAAAAAATGCTTTTCCTATGGAAACCTGGTCCTAACTATAACTACCTACTGGCGACCGCCAAAGGTTAAACTTTTGTTAGTCAGGACAACTTTTACTCTTTCTGTACAAACCAAACTTAAAGTACCCATACATTAGAAGTTATAGTTATACCTTAAATGTATAATTTATGCACCACGTTTCAATTACTATACCTTTACTTATCGTTTCTATACAAACTACACAGACATTAGATATTCTAAAGTTATAACTATATATGAAATTTATCATTTATGCACCACTTTCAAATTGTTCGAACTTCTGTCCCTCCAAATAAAAAACTGTGAACTCAGTAGCCACACTACATTTACAATACCTTGCATCTACTCCATGCACTGCTTATACCCTTCGATATTACATCACCTATGCCATCTGAAATTATAGCATTTATCATAACACTTAAGACATCATAAATGCAAGTGCAAGGTAGAGTGGAATAGCAGAGAGTGGATTGGGGTAGAGTTGAGTTACTTACAGTGGAATAGTGTAGAGTAGAGTGGCGTACAGTGAAATAGCATAGAGTGAGGTTGCAAACAGTAGAGTGGTGTACACTGGAGTGCCATAGTGAGGAATAGCGTAGAGTGGAGCGGCATGGAGTGTAATTGCTTACAGTGGAGTGTTGTATAGTGGAGTGCGTGGAGTGGGGTACAGTGGAGTGGCGTGGAGCAGAATAGTGTACAGCGGAGTGGAGTGAAGTGTGGTAGAGTAGAGTTGCGTAGAGTGGAATAGCATACAGTACAGTGGCAGAGAGTGGAGTGAGGTACAGTGTTGTGGCGTAAAGTGGAGCAGCGTGAAGTGGCGTACAGTGGTATAGTGGACAGGAGAGAGGATTGTCATAAAAAAAGTGGCGTACAGTGGAGCAGAGTGGAGCAGAGTGGCGTAGAAGGGAGTGGCGTACAATGGAGTGACCTAGAGTGAAGTGAGGTGGCGTGGTGTAGAGTGGAATAGCATACAGTGGAGTGGCATACAGTAGAGTTGAATAGCGTTGAGTGTAGTGGCATACATTGTAGTGACAGAGCAGAGCTGCATATAGTGGACTAGCGTAGAGTGGAGTTCTGTACAGTGGAATAGCATAGAATATTGCATACTTTGGAGTGGCATAGGCTGAAGTGGCATACAGTGGAGTGATGTAGAGTGTAACAGCATACAGTGGAGTATGGTAGAGTATGGCATATAGTGCAGTTGTGTAGAGTGGAGTTGCACAGAGTGGAATAGAATAGAGTGGAGTTGGGTACAGTGGAATAGACTGGAGTGGTGTAGAGTAAAGAGGGGTAGAGTGGAATGTTGTACAGTGGATTATCTTAAAGTGGAGTGGCAAATACTGGCATGACATACAGTGGAGTGTAATAGTGTACAGTGGAGTTCCATAGAGTGGAGCTGCGTAGAGTGGAGTGTGGTAGTTTAAACAGACATAGCGTAAAAGTGTGTGAACAGATGTAGATGTAATGTGGCAAGAATATAGATTATGGGGTGCAAATGTTAATTTTTGGTATTAGGTGTAAATTGTTTAAGTAATGTTAAACTTAGAAGTGTAAAAATGCTTAGTTCTATATTGTGCTGCGGTATACCACAGTAGCTTTGCTGTATACTGCGGTACATGCCGATGACAAGGCAGTATATAGTTGGGTAATGGCTGTCTTTACAAAACGTAAAAGGCAGTCATGTATTTTCCAGCACACTTTAGCTGTGTTCTGGGTTGGGGCCTTAGATATAGGTAAGTAATATGTTTTATTGTTGTTCCCTACTTATTACCACTTTGTTAAAGTGGTAATAGGTAGTGAAATTTATTTATATTTTCCTATATATTTTTTAAAATGTTTACAGGGAACCAACTAGTACCTACAAAGTACTGCAGTAGTTAGAGGGAAAACAAGCATTGGCAAAGCCAATAGGTCTCGGCAATGTGAGAGCTATTGGCTTTGTCAATGGCCATGTCTTTTAGCATTGGGATGGGCTGCAAGAAGCAGTGAAAGCCCAGTCACAGTGTACGGATTTATTTTTTGTAATCAAAGTGATTTCTTACAGTGAATATTAAATTTATTTTATAAATTTTATTTCTTACTGTTATTTTGAAACTTTTGACACAGCTAGCTCTATTTACAAATTCTGCAAATATATTTAGGCATCTGCCTTTTAATACTTATTCTAAATGGCTGCTAGAATAATGTACACATAGCATAAGCAAACGTTTCACGGAATTGCCTATTGTTTGTCTCCATATTTGCATGTCCAGCTCTTGTATTAGGAAAGAAAACCAGGATGAGCTGCAGCAAACTACTGACACCCGTGTTTTTAAGTTTATTTTTCAGGTATTCTGGGGTGTGCTGATGCAGGCTGATCTGAAAATACGGCGTCCATCAAGGGTGAGCAATTTGAGTTGGGTTAGTACCGCCGATGTATGGTCGTGTTTTATAGTGCATGGGATTGTTCTGCATGCTGCGTGGAGCTATTGTGGGAAATGGCTTACACATGGACTGTTGGTTGAAAGTTTTGATAGACTGCAGCAGTCTTCACTGGTGGGGTGCGCTTATAGCATTGCTTTAGATTTTCAGTTCTATGTGGGCTGAATTGTTGCAGTGCTAAGGTCTGTGTTAAGACGGTGGCCTCCGCTTATATTAAGCGGGAGTGTTGCACGTGCCTTGCTGACACTCTAGGTGCAGGAACTTGGCTCAGCATTGATCTATAATGACCTCTCCTCACAACTGCAGCTCAGACACCCCCCACAAGACAAATCCAATTGTATTTGCATGGGGGGGGGGTGGTGAACGTGCGGGTGTTTACTGCAGATAAATCCCTGCTCAGATTTGTTTTAGGTTGAAGAACAATCCTGTGAAGGAGGTGCAACAGTATGCAGCAGCCTGTGTGTGTTCATCACAGAAACCGTTCATCAGTCACATACCTGATTAGAGGGACAGATGATTATAGACTGTGTAGTGAGTGCATAGAAAATGTCCCATGGAGTGTTGTAATACAGAGAATAAAGATGCGCCTGATCACAGTTTGGAGGCGCTGTGCTGCGACGATGGGAGGAGGCAGCGTTGGAGGCTGCAGGTCCCGCCGGCACAGGAGGAAGTAGCTGTGGCTGCAGCCCCTGTGAGTGCAGACATGGTGCAAACAGGAGCCAGGCAGTGGCACGGGATTTCTAAAAAAAAAAATGGCGCTCCTCGCTACTAACGTGTGGCAGGGCTGGTCACCCATTTCCAAAAATAAAAAGTAGTCCAGAAACAATGGATGAAAATGGCCACTGCGTATGTTTAACAGTAGTTGGCCGGTGGTCTTGGTGAGGGTTAAACACAGGAAGAGGCATGACGTATGCATGCCCTTGACAAATGGGAAGAACGAAAAATGGAGCGACAATGGTGCCAGCAAATGGGAAGCCTATGAGCGGGCTGTAAGCCCACAAAGTAGATACAGCAGGTCTCTTAGGGACAACGCATGCATGCTGTCTAGAGCCGAGACCTAAAAATATAGAAAAAATTATAAATACACCGTAGTACACTATACTAGTGAAATATAGTGTATTCATAATTTTTTAACAATTGTACATTTAAAAAAAAAACTTCTTTAAGTAGCACAGTAATTTTTACGTATTACCATGGTACTCCTACACTTGTATGCAAAGAATTAAATATGTGAAAAATGTAAAATACACTGGAGTACACTATGTTTCTGAAATATAGTGTAGTATAGTGTTTTTATTTTTTTCACATTTAATTTTTTTAACTTCTGTGGTACTTCCTAGGTAGTACTGTGTAATATTTTTTTTAAATACATATAAACTTATAAATAATTCTCCCTAACTATTACCACTTTAAAAAAGTGGTAATAGGTAGGGAATAATATCAAAACCTAATACTTATAGCTAAGGCCCTAACCCATAACACAGCTAAAGTGTACTTTAAACAACATGGCTGCCTGTAACTTTTGTGAAGGCAGTAATTAGCCAATCACATAATGCCTTGTCATCTGCATGTACCGTGGTAATTTTGCAAAGTTTTGCTAAAGTACGGTAAAACGCCTTATAACTTTAAAAGCATCCTACCTACCTGTACAAACAAAATGGATCATCTGCACAATATAATCTATAATCCTGCCAAAGTTCATGTAAATCTAACTGGGCGTTTGGCTGCTACATGTGAGTACAAAGTCTATGTAAAATGCATTGGAGCCAAAAGGCTTTTTGTGCCCTCCCCTTCTTTCTTTGCACCCCCTTGACGAATCTCAGCAAAACTTTGCATCATAATGATTTACAGAAAAGGGTCTAGGATATGACACCGCACTTATTTATATTATGGGAGATTTTGTAACAATGTGGTGCGTTGACCAAAGAAAACAGGACCCTTTTAGTTTCCTATGTCGTGAAGACTTTCACAACAGACAATTGCAACAAGATAATTTGATCCGCACACACTTCACACAAGAAGTCAATTCCACCGGGTAAGATGGTTCACACAATTCTTTATTCTTTGAGTCTTTCTTTTCTTTTCTTCACAGTAGCCAGTAGCCAACGCGTTTCGTCCTATTAAAGGACTTCTTCAGGGCTCATCAAACATCAGTCTTGTTTCAATAAGTGTTCCCTCTTCTTAAATCGAGCACACCTTACGCTCCTTCTTCTGTATCCCTACAGTATTGTAGTCTTCCGGTTAAAAGACGCACTTGTCTTTTTGTACCTCTATAGGATTCCATTCGTAATAGTGCAGCATCAATAGCTTTGCTTCCTCAGTCTGTAGTCTTTAAACAAGATGGTGTTGTCGGAGAAATTCCTTGAGCAGTATACGGTCAATGTTGACCCATGCCTCTTATAAGTGTAGCACCAGCACGGCAGCCTTCACTATATTTCACACACCACCATCTTGTTTAAAGACTACAGACTGAGGAAGCAAAGCTATTGATGCTGCGCTATTACGAACGGAATCCTATAGAGGTACAAAAAGACAAGTGCGTCCTTTAACCGGAAGACTACAATACTGTAGGGATACAGAAGAAGGAGCGTAGGTGTGCTCGATTTAGAAGAGGGAACACTTATTGAAACAAGACATATGTTTGATGAGCCCTGAAGAAGTCCTTTAATAGGACGAAGCAGCGTTGGCTACTGCTACTGTGAAGAAGAAAGACTCAAAGAATAAAGAATTGTGTGAACCATCTTACCCGGAGGAATTGACTTCTTGTGTGAAGTGTGTGCGGATCAAATTATCTTGTTGAAACTTTGCATCATCCGGCAATGTAGAAAAAGATATATGTCTGGAAAGTTTTGTGGGGAATCGTCAAACAGGCACAAAGTAATTAGCTAGCAAAAATCAGAGGAATTCCTATCTCTCTGAATTCTAACTATAACTACAGAGGGGCTACTGACGCTACTGATAGATGGATTTACTAAAATCAAAATGTCTTGGCTAGCACCAGACCTAACAAGCATTGGCAAAGCCAATAGATTTGCCTATGTAAGTTCTATTGTCGTTTATTTTAATTTTATTTTATTTGATGAGTTTTATATAGTGCTGGCTAGACCTGAAGGTATCGGAGTGCTTTACATAAAGAAAAAGCGAGTTGCAAGTTACAAAATTTCACATAAATTACAGAATGATTACAAAGTCAAGACAGGAGTTACTAGCGAACACAAAAGTCAATGCCAAAAAGACCAAGAGGGCTGGAAGTTCACAGGGGGGAGAACAGTAGCGGGGAAAAACGACGAGACATATATCCGAAGTCCGGCTGGGTAGGTGACGGCCATAGCGGTGCGCCGGAGGCAATCTCCCCTATAGCTGTCGGTGCAGCTCCACCGGGAATCGGCCATGTGGTTCGGGTTCTGCCGGGTTAGAATGAAGATCATGAAGTGACCGAAAGTCTTGAGTCCAGAAACGGGAGGGTGGAGATGATGAGGATGGCAAGATATGTAGCTTGGCTGCCATCTTGCAGTAGCTTCACTCCTGCATGTTGCTCCTCTTCTATACGGCGGGCGCCGAGTCAGGGTCAGGCATGTCTCATCTTGGGCGCCATGTTGAAGTCAGGCAGGGCTTATCTTAGCCCCCCCAAGCCCCTACGATTCAATAAAACATGAATTTGCCCCACAGGCTAACCTCTTCCTTGCAGGGGGGCCGCTCGCAATGGCAGTCTGTATTCCCCGCTGGCCGTGGTCACGAGGACTCAGGTGGGTGCTATCAGCCGCGTATTCAATCCGCTCGCGCAGAGCACTCACTTCTTCTCCGCGTCTTACCATTGTTATTTTCATTCAGCAGAGGGGGTCCGCGCTGCTGATCATGAGGAGCGGCGGCCGACACGGCAGACTCAAACGAATCTGCCAACTTCCGCAATGGCAGTCGTTTCCCGATGATTGCGGGCAGGCAGGTCCTCCGCGATGGCAATTATTCCCTTACAGGGGGATAAATCCGCAGTGCTGTACCTCGAGGAGGGAACGGAGGCTCCGAAGATAGTCAGAACTGGTTCCAGCAGTATCGTGGCTCCTATCATACGACCTCCGGGTGCAGGCTCGAAAATACACCAAGCGCCATTTTGTTTTACGGACGCCTTGGCTCAGGAGTATTTCGGCTTGATCTCGACTCAGCAGTGATTAATGGAGGCGAAGAAGGGTTCTGCAAGAGCCGCAGACATTCCGATTTCAGGGATTGCGCTTCTGGTGGGTTTTAAGTGCGGCGGTACGCCGCTCCGGCTTTTTTGCACGGGCTCACCACGGAGCATCAGCTCCAAGCGGCCATCATGTTTAAGCTCCACCCAATGATGTCGTTGTCAATGTTTTTTTAAAGATGTTGCACAGCAGTGCAGGGTGCTTTGGAACAAGGCTCAAAGTAAATTTAAAAAAAAAGCTCTATGGGGTGGCCAGCATTGACCACCTCATAGCACTTTCTTTTGTTTACTTTAGGACATATTGGACAGCAGCCGGTGCTGCTGTGAAACATCTTTTAAACAAATTAAAGCAAAATACCTCTGCGCGACAACAGTTTACATCGTCTATTCTATCCTTTCACTTACTCGTGTCTCCCATTTTTTTTCTGCTCTTTTTAAATTTCTCATATAAGTAGTGCGCACGAAGGAAGATGACAACACCCTACTCCTACTAATGTAATCTTGCAGAAAGAAACTGGAGTAAATGTATAGAATAGTTTTCCCTGAGAGCACGTGACTGGTTTTAATAAGCAACAATAATCACTTAAACAACAACTTAATTTGGGTACTGGAGCAACGATCTTCTGGTGTAAAGCGCTTTAACGCCTAGTCGGGGGTAATAAGTGCTATATATAATTACAATACAACTGTTACCAAAGTGAAGCACAAAAGACATCTGTGTTTTTTAACTTTTGTGTTAAATTTACAAGTGATCCACAAGATGGCACTCAAGACTCATTTTTGAGATGAAATGCACACCACAGTCTGAAGTATTATACAAAACAGAGCGGTGGTATCTATACGAGGCTGCAATAAGTAGCAGGCATTCATCACCATAGGTGTATGTTAAATCTATCGAGTCAGAGTTACAAAAAAGTTTATTTGCAATATAAAATATATGCGTTGTAAACTCTAATCGAACCACTCCAGAATGCCCTTAAACACATGCCACCAGACCCAATTCAGGAGGGCGACTCACGATGTTTGAAGCCAAAAATGACTATTTTAGTTGTCTCCTACCTGAATTTGCCTCTGTTTCAATAGACTTCAATGGGGAACATCCTTCCCCTCGATTTTTTTTTTCTTTTTGCAGTCTCCCACTTTCCTGTTTTAAAATGTTGGCTTGTATGGAGATGTGAAGTCCAACCCTCATGGGGATAACCTCTTCGGCAGCGGAAGGTAGTTTTATAAATAAACCGAACGAATATGTGAAATTTGTTGTGCTATTGCATCAAGCTGATCGTTGTAAACAAGATGACATTAGCATCAACGGCGAAGGTCGAAGCTCAGCACACTGGAGACAGTATTTGCAGTTCCTTGGATTTTTGTTTTAAATCTCTTTATTGAAATTTGCAAAGGATACATGAAGGGCTGTTACTGTAACCACAAGGTGTTGAGGACGCATCAAGAATGCAATTAGGACAGTGGTGAAAAATCAGAAGCTTGCATGTAGTAAGATGAGTGAGCATCTTGAACACTTCTATAGATTATACAGTAAAGCAAGTAGGCACTTTGGAAAAGAGGAGTGAGGGGAGAAGGGGGTGGGGTCCCGAAGAGAGATTAAATAGGGAGAAAACCGAACAAAGAACCGTTGGTCAGGTCACAGTTGTTGACATGGTGTATTAGAAGGGGTCCGTCATATGGCATAACACGACCTCACTGGCATTTGTAGGAAGGCGGTAGACCTGTGCTAGATCAGAGAAATCGTTCCAGTGCCTTCAGCTTGGGTGGGTGAAAGCAGGTGAACCTTTAAGCGTGAGAGGTAACTAAGCAGGGGCCGCCATATTTTTTTTTATTTGGCGTCTGTACCTGCCAGCTTGTGGGACATAGTGCCATTATTGGCAACCTCTCCCCCTTGTCTGAGCATGCAATAAATAAATACACAAGACAACTTTGTAGTGGGAAAATATTGCTGCAGGTTTATTCCATACAGGAGTATGCAATATGTGGGTTATCTTACGGGCGATCCAAGGGCGGGGCAGCTGTGCCAACCTATGCTGCCCCCGCCCGCCTGGTGAGCCAGCACTGTGGGGCACCCCGTCAGTGCTACCTTAGACGATCCTCTTCCGGATCACGTGACACGTTGGTTTGTTCTACTCACGCCCTTTTCAGGGCGGAGCGTAGCAGGGCAAACCCCCGGTTGGTCAGGCCCCCAACCGCCCAAAGGACTAACGGGGCGCCGTCGCGGTTTTCCCGGAACCTGCCCTGAGGCTCCCGGTCTTTGGCCCTGGCACCCCTACTGTGCCGTGCAGAGGTACCCTTACTGTACCGGTCTGCCGCAGAGGTACCCTTACTGTACCAGTCTGCTTCCAGATCGCCCTGTAACTCCGCCTGCAACACAAAAGGAAAACATTAAAACATTCAGGATACCCTGACCCCCAGCCAGGACGCCGGGTAAGAGGTGGGGCGGGAGACGGCGTGGCTGGGAAAAGAGACCGCCAGGAGAGGCAGGGGAGGCATATAAGCCCTCCCACCCTCCCCGGCGCACAGGAAGGACGTCACGGGGGCGCCCAGCCGAGGGCTCGCAGACCCCTCTGAACACTAGAGCGGGTGGGTGGTGCCAAGATGGCACTAAAGGGCTGCCCTGCTGAGGGGGCCCCCTGTGGGGGCCGCGGACAGCCACATAGTGCCATTATTGGCAACCTCTCCCCCCCTTGTCTGAGCATGCAATAAATAAATACACAAGACAACTTTGTAGTGGGAAAATATTGCTGCAGGTTTATTCCATACAGGAGTATGCAATATGTGGGTTATCTTACGGGCGATCCAAGGGCGGGGCAGCTGTGCCAACCTATGCTGCCCCCGCCCGCCTGGTGAGCCAGCACTGTGGGGCACCCCGTCAGTGCTACCTTAGACGATCCTCTTCCGGATCACGTGACACGTTGGTTTGTTCTACTCACGCCCTTTTCAGGGCGCAGCGTAGCAGGGCAAACCCCTGGTTGGTCAGGCCCCCAACCGCCCAAAGGACTAACGGGCGCCGTCGCGGTTTTCCCGGAACCTGCCCTGAGGCTCCCGGTCTTTGGCCCTGGCACCCCTACTGTGCCGTGCAGAGGTACCCTTACTGTACCGGTCTGCCGCAGAGAGTACCCTTACTGTACCAGTCTGCTTCCAGATCGCCCTGTAACTCCGCCACATCTCTGGAGGCGGCTCCCGTCGCTGCCAGAGCCCCCACACACAGGCAGTAAAGTCACTTGCAACCCGCGATCTGCAGTGCCTCCTGCAAGTCAAGCAGGAACAGGTCCATCCCCACCGGGGACAGGTGGACCCCATCCTTCACAAAATAGCCCTCGACTGAGGACTGGATCAGTTCGTGCCTGATGAAACCCAGCCCCTCTGATCAGTGAACTTACGCATGGCACCATTGACCCTCTTGCGAGAATGTTCCACCGCCTCGCAGGACCTGGCCCCGTGCCACTTCCTGCGAGAGATTATTTCCGACCACCAAAGTTCACATTGCCCCAAGCGTTTGCTGATTTCACCCAAGTCGGACTTCATTGATTGTAATAGTGCCCTCCTTCCCATGGGAATCAGGTCGTTGCCCCCAGGTGGATCACGAGGATGCTGGGAGAGGGCCCCTAGAGCCAGCCTTTGCTCTAGTCTGGAGGTGATGCTGCTCCATCTCATTCCTGGAGAGCCCATCCAGACCAACTGTGTTTGCGTAAACCCCCGCATCCAGTTCCTGCGTCCCGCCCACTGAGCCAGCCTGGCAACGAATGAATGGCCGATCACTCATACTCGGGAACCTGGTGAATACAACGAACACCATTTTTAAAAACTTGTTTATCATCTCTAAAGTCACACATAGTCACGCTTACTACATCACGGCACACAATAGTAATATTAACATCTTGGGCCTTCAGGGGCGAATGTAGCGCTCGAAGCAGCGCGATTGCCCGCGCCCAACCCTCTTTATGCCCGCTGGCTCCATGCCCGCCCTGAATGCCGCTGTGGCTGCCCCTATTCGAAATGAATGGCTGGAATATGTTTTGTCGGGGCAGGCAAAGCCCGTCCGGGCCAGACAGGCGCCCATGACCCGGTCAATCTGAAATTTGGTCAGGGGACCAGAGTCTGCATGAATCAGGAGTAACCCTGAGCCGCTGGGCGCACGGGCATGTAATCCCTCACTGCTGCCACAGGGCAGTACCTGGGGTCTCCTAGTGGTTCCAGGACAACCTCAGCCCCCCTCCCTGCCTGATCTGTCTTGGATCATGGCAATGATGTCGTTGCCCCCTAGGTGTATCCTAAGAAAATGGGGGGGGGGACCCCCCCCTTTTGGTCAATCTCTGTTCCAATCAACCCGCCTGCCTGATTTGGCTATTGGGGCGAGAAGGTTTATACTTAACATTTGCACAGTCCCATTGATTGCTAAATCATGACGCACAGGAATGTTCATGACTAGAAGTATCTGACAATGCGCGAGGGTGTCCTCATGCACTTGCCGTGCATCCCTTATTCCTTATGGGAATTTCGCCCGCTCAGCTCCCCCTGTGGTGAAACCCCCTAGGCATACCAGCCTAGTGAATCTGTCTGATTTAATGCAGTGCGCACTGTATGCAATATGTTACCTAACAGTCAGGATTGACTAAGTCCTACTATACTAGATTATTCCCAAATAGGGAGGGGGGGGGAGGGGTCACACTGCCCACCCTGTGCAGCCCCAGCAGTGGAAAATTACCTGCTCCGTTAAATTTTAATTTTTGTTGAATACTGGACGTGCCAAATGTTCTTTTTACATAGTAGCCTTTATGTGCTTGACACCTTGTTTCCCCATTTATTGGGACAGCAGCACATTATGTTGGCTGACAGCGTCCCCCCCAGGGTGGCTAATATAGCTAACCAGGCGGGACATTTGAGCTTAACTGCAGCAACATGTCACCTACCCTCCGTTCTGGGGTGCACTTTACCCCGTTGACCAGACAATTTCACAGGCCTCTTATATTGCTGGACTCTGGTGAACACAATGATGGAGTAAGTTCTGGTTAGAAACAATATATGCATTGGAAAGAACTCACCCCTCCTGTGTAGTTGTGGAGTGACCACTACACCTGTGCCTACACAAGTCACCCAACAGACAAGTAGGCCCTGACTACTTGTGTTCTGATGCCAGATTAGGGAAGGGCCCTGCCTTCACTTGCTGCTCCCTGGGAAGCACACAATGCCCGTGCTCAGGCTGCAACTCAGTGATGCCCTCGTGTAGCAATGAACCCCGGGTCAAATAAGAGTGCCACTCCCACTAAAAACCTACACCTTGACCATGGGTGGAGTCTAGCTCTCCCCAAACTTCTGCTGTTGAAACCCACAGTCACGCCTCCTGTCAGTTCAATTTAGTAATACCTGGCACTGACCACCACAAGGGGCTCCTACTGGGCTGTGTAAGTGCGGCCCAGGGTGACCTTAAACGATCGGCTTGGTGTGGATGTGTGCTAACATTACCTGGATGAAGTGCAATCCCTTTGACAATCACTCCTGCCAAGATGCCAATGCAGGTAGAAGCAAGAGGTATCCAGCCTACCTTACTTCCCGTCCCAGTTATCTGGGTAAATTGTGAAAGATGCACATTTGAAATGGTAGCGGATACTGTAACTTACGCCTGCAAATGCTCTGCTCAGAGAAGCCCGCTAGACAATGGCTTCCATTGAAAGGCGGTGCCAACAGACCTCCTAGAACTAAAGGCGGTACCTCTGAGTGGGGCTCTACTCTTAACAAATGCCCCGTGCATCGGATACCGCCTCTGGCTGCAAGCCGCTCAGTGTTACTGATGCCTTGGCGCTTCATGCCCCACAGCCAGCTCACCCTGATACAATGCGCTCGTGACTGGGCCGCAACAGTGTGGCGAAAGCATGAGACTTCCTAGCCTGACCTTGGCTCTTCACCAGGCTCCCACGCAAGAGCCATCCACAACCTTGTGGCCTAAAACATTCGCCCAGTGGGGCGGTTGCGAATTGACTGCAAACCACTCATGGGCATTCTCTACCCATGTTGTACATGGAGTATCTGGTTGGCTAGGGTATGCACCTAAACCTGGCCGAAGCCACCCCTCTAGTCAGGAGAGGGGGTGCACCTTATGCTGACTCCTGCTCACCCCTCGGTGGCTAGGCAGAGACTGGCTTATCCCGGAGGCAGTGTAAATTTAATGTGCCATCCGCGCTCCCACAGTGGCACCTACAGCAGAAACTACATACCAGGCAATTTTTAATTACCCTACGTATCGTCCACCCAATAGAGACTTGGTACCATCTGCTCCTATTACCCAGCGCTACCAAACCTCATCCTGACATCACAGGTATACATAACACACTAGGTCAAGCGGGCACTGTCCTACAGCAAGAAGCACAAACCCCATAGTTGTTGGCAGGAACTGTACTTAGCATAACACAGCACAGAGTAAATAAAAAATTGTGCTTCCCCCCTTGGGCTGGTAACTGACATCCAACAAGTCAGACCTGGTCGTGAGGTCCCGGTATCCAAGAGTGAAACAATGATGATCCTGCACCATTAACAACGTGCTACAAGCCCGCAAGACCTAGCCCCCCTGTCCTACAGTGGGCAGCCACCCCCCTGGAGGCAGTGGACTTTCCAACTCCCCTCCGAATGACGCAGCTATATGGTATCCAGGTGATCTTAGGTGTGAGAAAAGTCTTTCTGACGTGGGCAACCGACGGTTTATACGTGTGAGTGACTGGACCCCAATATGGTGCGCCCAACCAAGGCTGAAGCAATAGGGGCATGAGGCCTTAAGCAACGGGTATCTTGGTGTACTGGAAACATTACTTCGCCCCACCAAGAACCCTGGGCATCCCCTAAAAGCGGGTCACCAGATCGTCAAAAATATTGATGGATAAGAGACCTATGCACACTACAGGAGAGACTCCATACCAGGTTATTTTAATTACCCTTCGTATCATCCATTCAAGAGGAACTTAATTCCATCTGCCCCTATTACCCTGTGCTACCAAACCTCATCATGACATCACAGGGATTACATAACTCACTAGGTCAATTGGCCCACCCTCCTAGGGCTCAGTTAGCACAACCCTGTTGCTGCTGGTAGGAACGTACTTAGCATACCACCTATGCATCCACTCAATCAGCAGTGTACCCTACTTACACGTAAGCAGGGCGCATATCATAAGTACCTCGTGCCCAACTGAGCCATCACCTATCACCATAGTGTTGTGTGCAATTGGCTTCACGCCGGGACTAGGGTGCAGCTTCTACCCCCTCAGGCTGCCTCCCCCACAACCGCACAAAAGAGCAGTCCGCGGCATGACCACACAAATGGGAGGGGGCGGGATCACGCCCCAAAACGCTTGCTAGATCACCCCTTAATCTCACTCCAACTAGGGTGACCGCCACAGCAGTTCATTCTCTCGCCCCGGCCTTGGTCCACGTGTGACTGCATAGTGCCCAGAAAACCGGGGAGATCGCGAACCAGACTAGCTGTGGACCACCGACCCCTGCTCCCCCGAAATGAAAGGCGAGGAACCGCGGCCCCAGAATCACCACCATCGGAGTCTGTCTCAGATTGCAAAGCTTATTCAAGATCATTATGTAACTGGTCCCATTGCAAGGCGCTCCAACACCGTCAGGTGGAGTTCCCGCTATTGAATATTGCCTGGAGTATAGCCATACATACCGACAACATGATACCAGGAGGAGGGGGAGCCGGCTCCCCGTAAAGACAGGGCAGCAGGGAGCACAGCGCTGCTTAGAGTGAGCCTGAGACCCAGCATCTGTTGGGGATCTGTCTGCAGTGTGCCGGCCCTAACACTGAGGGGACCAAACCGATAGTCTCTGTGCCAATAGCTGGGGACACAAAACAGGCACCAATGCAACCCTTCACAGTTTGGTGCGAACCAGACAAACTATTTGCCCACTGAGTGAATCAGGCGATAAGAGGACGTCTTTACAAGAAAATATTCCCGCCTATGCTATCGCCCCTCTGGAAGTGCGCCCGGGTCCATGCGATTACCCCAGCAAATTGCAGAGATAAAGAGCAATGCAGTCACACTATCTGCTAGCTTGAAGCACACTCTAACCTTATGACGGCAGCGCACAACGGCTGCGGTCGCAGCTGCTGCCCCCTACTCACGGCTACAGTCAACATCCCCTCTGTACATCGCCAGGTCTGGGTAGATGCCTTACATGCAACCGGCATAATGCCGCACAGGGGTCCCAGATTCGAATCTGCACCTATGGACTTGTTAAAGCCTGCATCGGTGGCATAAAGCGAAGTGACAGTGCCCACATCATTACTCCATGACCCTCAAGTGCGACAATTCAGACTGTTTGGTGCCCCAACAGCTGGTAAATTGTTTGAAATGTATGATGAAAATAAAACACTGTTGTGCCTTTCTTTAAAGTACAGAAACAAACTACGAAAACAGCGGCCCCCTGTAGCGACAATCATGAGCGCCAGTGACAGTTGCCACCTGCTCAAATTCAGCGCTGCGAAATACCGGCGAGGCCAACGTGCATTCCATGGTTGCTTGGTACCACACCAGCCCCCGCCTGCCCCTTCAGCCTCAGCTGTCCCAATCCACCAACTTACTGCTTCCGACCCGTGCGCGGCCCGGTGGCCTAGGTCCGTCGTACTTGATGCAGCTTGAGCGGGGCTCCCGAATATATAGTACCTTGGGGAGAGATGGACTGTGTTATAACCCTACCGGCCCAGTCTCCCATTATGCATGCGCATAGCATGGGCAACAACATATGTGCTGTGGCCGTGGTACTTCTCTGCGGAACAGAACGTTCTTCAGGACAACCGCTTCTTTTGTGAAAGCAAATCACATTTGTGCATGGAAAACCCTTGCTTGCCCCGAATGTGCGTGGCAAACTTCTAAAGTGTACTCCTATTCTGACGCACTTGGGACTGCAGGAGTAACATGTGGATGGCTAGAATCATACATTTTATTTGCCATTGAATACTCAAATAAAACACTTGCTTGTACCAACTTTACAAACGTCACGTTGTGCAACTCCCCAAACTCATGCATATCCCGCAGTTTTGTATAACACGATATCAAATCCCAGTAGGCGGGACAGCGCTCATTACCTCATAACAAAAGCACTGCACGCCGCTGAAGGCAGGGGCGGGCCCTCGGCGCAGCCCACTCACAAGGCGGGCAAGCCAAAGCGACCTTCACTCTTCGCATATCAAAAGCGCGAAAGGACCTTGCTTGTATCAATTATCGGTAGGCGTGGGAAGACGTAGTGATTTGCCCAGACCGCAAGATGCGGACGCGACCCCGAGGCTCGAACCTGATTTACCCCACCAGTGTCGGGAGCTCTGGCCGTCAGGCCACATCCTCTCACTCGCCCTATTAACGCAGCGCCTTAGCCCTTCAGCCATCCGCCCACAAAATACCAGCAACCGGAAAAGCAACATTAAACCATTTACGGTTACCGCCTGCAGGCCGCAGCTACGGTGGCGGGTGGCTGTGCCCGCACCGCCACCCGCGCCCTGCTGGGACCACACCAGGCCCAGCCAGGGGAACATCAGTTCCCGCCCCCTTGGATGCCTCCCAAACTGCGTGTGTCGGAGCCGCCATGGGCACCGCTCCCTCACCAAATAACCAATGTCGTGAAACCGGGGTGTGCCCGAATAAATTACCATTGCCTACACCTTTAAATGAAGAAACAGAAACAATGGAAATTGCACACTTAATCTTGAGTGTAAGAGTCTAATACCTTAACCATTAGGCACGGTGACTCACGGACCAGGGCCTCCCCTCAATCGGCGCGATGTGCCATCCTGCACCACCCAGCGCTTCCTCCCCGGAATGCCGCAGCAGTACAGCTCGACAGCACTGTACCCCCAGATCTGGACCCCCGCTCTCCTCGGCAAGATCACGCGACCTGCTGCCGGCACCTCGCTCGTAAAAGGGGGGGGGGCGGAAACCGTATCACATGCTGCAGGCGAAAGGGGGCGACCCGCAAGTTGGGCATTCACCCCAGTGACCGCGTGCTCCATAGTGTCCACCGGCCACTCAGCCTGAACAGGCCATCAGGTCGAGGGCCAGAGACCAGACCCCTTTCGTGGTAGGAGGCCACTGCTGGGACTAGTTAAAGCCCCAACGGCGAGTCCGGGACTTCGATAAGGATGCCGGCGCACCACCGGCTGAACCCCCTCGCGCGCATCGCAGAGCGTAGGGAGCCACCCAACTGAAGTCGAGCAAGACCCCCCATGGCGGTACACCCCCTGTAGTCGGGCACACTGTGCCACTTGCCGCCCCTTGAATCATCGCTTCTGCCGCATAAGGGGGGGGGCTGATGCCGAGAAGGACCATGCATAGAGGGTGGCAATGGGAGCTGAAAACGCTCCTTCGTTTGGAGCTGCCTTCTCGGGCCTGCGCGGCGTGAGGCCGGGAAGCTGAGACACCCCCTTGCCCTGCCCCCGTCCCAATCCCTCGCCACAACCCCGGGCGCAGGCACCGACCCATCGGATATCCTGCAGGGCTGGCCAGAGCACTTGCAACTGGGACGGGGTCCCACACGGGCCATGGCCAACGTGGTGGGACCCGGGGGGGGGGGGCGGGGGTGGAGGGGTTGATGGCACTCACCTCGCTTCCCGACGCGGCAGACCGCACGACCTCAGGACACCGAGTCCAGCAGCACAACCAAACCAGACGGCGTGGCTGGGAAAAAGAGGCCGCCAGGAGAGGCATATAAGCCCTCCCACCCTCCCCGGCGCACAGGAAGGACGTCACGGGGGCGCCCGGCCGAGGGCTCGCAGACCCCTCTGAACACTAGAGCGGGTGGGTGGTGCCAAGATGGCACTAAAGGGCCGCCCTGCTGAGGTGGCCCCCTGTGGGGGCCGCGGACAGCCACAGTTCTTCCATTGCCATCACGTGTCACAGGCGGGTCAGCCACCCAGCCAATGAGGGCGGTGTTTGTTTCCAAGCTAGGGCAATCAGTCGCTGAGCCGCATGTAGCCAATGAG
Source organism: Calotriton arnoldi (assembly GCA_963921515.1). NCBI lineage: Eukaryota > Metazoa > Chordata > Amphibia > Caudata > Salamandridae > Calotriton > Calotriton arnoldi. The sequence goes on from CAWUFW010010155.1 coordinate 588,334, forward strand.
ATCCCAGTCAGCGTGTGTCATGGTTGCGAGATTGAGGGGTCGAAGACCCAAGATTACTGTACGGCAGGTGGCAGGAAGAGGAAACCCCACTACAACTTTTATGTGGCTTCGGACCTCTTTCCAAAAAGTGATGATGAGGGTACAGGGCCCACCAAATGAGTGTAAAATCCCCTCTCTCCAGTCCACATTGCCAACAAAGAGCCGATGCACCAGGTTAGATGGCCGATCTGCGGGTCGGTGTGTGGTACCATTGAAACATCAGTTTGTAGGCGTGTTCCTCCGAGAGAGACTGTGGTAAGGTTTAGGGATATTGCACCATAATGTATCCCACTGCTTGGGTGTGATTTCCTCCGGGGTGGTCTTGTTCCAGAGTGTTTGGTAGGGATGTGCGCTTATAGGGGTGTAATGTTAGTGTGTGTGGTAGGTATTCGATATAAGCCCTTTTGAGCCATCATAGGTCCTGACCAGGGACTCAAATAGGGTGGATGGGTGGATGACCTCTAGATAGATTGGGGGGTGGAGCGCTGAGTGCCGCAACTGTAGGTACTGCAGCTTACCAGACTCGGAGAGATGGTATTCTGTTTTGCATTGGTCAAAGAATTTTATGGTGGGTCCCTGGAAGAGGTCACGTAATGTCCTGCAGTCCCTATCTGTCCAGGTGCGGAAAGCGTGTGGAGATAGGGCAGGGGCAAATTCTGGGTTGCATGAGATCGGTGTGTTAGGTGAAGGGAAAGTAGTCACTCCCTTTGTTAGAGCCAGTTATCCCAGATGTCCAGGACTGTCTTGGTCGGGGTGGCAGCATAAACACTGCAAGGCCGAGCATGTTTGGGAAGCCAAGCCTGGTCCCAATAAGGCCTACATGCTACCCCCCTATCCATATGGAATAAGTGGCTCTTACTTTTCCGCGCAACCCAAGTGGAGCTAAAATGCAGGTTTGCTGCCCAGTAGTACTCCAGGAGATTGAGACACGCCAACCCATCTCTTTCGCGAAGTTGCATCAAGAGAGTAGAGAAGGTTCGAGGCTGCTTCCCATTCCATATAAATGCACGCAAGTCATGTTGCAGCCGTGTGATTTCGTCCTATGTGGTTGGAGTCTGAAGAGTCTGAAGGAGGTAAAGAACTCCAGGTAAGATGTTCATATTAATCATGTTTACCCTCCCCAACCATGAGACATACAGAGACCTCCACTGTTGGAGGTCCTTCACGATCGCACGGCGGTGAACAATTCGTAGTCGTGCAAGAGGAGAGTGTAGGCGTCTGATTAAGACTCGGGTATCTAATTGCCACAGGGGACCAGTGGAAAGTCGCCAGGCCCTGCAACATGATGTTAACCTTAAAGCCTGAGGTCGCTGCAAAGGTGTCAAGGCAAGACACCACTGCCGGTGGCAGGGTGCGGTAGTGTAAGAAGCAGGTCGTCTGCAAAGAGATTTACTTTATGTATCTGCCCTCCAAAAGGGATGCCCTAGATCGCCTCAGTGCAGCGAATATTAATAGCCAACGGTTCAACCGACAGGGCAAATAAGAGCAGTGAGGGGGGACAGCAATGTCTGGTGCCTCTGCCAAGGGAGATTGGGTCTGTAGTGTGACCGTTGACTCGGACAGTGGCCACAGAGCCGTGTAGGAAGCCATGATCATAGAGATCATGTTAGGGCCCAGGCCGATTTTGGTCAGCAGAGTGTAGAAAAGCCCAGTTCACCCTATTAAATGCCTTCTTCGCATCCAGAGAGGGAAGGCAAGCTGTGAACTGATGGGGGTGTACCTTTTCTACCAGGTTGGCCACTCTGCACACATTGTGCGCTTCATGGCGGTTGTGGATAAATCCCACCTGGTCAGGGTCTATAAGGCTCGGGAGGAAATGGTCAAGTCTTGAGGACAGGATTTTAGTATAGAGCTTTGCATCTGTATTTAAAAGGGCGATAGGAAGAGCAGAGCACATCGTCAGATCTTTACCTGGTTTAAGAAATAAAGAAATCTACGCTACTGCCATGGAAGGAGTAAGGCCTGTAGAGTATGAGAAAGATTTAAATAGCTGGGTAAGGTATTCACCCAGTTCAGGAAGGAAGAACCTATAGAAGCTCACCAGAATGCCATCTGGCCCTGGTGTTGAGTTCTTTTGCATGACCTGACTGGAGCGGGGGCCATTCACATGCTGCTAGGTAAGAGTTAATTCACACAGGGGGGGACATCTCCCCAATTGCAAGAGCTTGATAGTAAGCATGGAATTCCCATCGCTTACCACGTTCCGAGATCGCCCAACTCCCTTCTGATTTCTGCAGTTTAGCGATGTGGACCCTGGTCTACGGCTGGCGTAGGCAACGGGCCAGAAGCTTACCCACCTTGTTAACTCCCTCATAGTACCGCTGCTTAAGTGCCAAGAGGGGCCGTTCAGCCCAATTTGTCCTAAGGGCACATAGCTAGCCCTGCAGTATGGCGAGCTGTCTTTTTTTCCGGAAAGTGTGGTTTGCCTTATATTTTTGTTCCAGGGACTAAATATCCAAGGTCAAGATGGATTCCACCAGCTGTGCCTCATGTCCCCGCGCTATAGCTATTGAAGAGATTACGCCCCGTATGGTAGCCTTGAACCCGTCCCAGAGAGTACACAGGGAGATGTCCCGCTCAGTGTTACGAGCAAAATAGTCCATAATACCTCTAAGGATTTCTTCTACATTGATGGGGTCACAGAGAAGCTGCGGCGGGAGGCACCAACGAGTGGGCCCTATCATGGAGGGGGAGACCCGGGATCATTGCAGCTTGATGTGGGCATGATCCGATATAGAGATATATATCATCTCAGCAACCTCAAGCGAGTAGAGTATGGGTTATAAAGACAAAGGGCCTGATTATGATGTCGGTAGGTCAGACACCACGCCGGTTTTGGACCCACCGACATCTGACACAGGGGTCCACCTGCCGCATTATGATGCTACGGGCGGAGGCATCGGGCGGAGGGACCATCTGCGGGCTTCAGACGGGCTGAAGGAGCCCGCCGGTGCGTCGGAAAGACAACATAATCGCCTAATGATGGCGGCTCCGCCGTCGGGATTATGATGTCGGTTCCCGACAGCCATTCCATGTCAGCCTTTCCGACATGGAAAGGCTGTCGGAAAGCAACATTGGGGGGCCCTAGCAGGGCCCCCGTCCCCCCCTGGCCCGCCGCTATTGAGCCTAGGGGGTACCTATGGCGCCCCCCTAAACATCCCTGCACAGTGTGGCGTGCACCATGAAGTGATGTGGATGCACCCATATTTCATAGGCATTGAATAATGTCTCGCTTGGTTTCCTGGGTCACCGACTCAGCTGGGCATTTGTCAGAGCACTGATGTTTGACAGTGGTCCAAGCAAGCTTTAGTTGAGATCTGGAAGAGGCATCAGTAGGGGTAGAGGGCTCATCCTTGTTGGTTGAGGTGATATGCAATAGTTTTTTCACTTTTGTGAGGGATCGTAACATGCGCCGTTTGCCCACCCGGTCAAAAAACAACGCAAATTGGTGTCCCCACTGATACGTGATGTTCATGCCCTGCAATTTATCTGTGATTCATTTGAAATCTCTCCTGCGTCACAGCTTGGTGCCGGACGGGTCCTGGTAGAGCTGTATCGTGCACACTTGGAAGACCAGGTCAGCCTACTTTTGCGCTGCCGGAGTATCGCTTGCATCAGGATGTCAGGGACCACGTTGGAGCGTCCGTGTGCAGAGGTCACACGGTGCGCCCGATCCAGGACAGGCGGAGTGTCCATATTGCCCCTGATCGTATGGAGAAGAGATGCGGGTGAAAGCCATAATGTCTGGACCTTCCACCCCTTTGGTACTCCTCGGATGCATATGTTATTGCGGCAGCTGCAATTTTCGAGGTCTTATTGTTTGTCTTGAATTTTGATGTGCTGTTCTTCCAGAGTTGTCACTCACCTCCGCAGCAACTCTTGGTCTTCTGACCTGGCGTCGATCGTGCACCATAGGTCATCGATCTGCTCACCAATCTAGGTTACATCCCTCCTGATGTCCTTGATACAGCTCATGAGGTCAGTTTTGAGTAAGCCGATTGCAAAAACATACTTCTTGGAGGAATTGTGACGCATAGTTTTGCGTTATCAGAACTGGGGTTGAGATTGTGTCTTGGTTATCCTGGTTTGGATCGTTCCTGTCCTGTTCCATCACGGTAGGCTTGTTCCAGAATGAAGCTATGGGGACGTCCCTGGCAGCTTTGTTGTATCGCATAATTTAAAGGGGAGGGGGGGAGGAATGGCCCGAGAGCAGCTTAGGGTCAGAGGCCTGGAAATTCACCACCAGGTGCTGAGAGGCGGAGAGAAGTGACCGTTGCCGAAGTAGTGCCTCTATTTGTATTGAGGCAGTAGTGTCTATGGAGGATGTTTCTGAAAAAGAAGTTGGTAGTCCAGGCTACAGGTAGGTTGCAGTGGTGCTACACACACTCACAAGATCTCATACTAGGGTCCCTAACGTCCCCTCTGTCCCAACAAGGGAAGCACCTAGGGGGCCACATACAGCCAAACTTTGCAGAGCAGATAATGTAAAAGACACCTTTAGATCAGCAGTTGGGGCCCCCCGCAGGCAGACACAATCCAGGAAGAGGGGTCATGGGTCCCACACTGCCAGTGGGGCCAGGCAGACGAGAGGAGCAGGTTGGGCCAGGTGTGAAAGATCCAGATGGTCGAGACCGCAGGCCTCTCAAGAGACAACAGTCGGCTCCGCACCCCCTTGCAGCGCTAAAGACCTCCATGGTAGATATCTTGAACGGCTCTTGGAATGATTCCCAACAGGCTGAAGAGGCCCCTCAGGCAGCACGGATCCTCCACCACCTCCCATCATTAGTCGCCGGATGGAGAACTGGTACAAAGAGGATGGGGTGGAGGCCAACAGTTCTAACCCCCACTCTTAGTTAAACTGGTTGTCTAGTGGGTAGGTTGTTGTCCCCTCTTACTTTGCCCCCAGTGTCATCAGGCAGCACCGGTTTCAGTGGGAGCGAGCAGATGGAAACATCTGGGGTGAATATCAAGCGCTGAAAACTCCTCAGGCCTCCCTCTCCAGTGGGATGTCTTCCAGGCGAGCAGCTGACGAGTGGCTCAAAACTTTAATGCCAGATGAAGGTCCTGCTGAGTCCCCAGGTGCGCATTCCAACTCACTGTGCGGCAAAACGGGGAGGCCTGCCTGCCAGTGAGCTTCCCCCCCCCGGGGCCCTCACACTGCAGGGACGGGACAATGCAGTAGCAGGTGAGACCGAGTCAAGCGGAGTGGCAATGTCTGCGTGTGATAACAGGCAGCTCACCTCCGTGCCGCGTCTCAACACACCACAGGGCCTCAGTTGCAGCCAAATCACCACGGACAATTCCCTTCCTCTGGTGCGGGCCGTCCAGCCACTTCTGCAGCCACCCCTGGTGCCTTTTCCTAAGATCTGGCCTTGTCGATCACTGAGCCATACCTCTCCCATTGCTCCCCCATAGAGGATGGCACGATCACAATTTGCTGTACTGCAAACACTCACCGCTCCCTACCGTGAAGCAAACCGCTGAAGGCTGGGTCATCGAGGGCAGCGGACTAGGCACGTTGTTGTAGTGATGACAGCCCCAACCAGCTCCGTGCTGTTACGTCTGCAAGGGGGCCGGGCCCCTCAGTAGTACCAAACCCACGGGTCCCCAGGCACTTGGTATGCTCAACCTGCTCCACTGCCTCGGAGCACAAAATGGTGGTGCTTGCAGTCCCTGCCACATATCAAGGCCTGAAGTTGTTGGCTGGGGTATTGAGCAAGAATGGATGAGGAGTAGGGGTCATAGGAGGGGCATAGGGGAATGATGCCGAATGCAGTAAACAAGCATCGCCCACCCCCTTAAGCACACAGGTGGAGTGATCAAATAGGGTGGGCCTTATGGTAGGGGAACCCCAACATTTCCTTTACTGACCCACCCCACGTATGAGTTGGGGGCAGTCAAATTTGGGGTGCAGTATTAAAAGGGGTGTTTGGGTGCAATATGAAAGGGGTGATAGGAGGCACAGAATGATGTGGCTTGTGGGGTTTTTGGGTGGCTACTCATAGTGTTAATAATGCTCCCCTTCGTCCATGGGGGGGTACCCCAGAAGGGTAGGGTGGACTTGGTGAATAGGCTTGTGACAGTTTCTATTACCAGCCACAAGGGGTACCACACAGACCTACTGCGGTTATGGTATTGAAAGGGGCCCCTAGGGTTGTAGAAGGGCTGGTCGCATGGGGTCAATTTCTTATGTGGTACACTATTCTGTTTTCACCCACCACAAGTGAGCACCCGAAAAGGGACAATTGGTGTGCTGAAACTGAAAGGGGCTATATGAGGTAGAGAAACAGAAGGAAGGCGAGCGTGGAGTGACACTTGGAGGAATGGTCATCTGAGCACATCTGGGCTCCTCACAAAGAGAGGGAAAAGTTGGTGAACAGCAAGCAGAGATGCCTGCTATTAGATCTCATAAAAAGTAATCTACAGCGGATGCTGTTGGGTCAAACAATTGTTTCGTGTGTGATGCCGGAAAAATGTTTTAAACCAGTCAATCATTAATCCATAATGATAGTTAAACAGTTCTGCAACACCCCTAATAAACATAAATAGAGGTACTCATACAATGTAAACAGTCACTTTTTGTTTTTTATATATATGAACAAGATTCAGACATATATGGCTGTCATATGTACAATTATATCCACAAAAGTGAAAAAGGTGACATGTGAATAAAGTGAGACAAGGTGACACAGTGGTGATAGTGTAAGGTGGGAAAGATTTTTACATATATATATATATATATATATATATCTGCAATGTCCTTCAGTTGTACAACGGAAGGTAAAGACGCACTCAGGATCGTGCGCAAGGCAGCTGAGACTGCTGAAACGCGTTGATGTTTGTCATTCAAATAAAGAACCGAGTGACCTAACACGCCTGGGAGTGCTGGACGATTATTTCCATTTGGCGGCCAAATTAGAAAAATTGAAAAGTCCTTGAACTGTAAAACAGATCATGTGGTATATGTGCTGGAGTGCCCTTGTGGATTAAAATATGTAGGAAGTACAATCCTGCAGGGACACAAAAGGGTACTCCAGCACATAAGGGCCATCAAGAATAATGATCAGGCTTATCCAGTAGCACGCCATTTTAATGAAGTACATGGGGGTAACTCTAAAGATCTTAAATATTTCTTGATAGATTCAGTCCCAGCAAATAAAAGGGGAGGTGATCGAGAAAAAGCTCTTCGCAAACTAGAAATGTTTTACATATTGAATCTCGACACCAAACACCCAAAAGGGCTGAATGCTACAGAGGAATTACATGCTAGCCTGCTTGGATAAAAATTGCAATGATGAAAAGTATAGTTAATAATATCAGGTTTATCACTCAAGGAGTCATCTTAAATAATTAATATTAAATAGAAATATGCTATATATCAAGGCCAACATCCTCCTCGTATTTTTAAACAAATTTTAGCTAGATAGGTTCTTAAGCACTGATAAGGCACTAGACACTTTATTTTATTTTGCACATGGTAACACTATTGGACAAACTAAGGTATTGCAGTAAATAAGAACAGATTCTTTTGATTTTAGGTTTTATTGGTAAAAGCAACATGGAATTGTTGATTATATGTGGATTGCGAAAAAAAGTTTTAGTATTGGTAATGTTTGAAATCGGGTATTTATACCGGTATGAGCATTTATGAATTTTTATACTAGCCAATATGTATGTATTTATAACAAATAGGATTTATCCAGTTATTTATTGCTTATTTGCACACATTTATATTTATTTATATATTTATATGTTTTAATAACGTGATTATACAAAACAGACTTAGGTCTTGCTTAAAAACAAAAATTGCATTTCCACACGCTGCAATTCTTCTATGTCTATGAATTTTTAGTGTTACTAATTTATTTGTGTATATCACTTTAAGCACTGAGTCACGTGTGCATCAACAAAAAAAGAAAGAAAAAAATGGCAACTATTTTAACGAACCACTGTGCTATTAGCGCGTCATGTGATCAAGTCCCCTGTGAGGGACGAAACGCATCATGGCTAACATGGTCTGTTGGGAGCAACTACAATAAAATAGCCAAACAGCAAAGAATTACCGGGTCCGTGCTCTTTCTTCAGCCGACTAAGTGAGCGAGAAGGGAAGGAGTTGTTCTGCATACTTGGAAGCCGGTTTTAACTCCTCCAGCTTCAAACACGGACCCCTCTGGTAACTGGGCTAACCTGCCACAAAGGAGCCACGGCTTGGGAACGAGCTTTGAAATTTTATCCGGGAGGATTATTGGCAAACCAGCTCCCCAGCGAATGCAACAGATGATGGCAGCGGAACCTTGTAGCACAAACACCATCAGGTAAGCGTAAAACGAGTCGGAGGACCCGTTGTGTGCCGATCCTGTGGTGGGCGGGATACGGGGGAGCGCCAGCAAGTCAACTCCAGGCTGGGTTCAGAGTGTTACGCTAAGTGTTACGGGGTATAAGCGCACATGAGTGCATTGCTTGGAACACCTAATCACGTTATTGGCACGACAACAATTAGCTCCGAGGACCAAGAAAATGTCAGCCGACGCGCTGAAGGAAAGAGAGGAGGCGGCAGCTGCAATGTTTAATGATGACACAATACCTAATATGGACTTGATGTCCCAGAATGCATCAGCCAGTACCAAAAGCTGTGGCGTTAAAGAAAAGATGAAACAATTAGAAAGATTAATGCGCAGCGAACAAAAAAAGTGGTGGGAGGCCAAATCTCTTCAAAGATATCTAGACGTTGGGCGAGTACCTCGTGGCCTCCGAATTTTATTGGCCCCAAGTTATGAGACACCGAACAGGGAAATGATGGAGTGGGCGGAAGCCAATTTGGACTCTTCACGCAGACTGGTCTGCATTTTGGTAAAATATGCAGAAAAAGATCGGGTGGTACTGGCGGAAAAGATAGATAATTTGAATATGGAAATAGATGCAATGGGACGCACTGATGATACAGACAAAATGAAGCTGGAAATGAAAAAACGGCTAAAGAAAGAAGAAGATGTAATCAGAGAAAGGAAAGCCTTCAAATTTCATCGGGACTGATGTGATTATGAATATGGCCGTATATTCACCTTTGCAAAAAAGTTTGACTCTCTAAAAGAAACAAAATTCGGACAAAGTCAAGGTAGTAATATTGGTAAAGTAACAAGCAACGCGGTATCTGAATTAACATCCGTCTCAGAGGCCAGCTCAGCCATTGAAAGTGAATCGGAATCTGAAGCGCGTTTGAATGTAACACGGCAATTGACGAGAAAAATATCACTAACAGATGAAGTAGATTTTTTATGCCTAGAGCGCCTTCAATCGCTACGCCCGAGAAAACAAATGAACAATCAAGCAATGAAAGAACCAGAAAACGTAGGGAGAGGCGGAGGGCAAGCAAACGAAGAAACGAACAAAAGATACCAGAAACGTCAACCGAAGAAAAATTGGAAGAAATGATACATAATGAGCAAAAAACAGTCATAAATTTAACAGACGTATTAAATAAAGCTGAAGAACAACTCCTGACATTAGGACTACCATATTGTCCGGAAAGCGCTTTTAATTATGCAGCAACCAGAGTTGACGTTTATAAGAGCGTGCAAAAACTAAAATTAAAAAAATATTTCATGTTACAAAATACTGCCAAACACAATATCAAAGAAAGGACTGTTACAAAAACTCAAGAACAAAGAAACATCATACCTGACAATTCAGTGGATGTAACCACAGAATCAACGAATTTGGATGTGGATGACCAAAGATTTTTACAAGATATGCAGGATTTAATGAATGAAGAAGCAGTATTGAGTCCGAGCATTGAAGTCATTGAGCGATTAGGGGTAACACAAAGGCCAGTCACTACTCCATTCAAACCAGTTTCCACCTTTAATCCCATTATGCTAAAGGATACAATTGATGCGTTTCATGACAAAGTGATAGGTGGTTTAAAGAACCTCAACCGTAAGATACTTAATACCAACAGGAAAAAGATCAACAAAAGGGAGATTCAATATCAACAATTAATGACTAAGCTCAAAAACAACAGTGAGATAGTAGTGAGAAACGCAGACAAGGGTGGAAACGTTGTTTTGTGGAAAAAGGAGGAATATATCAAGGAGGCTATGTCTCAACTAAATGACACTTCATGTTATTGCCGCAGTAACCAACAGGCGCTTAACAATATTTGCAGCATTTATGCAATGAAATTAGTGGCCTGGAAAAATGTAGGCTTATTGTCAGTGGATGAATATAAATATTTAAGGACTGATAAACCCGTGATTCCAATTTTATGCTTGATTCCAAAAATCCACAAGAATATAAACAAACCTCCAGGAAGGCCAATTATTTCTGCTAGAAATAGCCTGTTGGAAAAAACATCAGTCTATATTGACTTCTTCCTGCAGGAACATGTCCAGCAGTTAAAATCTTATATACGTGATACAGGAGATTTTTTGGCAAAAATGTTGGATTTTAAGTGGCAAACGGACTATTTACTCATTACACTTGATGTTACCTCACTCTATACTTCTATTCGACATATGGATGCCTAAGGGCAATACAGTTTTATTTGTCTCGTAGAGGTTCCAATTTCACCAGGCATACTGACATAGATGGCTGAATTTTGTTTAAATAATAACATTTTCTTGTTCCAAGGTTCACTGTTTCAGCAGTTAAGAGGTGTGGCCATGGGAGCCAGCTTCTCCCCCAGTTATGCATGTCTTCACATGGGCTGGTGGGAGGAGCTGGTTCTCATGAAGGAACACAGCAAGTACATGAACCACAATGTCAAAACCTGGTGGCGATTTATTGATGATCTCTTCTTAGTGTGGCATGGTACTCAGAAGGAAGCAGAAACATTTGTGAAAGAGCTCAATGTCAACCAACTCAATCTACAATTTACTGCATTCATTAGTAAAACTACGGTTAACTTCTTGGATGTTGAGTTATACACGAATGGATACAGATTAGAGACCAAACTTCACAGAAAAGCTACTGCTGGCAATGCAATTTTGCATGCCAGCAGTGCTCACCCAGGCCACCTAATACAAAGTATTCCCTATGGTGAATTGCTGCGGTTAAAACGAATATGCAGCAATGACCATGATTTAAAATTGGCACAAAATGACTGTATATCAAGGTTCAAGGAAAGAGGCTACACTAAGAAATGTTTAGAGCTGGCTCTGGCAAAAAGTAATTCGATAGCTAGGGAGGTCTTATTGACTAAACAAGATTCGAACATAAACGAACAAGTAAATGATGCTGAGAATTTTAGATTTATTTTGAAATTCAATAAACAAGAAAAGGCAATCAAAAGCATTATAAATAAATAAAAATTGGCATCTCATTCATGCAGATCCGGTAATTGGGGGTGCTGTTCCGAAAAAACCTTCTATCACCTATAGTAAGGCACCTTCAATGAAGGATGTCTTAGTCATAAATGACCCCTGTTGTACCCAAGCAAAAAACAGTACATGGTTGAATCAAAGAGCTGGGTTCTATAAGTGCAGGACGTGTAAAGCCTGTCAACACGGAATAATACCTACATCCTATGAAACTCCGTTTGGCGGCCAAATTAGAAAAATTGAAGAGTCCTTGAACTGTAAAACAGATCATGTGGTATATGTGCTGGAGTGCCCTTGTGGATTAAAATATGTAGGAAGTACAATCCTGCAGGGACACAAAAGGGTACTCCAGCACATAAGGGCCACCAAGAATAATGATCAGGCTTATCCAGTAGCACGCCATTTTAATGAAGTACATGGGGGTAACTCTAAAGATCTTAAATATTTCTTGATAGATTCAGTCCCAGCAAATAAAAGGGAGGTGATCGAGAAAAGCTCTTCGCAAACTAGAAATGTTTTACATATTGAATCTCGACACCAAACACCCAAAAGGGCTGAATGCTACAGAGGAATTACATGCTAGCCTGCTTGGATAAAAATTGCAATGATGAAAAGTATAGTTAATAATATCAGGTTTATCACTCAAGGAGTCATCTTAAATAATTAATATTAAATAGAAATATGCTATATATCAAGGCCAACATCCTCCTCGTATTTTTAAACAAATTTTAGCTAGATAGGTTCTTAAGCACTGATAAGGCACTAGACACTTTATTTTATTTTTGCACATGGTAACACTATTGGACAAACTAAGGTATTGCAGTAAATAAGAACAGATTCTTTTGATTTTAGGTTTTATTGGTAAAAGCAACATGGAATTGTTGATTATATGTGGATTGCGAAAAAAGTTTTAGTATTGGTAATGTTTGAAATCGGGTATTTATACCGGTATGAGCATTTATGAATTTTTATACTAGCCAATATGTATGTATTTATAACAAATAGGATTTATCCAGTTATTTATTGTTTATTTGCACACATTTATATTTATTTATTTATATATTTATATGTTTTAATAACGTGATTATACAAAACAGACTTAGGTCTTGCTTAAAAACAAAAAATTGCATTTCCACACGCTGCAATTCTTCTATGTCTATGAATTTTTAGTGTTACTAATTTATTTGTGTATATCACTTTAAGCACTGAGTCACGTGTGCATCAACAAAAAAAGAAAGAAAAAAATGGCAACTATTTTAACGAACCACTGTGCTATTAGCGCGTCATGTGATCAAGTCCCCTGTGAGGGACGAAACGCGTCATGGCTAACATGGTCTGTTGGGAGCAACTACAATAAAATAGCCAAACAGCAAAGAATTACCGGGTCCGTGCTCTTTCTTCAGCCGACTAAGTGAGCGAGAAGGGAAGGAGTTGTTCTGCATATATATATATATATATATATATCTGCAATGTCCTTCAGTTGTACAACGGAAGGTAAAGACGCACTCAGGATTCGTTTGAAGAGAAAATTTTATTTGCTGACGCGTTTCAACCTCACGGTCTTTGTCAGTCACTTCCTGCCCAGGAAGTGGCTGTATTTAAATGTTTAGCATGTCATAGAAACATAAATATATAAACACACACAAAAACAATGGTCCGTCCTTTAGTAGTTAAATGTGTCCTCCATAGTGACCCTAATAATACTTATTTGAATCATAGGGTAAGGGGACTGAAGGACATGGCCTAAAAACACTTCGACGTTTCGACCCTGGATTGTGCGCAAGTCAAAAGGAGTCACGGCGGGTCTTCATCAGGACTGACAAGGAGGAAGTTATGGACAGCCAAGAGAATACGTGGAAGTGATCCTACGTATTGGGGGCTGAAGAATCAGTATGACTGTGATGGAGGTCCTCGATTGGGTAGGATTCTGGAATGGGGACTAATTTCCAATTGGCGGCTCAGAAACCGATTAGGCTGAGTGCACCCTCAGATCGGAGTCTTCTTGGTGACACAATGTTTTAATTGACATGTGTTGTGCTTCATTCACTAGAAGCAGGTTTTTAGTTATTGCTTTGTGGCGTGTAATTGAATTAATCAATAGACGCTGTTCTCATCGAGCTTAGTTCTCTTTCGAATCACTGGCACCAAATGCTGAAAACCGCGAGCCTATTAGATCTCAGAGCATTGAAATCTGCTAAATCACAAATCAGGGGGGGTGTAGACCAATGAGGCAAGGAGAGGGCCACTGTGGCAATTGCCAGCAGTGCATGGATTGGCAGTTTCTGCAGATAGTTTGGGGTGCTCGCCAAGTGAATTGTCCTCCTTAGATTGGGTATGTGATCCACAGAGGGAAGGTCAAGCTTATATGGAGGCAAGTCATGTATATCTGATTTGATGAAGTGTAGTCTAGGTGTACTGAGAGGGGCAGTAAGGAGTGGTAAGTGAATATGGGGGGCCGAGCAATGTGCATCCAACCGGTCAATGGAGGTTGAACAGTGACAAAAGCTCCTGGTTACCAGAAGAATTCAAATGGAGGGCCAAAAGGAAGGGTGTTTATGCTCATTCAAAAGCCTGAAAATGGGTAGGTACACTTCCAAAGGTGGGATACTAGGGGGGGAACTTCTGAGGGGCAATGATATGGGAGTATTGAGAGGTCACTAAAGATGTCATAGGCACATAGGTGTGGGAGACCAGGAATCCCTGCTAGGGTTTAGTGTACTACCATGATAATTTTTTGTGCAGTCTTGTTCCCTTTGTATTTATTTCTCCTGTGTATTTCTATCCTGCAGATGATTAGCGCAATTTTCCCAATGTTTTGTCTTGGCATCATATTCCAAATTAAGTGCCTGACTTTTCTAGCCTAAGAATACTCTCAAAGGGTGTGCTACTTATACTCTGGGAAGAGTCTCACAAACTGTGCACCAAACATGGCAAATCCTTCAACCTGCAAAGCATCATATTGCACTTGGAATCCTTGAGATGGTGTAAGTGTTTTTATTTTGGGCAAATGGTATTCTGTGCTTCTTCTCCCATCTAAGAACCATGGAGTTGCTGTTCCTCTAGCACATGTCACTTCAAAGATACAGATGGCATGCTCACTCAATCATTTAGCAAACATCTATGCTTTGACCCTTTCATCTTGCTGTATTCCTTCCAAATGTCTGCCCTTCACCTCAAATAAAGGCTAATCATTCCTCGTTACACATTCACTCGCTTATTGTCCTCCACTCCATAGGCCTAGCAAAAACCAACATGAACAAGATCTATGTCAGCAAGCAGATTTAAAGCCTCTCTCTGCCCTTATGATTCATACTGCTGCCCTCTAGTAATGATACCTGGCAACTGCAGCATCATAGTAAAATTGAGGAGAGGGCCGTGCTATGCAAATAATGTCCTTCATGCTTACTTTGGTCTGAGATAGTTGCAGGTTCTCACCATGATCTGACCTCCAACATATGGTCTTCAGCAGAATTCTAAGGCTGACAACCTGTCTTAAGCTAAGGCTTTTACTACCCTCATTTAGCAGGGTGCCAAATTACCTGCAATCTTCCTCCATACAGAACCTGGGCATTCGTGGGCTTGCTTGCTATTGGATGAGGGTGTGTGTTTAAAGCCCCAGTGTCGGGCCAGGACAGGCAAGCTGCTCCAACCATCCTGTCTCCTGCTGCAGCAGGCGTGATACAGGCCTAATGAAGCAAAGGACTGACTTTGCCCTTTTGTGCCTCTTTAGAAAAGCAACATGTCTATAATCTGATTGCACCTAATAAAGGGAGTTTTATCAGCTCCAAACTTTACCCATCATTTCATGAGTGAGAGCTAACTCTAGGCCAATATGCCTAGCCAACCGCACAGGAACCATCCACCCAATTTCAGAGCTCAGCTCACACCAATATGAAAAATCACCACCATTCAACATATTTTACTATCTGTATAGCAGCTTGCTCATATACTTGCTTTGAGTTATGCCCCCTAGGCCACATATGCGCTCTACAAAACACCAAATTGAAAGGGAAAAAAATGAATATATTGATAAATGAAGATAAGGGTTGCCCATATTTCACCTACTTGAGTAAAAGGGGGTTGAGGAGAAGTCGGAAGGGAAAAGATTTGTAATTTTGGGGCCCTATTGCAAAAAAGAGTGGCTCAAACTACGTCTCTGTATTTCCAAATCCAAATATAAGTAAATAAAAAAAAACTGCTTGATTTTTTTCACGCCTTAAACTTTGCCAGTTTCATTTGTTTCCTGCATAGCCTCTTATAGTTCTCATCTTAGCCTGAATTGTGCACAATGTAGGCCGCATTTTCATTTGCACGCGTTACTATATAAACATACTTGCTTTCTGCCACACTCTACTTTTGCATGGAACTGCATATGTTTTTTTGTTCTGCTTTTTTCCTGGGATTTAGTCTGAACACCTTAGACAAGGTCAAACAATAATGCCCCTTGTTGTTCTCTCTGGTCAGTACCTAGCACCTAAACATAACACGAGAACCCAGCTGCTGTGTATGAGTACACATCTTATTATATATCTGAGTATAAGAGAGTAAGAGAGCACATGGAGCAAGAGTTCTGAGACAATATCACTGCGGCTGTTGAGATGTAGAGCGTCCATCTGCGGGTGCTAAGGTACAGGGTCCGCTACTAATCCCAGAGATCTTTGATATATAATCATTTAGCTTCAGTATAAAGGGGGGGGGGTTTAGGCTATTCTGTTTTATACAATGATAGGGCATTTTATAGTATATGGTTCATTAGCCATGTTAACGGTATTTTTTATATGCATTTGTTATCTAATTGTGGCAAGAATATAGCATTTAAGGACACAATATTTTGAATAAATATTGAAAACTTCTTTCTTGTCTTTTGTTAATTTTATTGTGGACAAGTACGAATGAAAGAGCCAAAGGGTGTGTCCCTGAGAGGGTTGGGAGTGTTGTGTTATGGGGTGCCAATTCACTTGTTTCTCTGGTAAGGTTAGGAGGGCAAGTGAAGCACAATAGCTAGTCAGACTTGGCTCATAGGTAGTGAGGTGGTATGGTGACTCAGTCCCTAGATGCCGATGTTCTATGGTTCCATTCATAGTTCTGTTTCTGAGCATAATCCCTGCAACATGGCAGCCCCAACGTTTTGGTCAGGTACTTTTTTTGCTGGAACCCAGAGTAGTGCTTGTGCTTGTCCACAATACCCTTGCACCTTTTATCGGAGACATCCGTGGTGTTAGGGATTTGTCCTCCACAGTTTTTAGGGATTACCGAATTCTGTTGGTTTTTTAAGCTTGAATATTAAAAGGTTTATACCCTGCTTGTGCTTTGCTTTGAATCCATTATCAATTAGTTATGGTGCAGCCCATTGAGATTACTGTTAACAGCCTCACGGCAGTAACTCAGCATTTGCTACAGCAAACTGGAATGGCGTGGCTTGCAAGAAAATGATGGATTTAACTCAGATCTGTGAGTGGGGGTGAATGTTTGATTGATTCAGCATTCCGTTTATCATCTGTTCTTTTTGCATTTGTTGCCCTAAGTGGGAAGGGTATGCCCAGACGTGGGTCCTGTGCTCGCTACGCCACCAGATTCAAGATATCCTGGCTGATGAGGGGTGAAACCCCGAAACCAGTCCTAGGATGCTTGTTTCTGGTCCAGGGAGGACCTGGCCTGGCAGTTCGGGCTGGACTGTTCTCATGGGGAACAGGGTCAAGACTGATTTGCATATGGCTGGGTCTAAACTGGAATGGCGTGGCATGCAAAAAAACGATGGATTTACCCCAGATTTGTGACTGAGGGTGAATGTTTGATTGATTCAGCATTCCATCCATCATCTGTTGTTTTATGCATTTGTCACCCTAAGTGGGAAGGGTATGCTCAGATGCGTGTTCCGTGCTCGCTACGCCACCAGATTCAAGCTATCCTGGCTGATGAGGGGTGAAACCCCGAAACTGGTCCTACGATGCTTGTTTCTGGTCCAGGAAAGACCTGGCCTGGCAGTTTGGACTGGACTGCTCCCAAGGGGAACAGGGTCAAGACTGATTTGCATATGGCTGGGTCTAAATTGGAATGGCGTGGCGTGCAAAAAAACGATGGATTTAACCCAGATCTGTGACTGGGGGTGAATGTTTGATTGATTCAGCATTCCTCCCATCATCTGTTCTTTTTGCAATTATTGCTAATGTATACACGTCTTTAGGACGTAGGAGTCTTGGAACCAGGCCTTCCATACCTCAACTTGGCAAGCCTAGCTCTGACAAGGATGCCGGACCAGCCGATGAGTTTCCTAAAAAACCATGGGATAAATCTAAACAACAAAAAAGTAGACAATATGGAGGTTCTCCACCCTCCAGAGTCCTCTGAAAGATGACACAATTTTCGTGATCGCACTAAAATAAAGATTCCAGACATGTATCAGTCTTCTGAAACATGTTCTCCTCGTTCCTTTCCGGAATCGTCTGACCAACAGTACGACAGAGGAGGGCCATCTGACCGCAGACAAGAAGAGTATTTGAAACCGAAACGGGAGACACAACACTCATCTGACATGAAGATAAAGAAGGAGGAGAGACCTCCCCCATATAAACTCCCTTTTCAGGAAAAGAAAGTTGCAGCCTGAACCGCAAACTATGCCACAGACGTTGAGAACCGTCCTTCTGAACAGGAGTTGGGCGTTGACTCTCTTCGAGAGCATGGCAGAAGTCACCATAGTATGCTGGAATATCCACCAACTTCTGGTAACGAAAGCAACTGAAACCTTTAGTACGTTTGAAACCACTGATACCCAAGTAGCCCCTCCTGACAGACTATATCACTTAGATGTTCAAATTGAAGGTGAGGTTAACCGCACCATTAAAGTAATATTCTGGGACAACTTAACTGCATCTTATGACATTCTCTTGGCGGAGGTCGATTGGCCCCGCCTTTTGTTCTTGCATGCCCTTAGGGTGAGGATGTCATTCTCCTGTCTTTTTTGCACTTCATCCCTGATGAAGTGAAGGACGCTTATACATCCGAATGGGCCCTCACATTGGCCCCTGCACTTTATCGTAATCATACCGGTTGGGATAAGGATTCTCCTTATCATGCTATTCCTATACGGTCCACACCTCAAGTACAACCCCACAGTATCCTATTAAACAGGATGCTAAAGCACCCGTTAAATTCTTTCCCAACTAGAGTACCAGGACCCTGTGCATCTCTAATGAATAATCCTCTTTTTCCTGTTCTGAAACCAGATCATTCATATCTCATTGTCTTAGATTATAGACATTTAAATAGTCATACACACCACATTTGGGTACAAAATACCCACAGTACTGCACTCATTAATAACGTAGTCCTTAAAAAATATAAAACCACTTTGGATATTTCCAATGGCTTTTTCAGTCATAATTTGGCTCCTGAGAGCCAAGATTGGCCGCCTTTAGAACCTTAGGCTTTCAGATGCGCTACGTTCGACTTCCTATAGGCTTTAAAATCAGCCAGAAGTTTTTGCTGCATGAATTGTGTTGATTCTTCATGAAATTGACCCTGATGCTCACTCCTACGTAGATGATATCTACCTGATGGACGATGAATTAAACCCCCGTCTAACGAGAGTCGATCGCATAATACTGTGATTTGCAGACCTTGGCTACAAGCTTAACTTCAAAAAATCAAATATACTCACTAAGCCACACTAGCTCTGTTAAAAATCTTGGTATCAAGTTTGATGGTGGGCTGTCTTTTTTGGCCCAGGTTAATGCAGTATCAGAACTTGCTTTGGTCTGCTGCAAGTGCTCAGGAAGTTCCTCCATTTTCTGCCCTCTCGGCTAGGAAACTGATAGTTCAAGCTCTGATAACATCTAGACTTGACTATGGCAATGCACTGTACCTGGGCCTACCTGATTACTTGATCAGTAAGTTGCAAGTGGTCCAAAATGCAGGAGCCAGAATGCTTCTCAGCTTGCCTCTAAGAACTCAGATCTCCCCCTATCTTAGAGAGCTGCATTGGATTCCTATTAGGAAGAAGATTCTTTGCAAGACCTTGCTATTGTTCCACAGAGCTCTGCATCAGTCGGGCGCAGGGTACCCGAAAGCAAGAATTCATTTTTATGCTCCCTCCAGGAATCTGCGCTCAGCCAACCTTTTTCTGGCCAAAATCCCTCGGATTCGTAGGTCCAGAATAGGGACAGGTCCTTCTCATCTGTGGGACCCTCTCGGGAATAAACTCCATTTGGAATTAAGATGCATGTCATCCACCCACCAGTTCCGGAAGTAGTTGAAAACATGGCATTTTCTGAATGGTTGATATGGTTTCTTTCAGGACTCTGTTAGCCCCACTGGTAGTGCAGAGCGCCAGGACACGCTTCGGAATAGCAGTGCGCTTTAGAAATGCCTTTTACATTACATTACATATATAGCTTTTTTGAGTGTCCTTTTCTTGGGAAATGAAAGTCTTGCCTCTTACTTTCAGGAGAAGTGCGTACAATTGCAGCCTCCAAGTACTGTTAAAAAAATTACAATCCCTGCTAGGAGTTTTGGAATTTTGTCAGAACATATATACCCGATTATGCACAGCGTATTAAACCACTCTATGCCTTGATACACACAGATTTTTCCACTTCCTCTTGGATGCCGGAACACACTGACACTCTTAGATCTTCGCAATCTGACTTACTTGAAACATGCCACTTACATACACATGTCAATGCTACAAATGTTATCATCTGCGTTTTGCCGGTTGCAATTGGATTTACATATGTTACCTTTAATGAAGGTTAAATTGTATCAATAGCATATAAATGGCATTTATATTCCCCTGCAGAAATGGGTTTTGCTTCTACTGAAAAAATACTGACTTTTGTACAGATGGCGATCCTTAATGAATGGCCACTTGCTCAAGGTAAACACATTATTGACGTTTCTCCTGTGCCAGCCTTAGAGGCTGCCACAAAAGCTAGCGTTCCTAAAGCAAAAGCCCTCCATCAATTGGGCTACGTCCTTAACAGCTATAGATGTAGACTTTGTCTTTGACCCTTCCTTGCAAACGCAAGAATTTTTGCAATATGAGCATGTTTATCCTTCAACTTCATCAGCTCTGTCTCTTGATCAATATAAATATATGATTCATATTGATGGTTACGCACAACCTGTTATAGGTTCTAAGCAGCAGTATGCGCCATTGTTACTGGTACTCTGTTGGATGGCGTTTTTTACCCCCAAATAGCTCGCACACAGCCTCTAGGAGACTGTGCAGTTGGCTGAACTGAAGGCTTTGCTTCTTGGGCTTGAAAATATGGATCCTAAATTCCCCACACTTATTGTGTATGATTCCGATTTATTGCGTACAATCTTTCAATGATAATTTACATTTTTGGTGACAAAATGAGTTGAGATTCTAAGGGTAGCACAATCAAGCACAAACTGCTTAAGGTTAAAGTGGCAGATCTTAAGGATAGGTTGCCACAAACTCATGTTATACATACATTGAGTCATCAATGTGTGAGCATCCGCTGTAGGGAATTCTTTGGCTGATGAAACAGCCAAATATTCAGTAGCCACAGCTAAAATTGCAGCGATAACGCACTCTAAAACTCGTATTGACACTGATATCTTGGCTACCGTGAATGCTTTTAAGAACAGCACCCCTTTACCAAAGGGCTACACTTTAAAATTTTCTTACCATTTAAATGACCAGAATGTTCCTTTTGTCACTATTCAAGGTGTTGGCGATCGTGTGATATCTAACGCTGACTGCAGACATGATCTAATTATAGCTGCACATGAAGGTGTAGCTTCCGCCCACGTTGGAGTTCTTACCACTATTTTGCTCTTACATCGACGTTATTGGTGGCAGGGTTGATACCAGAAAAATAGAAAGTATGTTCTCTGTTGCTGAGAAATGTCAGCAGATCAAAATTTCCACTGTGTCTCGACCACCACAGACACACCTCTTTATTTCCAACAAGTCTTTTAGCTGTATTTACTTGCATCACTGTGGTCCACTGATTTCAGATACTGCGTTCAAATTTATTTTGGTTGAAGTTGATTCTTGCTCTAGATTCCTCTGGGTTTGGCCACAGTGCTCAGGCTGAAGCTCGAGCTGGTATTAAAGTCTATCAGGTCTTCATTGGTACATATGCCTACTGTGCATTCCATTGGGATCAAGGTCCGGCTTTGGCTTCTAA
The DNA here is from genome assembly GCA_963921515.1 of Calotriton arnoldi. Lineage (NCBI taxonomy): Eukaryota > Metazoa > Chordata > Amphibia > Caudata > Salamandridae > Calotriton > Calotriton arnoldi. Next base: position 609,848 of record CAWUFW010010155.1, read on the forward strand.
GGTGTACCGTGATTCAATGAAGTCCATGGTTGTAAAAGTGCATTATTCTTCACCATATAGGCCCGAGGGCAATTCTGTTGTGGAAAGAATGGATGTGACTTAAAGCAGTCATTAATGGCAAGGGTATTAAGTACAAGGCATGGTTGGCTGAACCATCTATATGGAGTTTTTTGGCATCAAGATGTATGTTCCAGACCTTGATGTTCCCGACATTGTGGGGGCAGCTACATCCTTTGACATAGATAACCATTGTCCTGTCTTACAGGACCTACAAACGTTTTGTGATGGTTAACCCCACAAGCACTTGCCTGCATCTTGCTCTTTGTGTACTGATGATCCACTTCCAGTTTCCAGCTGGCTTCCAAAAATTGGAGTTCTGGAAGGAGAAAAGGTGTCTCTTAAGAAGGAATTCGACCCTACGTACCATGCTTCTGTTCCAGTCCTTGGTGTCCAGGGTACACGCACTGTGATTTCGCAACCACTCCTAGGTTATAAAGACAACCGCTTTGTCTCCATTGAACACATTATACCATGTAGCCGATTCTTCATAGTATGACACAGAACCGTCATTCCTTTCCACAAGACTTTTCTTTGCAGCCCGTGAGCACCACCGATGCTGATACTGCCCGGCTGGGGTTAGGGCAGACCGAGTCCTCCATTGACAACTTAACTGATACACTACCTGTTTCTGCTATTACTTTCCAGCTGAGTACTTCTGGGTACTACATGGAACAAGATGATTTTTCTTCCGACAATTCTTTTGTTTTGCACATGCCTCAACACGGATTTGTGTTTTTATTTAATGGTTAAAAACACTTATCTAGTCCCACCTTGGATTTATGTCTGGATCGTACTCTCCTTGGCTTTCCTGTTCATGTGGATTGGATTCGTGACAGTTTTTTTCTTGTTTATCAATGGCCATTACCTCCCAGAACATTCTGCTACAGAACTTGTCGACAGGGTGTTGGCCCCTCATTCTTCATCGAATAGATTGAAAAGAGAATTGTCCCTCATTAACATTTACCTCGAACACTGCCTCCGGTCGAAGGTCGCCCCGAACCATCTTACCTTTTTCACCCTGGAGTGGGTTCACAGGGTGCCAGCCAGTCCTCCCGCAGCTGGTTGCCTGCCTTAGCCCCATGCCTTCCCCCGTGGTGGCCAGGTTACTCTACTTTAGAGACAGAGCTACCCTTCACCAGAAGGCGAGGTTTGACGGCCCATTCACAGTGTACAATAGCAAAGTAGCTGTATTTCCTGACTTTATGGCTGCCGTACAAGCAAAGCGGGCCTACTACTTGGAAGTAAAAAATGCTCTTAGGGTGGAGGGTTTACAATATTCCTTGATCTCGCCCGCCAAGCTCAGGATTGTGTTTGATAGATCTATGCACTTTTGTGATGACTGGGTGCAGCACGGGAGTGTCTGTAGGACTATAAAGAGGGCATCCCCTTACAGGTGACCCAACACAACAGAGAGGTCCCCAGATGGTGACCTCAAAGGCGCTTAAGGTTGGCTCCACGGGACCAATCGTTGAAGAAACCGTCCTCATCACAAACAGAGAAGAAACGTGCTACTGCACTTCAGGCTGTGGCGGAACTTGCAGCACAATAGAGGTCGGGCTCTGACTCTGGCACCTCCTCCGACAGGAGGTCGGTGGCTTTGGACTCTGGAACTTCTATGATGGATGGTTTGACCGTCTTGCAGTGATTCCGCAGTCAGTAGATGACCTGATCTGAATCCCTGGGCTGTGCACAGGGAGGTTGCCTGACACTGGTTCGCCAAAATGTGCTATTCAGGTTTAGTTCAATGGGGTACTCTGAGGGCTTGGTTGCGGGGCTGTGACTTTAGTGTGGGGGCCTCGCTGCTCCATTTGTGGAGCGGATGGTGGGGCTTCTGGCACTTGAAACTGCATAGGGACATGTACCCAAAAAATGCATGCATGAGGAGCTGCTACTGTATTGTCTCACACCTTACAGTATGGCCTACCCCTCTCTGATTGACCCCTACCAGATGACTGGAGGTGGCATCCTACTCACAGTGCTCAGATTTTATATGTTTGGGTGACCAGCCATTGCTGGACTGTACTTGGGTTGGGGAGTTCACAGTTGGGGGTTGTTCTGGTCTGTCTTGGGGCACACATTGTATGCTGATGGGAGAGATTTGGTTATAGGGAGGCTTTGAGGAAGCCGGTGGGGGTCGCACACTTGACCTGTTCGAATGCAAGATAACTGCCTTACACTGACCTTTTTGACCTGGAATATTTGGGGTATGGGCTCAGCCTACCGCACCATAGCCTCCATAGATATTTGAGGCAGTGGGGGGTACAGGTGGCTATGCTACAAGAAACTACCCTCCCAGGATTGAGGTGGCGATGGTGAAGCCAGTTATATGCCACCTCCTACTCCGCCTACACCCAGGGGGCACTGATTTGGATTAAGGCAGGGAGGCCCTTTGAGCTCATTCATTCCAGAATTGACCATGAGGGCTGTTATGTTCTCCGTAGGGACATGTTATTACACAGGGACTCTGCTCTCTGCCCCTCTGACATCATTGTTAACAGATGACCTCGTGGTGGGAGGAGACTTTAACTGCATAGCAGATGTCCAGCTGGACCGCTCCACACCTCCGCTACCCGGGGTGTTGGTACATAAGACAGCAGAGGGCTTTAGGGATTAGTTAGATTGATGGGAACTCTCTGACCCCTGGAGGACTCAACATGATAAGACACGGGACTACTCTTATTACTCTTCTATCTACCAACTCAACACCCGCGAGACACGTTTGTTTGCTTAAACAGAATCAGTCAATACGTGACACATCTGAGTACTTCGGACGTACCATCTTGGACCACAGCCTCTTGTTCCTCCACTGGCTTCTGGCCAGTGGATGAATGCCCGGGGATACCCACATGGTGACTGAGCCCACTGTTTCTAGAAGATGCAAGCTCCTGGATTCCCTGGGGGAATTGATTAGCCAATACTTTGGCCTGAACGAGAGTTCTGCCTCCTCGGGCTTGGTCGAATGGGAGGCCATTAAGGTGGGATTTCGGGGACACCACCTAGGTCAATCGGTTGAAGTCAGGAAGGCGTTTGATGGAGAGCTGTGGATCTGGATGCCAGGTTACATGAGCTAGACAAAGCACTGGGCCCAGATAAGGATGTAGTACCCTACCTCCAGGAGGCTCTGGAATAATACAATGCTGTGCTAGAACGGCTATCCTGTTATGACTATAAAGCCTACATTGCTTGTTTGGTCACATGATGAAGAGAGATGGCCAGGTAGGCTGTTGGCCTGACTCATCTGCCCAGAGTCCCACAAAGCCCCTAGCACACAGGTTCAAATGGCAGACGGTGTAACACTTTACACTCCCAAGGCCATTAATGATACGTTCCAAGCATATTACAAGACCTTACATGAATGCCCAAAGGCTCAATCGCCGGAGATACAGGCTGCCTTCTTACAGCGGCCTCCGCTGAGAGCACTCTCCCCCGTATCCCAAGAAGCTCTGGGAGGCCCAGTGACAGTACGGTAGATTGATTAGCCATAAAGGAAATGGCATCAGGGACAATAATGTCAGTAGATCTGGAAAAGGCCTTTGATTCCATAAGATGGAATTTACAATTTGAGGTAATGCGTAGGATGAGACTAGGAGAGTGCTGGATCAATTGGGTCAAACTGCCCTATTTTGCACCAACTACATGCGTCAAAACAGGAAACACCATCTCCTCACAATAGAAAGTCTACAGAAGTACCAGGCAGGGTTGCCCTTTGTCTCTGCTTCTTTTCGCCTTGGCTATTAAGCCGCTGGCGGAGCGAGAGTGGGCACTGGTGTAGTTGTGGGAGGTCATGAACATATCATTTCTCTGTACGCAGACGATCTCCTCCTCTACTTGGCAGATGGCCTGACTGGGCAGAGACTGCCTTACAACATCTAGGGGAATTTGCAACTCTTTCTGGTCCACAGGTCAACAAGGCCAAGACATGTTTGTCCCCCATGTTGCCGGGAATCAGCAGCCTCAGGCTGTTCCTCGGGAGGGGGCCTTGGCTCCTTAATCCTTTATATACCTGGGTATATACCTGGGTATCCAGATATTTCACTTGCTGAAGGACCTCCAAGAGGGCAATCTGGGGAAGGCCCTTAGATCACTCAGGACTTGTGTCCCCTTCTACCGTTCCCTTAAATTGCCCATTATGGCCAGGATCTCTCTGTCTAAGATGGCCATGCTCTCTAGATTGCTGTATTTTTTCACTAATCTCCTGGTCGAAGTACCCTTCTCTTGGTACCAATAGTTAGATTCATTATTGTGGAATTTGATATGGGGTGGGGGCTGACACAGAGTCTACCTGGAAGTCCTTCAACACCTACCTCATGAGGGGGGCCTGGGGCACCCAACGGCTCAGTTACAATGGGTCACCCAATGGTTGGAGGGGGACAGACTTGAAGAGCTAGGCTTGGTGGGATTGGCTCACAATCAGACCATGCTGTTGGAGAAGTTACTGTGCTCGGCATTAGAAACTCTCAAGCCTGGGGTTTTATTAGCAAAAGCTTTACAATGTTGGAAGCACTGCATGGGAATGACAGTGGGGACACCACTTTATGTGCCTTCCCTTCCTTTAGTGGGTCTACCTCATGGTGATTCCCCCACCTTTTTCACAGCCAAACAGCTGTTTGCCTGGACAGAGATTGTCTTGGTAACAGTTGGCAACTTTTTTCAATTGGGAACGCTACTCCCGATAGGAGAATTGGTGGCCCAGTATGGCATTCCTGTGTGCCAGTTCCTGACCTATGAGGCAATGACATGGATCTGTGGGGATTTGTGGACCACTGGACGGGAAGAACCAATGGCAAACAAGGTCTTGCAGATGCTGGTATCTATGGGCGTGGCTCGCCACCTGGTGAGGTGGTTCTGTGGATCACTGAACGCTATGGTACCTAGGCATCGATAGGGAGAGGCTGTGGGACGAGAACTTACAGACTCAGAGTGGAAAAGAATCCTGCCATATCTTAAGAATGTGATTCAAATATTCTCAATTCAACTATGTCCATATGACATATTTGACAACCCATAGACTACAAGTTATTTATGGAGGTGATCCCAAGATGTAAACTATGGAACGCAGATTTCTGCCATATGGCCTTGGACTGCCCCCAGCTACAACCGTTCTGAAACACAGTGATCTGTGCTCTCAATGCTACTCTGAATCCATCTCTTCAATGAAGTCTAGAAGTTTGCTTGTTGGGACTGTTTCCTAGACCTCGCAAACACAAAGTTGGCTCTTGGTTCCTGGACCTGGCTGTGGTATTAGCAAGGAGACAGATCATGATGGCCTGGAAATCAGTGGTGGGACCGGGGGTGAACACTTGAATGAATGACATCACCATATGGGCTAGGGCCGATGAGAGAGCCCTGATACTCGAAGACGCTAGGGTAGTGCGGCGGCGCACGATAGCGGAGATGTGGTCAGAAGTACTGGAGGCTTGGCAACACCCCGAGAGTGTAACTTAGTGGAGCCCAGACAGGGTGGGAAGGCTGGATGAAGGAGAAGGAAGTTACTCCTCCGGAGACTCGGAGGAGGAAGAGAGTAGACTACAATGATGACAGCTTGAAGTGCCCTGTAGTGGTCCCTTCCCCCCTCATTAGATAACAGTCCTTTGCCAGCTACCTGACCCCACCCCATGGTGTTCAGACCCCTAGCATTTGCTTCAACACCTCAGAGCCTCCCATTGGACTCTATGCAGGTATTCTTCATCTTCTCAAATGTGTTGATACTCTTCCTTTTATGCAACGGCATAAAGGGCCCATGGACAGCTAGATTTTTTTTCCACTTTTCGTTTTTAGATTTTCATATGTTGGCATCTGTGAATCCCCTTTTCTCTACTCAGGTGACTTAGTTCTCACAAATACGGGATCTGGAAGGAATAGGCAACCATTTTTGGCATGCTGTGTATTTTTTGTGGGTTTTCAGGTTGCATCTGGGAAGAGATGAAACCAACGGGGTGCGGTGGCAACTGTTTTGAGTTACTGATTTCTGTGTTGGACTGTTACATTGCACTTCACCTTGGCAGCTATGATAAGTCAAATCTGTGTATATTTGCGATCCCTCAATGTATACCTGTGGACGTTACAATGCAAATCATGATCTTTGCCATAATGCCTTACAATCAGAGATGTTGAGTGAGACATGGGTGTAACAATTGTCTTTAAAAATGCAAAAAAACATATGTTTAAATAAAAACTGGGTGTCATCGGCGTAAGAGACCACTTTAAAACCCCACTGTAAAGAAATAGAAGCAAGTGGGCCAGATAGATGTTGAAAAGGCACGGGCTTAAGGCCGAGCCATGACGGACACCACAGACTACTTCACGAAATCCAAATGTAAGAGGCGGGAGAGAGACTGCTTGCTTGCGGTTGGAAAGAAAGGATTTAATCCATTTTGACACGGTGCCAACAATTCCTGCTTTTTCCAATCTTTGCAGGAGTATGGAATGTGACACCATGCCAAAAGCCACTGATAAGTCTAACAGAATTAAGATGGTGTTGGTACCCAAGTCAAGGCGGGTTTTGATAAACTTAGTTACCTCTAAAAGTGCAGTCTCTGTGCTAAATCAGTAACTGAACCCGGATTGTGAGGGATGTAGCACATTATTCGCCTCGATAAATTTCGCAATCTGGTGACTAACTGCAGATTCCAACATCTTCTCGTAGGCAGGAAGAGTGAGATTGGTCTGTAGCTAGCAGGGCAAGAAGGATCCAGATTGGGTTTTTGAAAGGATCAGCGCCTCTTTTCAACATGTAGGCGCTGAACCTGCATTAAGGGAGAGGTTGAAAAGAGCATTAATCTGTGAATTCAATGACTGTGATGCCCTTTTGAGAATGTGGGGCAGGCACAGATCAAGAGGTGAGCCACAGTGAGCTTTAAAGATCATTCTTTCTGAGTCCCATAAAGCAAGCTTTTCAAAAGAGGACATTGGGCTGTAGGGCATGTAGGGGGCTGGTCCAGGGGTGACCAGCCCTGTGTCGGAAAATTTTGAATAGATATTAGATGCCTTATCGTGGAAAAAACCTTATAAGCTGACAGTGAACTCCTGGGAGGCAGGTACAGAGTGATTTAGAATGTGAGGTTTGTGACAGTCATTGAAGAATGGTTGAAACATCCAACAGCCCTCAACTGCATTCCACAAATCATTGACTCAGCTAAATCACTAGGATAAGCTCTCAACAAGAACCTCAACATGCAGAAGTACATCCGTGCCACCGCCAAAGGAGCGAATCACCAAAAGAACATTCAAAGAAAGTTAACGACTTCAAGCATGAAGTGCTAGCCCTAGTAATTCCATGGTTATTCAATGGAAGTGCAACCCTCTCTGGACTGCCCAGATCTAAACTGGCTCCTCTAAGGGCCATGCTCAACCGTGGTGCACGGCTCATCATCGGCTCAAAAAGAAACCATCACATCACCCCCGATCTGAAATCCCTCAACTGGCTCTCTTACGAAGCAAGAATCCAGCTAAAAATTGCATGCATGACACACAAAGTCCTCCACTTAAAAACCCCTAGATATCTCACTCAGAAGCTCGAACTTCTAGGTGGCTCCAGATCATCCAGAAGCTCCAACACCTTACTTCTGAAACCTCAGAGATTCCACAAGAAGAAAACTTACAACCCATCTTTCTCTGTGATTGCCCCTAGAATTTGGAACACATTGACTCCTGAAGTCAGAATGAATCCCTCAACTGTATCCTTCAAGAAAGGAGTCAAATTACTCCTTATGAACAAATTTCTTCCCTAGATCCTAAGATACCGTTTCCTCATTCACACTCATGACAACTTCTCACCAGCTACATTAGTGTTTTCGACTTATCAGTCCTGACATTATTTTCTCGACACTGCCTGATCCTGCTATTTTCTTGACTATATGATTTGTTTGTTCTAATTTGTTTATCTCCTCTGCTCTCTAAGCATTGTAAAGTGTACCCTCCCTTGTCTGAGTATTTCCCCATCTTATTTTTTTTTGTTCTCGAATATGATATTATTGTTATTATTGGTCTGCTCTCTGTAAATGTGTAAAGCGCTCTGATACCTGGAAGGGTCATGTTGGCGCTATAAAAACGATCAAATAAATAAATATTAAGGCGTTAACAATTTGAAAAATTGTGCCATGTGCATTTTCTGCTTCATTGATTTGTTTGATAAATAGTGAAGCCTTGCCTTTTTAAATATTTTTCCTAAACTATTTAAAGGAGATTTTATATCTAAGTTTGTCTTCGTCCAGGAAGTTGCATTGCTGTTTTCTCTCTAGTGCTTTGCACCTTTGGTTTTCAGGTTTGAGGGGGGCAGAAAACCAGGGTGCCGTGGAAAAGGTCCTTCTATTTTCACTCATTCTCAAAGGTATTAAGTCTTCGAGGGTAGCCTTGGCATTTGATTTGAAGGACGATATTGCCAAGTCAATGTCAGTGTGGTGATTTTTCAGTATGGGACATATTTACAAGCCCTAGGCGCCGTTGAAACGTCACTTTTTGTGACGTTCCAGTGGCACACAGGGCTTAGCCATATCTACAGGGCCAATTTAAAAAAAAGTCACCCTGCATGGCTTTTCATGGTCTTGTAGATATGGAGTTAGGCAACGCAGTTCAAGTCGCTGCGTTGGCTCAGACTTCGATAGGTAGGGGTGCCATGGATGTGGTGGTGTATGTTCCCATGTAACTCCCATGGCATTTGACGGATTCCCAGATTTACAAGAATCTGTAAACCTGGGAATGCGTCAAACTCTTGCGCCTCCCCAGGGAAGGCGCAACGAAGAGAAATATCTTTATTTCTACTCGTTTTTTCCTCTTTTCATGTGTGCAGCATTCTGCAGCCTCCATGGATTGTTTTTGTGCAGGAAGGTGTCCCCAAATTGTAGGCTGCAATCACCCAAAATCATGAAGTTGTCATGTTGAAGACAGAGGGGCATGATTGCCGTGGATAGGAGAAAGTGTCTGGGTGAGGAGGACGATGGATGAGAACACCCGAGAGGGAGAAGGTGTCTGAGATTTTGATGGTAAAAGAAAGAGCCTCAATACTTTGAGTTACGTCGATGGACTGACTAGCACAGAGGAATTTAGACCAATGAATAATAGCTATTTCTCCCCTCTTTTTTCCTACTCGGTCCAGATTAGAGCTAGAGTATTCATTGGGTATAGCCAAGGCGAGGTAGGGCCTGAACAAGAAATGAGCCAGGTTTCTGAAAGAAATACAATGTCCCAATAGTAATCCTGTAAGATGCTCAAGATCTTGATTTTATGTTTAGGGAGGGATCTTACGTTGACTAAGCAAGCTTTTAAAGTGCTGTTATTGAGCTCCCTGGGTTAAAATTTAGAGAAAGGTGAGAGTGAGGGTTTTTGCTGCTCTTGGGGCTAGGGAAGGGGTCAAAGGACCAGTAAAGACCACAAGAGGAGCAGGAAAGAAGGCTGCCTGGTTTGAAAGTCCAGGAGGGGAATGTAAACACCTGAGCGATCGCAAGCTTAGATGGGCTTCTTTGTTGTAAGAAATCAATCTTACAGGATCAGGTTGTGAAAGGGCAGCATGGCTGGAGCTGGATGCGGCCTGGGCGCGGACAGGCGCAGACGGGTTTGCCTTTGGTGAGCATTCGGTGTGCCCGCTGTGCACGTCCACTGCACGTCTGCGTTTGTGTGGCCATTTTATGGACTGAGATCAAACAGTGGCCCTGCCCCCTTCAGCAACTAGAGTGGGCAGACACTAAGAATGCATACTAGAATCTGCTCACAAAGATATACAGTACAGTACATTCACTCATTCATTGCAGTCCTCCACGCCATAGGCCCAGCAAAGATCAATATGAACAAGAGGTTAATCAGCAAGCAGACTTAAAGTCTCTCTCTGCCCAAATGTTCATACTGCTGCCCTCTGGTATTGCTAATGGCAACCACAGCATAATAATGGGATTGAGAAGAGGACTGCCCTATGCAAATACTGTTGTCCCATGCTTACTTTGCTCTGAGACGGTCGCCGGCTCCACCTTGATATGTCCTCCAACATATGGTCTTCAGTAGAATTCTAAAGCTGACATCCTGTCTTAGGCTAAGGATTTTGCTACTCGAAGGCAGCATATGGGGGCACCACCCTCAATTTTTTTTTTTTTTTAAATATCTTTATTGCATTTTTTAATTTTTCAATCTTAGAGGTTGTTCAGAATTATGCATATTCTTATATGAACATACTTTGATAACCAATACATATGGTTAGAGTTCACAATACAATTACATCTGTGAGACAAGTTAATGCTTTTACTACATTCGTTGTATTAAAGTGAACAGTTGTACACCGTGTCTGTCTTGTTTCATGCCACTTCCTGTGCCACATGTAATGGTGCCTTGCGGCATACAATCGCACCAAGCCTGGTTGTGCCTAGTTGCCGCGTGTAACGCGCAGTTGTATGTCACAGGGGGGTGATTCATGAATGGTCGCCTCTGTGTGCAGCCGAGGAGTCTGCGGGTTATGCCAATAAGATATGTATGTTTGTTATCTATTGAACTAATAACTATCTAAAACTGCCATCAAGAACGTATCACTGCTGGGTCGGGGTATGTTCGTGCTGTGTGTATGCACTCTGGTGGCTCGTCTGGGTAGCTCGTCGGCTCGTGCGTGCAATTGAGGACTTTGCCCACTGGGCGTGTAGCCAACGCCCTGAGTGTGTCTACATCGGTGGATTCGGGTCGTGTGTGCGCATCGTCATTGGTCTTAGTTGATATATGAGATGTCGTGTATCTATGTAGCTAGGGTTCCGGTGCTCGTATTGGTCTCTTGTGGGGGAGTAGTACTATCTTTGCTGCACCCATGTGTAAATGCTGTAAGGATGATATCCCAGTGCTGCGCTATCGGGTACTTGTGTAGTCCTGCAGTTTCCTCCCTATGCAGTGTAGTACTTTCTGCTTGCGCCCATACCGTGAGGGATTTTTCCCAACTCGCTATTGCTGGGGGGGCATTGTGTTTCCATCTCTTTGTAATGAGTCGCTTCGCCACTATCAATCCCAGGTCTCTGAATCTAGAGGTGACTGTTTTTCTTGGATATGGCATATAGGCCCAAAATGCAGATCTCCCACGTGTGCAGCAATGGTACATCGGTACAGCCGGCGAGTGCTGCTGTGAGTGCATGCCAGTAGACGTGGAGGGAAGTGCAGGACCATAGCATATGCAGAAGGTCCGCACTAGTTTGTTGACATCGCGGGCACGCAGAAGTGGTGATGTTGAAATAGTTATTTATGTTATCGGGCGAGAGGTATGCCCTCTGTGTTATGTACGTTTGTATGAGTTTAAATTTCGAGCTTCGTGGTATGTAGGTGGAGCTGGCGAGAATCACGTCCCATTCCTTCTCCGTCCATGGTTGTCCTCTATCTGTTTCCCAACGTGCGCGGAGACTCGACATGTGTTTCAGCGTATGCGTGAGCAGGGCCTCCACTAACCAGTGTACTATGTGTGAGCCTACACCCATAATGTGTAAGTATTGCAGCAACAGGTGTGTTGTCGGTTCAGTCGTTATGTCCCCCCACGCTGCTGATAGTGATCTAGTAATGGAGTTGTACAAAAGAAATTGTCCTGCTGGTAAGTCATAGTCCGCTGTCAGTGCCTCAAAAGAGAGCAGAGAGCCGTGGGCATATATGTCGCCTAGCGTATCTAGGCCCGCCGCGTGCCAGTGTGTGAGTGTCCTATCTGTAGTACCCGTCCTCCCTCTGGGCGTCCCCATGAGTGGCAGCAGTGGGGCATATGGGGTCACGTCTCAGGTAAGGTGCAGGCTTCTCTTGTAGCATTTGTGCGCCAACTCCAGATGCATCTGGGATAGGCGTGGAAGGCGGGCGATGGGGTGGAACAGATGATAGATTTGAGAGTGCGTCCACGGCTGCTGCGTGGTTGCCGTGTCCTCTAAACCCTTGCCACTCAGCCATTTCGCCCACTGTAGCTGGGCCGCCAGATAATACAGTTCCATATTTGGAACCGCCAACCCTCCGTGACTGGTGGGGGCGTATAGTTTCCACAGTGCGACCCGGGGCCTGCCTTTGTTCCAGATTAGGTCACGGAACAGACGTTCCAGTTCGCGGAAGGTTTTGGCCGGGACATAGATCGGGAGGTTCGAAAAATAGTATAGTAATTTTGGTAGGATTATCATCTTTATCAGTGTGATGCGGCTCATGACATTTAAGGGAAGAGTCTTCCAAAAGTGCACTTGGGCCCTGACAGCAGAGATGGCTCTGGTTAGGTTGCCTTCCAATATATCGGCAGGTGATCGATACATGAAGACGCCAATTATAACGGAACGTGGTCGGGTACCAGGTAAGAGTTGAGTCGTTTATGACCACGTTAGTTTCCGCTGTGTTGTCGCTAAAGGGGTAGACTCCCGATTTTGCCCAGTTTACCCGGAGCCCCGACATTTTCTCAAAGTCTCTAAGTATATCCGCTATCGTTGTGGGGATGGCATGTAGGTCTCGTACATACAACAACAGGTCGTCGGCATATAAAGAAATGGCGTGTATTCCATCACCCAGCCGTATACCTCACTCGTCTCCATCCCTGGGGAGTAACATCGCCAATGGCTCCATGGCTAGGGAGAAAAGTAATGGGGATAGGGGGCAGCCTTGCCGTGTACCTCTTTTCACATGGATGGAATCTGAAATGAGCCGCCCATTCCGGACTCTGACGGTGGGGCGTTGGTACAGTAGCTGAATCATACTCATGTAGTGGTCCCCTAACTCATATTTGCGCAGTACCGCTGCCAAGTAAGGCCATTCCAGGGAGTCGAAGGCCTTTTCCAAGTCTAGCACGAGGCAGCCAGATCGCGGCCAATGTTGCAGCGCATACTTCTGTACCCTGAAGAACCTACGTATGTTGAGGGAGGTACTTCTGGTGGGGACAAAACCGTTCTGATCAGGGTGTACCAGTGTTTTTACCAGAGGGGCTAAGCGCTTAGCTAGCAGTCACGCGAAAATTTTATAATCGCTGTTTAAGAGGGCTAGTGGGCGATAAGATCCTAAGGACTCGGGGTTTCTACCGGGTTTGAGGAGTGAGATCAGAAGCGCCTCGTTTTGTGTGTCAGTGAGTGTGGAGTCATCTACAGCAGTCTCATACACCTTAAGCAACTGCGGCGCTAATATGTGTGCGTAGGCCTTGTAAAACTCTGTCGGTAGGCCATCTGGTCCCAGCGCTTTACTGTTAGACAGCGAGAATATGCTCTCCCTGACTTCCTCTAGGAGGACGGGGTCGTTCAGTTCCGCTCTCTGATCACGCGTAAGGTGTGGTAGAGTAATCTCCGTGAGATAGGCCTGAAGATCCGTTGAGGTGGCCTGCATTTGGGATCTGTACAGTGTGGTATAATGTGTCATGAACTCGCGGTGTAAGTCTCGCTGTGTATATACTGTCATCTTGTGCAGTGCGCAAAGCTGCCACCGGATACGTTGTCTCATCTTGGCGTATCAGCCATGTTAATAGCTTGCCTGCCTTGTCCCTCACGCGATGTGTCCGTGCTGAGTGTGCTGCATAATTGAGGCATCGGAGCCGTTCTAGTAATCTGGCGTGTTCCTCTCTATTCCGTGTGAGCTGTTCAGGGGAGCCCTCAGCCGCTTCTCGCTCGCTGAGGGCCAGTTTCCTCTCTACAGTGGTGAGATCTTTCTCTAACTGTACACGCATGCCTGCTTGTGCTCCCAGACAGTGTCCCCTCACGACTACCTTGAAAGCGTCCCACTCTATCAGTGGTGACGAGGCCGTGTCTGCATTTTTGTCAAAGTATTGTGCCATGGTGGTGGCCAGTAGGTCACGGAATGGTGCGTCGAGTAGGGTGTCGGGCTGTAGGCGCCAGATAGGGATTGGCGGCGTGTCGCCTTCCCACTCCAGATCCAGCACGTGTGGGTTGTGATCTGAATGCGTCCGACCCAAATAGTGTGACTCAGTTACGTACGGCAACAAGTCGTTGGATGTCATGAATCGATCTAATCGCACATGGAGACCATGGGCGCCTGAGTAATAAGAATACGTTCTGTCATGTGGATTTCTATGCCTCCATGCATCTGTCTGGTGCCATTGCGTCGCCCAGCTATTTAACGCTTTCATTGCAACATATGTGGTTGTGCCGGTTGGGGGGGGAAGGAACGGTCTAGTGAAACGTCTAGGACACTGTTGTAATCGCCTCCTAGCACCATGGGGGTCTCGTGCCATACGGCCAATTTGTGTGACATTGATAAAAAAAAAAACAGCCTGGTCGGAATTTGGCGCGCATAGGGATGCAATAACCACCGGCCTACCGTCCAGCGTGCCTTTCACTACTACATATCGACCCTCTGCGTCTATCAGAGAGTCCACAACCCGGAAGGGAGTCCCCGGTCTCACCCATATCAAGACACCTCTAGCATACGCTGAGTAACCAGTAGCATAATGCTGTCCTCTCCACCTCCTATGTAGCTGCGGCACCTCTGATTTAGGCATGTGTGTCTCTTGAAGGAGGGCTATTTGTATGTGGTGGCGTTTGAGGTATGAATAAATAAGATATCTGCGCGATGGGCTGTGTATCCCTCTCACGTTCCAGGTACCTATCCAAATTGGAGCCATAGTGAATGATAAACGCTATCGCATAGGGACGCAGCGGGCTGACGGTCGTGGAGGGGCAAAGCATTGTGATTGAGAACAGCTTCAAGTTCCCGCACCCCCGTTGAGCCAGTTCCCTGGTTATCATATCCCAGCGTGTAAATGATGGCATAACAAACATAAACTATATACGAAAATACCAAAAGGGCGAGTATGCAACAGGCAATCGTCCAAACGAGAAATAGAAGCAACATTTAACCAATGTCTAGGGGGGGACTATTGCACACAGCAATCTACTAAATATCAAACAACATGGATTGCGCCTCGGCAGCTCCCCATCTTCCAGCCAAGCGTGTATGGGCCAAGGCCGTATCGCAAATGTCAAATATGATGTTCCCTTCAGGGGGGGAAAAGGAAGAGCCCCTGCTTATGAACACTGGGATTAGATTTTGGCCATGGTCCCCGCCGCCCGCCCATATCCAGACCCCCGGCTTTAACTCAACATTGCCATCGTTATAAGCAAACAGTTGTTTTGCGCCACGTGCGTTGACCGCATATAACTAATACTTGCGTGCGTGGCATCTCAGTTCTGTGTGAGTCTGCTGGGAAATACAGAAAGCCTGGATTTAAACAATGTCTGCAGAGGTCTGTGGGGTAATCTGCGGTAGTTCACATGAGTCTTGTGAGGCCAGAAAGCTGTCCGAGAGCTCGTCTTCGATGGCCAGTCCTTGCTGATACGAAGTCGAGGCGGCCTCGTCTTGTGTCCCGCTAATGACTGCAACCTCCTGGAGGGCCCTGCGTTGGTCGCTCAGTATATGTTCCGGGTCTGGCCCGAGGGTTTGGGAAGCCGAGGGCTGCGTTCTTTTCTTCACTCTGCATCGGCGGCGTGGAGAGCCGGCAGCAGCCGTCTCTCTCAGTCCTGTGGTCGGGGCCCTGCTGCCTGTGGAGTCATACGTGTCGAGCCAATCCTCCGCCCCTGCTGGGGTGTTGAAGAAGTGAGTCTTCCCACCAGCGACTACTCTCAGCTTTGCTGGAAATAGCAGAGAATATTTAAGATTGTACTGGCGAAGCCGCCTCTTCACTGCCATGTACGAATATCTTTGTTTCTGTACTTGTAGTGTGTAGTCCGGGAAAAACATAATTTTATGATTGTCCACTTGTATTTCCCGCAGCTTCCTGGTTTCCTGTAGGATAGTGTCTCTATCTCTGTAATTCAATAGACGGATTAGGAGCAGTTGTGAGTTGGAGCCCGGAGGCGGGGGTCTGGCTGGTACTCTGTGTGCCCTTTCAACGACAAAGTGGGGGGAGAGTGTGTCTTCGGGTAGCAGCGCGCATAGCCAGAGTTCGGTGTGGGCCACTGGGTCGTTGCCTTCCGTGCCCTCCGGCAGGCCCACCACGCGGATGTTGTTGCGCCCGGCCCGGCCTTCGGCGTCTTCGGCTCTATTTTCCAAGAACTCCACTCTGTTTAGGAGACCTTGGATATGCTTCTCCGCCGTGTCCACCCGTGGGGTAATGTCTGCAATAGTAGTTTCGACAGTGGTGGTGCGATCCGTGAGTTTTCGGTGATCCGCATGGAGTAAAGTGAGGTCGACGGCCACTTTGTCTATCTTACCCTCTAAGGAGGTGCGGATCTGATTCATTGTTTCCCCCAGCTTTTCAACTGCTGCCAGCACAGCATCCAGTTTGCTGGACATCGGGTTAGCCGTTTCCGTTTCTGCCATTTTGTCAGTTTGGGCTCGAGTCTGCGGGGGTGGGGCTGCCGCGCCCCCAGCACCGGTTTGAGTGCGGCCTCCCTGCGACATGGGACTCTGGGTGTCCACATGGGTGGCCCGGCGGCGAGCGGGGGCAACACCCCTAAGTTCGCTATTGATCGGCTGTTTACGCCGCCGCCCCCACCCAGCGGGTGAGTCGCGTGAGCGAAGTCTGCCGCTTCAGCCACTCCTAGGCCTTCACAACACTGTGGGACAGTCCGTGCATATAGAGTTGCACATACCCCGGGGTGGCAGGCCTGGGGCTCAGTCCACGCACAGCTGGGCTTGTCTTCAAGCTTCTGCCCTCCTGTTACCGTCGCCGTCCTCCCTCACCGGACGCCCCTGTTTCTCAGCTTGCAGCGCCTCCGTTCTGCGCGCTCGGTCAGATTCAGTGTCTCTCCCTTTGTCTCACCTCACCAGTCGCTGCGGGTGGGTTTTGGTGGGGGGCACAATTCTCCAGGGTCGCGCGACCTAGATGTGGGTTGGATCAGAAGTGCTGGGCTATAGCTCGGCGTCAAGTGTATCTCCGTGCGGGAATCTACTCTCTGCAGGGGGGGGGAGCCCGTGTCTCAGCAGTGCCACATATTGCCCCCTCGATCGACGGCAGTTCCGATCCAGTCAGCCGCGACACCAGTAGTGGATCGTAGCGTCTCTATTTTGCACTACGCCATGCTCAGGGCCTGGTAGGTAGGGCCTGTCCACGGTCTGGCGTAAGGATCACCCCCGGGATCACGGCGGCTTGCCGGGCGGTGCCGGAGTCCGAATAGCGCGATGCGGGTATCTTCACCCGATTCCGCCGCTAGTTTACCGGGAGGTCAGGCCAGCTCCAGGTGTGGCCAGAGAAGCATCCGGCCTTGACGGATGCCTGTGTTCAGAGATATGCGGCTGGAGAGGGGAGCCGCTGACGGAGCTCTACACGTACGCGTCCGTCTCCATTGCTTGCATAGCCACGCCCCTCCGGGGCACCACCCTCATTTAGCAGGTTGCTAAATTACCTGCAGTCAACCTCTATACAGAACCTGGGCGTTTGTGGCCTTGCTTGCTATTGCCTGAGACTGGGATGTTTAAAGTCCCAGTGCCAGGGTACGCCAGGCCAGCCCAGGCAGCCACTCCATCCCATCTCCTGCTGCAGCAGGTGTGAAACAGACCTAGTGAAGCAAAGGTCTGACTTTGCACTTTTCTGCATCTTGAAAAATACAACATGTCTAGCTTCTGATTGCACCTAATAAACTGAGTTTCACCTGCCCTGAATTTTACACATCATTTCTTTCATGTGCTAAAGCTCATACACGGACTTTATGCCGAGTCAACCGCACAGTGAAACGCAAACAAATGATGGATGGAATGCTGAATAAATCATACATTCACCCCCAGTCAAGAGATCTGGGTTAAATCCATTGTTCTTTTGCTCACCATGCCACCCCAGTTTAGACCCAGCCATATGCAAATCAGTCTTGACCCTGTTCCTCATGGGAACAGTCCAGCCTGAACTGCCAAGCCAGGTCCTCCCTGGATTGGAAACACGCATGCTGGGACCGGTTTCGGGGTACTACCCCTCATCAGCCAAGCTAGCTTGAGTCCAGTGGCACAGTGAGCAAGCGACCCACGTCAGGGCATACCCATCCCACTTAGGGCGAAAAGTGCAACGCAAACAAATGATAGACGGAATGCTGAATAAATCATACATTCACCCTCAGTCAAGAGATCTGGGTAACATCCATCATTCTTTTGCTCACCATGCCACCCCAGTTTATACCCAGCCATATTCAAATCAGTCTTGACCCTGCTCCTCATGGGAACAGTCCAGCCCGAGCTGCCAGGTCAGGTCCTCCCTGGACCGGAAACAAGCATTCTGGGACCGGTTGGGTTTTAACTGGAATGGCATAGTGAGCAAAAAAACTATGAATTTAGGCCCAGATCTCTGTACTGGAGTGAATGTTTGACATTGTTCAACATTCTGTCCATCAATTGTTCTTTTGTCATTAGTCAACCGCACAGGCACCATCCACATGATTTGAGAGCTCGGCACTCACCAAATTGAAAAATTAGCACCATTCAACTTACTTTACTATCTGTACAGCACCTCCTCACATATATGTGCTCAGGTATGCCCCCATAGGCCACATTTGTGCTCTACAAAACACTGATTCTAAAGAAAAAAATGAATACGTTGATAAATGAAGATAAGGTTTTGCCCTATTTCACCTATTTGAGGAAAAAGCTGGGTGGAGGGAGTTCGGGATGCACATGGTTTGTGATTTTGAGGCACTAGTGCAAAAAGATTGGCTCAAATTGTTCCTCTGTTTTTCCAAGTAAAATTAATATTAGTAAATGAAAAAAACTGCATAATTTGCAATCTTAAGATACTTTGACAGCAATGGGAATATTCTAACCCCTGTCCTAAAGGAACCTGTACCATCAGAGGCACAAGCCCTTGCCACTGAGCTATAGGTTCTTGGTGGGCTATTGAAATGCAGAAGACACTATCAGCAACATACAGGCTTTGGAGTCATTGCCTGTGGCTTCCATTGCACATGAAATAGGATAGCCACGACATAGGGAAGATTCCACAGTCTGCAGAAATGGAAGCCAGTGTAGTCCAGTGAGCAATTTCCAGGCTTCCACCCAGTCAACCAGGGTTCAGGTCCCGGGTTGGCACTAGGGTAGTGATGGCGGAAAAATAGAGGTAAGTAAGCGTTGTGTTAGGCTGGTGAATTGGAAGGTAAAATTGTTGTGTGTGTTCTGGAGCTCGCTAACAAATATTCCTGTAGTCTTACCCAACCTATCAATGCCCTAAATACGAACTCCCAAGTAAGTGGATTACAGTCCACCTTATTTCCTGGCTCAGTTTGGTAAGTTGGCCAAGCCTCTGCTTGCCGGAGGGCTTTGGTAGTCTATATAACTGACCTGTGTTTTTTGATTAACCTGAAAATATGTATCAAGATAGGTCAAAGAAAAAAAAGTAGTGAGCTATCTGCTCAAAAGGATGGTGAAGAATCTATGCTCCAGGGGAGGAACAATTGCGAGAAGAGGAAGGCAAGCCATCAAATAAGAAGCAAGCAATTGAGATTGATAATAAATCCAACAGATACAAGGCAATAGGCTAACTGAAAGCCCACCTAAATATGAATATTGTAGACAATAAGGCTTCAACAACAGACAACTAAAGGTTGTCTATAGGCGAGACCTAAAAAAGGGCAGTCCTGCTTTACAATCTATAAATAACTGGTGCACTAGCAGTATGAGACCCTAAAGAATTGCAATCCCTGACCAGTGCTCAATTTGTAAATGCATAAGTGCAGGTGCCCAAACTTTTTCATTGGATGCCGCCTTCCTCTTCCTCCATTGGCACTGTCCACTTGCACCTCTGGCACCGTCTGCTGCCTGTAATGACAATGCCAAAAGATAAATTTCAATGAGTGAGCAAAGTGTGCAGACAACCGTCCGCAAAGAGAGTTCCCACAAGACATTTTTGAAAAAAATTGGGACAATTCATGAATTTTGCAGCCCACATTTCACATAAATTATTGGGTTCTAGTGGTAGCAGCAACTACTCCTGGCTTCCTGTTCTTACTCCTAGCACTCTTCTTCTCTTGATTCACCTTGTCTCAAGGGGCACGAAGAGAATGACGTCCTGCTCCCCTACTGGCTGCTGAATTAAGAAAGAAAAAAAGTAAAGGTTAAAAAGGCCACCAACCGCTAATTGTCCAGACAGGAATATATTTGGCAGTAGTCTATAAGCCTTCAATTAAGGAATATACCAAGTGACATAATTGTGTGCCTGCCTAAAATCGATGGCATAATTCCTGTTGTCAGAACCAGTACTTAATTATGGTTTTACCTTATAGACTAAACAGACCAAATAGCAAGATCTAGGGCAAATCATTTTATCCAGCTGCATCCATGTCTTGAATTTCCGTGCAAATTGGGAACATTTAGAAGTAAGTTAAATACTGATTTTAAATGCTACATATGAAAAATAAATAGACTAAAGTGATGGTATTTGGACAAAATATCAAGTTGTAAATAGTGGGATACAGAAATATCAGAAACAAATATCATTAACCCAAAATATTGTGATGCTTAAATATCGCTGTCAAAATATAAATTTTTACAGAAAAGTAAGATATATGTTAAGAATATCGTTGTTGATATTATCGTTTACAATAACTTAGTTGTAAAAAATATTGTTTTAAAATGATCTTAATGTGTTTTCATTCATATATTTGCTGCATTATTGTTTGTATAATTAACAATATTTTTAAATATAGTTTGCAATTTAAGTGATCTATAATTTTTTATTGAATTACTAAAATTAATTTATAGTGGCGTAGTGGATTGCTAGGTTTCTAGGGATATAGGATGGGAAGTTAATTAAGTAATTATTTTCCAATTAATTATTAATGTAATATTAATTATTTAATTGATTATTAATTTTGTAAATTGTGTAATTACATTTTTTGTGATATTTTAGGTGTGGGCTGCTGGTTTGTAGGAGTATAGGGTGGCAAGTTAATTGAGGTATAATTAATCAACAATTATTAATGTATTCATTATTTAATTGAAGATTAATAATGTAAATTGTGTATATATATTATTTATGTTTTAGGTGTAAGCTGTTGGGTTTGTAGAACTATAGGGTGGGAAGTTAATTAAGTAATAACTATTTATCAATTATTTATTTAATATAAATTAATTGATAATTATGCACATTATGTAATTTATTTTAGTTACATGTTAGTTGCGGGTTGCTAGGTTTATAGGGGTATAGGGTAGAACATTAAGTAATAATAAATTAACAAATAATTATTGTGTTAATTAATTAGTTGATTATCAGTTAAGTAAATTGGGTTATACTTATTTATTTTAGTTACATTTTAGTGTGGGCTGCTAGGTGTGTTAGGATATAGTGTGGGAAGTAATTAAGTTATAAATAAAAAAAATGTAATTGATAATTCATTATTACATTGTTTATTAATCACGTACATTGCTTGTGTTTTTTTATTTTTATACCTATGATTTTTTGGGCTTAATTAATGTTCATAGAGTTTTATATTTGTACTAAATTGACAGGTTTATTCAAATATATATTGTGTTTGAAGTGAAGTACTTTCCCTATTGTTCCACATGCTGGAGTGGGAATAGTAAATTTGACCCTTCCGAAGTCCAAAGCTTTCTCTATTGTTGCATGGACTGGAGTGGGAATAGTAAATCTTATCCCTCCGAAGTCCAGTGCTTTCCCTACTGTTGCACAGACTGGAGTGGGAACACCAAATCTTACCCCTCCGAAGTCCAAAGCTTACCCTATTGTTGCACATACTGGAGTGGTAAATGTAACCCCTCTGAAGTCCAACACTTTCCCTATTGTTGCACAGACTGGAGTGGGAACAGTAAATGTAACCCCTCTGAAGTCCAACACTTTCCCTAATGTTGCACAGACTGGAATGGGAACAGTTAACTTAACCCCTTTGAAGTCCAACACTTTCACTACTGTTGCACAGACTGGAGCGGGAATAGTAAATTTAATCCCTCTGAAGTACAATGCTTTCTCTACTGTCACACAGACTGGAGTGGGTACAGTATATATTACCCCTTCGAAGTTCAACGCTTTCCCTACTGTTGACCTGCTTGGATTGGGAATAGCAAATGTAACCCCTCTGAAATCCTACGCTTTCACTACTATTGGAGTGGGAATAGTATATCTATTATTCCCAGACTTCAATACTTTTTTTAAAACTGTTTAAATATATTTATTATTATTTAATTTTGTTTTGTAATTTTATAAGATTTGTATATATGTGTGTGTGTGTGTGTGTGTGTGTGTGTATATATATATATATATATATATATATATATATATATTGCGTTTCTCCATCCTTCTCCTGCAGTTTACCCCCGCAAAGACAGGAGCACGGACACCATTTCAGTGCAAATTGCTTATTTATTGTTTTCGTTAGCAGCTATCAGCCATAACGCGTTTCAGCCCCTGAGGGCCTTGATCACATTATTTAATTTTATTTTGTAATTTTATAATATTTGTATATATATACATATATATATGTGAACCAAACCCCCACTTACTATCACAGAGGGGTCCGACACCGCAAAGGTAAAATCGAGAGGATTTATTCAAATTCAGTTCACAGCGCAAGTAGTGTAACAACCGGCAGACGCGTTTCAGCGATTCCAGCTTTCTTCAGTGCCTGTTACATTAGTGAGTCCTCTCACCTGGTGGCCATTTGAATGTTCCCTTGGCCACTCCCCATAGTCTTTGTCGAGGACTCTCCTCTGCCTTAAAGGAATATTTCAACTTGCGCTGTTGAAACAGGCCGCTGCATGCTGGTCTACGTAGTCCATGTGCGGATCCCCCTTGAGTAAGTGGGAAATCCAAACACCAGGTGGTGTCCCATCACTGTGGCCCCTGGACTTCACTCCACTGCAGCTTCCTGTACACCATTGTGTCCTCACTGAAACCTCTCGACTTTACCTAGCAGCCAATGCTGCTCCTCTCTCCCCACGCAATGATGTCTTCACACAGTGGTGCTTTGATCTGCGCAGGGGGCGACGCGTTTGCATTCCCAATACAAACTCCACAACTGCTGGCTGCCGCGTCGCTCCTGATCGGGAGGGCGTGTCGGAAAAGCCAGTGCCTGCAATACTGGCGTGATATGTGAACCAAAACCCCACTTACTATCACAGAGGGGTCCGACACCGCAAAGGTAAAATCGGGAGGATTTATTCAAATTCAGTTCACAGCGCAAGTAGTGTAACAACCGGCAGACGCGTTTCAGCGATTCCAGCTTTCTTCAGTGCCTGTTACATTAGTGAGTCCTCGCACCTGGTGGCCATTTGAATGTTCCCTTGGCCACTCCCCATAGAGTCTTTGTCGAGGACTCTCCTCTGCCTTAAAGGAATATTTCAACTTGCGCTGTTGAAACAGGCCGCTGCATGCTGGTCTACGTAGTCCATGTGCGGATCCCCCTTGAGTAAGTGGGAAATCCAAACACCAGGTGGTGTCCCATCACTGTGGCCCCTGGACTTCACTCCACTGCAGCTTCCTGTACACCATTGTGTCCTCACTGAAACCTCTCGACTTTACCTAGCAGCCAATGCTGCTCCTCTCTCCCCACGCAATGATGTCTTCACACAGTGGTGCTTTGATCTGCGCAGGGGGGCGACGCGTTTGCATTCCCAATACAAACTCCACAACTGCTGGCTGCCACGTCGCTCCTGACCGGGAGGGCGTGTCGGAAAAGCCAGTGCCTGCAATACTGGCGTGATATGTGAACCAAAACCCCACTTACATATTATATATATATATGTGTGTGTGTGTGTGTGTGTGTGTGTGTGTATGTATGTATGTATATATATATATATATCACATCGATCGCTGCTCCTTCCGGATTGCTGGGACCTGTAGAAGGTGGCACACACGCCGTCAAGTTTCCAATAGGTGCGCTCTCAGGATAACAGACACACAACCAATTGTTGAGATGCAAAACAGTTTAATCCACAACACGTTTCGACTGCGTCCGCAGCCTTGCTCACATGAGTAAGGCTGCGGACGCATTGAGATGTCATCAGTGATGTCACTGACCATGTCATGAGTGATGTAATATGTGAGGTCATAAGCAGTGCATTACAGGGGCATAAGTTATGGTTAGCTCAGGTAACTGTAACTGCTGAATTTCACTGGTTTTGTACGAGTGAAATCTGAGCCTAATTATAACGTCCCTGTAACCTTTGTTTTTTTAAATGAATTCATACGTTTTTTAAATTTTATTTCCTAACTATGTCTCTGTAACCTTTGGTTTTTTCGGTAAATTTCTATGGTTTTGTAACTTTTTAATCCTAACTGTAACCTGTCACCTTTGAGAGTGGGTGTGTGGGCCTGTGAGTAGGTCTGCATGTGTGTGTGGGTGTGTGTGTGGGTGGGTATGTGAGTGGTTGTTTGAGTGTGTGAGGGGTTTTGTAAGTGGTTGTGTGTGTGAGTGGGAGAGGAGAGGAGGAGCACACACATAGGCGCAGCAGCGGAGATCGCATCACGTATCACGCTGGACCAAAAGGGGTCTCCTGCCCTCACCCTCCTATGGGGCACTCTGTCCCAACTTTAGGGCACTAGATACAAAGGCTATTTCGTAGTGGAGTGTGATCCTGTCACCCCACACAGTGGATACCCTCTCACCACAGATTGGTAAGAGTGGAGCCCTCAACCTTTTCACTTAGGTCCTGATGAATGCCACGGACCCTACTGGGCCACCTGGCAGAAACATGTCGACCCTATTGATATCGGTGGGGGGACAATAATATCCCCAGTTACCAATAACCTTATGTTTTAATACCATACGGATGCCAGCAATATTAAATTAACTTGACATCTGTAATGGCTTTTTAACTCACTTTTTTTCTATAAGGTCCCCCACTTAGTTTAGAAGTGCATCCTTGTCGTCAGGTGTATGCCTGCCCTCTATCAAACCATGGTTTTAGAGGGCGAGGACTGGTCTATGATGAAGCATGACACCTGGTGGTGTGTGAGACCAGTCCTTCACTTTTTGTGAGACACCTACACTCACCAATTTAGAAGCATTTGCACGTAGTTCACCCCACTGGGAGCACACGGTGTGTTGATGATGTCATCAGTGATATCATTTGAGATGTCATGAGTGATGTAATCAGTGATGTCACTGACCATGTCATGAGTGATGTAATATTTGACGTTATAAGTAGTGCATTACGGGGCATAATTTATGGTTAGCTCAGGAAACTGCAACTGCTGAATTTCATTGGTTTTGTACGAGTGAAATCTGAGCCTAATTATAACGTCCCTGTAACCTTAGGTTTTTTCATTGAATTTATACGTTTAAAAAAAAATCTATTTCCTAACTATACTGTCCCTGTAATCTTTGTTTTTTTCAGGTAAGTTCTCTGGTTTTGTAACTTTTTAATCCTAACTGTAACCTGTCACCTTTGAGAGTGGGTGTGTGAGTGGCTGTGTGAGTCTGTGAGTGGCTGTGTAAGTCTGTGAGTGGGTCTGTGAGTGCCTGTGTGTGTGTGTGAGAGAGAGATTGAGTGTCTATGTGGGTCTGTGAGTGGGTGTGTGAGTGGTTGTATGAGTGTGTGTCGTTTTGTAAGTGGTTGTGTGTATGTGTGAGTGGGTGTGTGTGGTTGTATGGATGTGTAAGTGGTTGTAGGGGTGTGAGTTGCTGTGTGAGTGGTTCTGTGATTAATGGCATGGATGTGTGAGTGGGTGTATGAGTTGTTGTGGGGGTATGAGTGGGTGTGTGAGTGGTTGTATGGGTATATGATTGGGGGTATGAGTGGTTGTGTGGGGGTATGAGTGGGTGTGTGAGTGGTTATGTGAGTGTGTGCGTGCACATGTGTGAGTGGGTGTGTGAGTGGTTGTTTGGGTATATGATTGGGCATATGAGTGGTTGTGTGGGTGTATGAATTCATGTGTAAGTGGTTATGAGGGTGCATGCATGCATATCTGAGTAGTTGTATGGGTCTGTGATTGGGTGTGTAAGTGTATGTGTAGGTGAGTGAGTGGGTGTGTATGTGTAGGTGAGTGAGTGGGTGTCTGAGTGTCTGTATGGATGAGTGAGTGGGTGAGTGAGTCAGTGTCTGTATTGGTGAGTGAGTGCATGTGTGTGTGCTTGTATGAGTAAGTGACCGCATGTGGCTGTATGGTTGTATGAGTAGGTATGTGAGTGGTTGTATGAATGGGTGTGTGAGTAGCTGTATGGGTGAGTGAGTAGGTGCATCAGTGGCTGTATAGATGTGAGTGGATGTGTGAGTAGTTGTATGGGTCTGTGAATGGGTATGTGAGTGCTTATGTAGACATATGAATGGGTGTATGAGAGACTGCATGGGGGTGTGAGTGGCTATGTGAAGGTGTGTCGATGTCATCGGTGATAGTCATGTAATTTGCGATACTATCAGTGATGTCACTGACAATGTCATGAGTGATGTAATATGTGAGGTCATAAGCAGTGCATTGTGAGGGCATAAGTTATAGTTAGATCAGGTAACTATAAATGTTGCATTTCACTGGTTTTGTTCAAATGAAATCCAAGCCAAGTTATAACGTCCCTGTAAACTTTGTTTTTTAAGTGAATATTTAAGGTTTTTTAAAATTCTATTTCCTAACTATAATGTCCCTGGAACCTTTGGGTTTTCAGTTAATTACTATGTTTTTTTAACTTTTTAATCCTAACTGTAGCCTTTCACCTTTGAGAGTGGTTGTGTGAGTGGCTTTGTGGGTCTGTGAGTGCCTGTATGTGTGTGAGTGAGTGGCTCTGTGAGTATCTGTGTGGGTCTGTGAGTGGGTGCATGAGTACCTGTGTGTTTATGAGTGGGTCTGTGAGTGCCTGGGTTGGTCTGTGAGTAGGTCAGTGAGTGCCTGTGGGAGTGTCTGATTGGGTGTGTGAGTGTCTGTTGTGCTCTGTGAGTGGTGTGTGAGTGCCTGTGTGGGTCTGTGAGCTGGTGTGTGAGTGCCTGTGTGGGTCTGTGACTGCCTGTGGGAGTGTCTGATTGGGTGTGTGAGTGCCTGTTTTGCTCTGTGGGTGGGTGTGTGAGTGCCAGTGTGTGTCTGTGAGCCTGTGACTGAGTACCTGTGTGGCTCTGTGAGTGGGTCTCTGGGTGCCTGTGTGAGTGTCTCAGTTTGTTTGTGAGTGGGTGTGTGAGTGGTGCTATGCATTTTGGGCATATGCATACTTGGTATAGTTAAAAGGGAGAACAGTGGACACTGCTCTCACCAGGAGACGACAAGAAAGAAACAACTCATCACAGACACTATCACATCCAATTGATCAACAATGAATTCACCTCTATTAAGCATTCCATATCATTATTCAATGTGGAATGCGAGAGGACACACACATGCTCTGCCTTCGCCAATCTCAAGAAGTTATGAACGTTTGCGCTTTGCTGAAGTGGAGCTTTAACTGGGGTACCTGCTATGTTTATATTTGTAAGTGCTTGCCATTGAGTTTTAATTTCTGTGAAATGCGCACTTGGGCCAGACTGGAACCTAATTTTTCCCCAGAAGAGTCCCCAGTTTTGGTGAAAAAGTCTACCCATCTGCAGTACTTTCATCTGGTTAATTAATAAGTGCTACCTCATTGAGTAAATGTCTTGTGCATAATCTGCACTACAGCTTCATGAAGGACAGCTCCAGTGACCTTGTGTGCATGTAATTTTGATAATGTGATTGTTCCTCAAGCGTCTTCATCCATAAATCTGTGATAACATGAATCCTCATCAAGGGAAGACGACGAGACTACAAAGAGGTGAATCTCCACCAAACAGGGGTACTTCCTCTTGACTAAATGAAGTAAGTTCTTCTTTATTTGGGGGAGATGTCCTCGTATTCCTCTGCATCAATAACGCGTCACCAAAATCGGCTTGCAACGCGCTCAGGGACCTAGTGTTAAGCTGTCCATCAATGTGGGAAAAGGTGGGAAGACCTTTGCATACTACTAAGTAAAATGGGGAAGGGGGCCACAAGACCTCCCTCCCGGGGCCGTTTTCAATCCCTGGGACCCCATCTCTCGGGGCCCAGCCACAATTCAATGGGCGTGGGGGGCTGTGTGAGCCCCCCTCCCCAGGCCAATTTTGGCCCTAGGGACCCCATGCCCTGGGGCCCATCCACATCTCCCTGGCTGTCCTGGTCTCACCCAGGGCACCCAATGTGCATGTTGGGGACCCCAGGGGGAGCCTCAAGCCCCCCGTGGTCCCAGTTGGCCCCACGCCTCCTGCGGGAGCTGGCATTGCTCTCACACACAGTAAGCTGCTGGAAATGCATCTCCCTGCATGCAAGAGCAATACTTTCATCTCTTTTGAGATGAAAACTCCACTTCCAGCAAGCAGGATGTGGTTTGACAGCTCCTGCTTGCTGGAAGTGGAGTGTTTGCTTTTGCTTGATGGAAGCAGTCACAGCTCCCACCAAGCAAAAAGCTATTTTCCGAGGGTGGGCACCTCTGGAGATAGCAGGAGCCGGCCCTGGTGGGTGGTGGTACCCAGGACCATTAATGGCCCTTTACCATGCACGGGCCGCCCCGTTGAGGTGGTGGTCCCCGGGGAAGTATATGGCCCAGGAGGGGCGGACACGCAGCCCGCCTCCCATTATTATATTCATGGGCCCTGGGAGGTGGTGGACCCCCAGGGGAGCAATGGAGGGGGGGTCCATACTATCCCCCTCCTTTTTACTTACAAAGCCCTAGGAAGGTGGTGTCCCTGGGGCTCTTAGAGCCACAGAAGGAGAGCCGCCACGCTGCCCTCGATTTTACTAAGCCCTTGGGAGGTGGTGGTCCCCGGGGCTCTTAGAGCCACAAGAGGGCAGCGCGGCCCTCCTCCATTTAAAAAAAGACTCGGCCAGCCCTAGGGGAGTTGGCAGCCCCCGGAGCCAAGTTTGGCCATGGGGAGGGGGGGGGCCTTGTTTAAAAAAAAAAAAAAAAAAGGAGCACCCGGGAACTGGCCCACCCAGGGGTAAATCTACAAAGAAGTGCAGGAGTCCGCGCTTCTTTTTCTTTACTTTTGCAGCAGATTTGTGACTGTCACGATTTTGCAGAATTTGTTTTTTTAAATGCTTTTTTGCCCTGGCGGGGTCACGGGAGGACCCCAGGACCAGAGCTAGGGGGTCAGGGTAGTCCTACCTTGCAACCTTTTTTAAAAAAAAATTTTATTGGGACTCGGCTGAAGCTGAGTCCCAAGATGGATGCTAACATTTCCTGGTTGAAGTGTTGGTATCCAATCAGATTTCAGCACAGGGACTGTCAAATCCTCGAAGGATCTGGGTCCCTATATATACAAATTTAGATTACTTTTAATATCTTAAAAACTACTGAACAGATTTACAGTAAATAACAAAAAGCACTATTTCTTGACCAAGAGCTAGCTTTCTGCCAAATTTGGTGTAGTTCCAGCCAGCGATTCGGCCTGTAGTCATGTTCAAAATCCCTACCAGAATTAACATGGGAAACACACTTTTTTGGGAACATTTCTTGAAGATTCGTCAAACAGCGCCAAAGATATAGGTAAGTCAAAAAACGCTTTTCCTATGGAAACATGGTCCTACAAACTACCTGCTGGCAACCGACAGTAGGGTGTATATATATATATATATATATATATATATATATATATATGATGATTAAGGTTGTTGAACAGCCAAAACGCGTCCTCTCTGTCCAGAGTGGCCTACTTTAAATAAACCGATGCAAGATTTCCTCCATCCTTGAGTGCCGTTTCTTTCTTTAATTTGGAAGGATTGTTTTGGCATATATATATATATATATTACCTACTGGCGGTCGCCAGTAGGTAGTTATAGTTAGGACCTTGTTTCTATTCAAAAAGCGTTTTTTCTTTTGCCAATATCTTTGGCGCCGTTTGACGAATCTTCGCGAAATTTTCAAAACTAATGGTTCACTCAGGTCAGTTCCTGTCTTGAAAGTTTGGGGGTGATTCGTCAAGTGGGGGCTGAGAAAAAAGGGGGTCCCAAAACGCATTTTCCCCATGTTAATTTCCATAGGAACTTTAGACACGGCTTCAGCCCGTACTGCTGAATGGAATTACACCAAATTTGGCAAAAAGGTAGCTCTTGGTCCATAAAGCAACCTTTTTTTTAAAAATGGTGTAAATCCGTTCAGTAGTTGCTGAGAAATTCAAAAAATAAAAATTTATATATCTGAGCACCGAGGAGGAGTCGCGACTCCTCCCGAGCACGAGCTGACTTCTAATTGGCTGCCAACACTCCAAACCAGAATGTGTTGGCAGCCATCTTGAAGAAAACAATACAAAAAAGGTGAAAAACAAGAAAAGGGGGCAGGGTAGAAACACCCTGACCCCCTAGCCCTGCTCAGGGGGTCCCACAAGGACCCTCGGGGACAAAAAAACCATTTAAAAAAAAAAAAAGTCCGATTTCGGGCTGGGTGCGCGAATCCGGCCGAGAATTTTTTTTTAAAAACAAAGCACGGGCTCCCGCGCTTCATCTTCCTTAAGCCCCTAGGTGGGCCAGGTCCCGGGGGCAATGCCCAATTATGTAGCGGGGCCCCTGCAACCCCGGGGACCGCCACCTCCCCGGGGCTTATTTATAAAATAAAATGTGTGGGGGGGCTCCTGCCCCCCCACACTGCCCCGGGGACTGCCACCTCCCTGGGGCTTCATTCATGATGTGCGGGGAGGCACGCAGCCCCCCGCAGCCCCGGGGACCGCCACCTCCCCGGGGCCTATTTATAAAATAAAATGCGTGGGGGGGCTCCTGCCCCCCCACACTGCCCCGGGGACCGCCACCTCCCTGGGGCTTCATTCATGATGTGCGGGGAGGCACGCAGCCCCGGGGACCGCCACCTCCCCGAAGCCTATTTATAAAATAAAATGCGTGGGGGGGCGTCTGCCCCCCACACTTCCCCGGGGACCGCCACCTCCCCGGGGCTTTGCCAGTTAAATGCAGGGGCACGCGGCCCCCCTGCAGCCCCGGGGACCGCCACCTCCTCGGGGCTCTGATTTTTTTTTTCAAAAAAATGTGTGGGGGGCTTGAGTCTCCCCACATGCCCCGTGGACCACCACCTCCCCGGGGCACCAATTATTTACATATGGGGGTCCGTTGCAGACCCCTGGGCCCCGGGGACCACCACTACCCGGGGCTTTAAAGAGCTGGGAGGGGGGCTGCGCGGCCCCCCTCCTGGAGCCCTTGATGGCTCTGGGGACCGCCACTCCCCAGGGCCGGCTCCTGCAATGTCCCGGGGTACCCACCCCCGGAACATTGCGGTTTGCTATGTCATAGCCCTGTCATAGCAAACTCCAGCTTTGCTTCGTTGAAGCGAGAGCAGGAAACCTCCCCTTGCCCAAAAGCAATGCCGGCTCCCGCAGGAGGTCGGGAGCCGGCTGGGACCGTGGGGGCATTGGGGCTCCCCCCAAAGTCCCCAACTTGAGGGCTGGCCCTAGGGGATGGGGTCCCCGGGGCCAATAGTGGCCCAGGGGAGGGGGGCCACACGGCCCCCTCCCCTAATTAAAAATATATATATTTTTTTAAATAGGTGATGCCCCGGGGGATGGGGTTCCCGGGCCATCAGTGGCCCGGGAGGGGGGCCACGGGGCCCCCCTCCTTAGAAAAAGCAGGCTGGCCAGGCCATGGGGGATGGGGTCCCCGGGGCCAGAAGTTGCCCAGACGAGGGGGGCCACGCGGCCCCCCTCCCGTTAAAATAAAAAAAAACGAGGCCAGGCCCAGGGGGATGGGGTTAAGAGAAGGGGGCCACACAGCCCCCTTCTAACAAAAGGAAAAAAAAACAGAAGCCTGCCCCCTCCCTGCACCACTCTGCAAACGCGCCTCCTGGTGCATTTTGGGTTGGGGAGGAAGTCCCCTAGAATCTTATGGGTCCTTATGGGCCAACTAGCCCACCAGGTACCTCCAGTAAGCCCCACACAGTGGGAATGCTGAGAGGTGGTCCGAGGCCACACCCCTTTTTACACCACTCTGCAAACGCGCCTCTTGGTGCATTGCTGGTGGGGCGATGAGGTCCTCTTGTGTCCTGAGGACCTCAGGACTAAAGTGGACTTCATCCCCCGAGCAGCAGTGCACCAGGAGTCGCGTTTGCAGAGTCGTGTAAAAAGGAGGCGTGGCCTTTGAGCACTCTCAGCAATCTAGCTGTATGGGGCTTACTGGAGGTAACAGGAGGGCTAGTTGGCCCCCAGGAACCCTCAGGAGGAAAGGGGACTTCATCCCCAAACCAAGAGCGCGCCAGGAGGCGCGTTTGCAGAGTGGTGGAGAAAGGGGGCATGGCCTGTGTCCACCTCTCAGCAATCCCACTGTGTGGGGCTTACTGGAGGTAAGAGGTAGGCTAGTTGGCCCCTAAAGGACCCTCAACAGCGAAGGGGACTTCAATCCCCATCCAAGAGCACGCCAGGGAGCGCGTTTGCAGAGTGGTGTAAAAAGGAGGCGTGGCCTTTGAGCACTCTCAGCAATCTAGCTGTATGGGGCTTACTGGAGGTAACAGGAGGGCTAGTTGGCCCCCAGGAACCCTCAGGAGGAAAGGGGACTTCATCCCCCAACCAAGAGCGCGCCAGGAGGCGCGTTTGCAGAGTGGTGGAGAAAGGGGGCATGGCCTGTGTCCACCTCTCAGCAATCCCACTGTGTGGGGCTTACTGGAGGTAAGAGGTAGGCTAGTTGGCCCCTAAAGGACCCCCAACAGCGAAGGGGACTTCAATCCCCATCCAAGAGCATGCCAGGGAGTGCGTTTGCAGAGTGGTGGGCAAAGGGGGCGTGGCCTGCTATGAGAACTTAGCAATCCTGCTGTTTGGGACTTACTGGAGGTAATAATTGTTACCTCCAGTAAGTCCCACACAGTGGGATTGCTAAGACGTCTTCGGAGGCCATACACCCCTTTCTTCACCACTCTGCAAACGCACCTCCTGGCAGACTTAGGGATGGGGGATTAAGTCCAATTTACTCCTGAGGGACTTTTGGGGCCAAGCAGCCCTCCTGGTACCTCCTGTAAGTCCTACGCAGTGGAATTCCTGAGCGCTGGTCGGAGGCCCAGCACCCTTTCTCCACCA
The DNA here is from genome assembly GCA_963921515.1 of Calotriton arnoldi. Taxonomy (NCBI): domain Eukaryota; kingdom Metazoa; phylum Chordata; class Amphibia; order Caudata; family Salamandridae; genus Calotriton; species Calotriton arnoldi. The sequence goes on from CAWUFW010010155.1 coordinate 642,720, forward strand.
CTCTGCAAATGCGACTACTAGTTAAAGAAGTGTTTGCAATGTAATAGGTTTCGCATTTGCAAGAGTTAGAGCTAAAGTTTTTTACTAATGTTTTTTGGAGTGGAGTGGATGTACGTTGTGTGTAGTGGAATTATGTGGTATGTTGTGCAGTGAAATTATGTGGATAGAAAGTATGTCGTATTTAGTGTATAGGAATTTTGTAGAGTGGGATTATGTGTTATGGAGAGTAATTATTTGGTATGGTAGTCTGTGTTGTGGAGTGGTAACCTCAGGTTTAGTCTTCCTCGTTTCCATAGAAGCTCAACTATGAACTCAGTGAGACAAAAAAAGAAGGACTCACTGAGGAGCACTTGTGGACCTAGTCAGAGGTATGAGCAGGGCCAATGGAATTATGCGACTGTTTGGCTGCACCGACTTTCGCACAACTATACATTTTCTGCATTAGCCACATAATTCATCATCTGCTCCCTAATCTGCAGATTTGAATAGAAAAAGCCTTGTTTCTAGCTCAAACGGCTCAAACGTTACCAAAAATGCAGCGACAAGTGTTACAGCGTGGTGGAAGGCCCTTTGCAAACCTAGAATGGTCACCTGTTACTTATTGCTAAATGTGGGTGTTAAATTGGTACTAATGGTGTGCAAGCCACACTTGCTTCCTTCTGCGCCTCTCTTGCCTCTTTCTGCATTTCTGTTGCTTCTTTCTGCACATTTCTTTCTTTTTCTGCACTTCTCTTGCCTCTTTCTGCAAATCTCTTCTACTTTCTGCACCTCTCTTCCCTCTTGCTGCACATCTGTTGCCTCTTTCTGCACCTCATTTGCTTCTTTCTGTACCCCTCTTGCCTCTTACTGCACCTTTCTTCCCTCTTTCTGCACCTATCTTGCCTTTTTCTGTACCCCTCATGTCTTTCTGCACCCTTTTTGCCTGTTTCTGCACCTCTGTTCCTTCTTTCTGCACTTCCTTTGTTTCTTTCTGCACCTGTCTTGCTTCTTTCTGCACCCCTCTTGCCTCTCTCTCCACCCTCTTTCTGCACTTCTGTTGCTTTTTTCTGCACTTCTGTTGCTTCTTTCTGCACCTCACTTACCTCTTTCTGTGCCTCTGTTGCTTCCTTCTGCAGTTCTCTCCCTCTTTCTGCACCCCTCTTGCCTCTTTGCGCACCTCTCCTACCCCTTTCTGCACCCCTCTTGCCTCTTTTTCCACCTCTGTTGGTTCTTTCTGCACCTCTTTTGCTTCGTTCTGCACTTCACTTGCCTCTTTCTGTACCCCTCTTGCCTCTTTCTGCACCTCTGTTGGTTCTTTCTGCACTGCTCTGGCTTCTTCCTGCATCTCTGTTCCAAATTTCTGCATCCCTCTTGCCTTTTTCTACACCCCTTTTCCCTCTTTCTGTACCTCTCTTGCCTCAGTCTGCCCACCTGTTCCCTCTTTCTGCCCCCTTTTGCCTGTTTCTGCAACTCTCTTGCCTCTTTCTGCAGTTCTCTTGCCTCCTTCTGCACCTCACTTGCCTCTTTTTGCACCTCACTTGCCTTTTTTTGCACCTCTTTTGGTTCTTTTGCACTGCTCTTGCTTCTTTCTGGACCTCTCTTGCCTCTTTCTGCACCCCTCTTGCCTCTTTCTGCACCCCTTTTACCTGTTTCTGCACTTCTCTTGCCTCCTTCTGCACCTCTGTTGCTTCTTTCTGTACTTCTCTTGCCTCTTTCTGCACCCCTGTTGCTTCATTCTGCACTTTCCATGCTTCTTTCTGCACCTGTCTTGCTTCTTTCTGCACCTTTGTTGTCTTTCTGCACTCGTCTTCCCTCTTTCTGTACCTTTCTTGCCTGTTTCTGCATCTCACTTGCCTCTTTCTGCACTTTTCCTGCTTCTTTCTACACCTCTGTTGCTTCTTTCAGCAATTCTCTTGCCTCTTTCTGCACCTCTCTTGCCTCTTTCTGCACCTCTCTTGCCTCTTTCTGCACCCCTGTTGCTTCATTCTGCACTTTCCATGCTTCTTTCTGCACCTGTCTTGCTTCTTTCTGCACCCCTGTTGTCTCTATATGTACCTCTTTTGCCTGTTTCTGCAACTCTCTTACCTCTTTCTGCAATTTTATTGCCTCCTTCTGCACCTCTGTTGCTTCTTTCTGCACTTCTCTTGTCTCTTTCTGCACCCCTGTTGCTTCATTCTGCACTTTCCATGCTTCTTTCTGCATCTGTCTTGCTTCTTTCTGCACCCCTGATGTCTCTTTCTGCACTCGTCTTCCCTCTTTCTGTACCTTTCTTGCCTGTTTCTGCATCTCACATGCCTCTTTCTGCACTTTTCTTGCTTCTTTCTACACCTCTGTTGCTTCTTTCAGCAATTCTCTTCCCTCTTTCTGCACTTCTCTTGCCTCTTTCTGCACCCCTCTTGCCTCTTTCTATACCTCTCTTCCCTCTTTCTGCACCACTCTTGCCTCTTTCTGTACCTCTGTTGCCTCTTTCTGCACTTCTCTTGCTCTTTCTGTACTTCTCTTGCTCTTTCTGCACTTCTCTTGCTCTTTCTGCACCCTTCATGCCTCTTTCAGCACCTCTGTTTGTTCTTTCTGCGCTGCTCTTGCTATTTTCTGGACCTCACTTGCCTCTTTCTGCACTTCTCTTGCTTCTTTCTACACCTCTGTTGCTCCTTTCAGCAATTCTCTTGCCTCTTACTGCACTTCTCTTCCTTCTTTCTGCACCCCTCCTGCCTCTTTCTGTACCTCACTTGCCTCTTTGTGCACCCCTCCTACCTTTTTCTGCACCCCTCTTGCCTCTTTTTGCACCTCTGTTGGTTCTTTCTGCACCTCACTTGCCTCTTTCTGCACCCCTGTTCCCTGTTTCTGCATATTTCCTGCCTGTTTATGTACCTCTCTTGCCTCTTTCTGCACCTCTCTTGCCTCTTTCTGCACCTCTGAGTTAGAGGTAGTGTTAGAAATGGGATTTTTAGTAGGCTAGGGCGTGTGCCAAAGTCAGGCAAAAACCAGGATGAGGGAGTTACACGTCTAAAATAACCCCTGCTCACCCCCTTGGTAGCTTGGCATGAGCAGCCAGGCTTATCTTAGAGGCAGCGTGTAAAGCATTTGCACATAACCAACAGTAATACAGTGTACGCACTACAAAAGGACACCACACCAGTTTAGAAAAATATCCAATATTTTTATATAATTAAAACAAGAACAAAAACGATAAACAGCCACAATACTATACTTAAAAGTTCACAGTTCAAAAATACGCTGATTAAAAAAAGAGTTCCTTGTGTGGATAGCACCGTCCGGGCTACCACGGCGTCGTGAACACACAAATCCAAAAACGGTTCTGGCTGACCACGGGGTCGCAGGCCAGCTACGGTGTCAGGAAGACCCGCAAACAGTACCTTTCAGAGATGCAGGGCGATGGGGCCCTTGAAGTCACTCGCGTTGCAGGTCGAGCCCTTTTCTGATGGGATTAGGAGCGCTGGCGCCAACAGGCGTCGGGTGCTGCGGAGCGAAGGGCAGCGGTGCGGCGTGCGGTGCCCCCAGGTCGCGGTGCGAGCAGCGGCTCGGTGGCGGCGTCAGATGGCGTCGTCGGTGAGACCAGGGTTGCGGTGCGAGATGGAGGCGGTGCTCGTCACGGTGCTAGCAGGTCACGGTGCAAGCAGCGGCGTCGTCATTGCTGAAGCACTGTTGTCGGTTGACGAGCGGGAGTCGATGGCACCGGCGTCGGTGGGCCAAGTCTGCGGTGTGGGATGAGGGCGGTGCGTCATGTAACTTACGAGCGGTGCCCCCAAACCACGGTGCAAGCAGCGGTGTCGACCTCGGCGGGAAGTGGCGGCGTCAGGAAGGCCACGGCGTCGCCGTGTAGCAGGGCGGTTCAGAGTGCGGTGCCCAGAGGTCGCGGTGCGAGCAGCGGCTCGGTGATGGCATCAGCAGGCATCGTCGGTGAGACCAGGGTCACGTTGCGGCGGTGCCCTCTGAGGTGCCTTCAGGACACGGAGTCGGCAGCGTAGTCGTCAACGTCGTCGAGTTGCTTTTCTTCTGTTGCAGCACAAAACACACAGTCCCCAGTGCTGAGGGCAGAAGAGCTTGAAGTCTTTGCTGTGCCTGAGACTTCTTGAACAGGGGGCAAGCTCTACCTCAAGCCCTTGGAGAGACTCACAAATTAGGTTGCAGAAAGTCCAGTCTAGGCCTTTCACTGCCCAAGACAGAAGCAGCCACTGCAGGTCAGCCCAGCAAAACACCCAGCAAAGCAGTCGTTCCTTTTCGCAGCTTCTCCGGCTCTTCTTCTTGGCAGTCTGCCTGTTCCAGATGAGTTCTAAAGTTCAGGGGTCTGGGCCCCAGTATTTGTACACAAAAATCCTTTGATCTTCCAGGCAGAGGGTGTCTGTGCCCGGCCAGAACCAGTTCGGCCTTCTCTGGTGTGAATTCCTGGCAGGAGGTGGAGACGGCTTTGTCAGAGGCAGACCAGGCCCTTTGAGGTGCGAGGAAATCTCCTCCCTCTTCTCCCCATCGCAGCCCAGGTCTATTTAGGCCTTTCCTGACCTACCTAGACTATCGGGAGCCACCCTGCTTCCTAGCCATCTGTCGTCCAAAACCCAGACATCCAACCCACATTCCAGCAGAGGCACACGGGATGACTGAGAAAAATAATACCCACTTTCTAAAAGTGGCCTTTATGAACTCAGAATGAAAAGGGCACCCTCGCTAAAGGCTGCGTCTTTAGATGCTGAGTTCAGGCATACCAAACTTCACTCACTTATACCTTTTTCGGGCTACGTGCGTGGGTGGCACAATCCGTGCTGCAGGCCCACGAGTAGCGGTTGACTCACAAGCCCCGGCACCCGCAGTGCCCTTTACTGGGGACTGACAAGTAAGTCACACATCCAATCATAACACAATTTACCACAGGAGCACCAACACTTTACCACTGATCAGCAGTGCGAAAAGCGCGCAGAAACGTTACACCAGCAAAAACAGACTCAAAATCGGGAGGGCAGAAAGCAGAAACTCGGGGGAAACACGCCAAAAGATGCCAAGTCTAACAGGTAGTTTTAATCCCCCTGCCCTATTATGTACTAGGGCCTTACAGGGGAGGTCATGCTAATCACAGGGGTACCCCAACCCATAGTGTACCCTAGTGTATGTAGGTGTTTTCACTGTATTCTAAGTGTCTTTCAGCATAGCACTGGCTCCGGGCCTGGTTAGTCAGAGTCAGTTACCACCAGTACCAGTCAGCAAAAAGTTGGGGGCACAGGATGACTTTGCAACAAGGCCTCTTTCTGCACCTCTGTTGGTTCTTTCTGCATATCTATTGCTTCTTTCTGCACTTTTCTTCGTCTTTATGGACTTCTGTTGCCTCTTTCTGCATTTCTCTTGCTACTTTCTGCGCCTTTCTTCCTCTTTCTGCACATGTCCTACCTCTGTAGGCATAGTTGGAAATTAGCATTTAAAAAACCTTTGAAATTCACTGAAAAAAACATAGGTTTCAGGGACTTTATAGTTAGAAATTAGCATTTAAAAAACCTTAGAAATTCACTGAAAAAAACAAAGGTTTCAGGGACGTTATAGTTAGTTGGACATTTCACTCGTAGAAAACCAGAGAAATTCGGCCGTTATAGTTAGTTGAGCTAACTATAACTCATGCCCCCGCAATGCACTGCTGATGACATCACATATTACATCATTAATGACATGGTCAGTGACATCACTGATGACATCTCAAATGACATCACTGATGACATCGCTGATGACATCATCCATGTGATAATCTGATGCACCTCCTCACACCCTAATATAACCTTTGATACACCCACTCTAAAATACAGACTACCATTTTCGAAACCATAGACACACCAATACCAGTTACTACATACCCACTCACTGATTCCTAGGTCTACACACACGTCTACTCATTCACCCATACAGTCACTAATACATGCAGTCACTTATCAATACAGCACTATCATTTGCACTCATACACCTATACAGACACTCACACATCCCCACTCATCCATAGAGTTACTCACACACCTAGTCAGTCATGCAAAGAATCAATCACACTCCCATTTACTCACCTATACAGTTATACACACACCACCTCACTTATTCATACAGATACTAACACATACTTACTCTCTTATACAATCACTGATACAAGCACACACTCATCCATACAGCCAATCTCACAATCACTCACTCTCACATATAGTCATTTATATACTCCAACACTCACATATACTGCCTTTCACATATTTAGTTACTCACACATGTACCACTGAGACATCCATTCACTCACCAACTCACCCATAAACACACTCACCCACCCATACAGCCCTTCACAGATGCACTCTTGAACCCATACACCCAGTGAATCACCCACTCACACATCTATGCACAGAGTCACACACCCCCCACCCACCCACACAGACACTCAGGCACCCATACAGATAGACAGACAACCAATCAATAACCCATATAGACACTCATGTAGCTACTCCCCAACCCATGCAGCCGCTTACACACCAACTGACAGACTGATCCAGACATTCACACAGTTTAGTCACTAACCCATGCATTCAGTAAGACACGTTTAATCACTCACTTATACAGTCAGTCACACACCTACTAAATCATCCATTCAGACAGTCATACACCCACTCATTCTTCAATACACCTTGGACTATATATATATAAAACATATTTAAACTTTACAGAAACACACAGTCACAGGATGATGTCATCAGTGATGTAATTTGAGATGTCATCAGTGATGTCACTGACCATGTCATGAATTATGTAATATATGATGTCATCTGCAGTGCATTGTGGGGGCGCGAGTTCTAGTTAGCTCAACAAACTATAACGGCCGAATTTCTCTGGTTTTTTACGAATGAAATGTCCAACTAACTATAACGTCCCTGAAACCTGTGGTTTTTTCAGTGAAAAAAAATAAATTTATATATATATATATATATATATATATATATATATATATATATATATATATTGTACACAGATGCTGCGCATCGTGGTTCCCAGCCTCCGGCGTTGGTGCCTGCAAACGGCGACAGCAGCCGTTTAAATTATGAAGGATTACTCGTATTTTACCCCAATTGACAAAAACCAAGAACCGAAACGCGTCGTCCTTTTGCTGGTGCACAATAAATTTTTGTGCTTCTTCTGGTGTGCCGCATCTTGGTTTTTGTCAATTGGGGCAAAATACGAGTAATCCTTCATCAGATATATATATATATATATATATATATATATATATATATATATATATATATATAAATATATAAATCAGCCTCTCGCTCTCAGCCGACCCCACCTCAACGAACACCAGCTTCCAAAACCGCATGAAGAACGTCTCGGCCTGGATGAAGAACAACTGCCTTAAGCTCAACATGAACAAGACTGAGGTACTGATCTTCAACAAACACACCGCCCTCTGGAACAACTCTTGGTGGCCGTCAGAACTCGGGCCCATCCCCTCGCCAAAAGACCATGCCCTTAACCTCGGCATCATCCTCATCAGCGAACTCTCCATGAAGCGTCAGGTCAATGCCATCTCCTCAGCCTGCTTCCACATGCTTCGCATGCTCCTCAAAATCTTCAAGTGGCTTTCCATCAGCACCAGGAAGTTGATAACACAGGCCCTCATCACCAGCCAACTGGACTACGGCCATGCACTCTATGTAGGTACCACTACCGACTCAAGCAAAGACTCCAGACGATCCAGAATGCAGCCTCCAGACTGATCCTCAACCTGCCCAAAAGAACACAGATCACCCAGCACCTGAAAAACCTCCACTGGTTCCCGGTTCAGAAGAGATGCCTTTTCAAGCTCCTGACCAACGCCTAAAAAGCCCTCCACAACCAATCAATCAATCAATCAATCAATCAGGGAATTGTAAGCACCCTACTCACCCGTGAGGGTCTCAAGGCGCTGAGGGGGGGGGGTCCGCAGATCTGTTTAGCCGAAGAGCCAGGTCTTGAGGGTCTTCCTGAAGGTGTTCAGGGAGGGGCGCGTCTGATGTCTGCCGGTAGCTCGTTCCAGGTCTTGGCTGCAATGTGAGAGAAGGATCTTCCGCCTGCTCTGGCTTTGTGGATGCGCTGGGTTTCGGCCAGTGCAAGGTTGGAAGATCGGAGGTTTCTTTTGGGTACGTGGAAGTTGATTCTGTCGTTGAGGTATTTGGGTCCGTTGTTGTGTAGGCATTTGTAGGCGTGAGTGAGGATTTTGAAAGTGACTCTTTTCTCCACGGGGAGCCAGTGGAGACTTCGTAGATGTTGGCTGATGTGTTCGTGTCGGGGGATGCCGAGGACGAGTCTGGCGGAGGTGTTCTGTACTGTCTGGAGTTTGCGGAGTAGGGACTTGTTGATGCCGGCGTAGAGTGCGTTTCCATAGTCCAGTCTGCTGGTGATGAGTGCGTGGGTGACTGTCTTCCTTGACTCAGGGGGATCCACTTGAAGGTCTTGCGGAGGATGCGGAGGGTGTTGAAGCAGCTGGAGGTGACGGCGTTGACCTGTCGGTTCATGGAGAGTGATGAGTCGAGTACGATGCCGAGGTTCTTGGCGTGGTCTGAGGGGGTAGGTGGGCTTCCGAGGGCGGTCGGCCACCAGGTGCTGTCCCATGCAGAAGGGGTGGTACCGAGGACGAGGACTTCTGTCTTCTCGGCGTTGAGCTTCAGGCAGCTGTTGGTCATCCAGACTGCGATGTCTTGCATTCCTTTCTGGAAGTTGAGTTTGGCAGTGGTCTTTGGTGAGGGAGAGGATGAGCTGGGTGTCGTTGGCGTAGGATACGATGTTGAGGCCGTGTAGTCGGACAATGGCTGCGAGGGGGGCCATGTAAATGTTGAAGAGGGTGGGGCTCAGTGATGAACCCTGTGGGACTCCACAGGTGATTTTCGTGGGGTCGGAGAGGAAGGGTGGGAGTCTGATCCTTTGGCTTCTTCCGGTGAGGAATGATCGGATCCAGTCCAGGGCTGTTCCTTGTATGCCTGCGTCGTGTAGTCTGACTAGTGTGCGATGGGAGACGGTGTCGAAGGCCGCTGATAGGTCGAGTAGGATGAGGGCTGCGGAGTGGCCTTGGTCCAGGAGGGTGCGGATGTCATCTGTGGCGGCGAGTAGGGCGGTCTCTGTGCTGTGGTTGCTTCGAAATCCGGATTGGGATGGGTCGAGGACGGCGTTTTCTTCAATGAATCGTGTCAGTTTCCTGTTGACTGTTTTCTCTGCAACTTTGGCTGCGAAGGGGAGGAGCGAGATGGGCCGATAGTTCTTGAGGTCGGTGGGGTCAGCTGTGGGCTTCTTGAGCAGGGGTCTGACTTCTGCGCGCTTCCAGTCGTCTGGGAAGGTGCCTGTTTTGAAGGTGGTGTTGATGGTGCGTTGTAGTTCGGGTGCGATGGCGGCCACAGCTCTGTGGTAGATGTGAGGGGGGCAGGGGTCGGTGGGGGCCCCCGAGTGGATGCTTTTCATGGTCAAGGCGGTGTCTTCGGCCGTGATCAGTGTCCAGTTGGAGATGGTGGGCTGGTGTTTCTGGGGGGCGGGGGGCCGTCTGTGGTGCCTGGTGGATGGTCGATGAAGTTGTCGTAGAGGTTTTTGATCTTGAGGTGGAAATAGGTTCCAAGCTTGTCACAGAGGTCTTGGGATGGGGTGATGTCTGTGGCTTCGCTGCGTGGGTTGGTGAATTCTTGAATGACACTGAAAAGTTCCTTGGAGTTGGTGGAGTTGGCCAGGATTTTGTTGTGGATGAAGTTCCTTTTGGTGGCTCTGATCTGGTTGTGGTAGTCCGTCATGGCGTCCTTGTAGGTGGTGTGGTTTTTGGTTGTCTTGGTGTTTCTCCAGTTCTTCTCCAGGCGTCTGCAGGTGCGTCTGGCTTCTTGGAGAGCGGTTGTGAACCAGGCGGCTTTCCTGGGGCGTTGTCTGTCGGGGTTGCGTAGCGGGGCGAGCTCATCTGCGCAGTTGGAGATCCAGGTGTGGAGTTCTCTGGCTGCGTCGTTTGCGTCGGGTGCCCAGGTGTGGTTGTCTCGGTTGAGGGTGGAGTTAAGTTGCTCGTCGGTAACCTTGCTCCAGTTCCTTCGTGGTGGGCGTGGGGCTGGTTTGGGTGCCTTGGGTTTGTTGATGGCGAAGTGTACGCAGTGGTGGTCGGTCCATGGCGGCTGCGTTGTGTGGCTGAAATGGACGCTGTTTCCTGCCACGAAGATGGGGTCGAGGTGTGTCCTGCTCTGTGGGTCGGTGTGTTGACGAGTTGTTTAAGTCCGATGCTGGCGAGGTTGTCACGAAGGATAGTGGAGTTGGGGTCGCTGGGGTTGTCGAGGTGGAAGTTCAGGTCTCCAATGAGTATGTAGTTTGTTGAGGTGATCGCGTGGGGTGCGATGAAGTCGGTGATGGTGGAGGCGAAGGGTGTTCGGGGGCCGGGGGGTCTGTAGACGAGGGTTCCTCGGAGTGTGGCTTTGGGGGTGGTCTGGATCTTGAAGTGCAGGTGTTCGGCGGAGGGGAAGGTTTCGCTGGAGGTGGTGAGGCGGAGGGTGCTCTTGTGGGCGATGGCAAGGCCCCCTCCTGGGTGGTTGGGGCGGTCTTTCCTCTGGATCTTGTATCCGTCTGGGATGGCGGTGCTGATGTCGGGGGCGGAGGATGCATTGGTCCAGGTCTCTGTGAAGAAGGCGATGTCGGGCGAAAGAGAGTCGAGTAGGTTCCAGATTTCCATGGGGTGTTTGTGTACGGAGCGTACGTTGAGGAGGATGCATTTTAGGGTGTCGCCGGTGTTGGAGGCCGGGGTGGCGGTGAGGGTCTGGCGGCAGTGGAGGCAGGAGAACTGGCCATGGGTCGTGTTCGGCGAGGCCTGTTGGCATTCTCTAAGTCTTCCAGGGTTGAGTGCGAGGAGGGTGGTGGTGTCGTAGTGATGGATAGTGGGAGGGCCAGGGTTCCTGGTGCTGGCCGCGGTCGGGTCGCGGATGGGCTTGCCGGCAGCGCACCAGCGGCGCACCCGCTGCGCGACTGCGGCCGCCATTAAGTAGGGGAGGTGGGAGGGAGGAGAGGCTGGGAGGCGGGAGCAGGGGAATTCCGGGGGAATTCTGGGGAAATTCGGAGGGAAATTCTGGGGGAATTCCGGGGGAGGGGCCGCAGGGGCAGCAGCGGCGAAAGGCAAAAGGAACAGGCAGGCACGAGAAAATAAAAACAGTGGTGGAATTAGAGCAAGACACAGATGGGCACAATAACAGTGGCACAACAGGGAAAAAATTAAGAAAAAAAGCGTCTGAGAAAGGTTACGGTGGTTGGAGGCAGTCTGGTCCCAGTTGGAGCGGGCAGCAGGCGCAGGAGCGGGCAGGAGCCTCGAACCTCCCAAGGAGGAGGTCGGGAGATGGCACAGCGGAGCAGTGGGGAGAGAGTGGACCTAGACCGAGGGTCGGAGGTCTTACTCGACCAAGGACCTGCATACTTGGACCACCGCCTGCACTTCCACTGATCCACCAGGAACCTCTGCCCTGCACACCTTGCCCTCACACAGATCCCTCACATAAGCTGTCACCGTGCCGGAGGAAGCTCCTTCTTCCACTTCACAGCCAAAGCCGGGAACACCCTACCCCCCTACTTCCACACTGCACCTTCGCTGACTGTCTTCAGGAAGGGGCTGAAGACCTGGCTCTTCGACTGAGACCTGCAGCTAGTGCCTGGATACCCTCATGGGTGACAAGTAGTGCTTTACATGTACAACCTGATTGATATAGTCTATACAGTCGCCTGTATGTAGTTATAGTTAGAACCATGTTTCCATTGGAAAATCATTTTTTGACTTGCCTATATGTTTTGCGCCATTTGACTTATCTTCGCAAACTTTCCCCCAAAAAAGTATCAGTGAGTCTTGTTGTGCATGGAAAGTTTCGGGGTGATCCGTCAAGCGGTAGCTGACAAAAAGGGGGGGGTCAAAAAAGTGTTTTGCCAATGTTCATTTCCATAGGGAATTTTGAGCACGACTACAGCCCGAACTGCTGGTCAGAATTGCACCAAACCTGGCAGAAAGCTAGCTCTTGGTCCAGAAAGAGTGCTTCTGGTTATCTGGTGTAAATCCATTCAGTAGTTTTGGAGAAATTTAAAAAAAAAAAAATTATATCTAGGGATTCGGATCCTCCAAGGATCCAACAGTCCCTGTGCTCAAATGTGATTGGCTGCCAACACTTCAACCAGGAAGTGTTGGCAGCCATCTTGGGACTAGCCGAGTCACAAATAAAACAGAGAAAAGGAGCAGGGTAAGAATACTAAAATGTTTTAATAAAAATTCGGCAGGAGGCCCACAGAATCTGTGGCTCCCCCTGGAAAAAAAAAAGAATCGTGGGCTCCTGCGCTCCTTTAATATTGAGCCCACGGGTTAGCCAGGTCCCGGGGACATGAGCAAGTATTCAAAGGATGGGGACACACAGGGCCCCCATCCTACAGCTTAAGAAAGCCCCAGGGACTGCCACCTCCCCAGGCACTTTAAAATGTGTGCAGGTGGGCCCGCTGGGACCACCTGTGTGCTGGAGACTGCCACCTCCCTGGGGCAAATGAAGATAAATTAATTTGGGGGGGCCTTAGGGGCCCCCCAGCAGCCCCAGGGACGACCACCTCCCCGGGGCTCTATGAAAATATATATGCGGGGGTCTGCATGTGCCCGCTGGGTCTGTCTGTGCCCCAGGGACCGTCACCTCGTCAGGGCAAAATATATAAAATCAATGCAGGGGGCCTGCACAGACCCCCCGCCACCCCAGGAACCACCACCTCGCTGGGGCTGAAATAAATTAATGTAGGGGGTCTGTTGTGGGGCCCCAGGGACCGCCACCTCCCAGGGGCAAAGTTTTACAATGGAGGAGAGCCGCGCGGCTCCCTCGTGGAGCCATTTATGGCGCTAGGGACCACCACCCCACAGGGCCGGCTCCTGTTACCTCCCGAGGTACCCACCCTCGGGAGGTAGCTGTCTGCTTTTGCTTGGTGGGAGCTGACATCTTCCACCAAACAAAAGCAAACATAACTCCGCTCTCTGCTTACTTTAATCATCTGTCAGAGATCATTACGGCTGCTCTAGAACACATTTCAAATGCTTTTTCAAAGGTGTAGCTTCCATTGGTTCAGCAGGTGCAGTGGCACCAGGTCCCATAGGCTTGAGGGACCCACTGAACCCTGATTATTGCTGTATTTCTCAGGTTAAACAGCGGTTGGGGGCCTATTTCCTTCCCTGCACTATGGCCCCTGGCACACTATCTACGCCACTGTTTCTTCTTGTGTTTACTCTTTTGAGCTTTTACTGATAAGTTGCAAAATTACCAGCTTTCTTCCTCTTTGCGTGTTTGTCCCTCCCCTGGAGCATGGGCACATTACTCGTGTTCGTCCATGGCTCATTTTTTAGGCACTATTTTTTTCTGCACTTTACCAGAGAGCGTCTTTTGCAGCTGGCTCCCTTGTGTATCTTGCCCCCTCCATGTGTTTCCCTCCTTTACATCATTCACAAATTATCCAGAGACAATAAATCATGCATGTGTAAATCATCTAATAGGAAATTTTGGGTAAGACAATGAGGATTACAAGGTGTAGAAGTCACATGTCATCCATTCTGGGAGGCATTATGTTTTAAGAGTGCTTGATCAGGAGAAGTACAAACTCAAAATTTTAAATGTAATACAGTGGTTGGGGTTGGCTTCACTAATTTGGATTTTTACTTATGAATTGCAAGTAACAAAAGGATCTCAGTGAAAAAAACATAACTCACTGAGCTATCTACATGAAGCACAGTTCTGTGATCTGCATGGTACACAATTTTTCCAGCAGGCGCATTAACCCTCTGTGCTATTTGATGGTGAGTCAAACTGTGACTTGACAAAACTTCATCTCTCTCCAGCAGGTACATTTATCATCAGAGTTATCCTGATGTTTTTATTATTGCCTGGAGCAGAACAAACTCTGCAGCAGGTGCTTTTAGTCCTGTAAAACATTTCAAAATACGGCACCCCACCATCGCCCGAGGTTGGCGCCAAGTGTAGTGGCAAGTGCCGCGCCGCCCTAAAGAAGGCCCTGATTGAGAGAAGCAGCTTGTTTAAAGCATTTTACTTGTTTCCAAAGGGTAATAATAGCATGTTTAATGCCCATTGGATATTTGAATCTGCTTGATGAGCTGGATTGTTGTATGCATTTCTGTGCACTATATGACGGTAAACAACTTTATGTTCAGTTGAAGCCATCCTATAGGAAGCTTCTTTATCGTAGCATAGGCCGCCATAAAAAATGATTTGTAGTGGGAACTGGGGGCAATGATGATTGTCGATAATGTAGAGTACCAACTTCTAGAGATTTTGTCAGGAGGGAGTCCTTACCCCTAAAAAATGTTGACGGGGGGGGGTGTCTCGGCATCAAAAAGTTTGAAGACCTCTGGTAAACGGTAAAAAAAACTGAAAGTAACTTATGACCTATTACACATCTCAAAGCTAACCAGTCCCATCTGCGTATGCGGGCTAGACAGGGAACCAAACGCAGTCTGGGCATAAACATCAAAAGAAGATCTGTTTTATGTTACTCCCCCATCACATACTTCTTGACACTGATGTCTGCAAGGGGCATGCGCCGCGCGAGTTGTTCTCCAATCAGTTGCCACGGCCACTGTATTTGCGCGGCCGATGTTGATGTTATTGTTGCTGTATCTCATTCTCTCGGAGTCTCTTCATCTTTCTTTCTCTCCCCCTCTGTCGTGTTCTATTGATGCACGGGAGTCAGGTAGGTGATATGCTTCCTTTATTAGATGTTCTTAGTCATCTAGCTTCACGTCGCCATGTCCGCTCTCGTCCCCTGTCCTCGTTGTGAATGCCCTCCCCACTCCCTTGACCGGAAGTGGTGTCCAGTTCCGATCCCCTCCCCACTAGTCGGGTATAGGGTCCTAGTGCCCTTGTGCCCAGGTCATGACATCTCCCCCTTTGTTGCAGGAAAATGATGGTAGACAGTGGTGAGAGAGGTAGAATTATAGATGAAGAGATAGAGAGAGATATGTAGAGAGAGAGAGAGAGAAAGAGAGAGAGAGAGAGAGAAAAAGAAAGAGAAAGAGAAAGAAAAGAGAGAGAGAGAGATGTAACAGACATTTCGGTGTCCCCTTCATCACATTTCTTCGATCAGTCTTTTGGTCCTTTGCATTCTCTTCTTCGATGTTGCTCTCCTTGTCCTTCTGCCATTCCTCGTCCGGTCTCTCATCTGTGCCAGTGGCTCCAGCTGCTATGTCTCCTCCGTCTTCTTCCAGGCTCTTTGCTCCCTTAAAGTGAGAGCTGTTCCTTGTTATTCGATAAGGGACTGCTGCTGCTGTTATCATGGGCCCTTTCACATCTGTCACCGTTAATGGTTCCTTTGAGAACGGACTGTCCAATTTTCTCAGTTGCCGCTGCCGCACCACCACCGCGTCCCCTAGCTTGAGGTGCGATGGAGTGGCATGTCTCCTGGCGTCGGCATACGCCGTCATCTTTTCCTTGGCCTCATGGTCTCTGACAGCAATGCTGTTGTTCTCTGGTGGCGCCGTTGCTTCCAGCTGTGGTAGCCTTGGCCTGCTTGTTCTGCCCAGCACCAGCTCAGCGGGGCATCGTCCTGTGGAACTGTGAGGGGTGTTTCGATAATCTCTTAGCACTTGACAAAGGGCCTGTCCTATTGATATCTGCGCTAGCTTTGCTCTTTAGACAGCCTTTTTTATGTTCCCCATGAATCTTTCCACCATGCCATTTGCTTGTGGCCACAGAGGTGTTATCTTCCTGTGGCGAATGCCTAGATAGTCCATAGACTTTCGAAACTCCTCCCCTGAGAATGGCGGACCATTATCCGTTTTTAGTGTCTGTGGGGAGCCCCAGGCTGCGAATATGTCATCCAGTATTGGCAGTGTTGCACTTGCTGATGTCGACGAGACTTGGCGCACAATGGGAAATCTTGAGTATTCGTCAATCATCACGAGGAGATAGTTGCCCGTGTCTAGAGGTCCATAGAAATCGGCTGCCAGTTCTGTCCACACTGCCCGTGGGAGTTCTGACATTTGTAGTGGTTCAGGCTTCGCGGGCTGCCCTGTCGTTTGACAGATGTGACAACTTGTGACAGTGTCTTCCACCATCTTGTCCAAACCAGGGAACCACACTTTCTCCCGTAACAGCTTCTTTGTTGCAACCATGCCTCTGTGTGATTCGTGTGCTAAGTTTACAGTTTGTCTGCGTAGAGCCCTTGGCATAACTATTCTTGTTCCTCTCATTACTATTCCATTCACAGTCTCTGAGAGTTCTTCGTGAACCTTTTTGAATGCCAGCATCTCCTCCTTGCTGACTCCTTCTTCCATGATGCTATTGTTGTTGATATGTCTCCATCTCTGCTGTCTCGTTACCATTTTAATTGCTTGCATCGTGGCATCCCTCCCTGTTTCTTGCTCAAGTTCTGCTATCGTTATTGATGCCGGAGTGTTTTGCTTTAGCACAAAGTTTAGATATTCCTCCGCCATTGATGTGCCCTGAGATGTCTGTGGTAAGGGGTGCCGTGACATGTAGTCAGCCGGGTTATGTTCTTTTCCGGTTTGTGCACGATCTTGAAATCATAGTCCATCAGTCTTATGCCCCATCGCTCGATGCGAGGCGGTGTCTTTGCATTTGGATTTCCATAGATTGTCACTAGGGCCTGATGGTCTGTGATGATGGTGAATGGTTTTCCGTATATGAACATGTGATAGTGTTCACACGCCCATACTACTGCTAGGCTTTCTTTTTCCGGCTGCGAGTATGCCCTCTCAATGTCGGACAGGCTTTTGCTTGCATATGCCTCAATCTTCCTTGGCGACTCTTTGCCTGGCATGTGTTGTGCCAAGATCGCTCCTAGTCCTACCGGGCTGGCGTCCACAGTCAGTTCCGTACACAGCAGTGGATCGAAATAGGCAAGATGGTCCACTGCAATCACAGCATGTCTGATGGCCTCAAACGCCTTGTTACAGTCTTGTGTCCAACTGAATTTGTGGCTCTGTTTCGTTAGTTCCCTGAGTGGCGTGCTCACTGTGGCAAAGTCTTTTATGTATGGAGCACAGTAGCTGGCGAGCCCAAGAAATGACCTCACTTCTCCAACATCTGCCGGAGGACTCGCTTTTTCCAGCGTCTCCACTTTGCTGTGGTCCGGTCTCATTCCTTTTTTGGAGAAGATGTGTCCGAAAAACACCAGTTCAGTTCTCCCTATTTCGCACTTGTCTTCATTTAGCGTTAGGCCTGCTTGTTCCAGATGCAAACATATTTCCCGCAGAGCCCTGTCATGCTCTTCATCTGATCGACCGAACACCAGAATGTCATCACTGTAATTTATACTGTTCTTCACTGGCCTTATGACCTGCCGTATCGTTTCCTGAAAGATCTCGGCCGCCGATGAGATGCCAAAGCTCAGTCGTTTGTAGCGAAACAGACCCATGTGTGTGGAGAATGTGGTGATGTACCTTGATTGTTGGTCAAGCTCCAGCTGATGGTATCCTTTACACAGGTCCAGCTTTGAAAATCGGCAGGCGCCAGTGAGGCAGCTGATCATATCGTTTAGATGCGGTCCTGGGTGTCTTTCCCTTTCAATTGCTGTGTTTGGTATCCTCATGTCTACACATATGCGAATCTTGGATGTGTTCTTTTTTGGAACCGCCACTATTGGTGACACCCATGGGGTCGGTCCGTCTGCAGGCTCTATAATGTCTTCATTCAACAGGCTTTGTATCTCCTCTTCCACCTGTGGCTGCAGGTGTATCGGCACTCGTCGGTGATGCTGAGCCACGGGTTTTACTGCTTCATCGATGTGCAGTGTTATTTGCCGTCCTTTTAGTTTTCCTAGTCCTTGTAGTATCGCTGGATATTCTCTGTTACATGGTATGTCATTGCGAGGAGACCCATCACCTGCGCCGTGACGTTGCTCAGCAGACATGGTGCTGGTATGTCGCCCCGTAGTACATGTATTTCTTCTTTGCTTGATCGATCTTTGTACATCCGTGTCTCTGTAAATTTTCCCATGTTGATCACTGGTTTCTTCGAGCCCCAGGTGAATACATCAACTGTTGATGGCGCTAGCATTGGTTTTATCTTCATTTTCTCGTATTCTGACACGCACATTATGTTGCATGTGGCACCGCTGTCCAGCACGAATCGTGCGCTGTGTCTTCCCACATTTATGTCTACGGACGCGGTTTTCTTCACTTGATGCTTCTCCACTAGATGGATGTGCTCACGCTCTCTGTCTTCCACAGGGGCATCGGACATCAGGTATAGTCGTCCCAGGCCCTCCTGTACTGCCTCCCCTTCCGACTCAGCTGACGAGCTGCGATTTGCCGTCTCCATGTGTCTGGCATATCTGTTCGTTGCTGTTCGTGGTCTTCCGAGTCATCCTCTCTCGCTTTTGAACTGCGCGCCCATGCAGGCACTTGCGAAATGATTGTCCCTATTGCATTTCCTGCATTTCTGACCCATTGCTGGGCAGGCGCCGACGTGTGGAAACTCGAGTCCGCATCTGTAACATGTTCTTTCATGCGGCTTTCTTGGCAGGTGCTCGGTGTCTTCCTTCTTCCTGTTGCTTCCGGTCATGCGGTTGGCTTGTTCTATTCGTCTTTCCTTTCCGAGTTCTATCTGCTTTGCGTGTGTGGTTGCTCTTGCTTCTGCCCGGGCCATTGTCAGAATTTTCTCCAGTGAGGTCGGTTCTTTCAGGATTCGTGTGCGGAACTCCACGGACCTACAACCTTCAATAATGCGCAGTTGAATTGCTTGTTCGTTGTCGAACTTGTCGAATTCGCAGTGTGTGACCAATTTTCGCAGTCGTGTTGCAAAGTCGTCGAGCGACTCCTCTGCTTGTTGGTACGCGATGGCGAAAGTGTATCTTTCGAAATCAATGTTTCTTTGCAGGTCGAACTTGTCTGTGAGGCATTTGATCAGTCCCTTGTATGTTGCTGTTTGGTCTTGAGGGAACGTTACTAGCAAGTCTTCCACTTCATCCCCTACGAGGTTTAGAACTAGATCTGTGTGCTTGCTCTCTGCGACGTCTGTGGCGCGCATGTATCTTTCGAATTTGCGAATCCATCGTTCCCATCTGCCTATCTGTGGCTCAGATAAATTGAATGGAAGGGGCTTGCGGAATATCGCTTGTGTGCCGTTCTTGTCATGTGTGGGGTCCGTCTGGGGAGGGGATCGTCATTGTTTGGCTTGCAGCACTGGCGCAAGCTCTCGTTGTGGCGTACTTCTTTTCTTGGTACCACCGTGATGTTATATACTCTTTATTGATTTGTCCTTATTTCCCTTTATTATCTTTCCTTGCCTTCTTTTTATCTTCTTGATTACTTCTTATCTTTGTTATTTCTTTTAATTTCTTCTTTTGCGCAGCTTTTCGCAGCTTTTCTGTTGTTTTCTCTTTGTTTCCTGACTTTAAAATGGCCGCCGAGCCTCTCGTGCTTCTTATTGGCTTATTTTGCCTGATTCTAAGATGGCCGCCCAAATCTCGCGAGATCGCGGGTCCTGTCGTGCCTCCGCCTGACTCTAAAATGGCCGCCGGGCCTGCCGGGATCCTGATTGGTTGTTTCCGCCTGGTCTCAAATGGCCGCCGTCCTCGCGCGAGATTTACTTTCAATAGCGCGCGCGCGCTGACTTTTACACAGCGGGGCAGCTTCTTCAGATGCCGCGCTGACTTTCCTGCGTCGGGCGGCTTTAATATTGTGCCGGGTGCACCTTGTGGCTTCTCTTGCGCACACCGCCTCTGCGCTCAGATGGGGCCTCTTACCGCTTGTCTGCTGCGCCTGGGGTGGGCTCCCGCATCGTTCTGGTCTCCGCACTCGGACCAGGGTGGGCTCCTGGCTCCGTTTCTTCAACACGAACTCCGTTTCTTGACCACGCGTTGTCCCTTTGGTCGTCACTCTCGTCGCCAGTTGTCGTGTTCTATTGATGCACTGGAGTCAGGTAGGTGATATGCTTCCTTTATTAGATGTTCTTAGTCATCTAGCTTCACGTCGCCATGTCCGCTCTCGTCCCCTGTCCTCGTTGTGAATGCCCTCCCCACTCCCTTGACCGGAAGTGGTGTCCAGTTCCGATCCCCTCCCCACTAGTCGGGTACAGGGTCCTAGTGCCCTTGTGCCCAGGTCATGACACCCTCTATCTTTCCTTATGCTTCTAGTGTGCCAGCTGCCACAAACCCTGGGCAACAGGATAGAATGACTCAGGCAGTGTCGTCGAGCTTCAAAACCCAACCTCCAAATGCTCCAACCCCCAGGAACGAATGCATGATAAATGACCCTGCTGCATATTTGTGCTCTACAGGAACTGACTGCAAGTGTATTTCTAATTACAAGCTTTTCACCATGCTCTTTTTTGCTGGTGCAAACAAATGGCATTCAGTATTCATGTGTGCGCCCTCTTTATTGCTCCATCTGGGGTCATGTTTGGTACGGATTGTATCACGTGTCATTTTTACAGCTTCAATTCTAACTACAGAGGTCCTTAAATAGCACTTCCTGTAGCCCCTAGATATTTAATTTTATTCCTCGCCCAGACATGGTCGTACCAATTCTGCTGGCCTTGATTATATCTGACAATCCGGTGACATTTAGTGCACGGGATTTGTTCACGTTCATTTTAAACCTAGTACCGCCTCATAATAGCAGAGTTCAGAGAGCGTGCTTTGAGTGTCACAGTTGTATACTTGATTAAGCATTCAACTTCATCCACAAACAGGGGAAATTTAATTTCTTGAGAAGTTACATTAGGACCTTAGATTCAGAGGTGGTTGGGAGCCAGCAGATACAGTGTTAAAGCAATGGGAATGAGTTCTCCTCGCAAGTGTTAGTTAAGTAGAGAGAAATATGTTGACTTTGACATGTCATAGTCAGCCATGAACAGCCCGGGAACTTTCAGAGTGATTGAGATTTGTATAGTTAAGCTCCATACATTGGAGAAGAGGCCTTGTAGTCTACGAGGATGAGAGAGTGATAGGAGAAGTACAGTTCAGAGCCTCTGGCCTGCTTTGCAAAGCAGGGTAGAGGCCACTGACATTGGGGCGGCTGTCTCTATGCCCACAAAAGAGTTAAATAATGTGTCTAAAGGCTTAGCCAAAATGTTTTGCAAGGCGATATAGGAGGCACAGGGAGATCCACGGTCACCTGCAGCCTCATTAGTCAGCAAGGTTTCTACGGTAACCTTACGAGTGTGGGTAGAAGTATTTCTCTTGTACAACTGTAGGTTTGAACACATATAATGTGAGTGCCATTCCTAATGCCTTAATTACAAACTCTTCAGCTGCAAAAGTATCAGTAGCCGTATCTAGAATTCCACTAATGATTACTTCTTAAATGCAGTGACACAACTACACCTAGGAGCTTTGACGGCCTGTAGGGTGGGCAATGCTAATGATTCGTTTAGAGGACTCGCTAACCAAAAACTGATACGAGATGCTTCATCACATTATGCAGAGAAGTTGGGACGTATTTTCTTTATTTCAGAGAAGCTATCCTAATATTGATCAATTATTACTCTGCTGAATCAGAACCCGAGCTATCCGGCAATCATTACTTGATTTTATCCCTTACTTGCAGCCAAGCTCTCAAAATCTTAGTAGAACTTAGTAAAGATCTGGCAAACTAAACAAAACAAAACAATCAGGTGCTGAATTATAGTAAATGGGCAATTATGGCCTCCCACTATAAGCCTTTCAACTCCTGTATGACAGAGAAAAGGAAAGATGAGGAACGTTTGAGCCACAAGGTACAAATCATCTGATTGGTTCAATGCCAGTTAATAATACAGGTAGAACTGGCTTCTCAGTATTTGACGTATTTAAGCAATCATGGAATCAAAATGTCTGCCACTCCATCCTGCTTGGAAATTGGGGATTCTATAACAACTGATGATGACCCTAAGATCTCAAACAGTAAAGCTGAGGAATGTTGTTTGCTTACACATTATTTTCATTAGTGCCCACAAATTCACTCATGGCCTAAGGCTCCAATTATTTATGGCTAATATTGCTTACTAATGCTATATTATGATGGTGCAGAACCAGAATATATTGCTTGTGCTTTATGTATTTGGAGAGAGTGCTTTTAGTTCATAGTCATGTAATGTATATAGTTTTAGTTTAGACCTAGTGATTTCATATATATGGATATTCATAGGGAGTACTGTAGGAATTCCCATGGGATTCTTCCACACACTAAGTCAGTTATCACAAAATACCTTCTCATGATAGTCCTGTGAAAGAGTAAAAAAGACACATCTATTCAGCTCTCTAAATCCAGGATTCCAGTGAGTTGGTTTCCAGGGAGCTGGTTTCTCCAACACAAAGGACACTGGCTGATATCAAGCTGAGCGTTTACAAACAGAACCTGGCCTCTTGGGCACAGGACAGCTTGCCCATACCAAAAGAAATGTGATAATGTACTGCACCTCTCTGTGGCAGACATTTAGTTTAATTCTCATTTGTAAAGTCTCAATCAAGAAGGGAAATTATATAGCATAATGTGTTGCCTGCGTATATGTTGGTACTTTCTGTTAATTCTTTGTCACCACAATAATTGTAATATTTGCTCCTATAATTATGCATACATTCTGCACTAGTTTAGCTTCTGATAAACACCTTTAAAAATGATAGTGCAGTTGATGTTGTGTATGCTCTCTCTTGGGAAAAGGTGAAGGAAATCCAATAAAATACTTTTCCTCTGACAGGTAATGTTAGTTTCTAACATGGATCCATTACAGGTAAGTTTGGGATGGACATCTGTCAATTGTCTCTGTTCTAAATGGCAACTTGGTATACCTCCGCTGTTTGAGAACTAAGGTCCGATGTCTGTGGGTCCACCACCGACAGGTCGCCAGTGGTGGTCCCACTGACATCTATGCCATCGGTCCGACAGCCAGATTATGATTCCCGCAATCATCGAAGAGACCGTGCCAGGGGAGGACTCCACCTCCCAGACTCCCCAGCCTTCTGCTGTCGTGCCTGGGGGCGCTTAAATTAATGAAGCGGGTCCCGCAGCGCGGGAAGCCCGCAATCACCGAGGAGACCGTGCCAGGGGAGGACTCCACCTCCCAGACTCCCCGGCCTTCTGCTGTAGCGCCCGAGGCGCTTAAATTAACGGCGCGGGTCCCGCAGCGCAGGACGCGCGTGGGTGATGACTGGGTGAAGCCTGGGCTAAGGGCCCGTCAGCGCCAGGAAAAGGCAGGGCTGGTCCCCCCTCCAACGTCTCATCTGCAGGGTACTGTCTGGTGACTCTGGTGCTTTCCAGGAGCAACTTGTGCAGCAATAGTTACCAGGGCTATTGAGCAACTGGGGGGCTGGGACTTTCTGTAAGACTTCTTATTACTATCATTAACACTGATTATTAGTTAGTCCTGAGAAAATAGCCCACAATAGGCTCCTTGTATTTGCCCATTACTTGTGTTCAACTGACAGTGGCTAACCCTGAGTTATACCATAGGGTAATAATAGAGGCAGTCTAGTTTCCACAAGTACTATGGGCAAAAGAAAGGCAGGGGAGGGTCTAAATGGCTCTGGAAAATGGAAGAAGCTTAAAAAGAATGAGCAAAAAAAGGCTGGGGTAATTGTGTCATCGATCGGATCGATGACCTCCTGGGTGAATGTGAAAAGCTATTAAACCCTGATATTAGCCAGCCCCCTGTTGTAGCATCGGGGAAAGAATCCCCCAAACTGGCTGGCACAGATCAGTGGCAACCCAGAGTCTCAAACATGTTTATGAAGTCAAAACGTTCCCGAAGGGCATACAACCGCACAGGGATCTCAGTAAAAATTCTGATCCAGTCCTTAATTCTCCAGTACCAATTCCATTTGGTGATGATGTTTTTCCATGCAGGATTCGGTTTTTACCTTTATCCGAATTAACAGATGAAGAATTATCACATAGTACTAGTAATAGCTGTCCACTTTCTAGCTTAACAGCTGCTCCTATCCCCTCTGCGATCGATTGTACCCCTCTGATAATGGAACTTAAGGCAGAGGTGAGCGAGTTAAAAGCATTATTTGCCAATTGATAACAGTAGAAAAACAACTTCGGCCAATAGAAAATGCTAACCCAAGGGAAACTTCTACCCAGGTTTTCGGCCAGACGATACTACTGCAACCACCTCCATCCTTGGCTAGTTTGTCTGTGGCTCGAGAACACCAACCTCCTTCTAACACTGCCTTTTCTAGTTACAATTCATGTGTGAGTGGTCCTAGCCGTCCGAATGCTGATGGGTGTGTGCTCAAATCTAACCTCACACACCAAGGCCACTCCAGGTGTCAGAACCACCCTGCCCTCCACTCAAAAAGGCTACACTATTAGTGTCATGAGGTTGAGATCCCACAAAATTCAGCTATAGATACTACTTACATAAAATGAGGACTCAGAAGGAATCCAAGATGGCCGCCAAGGAGCGACCATTGGTTCAGCAGGTTAGTGTTCCAGGTCCTGTTGGCAATTTAGAATGTCCAGGTGAAGCGCCCACTGAAGTGCGCACTTCACCTGAGGAGTTCGAGTAGGACAGAGCACAGAAGATTCGGCGCGAGAGTTTAGTCAGGGAAAAACTTGTCGCGTCTTCTATCGTCGTTTCTCCCGTCGCGTCACCGAGTTTTCAGTCTCGAGGAGTAGCGTGTACAGAGTGCGCAAATCAGTAAGCTTTTAGTCTTGTTTTGGTCATGTGGGAGGCTACGGCGTTTAAGAGGAGTTAGTCGGGCAAGTCAGCTTTGCGCATGCTTTCCCAGAGGTCATTTTTTCATAGTTGTGGGAGAGTAGTGTTTAACAATAGGCAGAGTCAGCACAAGCGAGTGAATACAGTATTCATTAGAATTGTACAGTGCTTACGTGGAATTAACGTTTGAGGTTGCCGAGAGAGAGCGCATTCTCATAGAACTTCAGAGTACATAGAATTATTTCTCTTATCATTTAGTTAAGGACCAGTTAGAGTTAGCACCAGTACCATTGATTTCTTAGTTGGTAAAATACAGTAGCAGAGAGTGTTCTTATTTTTTTCTAATAAATTCCCAATAGAAAGAGTTAGTTGATACAGCGTTCCTGAATCGTTCATCCCACATAATAAAAGAGAAAAGGATTATCTGAGAGATAAGACTCTTAACTGTAAAAAGGTGTAGATATACCATTATACTTCAAACCTTAACAAAAGAAATAGAAAGAAGAGATACTTACCAGATATACTTAAGAACTCCATTTAAGGTACCATCTGTACAGGAAGAGGTGAGAGTCTGAAAGAGAGAAAGAGGAAATTAAAAACATAGAACAACATAGTAGAGATACTAATTAAATGAAAATCGCATTGTAATTACAGTTACAGGAAAAAGAGTATAAAAGATTATTAAAAGAAGAAAGAAGAGAGACATTGGTCACCCAAAACTCGGGTAGGTGCAATTAAGTCAGTTATTAAAGTATGATAAGGATAAGAGAATAAAAGTATAAGTTGTAATAAAACATTTGTTGCAGTTCCAATGTTGATGACGCAATCTTGCAAGAAAAGAAGATAGCGGAATTGCAGAAGTGGAACCAGAGTGAAGAAGTGTGGCTGTCTCTTCTCTGTCCATTTCCCCTTTCCCCCCTGTGGGTTCCTCAGTTTATTCACGTGCTTGCATAACGTGGTGGGCTGAGAAACTGTAGTGGGGGCATTGGGATCTGACGTCGTTCTGCTCCTGTGCATCTTGGGCAATAGTCTCGTTCTGACAGAGTGAAGTGCCCACGCTGTATTTGCACCTGAGCAGAATGGCAGAGGGTTTTGATCTAAAACAGTTAGGAGAAGTTTTGGAGGGAATACAGAAGGAATTAATTGCCGTTAGAGAAGAGAATAGGGAACTTAGACAGGACCTGATAACCTCCCGGAGAGAGACTACAGATTTAACGATCAAGATGAATATTTTAGTATCAGGGACCAGTTTCAAGAGTTCATCTTCACATGAGGAATATTCTAGTGACCCAACTGTCTCTACACCCAAGGTAACGACTCAAGTTATTCATTCCTTGTCCCCAGTAATTCCTTTGGCCCTCCCTGAGCGGTTTAATGGAGACCCTCAGAAAGCACAAGTGTTCTTGACACAATGCACTTTGCATTTCATGTGTCGTCCTGCGGTTTTTCCTGACGCACAGTCGCGAGTGGCATTCATACTATCATATCTTAGTGAAGACGCAGCGTCTTGGTCCATGCCATTAGTGACCAGAAATGATCCAATTTTATATGATATAGACAAATTTAAAAAATAATTTCTCAGGATCTTTGACTGGCGGAAAGCTTCACAAGCCACAGATAACAAACTGTTAGAGATTAAGCAGGGCAATCGGGATCTAATAGCGTACTTGGCCCAATTTAACAAACTTGTAGTAGAGATGGAATGGCTAGAGAACAAACGAGCAGCGGTGTTCTATCGTGGATTAAGAGATTAATTGAAAGATGCTTTAGCCCAAGTGCCCAATAGACCTACAGAGATCTCAGCTTTAATAGACTTAGTTCTTGAAATCGATTTTCGACAGAATGAGAGAAAAGGAGAGAAGAGAAGGGATTTCCGTTCAAGTACTCCAAGGTTTGATCGAGCAAAAGTAGATAATACCAAAGGAAACGATTCTCCACATAGTGTTGAACCCATGCAGATAGGAACAATACGTGGGCCATTATCTAAAGAAGAGAAAGAGAGGGGGCGAGTGAATAAACAGTGCTTGTATTGTGGAGGCAGCGGTCATATTGTTCGTAATTGTCCGAAGAAGGCAAAACAGACACCGCCGGAAAACGCTCAGCACCATCAGTAAAGGGAGTTGGACTGGTGGTTGCCGATATAGAAACAACTCCAAGAAGTCATTCACTGGCTAATACTTTACAGTCCTCCTCACCACATCTCATCATGTTCATGACCATACAGTTCCGGGAAATCACCTTAAGACAGATCGCCGTAATGGTGGATTCAGGAGCCACAGGCAAATTTTGCGACCTCAAGTTCACAGAAAAGATTAGAATAAGAGCAATACGAAAAGAAAAGAGTGAAGCGGTACGAGCAGTTGATGGGACGAATCTCTCGTCGGGACTCATAGTTAGTCACACCGAGTTAGTTGAATTGAAATCTGAGGAAGGACATTGTGAAACACTACAATTTAATTTGCTAGATGCTCCTCAATTTCAGCTAATCTTGGGGCTACCGTGGCTTACAGAGCATAATCCAACTATCGATTGGAGTGCCCGATCCATTGTGCTGGATTCTGAGTTTTGTAAAGAAAATTGCTATAATCATGACAAGAAGAGGCATGTGGAAACTCCAGCGCTTCATTTGTGTGAAGGAGGAGCAACTGTTTGCGTGATACAAACCTCGGAATTGCCCTCCGAGTACATAGAGTTCCAAGATGTGTTTAGTGAGACTGAAGCAGAGAAGCTTCCGCCACATAGAGAATTCGATTGTAATATTGAGCTGGAACCTGGTTCCAATCTTCCTTGCAGCAGAATATACTCCTTAACAGAGAAAGAAGACCAGCATTTAAAAGAGTACCTACGAAAATACCTCAGTAATGGGTTCATCAGACCCTCTCAATCTCCAGTCTCCTCGCCTCCTTTCTTCATCCCAAAGAAGGATGGCGAGTTGAGAACTTGCATTGATTATAGGGCAATCAATCGTATGACAATCAAAAACCGCTATCCTCTGCCCTTAATCTCGGTCCTATTGGATCAAGTAAAGAGCGCACAAATCTATACTAAGTTAGACTTGAGAGGGGCATATCATCTAGTCCGCATCAAGAAGGGAGACGAATGGAAATCAGCTTTCAGAACCATACATGGACTCTTTGAATATCAAGTGATGCCCTATGGGCTTTGCAACGCCCCTGCTGCATTTCAATACTTTATCAACGATGTGTTGAAGGAATATATTGATCAAAGTGCAATCGTTTACATAGACGATATATTGATATATTCAAATTCAGTGAAGGAGCATAAAAGACACGTGAAAGGAGTTTTGCAGAAGCTACGAGAAAACAGTTTGTACGTCAAATTAGAAAAATGCGCCTTTCATGTAAATACTGTAGAATTCTTAGGATTTGTGCTTTCACCGAATGGAATTGCCATGGATGAGAACAAAATCAAGGCAGTAACAGAGTGGGAATCTCCAAAATCTGTGAAGGATTGTCCAAAGCTTTATCGGCTTTACAAACTTCTATAGGAGGTTCATTCAAGACTTTTCCAAGAAGTTAATTCCCTTAACGAAGTTGCTAAGGAAGGGAGTCAAATTCTGTTGGTCAAATGAAGCTGAAGAAGCCTTTGAGAAATTAAAGAAAGATTTCACCACAGCCCCGATCTTACTGCATCCAGATCCCTCCGAGCCTTTTTATGTAGAAACCGACGCATCAAATCTAGCATTGGGAGGAATCTTGTCTCAAAGAGACAAAACCACAGGCCAATTACACCCAGTAGCCTTTCGTTCACGGAAGTTTACCTCCGCTGAGGTGAATTACACCATAACTGAGAAAGAATTATTGGCAATTAAGGATGCGTTCAAGGAATGGAGGCATTATTTGATGGGTGCAAGACATACTGTCACGGTCTTCACAGACCATAGAAATCTGACATTTCTGAAGTCAGCAAGAACATTGACACCAAGACAACTCCGCTGGTCATTATATTTTGCTGATTATGACTTCGTGATCACGTATTGACCAGGAACACAAAATGGTAAGGCAGATGCCTTATCCAGAGTAGGTACATAAAATATTCAAGAAGAGATTGAAAATCAAAGTATAATTGCAGAAGGGAAGGTCATCGGAGCAGTGTTGAAAGAAACCGTGGAAGAATCAACACAAGACTCAATGGGTTTAGAAGAAATGAAGGAATGGGCAAAGCAGGATTCTAGACGAGAAATCCGTGGAGATCTACCATATCATGCCGGAGCTCTCTATTTACCTACCCAAGAGTTACAACGAAAGGCTTTAAAAGAGTGTCACAATCACATACTAGCTGGTCATAAAGGGATTCAAAAGACAGAAGATCTAGTAAAACATCGTTTTTGGTGGCCAAATATGACCAAGGAAATTCGTCAGTATGTAGCCACTTGCGCAATCTGTGCGAGGGGAAAATCGGAGAGACAAGCTCCCAAGGGGTTATTGAAACCCATACCCACACCCCCTTATCCCTGGCATACTGTGACACTAGATCTGATAGTAGAGTTACCATCCAGTCAAGGGTTTGACACAATATTAGTTTGTGTGGATGCATTCACTAAGATGGCTCATTTTGTCCCCTTAAAGGGAGTACCAACTGCTAGAAAATTAGCACACACCTTTAGCCAGACTATAGTGCGAGCTCATGGAATACCCAAGGTGCTAGTGTCCAATAGGGGCTCTCAATTTTTATCTCATTTTAGGAGAGCATTCACTAAGAGATTGAACATAGAAACTAGGTACACAACTAGTTATCATCCAGAGTCCGATGGCCAAACTGAAAGAACTAATCAAGAACTTGAACAATATCTCTGATTATGTCTTTTAGATCACGAGGGAGACTGGCCAGAATACCTTTGGGCTGCAGAGGTTGCGCATAACAATGCAAAAAATGTGTCCACTGGGTATTCCCCATTTTACTTAAATTCAGGCAGACATCCAAACCAATCAATACATTTTCAAGAAGTAGAGGTTCCTGCAGTACAAGACTTAGTTGAACATATGACTCGAATACATAGTTTAGCAACTAAGAATCTCACAAAAGCTAAGGGAAGTTACAAACTATACGCTGACAAGAAAAGAAGAAAAGAACCAGAATTCCAAGTTGGGGGAAAAGTCTGGTTAAGTACAAAGAATCTTAGACTCAAGGGAAACAGGAAATTGCAACCAAGGGTCGTAGGCCCTTATTTAATTGAAAGGAAATTGAGTTCCTTGACTTACCAGCTGAAATTACCCAAGAGTCTAGGAATACACCCAGTGTTTCATGTCTCACTGTTAAAAAAGACTCCAAAAGAATTAAGAGCAGGTAAACCCCCTAAACCAATTCAAATGAGGGAGGAGAAGAATTTGAAGTAAAACAAGTTTTGGACTCAAAGGAAACTAAAGGTCAAGTTTACTACTTGCTAGATTGGAAAGGTTATGGCCCAGAAGAAAGATCGTGGGAGTTATGTTCTGATGTACATGCTCCTCGATTAATTAAGGATTTTCACAAGAAGTTTCCAGGCAAACCCAAGACGGAGGGACCTCCCTTGCGGGGGGATACTGTCAGAACCACCCTGCCCTCCACTCAAAAAGCTACACTCTTAGTGTCATGAGGTTGAGAGATCCCACAAAATTCAGCTATAGATACTACTTACATAAAATGAGGACTATGAGGGAATCCAAGATGGCCGCCAAGGAGCGACCATTGGTTCAGCAGGTTAGTGTTCCAGGTCCTGTTGGCAATTTAGAATGTCCAGGTGAAGCGCCCACTGAAGTGCGCACTTCACCTGAGGAGTTCGAGTAGGACGGAGCACAGAAGATTCAGCGCAAGAGTTTAGTCAGGGAAAAACTTGTCGCGTCTTCTATCGTTGTTTCTCCTGTCGTGTCACCGAGTTTTCAGTCTCGAGGAGTAGCGTGTACAGAGTGCGCAAGTCCGTAAGCTTTTAGTCTTGTTTTGGTCATGTGGGAGGCTACGGCGTTTAAGAGGAGTTAGTCAGGCAAGTCAGCTTTGCGCATGCTTTCCCAGAGGTCGTTTTTTCATAGTTGTGGGAGAGTAGTGTTTAAGAATAGGCAGAGTCAGCACAAGCGAGTGAATACAGTATTCATTAGAATTGGAGAGTGCTTACGTGAAATTAACGTTTGAGGTTGCCGAGAGAGAGCGCATTCTCATAGAACTTCAGAGTACATAGAATTATTTCTCTTATCATTTAGTTAAGGACCAGTTAGAGTTAGCACCAGTACCATTGATTTCTTAGTTGGTAAAATACAGTAGCAGAGAGTGTTCTTATTTTTTCTAATAAATTCCCAATAGAAAGAGTTAGTTGATACAGCGTTCCTGAATCGTTCATCCCACATAATAAAAGAGAAAAGGATTATCTGAGAGATAAGACTCTTAACTGTAAAAAGGTGTAGATATACCATTATACTTCAAACCTTAACAAAAGAAATAGAAAGACGAGATACTTACCAGATATACTTAAGAACTCCATTTAAGGTACCATCTGTACAGGAAGAGGTGAGAGTCTGAAAGAGAGAAAGAAGAAATTAAAAACATAGAACAACATAGTAGAGATACTAATTAAATGAAAATCGCATTGTAATTACAGTTACAGGAAAAAGAGTATAAAAGATTATTAAAAGAAGAAAGAAGAGAGACATTGGTCACCCAAAACTCGGGTAGGTGCAATTAAGTCAGTTATTAAAGTATGATAAGGATAAGAGAATAAAAGCATAAGTTGTAATAAAACATTTGTTGCAGTTCCAATGTTGATGACACAATCTTGCAAGAAAAGAAGATAGCAGAATTACAGAAGAGGAATGAATGAATGAATATTAGATTTATAAAGCGCTAACTTAGCCCAAGGGCATCAAGGCGCTGCAGAGGACGAACGTTCAACCGGATAAGATGCTCAAGCTAAAGTCTGTGTAAAAAGCCAGGTTTTCAGGGCCTTGCAAAAAAGAGAGTATGACACAAGACCCGATAAACCATCCGGAAGAGAGTTCCACAGCCTAGCAGCAGCAGTGGAGAAGGCTCTGCCTCCCCATCTAACCTTCTTAAACCTAGGGACCACCAGCAAGTTCTTGCTGGCAGACCTAAGCTGCTTGGTCGGGATATAGCGATGAAACATTGCTTTAAAGGCATCAGGGCCAGATCCATAGTAGGCATTGTGAGTCAAGCACAAAGACTTGAAAAGGATTCTACGATCCAGAGGTAGCCAATGCAACGAAATGAGGGAGGCCGAAACAGAGTGATACTTTGGCAACTCCAACACCAACCTTGCTGCAGCATTCTGTACCATCTGTAACCGTCTCACCAAACCCTTGTTAATGCCCAGATAAAGGGCATTAC
Source organism: Calotriton arnoldi (assembly GCA_963921515.1). Taxonomy (NCBI): domain Eukaryota; kingdom Metazoa; phylum Chordata; class Amphibia; order Caudata; family Salamandridae; genus Calotriton; species Calotriton arnoldi. Next base: position 674,657 of record CAWUFW010010155.1, read on the forward strand.
AATAATCAAGTCTGGACAGTATCAAAGCAATCACTGCCTGCTTTCGTGATGAAAACGACAAGAACTGTGAAATTTTCCTAAGCAGCCTGATTATTCCAAAACAGATAGACACTGTTTTGCTAACCTGTAGGTTCATGGACAGCGAAGTGTCGACCATAACCCCCAGATTTTTCCCATGGGATGCAGGAGAGGGACAACTGCCCATGGTGTCAGGCCACCAGTCATTGGACCATATATCATGTTGGTTGCCAAAAATCAAGATCTCAGTTTTTTCCCCATTCAATTTAAGATAATTCTCAACCATCCAGGATGAGACTGCCTGCATACAATTTTTTTAATTTGCGGCAGATTCACTGATGCTGTTGGTAATAGACACCATGATTTGAGTGTCGTCAGCATAAGACAGCACCTCAAATCCAAAGGCTCTCACTACCCTAGCCAGAGGGGCAACATAGATATTAAAAAGTGTGGGGCTTAGAGAGGATCCCTGTGGAACTCCACAAATCAATGGGTTGGGAGAAGAGTAAAATTGGCCCAATTTCACTATTTGTGCCCTATCACTAAGAAAGGAGGAAAGAAGCTCGAGGGCAGTGCCCCCAATCCCTATCTCCTTGAGGTGTTCCACCAGCCTCAATGGAGACAGGGTATCAAAAGCTGCGGTAAGGTCAAGAAGGACCAGCAGGGTCGTATACCCTGCATCAACCTGGACCCGGATGTTATCAAAAACCGCAGTTAGCGCTGATTCAGTGCTATGATGGCTTCTAAAGCCATGTTGAGAACCATCAAGCAACTGGTGATCCAATAAATAGGAACTAAGTTGAGAATTCAGATATTTTTCCATAATCTTAGCTGGGACCGGAAGCAAAGAAATGGGGCGATAATTTTTAGTTCCATGGGATCCAAAGACGGCTTTTTAAAAGCGGTTTGACCACAGCGGTGTTCCAAAGAGTGGGATACTGCCCCTCAGTAATAGCTATATTTAGTACTGAGGTGAGAAGGGGAACAATGACTTCCCTTCCTATTTTTAAAACCTTAAGGGGCAGGCATCCAGAGGAGACCCCGAGGTAACTCCTTCCAAAAGATGACCAGTTGTTTCATGAGAGATGCAAGGGAAGGTGAGAAACCTCGGTTGGTCTACCGTAGTTGCTGATAAAACAGGGTTAGTTTTAGGAGGAGCAAATATAACCTTTCCAGCATTATAGTCCTCCAAGGTGGAATATATGTCTGTAATCTTAATGCGGAAAAACTCTGCCATTCTGTCACAGAGTTCTTGGGAAAGATCAGATGAATCAGCAACAGGAGGGGAGATAAGAGAGTTGATAACCTTGAAAAGCTCTCTAGAAGATTTAATTGATTCAGTAGCCTTAGAATAATACAATCTTTTCTCCTCAATAATCGCCACTTTATAATCCCTCAAGCGCTGTTTATGTAGCACTCTGCCTGCCGGCGCGAGATCTGTGCGCCAGATCCTTTCCTGTTTGCGGCAGGATTGTCTCAACTTTCTGAGTCTATCAGAATACCATGGTGCAGAGGGTTTTTTTCTCGCTCCAGAGTGAAGAAGTGTGGCTGTCTCTTCCCTGTCCATTTCCCCTCTGTGGGTTCCTCAGTTTATTCACGTGCTTGCATAACGTGGTGGGCTGGGAAACTGTAGTGGGGGCATTGAGACCTGACGTTGTTCTGCTCCTGTGCATCTTGGGCAATAGTCTCGTTCTGACACCAGGTCATTACTCCATCCACTGGATAGTGGGACTTGGAGACCCGAGGGGGGAACACGGGGGTGGAGGGGCAGGCCTAAAATAGACCAAAATAGGAAGCTCCGAGGGATGTATAATTCTGCTGCGAACAGCATCTTCATGGTAAATGTCCCGAAACTCCATTCCTCATCCGGCAAGCACGAGTCGGTAGATTCACTCATTAATAAGGTAACGCACGGGATTAGGTATGTTAGAGGGTGTCGTTCTGTGATCCGAGAGGATATCCTCAGCGCACGGAGATGTCCAACCACAAATCCACTCTATGATGCCATTGAGCTGATCCTGAGGGATGAGAGGATGGGGGATAATTTGGTTGCACTTGATGTTAGATGTTGCCCTCTCCATAATTCAAGTATTCAGTTCAAGGGGGCGCTAGGTGGCGCACGACCAAGATGGCCGCACGTCTGTGAGGCTCCGGACGCTTGGCTTCAAGATCCAGCATTTATCCTGGGTTAAATGCCCGCTGTAACTGCCTGAAGTACCTGTTGCGATTCCCGACATCAGCCGCTACACTCCGATGCCGGAATTAGCTCCAGAGACCCCTGCCAGGTGCTAAGAGGTGACGGAACACTCTGCCCGGTGCGGGGGCAGAGCTCAGTGGTGACCTGACGGCAGCTGCACTATCCGGGCGAGGGCCGGGGATCCCACGTGGTGCCTAGGCCACACTGGGCCGCGGGACTTGCATTGGTGACGCCTTTCTACGCTTGCCCGCCGAATTGAGACGCTCCGTTACGGACTCTCTATCGGAGCTGCACACAAGATTCGCCCGCACCCCAGGTGGCGAAGCGGACACGCCTGGCCCAGATTCTCACCGCCCCAGCTGATTCACGAAGCCTGCTGGGAACCACAAGTACGGTGAGGCTGCAAGCGATCATACCGTTTTATGAACATGGAATGACCCGGAGGCTGCCTGCGGATTGCTTCCACCCCCCCTCCTCCATTGCAGTGTTGGGACATCTTGCCCCCTTGGCGTGACAGCTACCGCTGGTCTTCTTGGAGCCCGCACGGTCCTGCAGCGTTTTCCCCCTGGATGGGAGATTTGCATCTGTGTTTGAACTGTTTGTGAGGCGGCGGGGACAGGACTGACCGGCGGTTCGACTGGGTGAGCAGGGGCTGAGGACTTTACTCGCGCGACTGGCCCACTCTGCGTACTGGATGCTCCTGCTCACTTTGCTCCCCTTGGCTTGCCGGACACATCAGCGCTCAACGTCCCCCCCGTGAGGCAAACGAGGAGTACCTGCGTCCTACGCCGGGAGGTGGATGGCCCGCAACCTGTTTGCTGCTGCCCCAGTGCTCACGTAGATCTCCGCATAAAGCCAGAATCACTACTCGCGCGGGGAAAGGCCAGGCGTGACTCTCCTGCCTTCTAGTCACTGCGCTGTTCTGAAAGATCTCCCGCGGCCCGCCTCTGCTTCCCCTGGGCGGCCCCTGCTGCGACGAGCTGCACTTTCAGAGCAGCATTCTTTGGTGACACTGCGGATGCCTCTCCCTTTTGTGGTGATTGCGATTGGTCACGTTGCCACAACTCCTACAGCACTACCTCGCTACGCCACCAACTCCAGCTTCATTACCGTAGTCTGCTTTCTTTCCGACAAAAAGGACAGCATCGTTAGGGGTGCACGATCTCACACATTGGCGGCAGGATCTAGAGCCTGTGTTGGACTACCTGAAGGCGGACCGCCTATAGCACTTCGCAACTTGCTGACCCCTCCACCCCCAGATATCCTCACCTGGCGACTTAACCCCATTTGGATGGCTCGCGGCTAACGCAAGTGCACCCAACATTACTTGTTCCGCCTTGGTCCGTAGAGTCCGGTCGTGCTCACCATCCCCTGGCCGCACTTAATCTCCAACCGCAAACATCTGCTCCTTTCATGGTAGTGGCGCTGCGGACTCCCTCAGTGAATATACTTTGACGACGACCTCGAGGTGGGAAACATCTCTTCTTTCCCTTCATTAGCGCATTCTCTTCCCAGAACGCTTCTCATCATGGGGAAACCTGATGGCCGGCAGACCAAGCCTCCTTTCGATACGAAGAGAGCTGTCACCCGCTCCAATGCCGAAGAATCAGAACTGCCAGCTGATGCGTCGACATCTAATCCTCCACCGACCCAGGCAGATGAAGTGAAAACTCTTCTCCTGGCTATGCAACATAGCCTTACAGATCTCTCGAACAAAATGGACTCCATGAACGCACGCATGGATTACATAGTCCTAAAAGTGGAGAAACACGACGAACAACTTAAGGAGACAGAAAGGCGGATTTCTGACACTGAAGATGCTACTACCCAGGTGACACAACAGGTGGCTCAAATGGACAAACTCCTCAAGATAATCGCGGCTAAAAACAAAGATTTAGAGGCGCGAAGCCGGCGCAATAATATTCGCGTCACTGGAATCCCTGAAAGCACAAACACTGGCCGAATGGAGGATTTTATCGACCGTCTCTTATGTACCACCTTTGGGGCGGATGCTTTTTCCACCCAATTCATCGTGGAACGAGCTCATCGCTCCCTGGGCCCCCGCCCAGCCCCAGGTGCAAACCCGCGCCCGATAGTGGCTCGACTCCTTAACTACAGGGATCGCGACGTTGCACTGAAACTGGCCAGAGACCAAAAAGACCTCCAATTCGAAGGCGCCAACTTCTCCATATATCCCGACTTCACGTTAGCGGTACAGGAGGCGCGTCGTAAGTTCCTGCCTGCCAAGCAGAAGCTTCGAAAACTGCAGATTGAGTATGCCCTATTATATCCCGCCCGCCTGCGAGTCACATACCGTGATAAACACCACTTCTTCACCAGCGGTCAGCAAGTGGATGATTTTCTTCGTGCTGCCAGGAAAAACTCTCCCTCCAGAGACTCCTCAGACCGTCTCTCTCAATCTCCAGTGCTGAGTGCTGACTGAACCAAAGACTCTGATTCATGTTGCTTGACCTTGTTGACTCCGCCTGGGACACCTTCTGCTGTGGGTGTTCTCCTTGACATCTCGGAGCTGCCGTGACCAGATGAGACTTGAGCTCAATTTCGATAGTGGTCTTGTCACTTTGCTGCACTGTGCGTCACTCCGTCTTATCACATCCTGGTTGGTTAAACATCTGGTGAACTGTTTTCCCAACTGCAGATAAGTGCCACGACCTAGTGTTTTTTCCATTTTGTACTAGCGCTGGCGAACATTGCATTCATCCCTTTCGTACTTGTATGGTACAATTATTTCTCCTTTTCCTTTGTGTTCTCTATTTCTTTATCATAGGCGTATCTTTAACCTAAGACTCATACTATGCCAAGCAACCCCTCCCCCCTTTTATCACTCCGTCTCCTCTTGACAACGGGGGATGGTTATTACACCTCAAGCGGGGGAGGGTATCGTTGCACACTAGCGTTCCCCACACGGGAGTTCCCCCCGATTTTCGAAAGATGTCTCATTCCCTATTGCAATGTTGCAATGTATTTTTGGTTTTGTGTAGGGTTAGTAATGCCCGCACGATTGGGGTGCTGTTGTGGGTGGGGGTGGTGGGAGGGCTTACTTCAATTGTTGTATATTGTTTTTTTTTCCAGCAGGCAGATGCAGGCTCTATATCGCAAGGCGTAATTTCTTATTATTTGTGCAGAGCATATTGCACTCTTCTTAGCATAAACTGGCATGTCATCCCACACTGAGACCTTACACCTTAATTTAATCACTTGGAACGTTAGGGGCCTTCGTGACCCCCGGAAATGCAGACATGTCCTTACATACCTAGACAGGCATCATGTACACATTGCGGTGTTGCAAGAGACTCATCTGGACCCAGCTCGCACCCCAACATTCGCCAGCAAATGGGCCGCAACACGAGTATTCTCCTCTTATTCTACTTACTCCAGAGGTGTAGTGATCCTAGTAAAACGGAATATTCCTTTTATTTTGGGAGGCACACACCAGGACTCACTGGGGCGAAGCTGTATGATATGGGGCACATTAGGTACCCAGTCAGTCACGATAGTATGCTGTTACGGGCCCAATACTGATGACCCTGACTTTTACACCACACTTTGGGGGTGCATACTACAAATGGGCTCCACCCATATTTTTTGGGGGGGAGTCTTTAATACCGCATTTAACCCAGCAGCAGACAGATCCAATCCATCACCCTTACATTACACAAAAACGCAAGAGGTTCTAAAGGGGAATATTCATGGCTCATGGGCTCACAGACACATGGCGACACGTCCATCCGGACGGAAGGGAGGGAACCCATTACACTGCATTGCATGCTTCCTGGGCTCGCCTAGATTACTGGGTGGTCTCCCGGGGGGCGGTCTCATGGCTCACACAGGCAACTCATCTTGCTAGAACTTACTCAGATCATTCCCCGGTGCTTATAACCATAGCCCCGCCCAACTCGATGTCTTCTCCCAGAATCTGGAGGCTCATGCCCGAGGCGTTGCTCGATACGGTGTTCAGGGCTGAGATTGGAGAGGAAATCACTAACTTTTTTCAAACCAACATTGGCTCGGTCTCATCAATAGGCACGGTCTGGGAGGCCTTTAAGGTCACAATCCGGGGCGCTTGCATGGCCAAAAGTTTCGGGGTTTTGCGAGACCTTCATCGCACTCTGCATAAGCTCGAATGTGAACTCAAACAATTGGAGGGCGCCCTCTGGGGGGATAACTCTGGCCCACGCCTAGCGACCTTTAGAGAAAAACTCACCGAATACAAGGAAACAAGGCGCGTTTTCGGGGAAAATATCATATCGCGCGCAGGTACGGTGAGGGCGAGCACCCCGGTAAGATGCTGGCGCAAACCATCCGTCTACCCCGGTTCTCTAATTATGTCCTCGAGATTAAGGATACTGCTGGGGCGCACCACAGAGACAGTCAGGACATTCTCCACACCTTTACTGAATTCTATACTGACTTATATGGTACCTGCAGAGATGACCCCCCCGACTTTGCCTCATACTTGCAAGATATCACCCTTGGCTGGCTTGGTGATACGCAACGGAAGTTCCTCGCGGCGCCCTTTGAGAATGACGAGATACATGAGGCGATAATGCAAATGAAGTCCGGGAAGGCCCCATGTTCGGATGGCCTTCCCATTGACTTTTATAAGGCTTATATTGATCAATTACTCCCCATTCTCAAACACGTCTTTAATGAGGCGCAAGAGCTGGGCTGTCTTCCTCCGTCCATGAGACTGGCATTGATCTCCTCCCTCCTGAAGCCCGGTAAACCAGCGGATTGCTGTGATTCCTACAGACCCCTCTCCTTAATCAATACGGATACTAAAATCCTCGCAAAGATTCTGGCCAATCGCCTCAGCCTTTTAATGGAGAAATTGGTTCTCCCGGATCAGGCTGGTTTTATTCCTGGCCGGGCGACTTCACACAATCTCCGCACGCTCTTCTCCATTCTTCGCACGGTGGACCCGAAGGTACCCTTAGCAGCCGTATTCCTTGATGCCACAAAGGCATTCGACTCTGTAGAGTGGGACTACTTTTTCGTAATCCTTCAAAACATGGGCATGCCGAAGGGATTCCTCTCATGGGTTCGTTTACTCTACACTAGTCCCGAAGCCAAGGTCCTTATCAATGGCCATTCCTCTCCGTCCTTCCCCATCACTCTGGGCACCCGACAAGGGTGCCCGCTTTCACCTCTTTTGTTCGCCCTCGCGGTTGAACCACTTGCCGCTAAGATTCGACAATATCACCAAGATAAGGCCCTTCGGTGCCCACTCCGCCATATTCTGATCTCCCTACACGCGGACGACATCACGCTATACGTCAGGGAACCTCAAATTAATCTCAATCCGCTGCTCCGCGAATTTGTGCGATTTGGAGGGCTTTCCGGAATTCATATAAATTGGTCCAAGTCCCAACTTTTCCCTCTTACCTCATCGGTCACGGAATTCGCCCCGGATTTTCCCATTCAGTGCTGCCCTGATGAAGTAAAGTATCTTGGTATCTATGTTACCTCCAACCGTGAAGAACTGATGCGGCTCAATTATGGTCGCGCTTTGGATGGGATAAGAGCCAATGTCACACGATGGATCGCACTACCGCTCTCCATTGCAGGACGCATATCCCTGATAAAAATGGTTATCCTTCCTAAACTCCTTTATTTATTCATGAACATACCATATGATCCGGGGAAAACCTTTTTTACTATGCTTCGCACAGAACTGATACGCCTTACCTGGGGTGGAAAACAACCCAGAATACAATGGGATGTTCTCACTAGACCATATTCGCAAGGGGGGTTCGATATACCAAATTTTGAACTCTATTATACGTGTGCACAGGCCCATTACGCCCACTTCTGGTTCCACCCTCCCAGGTACATGCCGCAAGTAGCCACTGAACATTGGTTATCTGATCCCATTCCACTGGAGGGCGCCATATTTACTGCCATTTCGCCACGCACTGAGGACCCATCCCCCATCACCAGCACGGTGAAGGCATGGCAAAACATTGTCACACGTTCCCAGGCTCCCATGTTATATTCACCCTTGCTTCCCCTAGTATATCACCCGAAAATGCCTGTCCTTCAGGAAGGTATTTTTAGGAAAACTCAAGCTAAATATGGTATTAAGACCTGGGGAGATCTCTACCTACACGGCAAATTCCGCACATCGCAGCAACTCTTCTCCACACAGCCGCCCTCTCCCATGGATATCTTTTTATATGTCTGCTTGCGTCAGGGCCTCAAGGAACATACCCCTACCTACCCTCAGGAACCTCTGGAGATTATCTCATTGCGCCTAATATTGCGTAGTGAAGCGGCGTCACACTTGGTTTCTTCACTTTACCACACTCTTTACACCACTCAGGGCCCAATACAGAGCACTGCCCGGGACAAATGGTCCGTAGAATTGGGACTAGTCCTCACTGACGAGCAATGGAACTATTGCTGCAAACAGACGGAACACAGCACGTCCAGTAGCTGACTCCGCATCCTACATTACAAATTCCTTCATCGCACATACTATACACCAGCCAAGCTCCACCGCTTTAAATTGCGCGACAACGACAGATGTGATCGTTGCGGTGTCGCAGGGGCTGACTTCCTACACTTGGCCTGGGAGTGCGGTGCTGTACAGGAGTACTGGCTCCAGGTACTCGTAGCCCTGGAACAAATGACATCATTGCGCCTTCAGCGCTCCCCCCTTCTCACCCTTCTAGGATACACCGAGACACTAGCGGTGGCACACCGGAAATTTATCTCCTTCAGCCTCCTTCTAGCTAAACGGCGTATAGCTTGCAGGTGAGGGCGGGGCAGAGCACCTAAATTTAAGGATTGGATCCGAGACATGGTATTTTGGCAGGACCATATGTATACCTTTGCCGAACTGCTTCCTCCTACCTCCCGTCCCCGTGATAACTGGGGCCCCCTTACGGCATACTTACTCTCTCATCCACTTGATGGGAACGACAATATACAGACTGATAAGGTGGCGACTGCTTGAATTTTTTCATGCATAATTACACTCTCAGACTCCCGTTCCCTTCCTTTCATGGAGCCACTTGGAGGGCTGGAAACTCTTAGTGTATGTGATTTACTGTTATCATCATTGTATTGCCTCTGATGTCTTGCATTGCTCTGTAGCTCACTGTGTTTAATCTGGTCTCAATGCCTGCCTCCTTCTTTAATTGTATTTGCCTAAGCCTGTACACTCGACATGATGTATTGCCTGTACTTGTACCTGTTTTTTCTTCTCTTGAAAACACAAATAAATAAAAAATAAAAAAAAGTATTCAGTTCAAATACAGCAGACCAGGGAGTGACCTACGCATTGGGGTTTACCGGGGAGGAAGGCAGGTATCTCCACTGAGGGATGTGGACTGACTTGGGGCATGTACCAGAACTGCTTCCCCCTCGACTCCTGTAACATCTAAGGGTTTAGTCCCTCAGACTAAGTCTGGTTTTACGAGCGTTCAACTTGCATGCAATGTTACGAGTAACCTAGCCACTACACTGGCCTTTGGTAATCCTATGGGAACTTCTGGTCGTATTGATAATAGAGTGGTTGCAGTAATTTCCCTGGCTATGGCGAGTGTTAACAACCAAGATATTATTCCTGCTATTGGGCACTTACATATTGTTGGGTTGTCAAATAATGCCAAACGGAGAGTATGTACCACTGATTCTAATTGTGCTGTTTTTGACAAACCTGTAGCCGAAGCCCCTACTAGTCTCAGGGAGGAAGACTCCTCCCTGAACTCTAGTTTGTCAATTATATCTTGGAATCTTGCGGGGATTTATCCTAAACTCTCCGACCCTGGGTGGCTTTTGCTTATAAATAAAAATGATATTTGTATTTTCCAGGAGACCTGGGCTACTGACAGGGTATTTATTAGTGGACATTCTAAATATAGTGTTGAGGCGCTAGCCCCAAGGAATGCAGGGAAGGCAAGTGGTGGTTTAGCAATATTTGTAAAAAATGCCATCACATGTACTCACAAACAGTTGCTAACCAATTCACCTGACCTAATGGGGATCCATGTCACTTTTCAGTCAGGGCTAGTCTTATCTATTTTCAATGTCTATGTTAGGTCTGTCTCTCCAGGAAACGACTCACCAACTTTATCTCACTCTAGAAGAATTGGTAGGTATCTACCAACCACAGACTAGGGTGCTGGTAGCTGGAGATTTTAACACCACGTTTGAGCCCTCCACGTTACTCAATTCTCTGATTGAGGAAGAAGATGAGTCTTGGGGGATTCCTAACTCAACGAACAAAGCAGGCGGCTCAGGTAATTCCAAAGTAGCTTTCCAGCTTATTTCCCTGGTAGCGGGTAGGAGTTTAAGGGCATGCAATGGCAGGACCCGTTCAGACCTTGATAGACAGGCCACATTTAAGAGCGGCTATAGTTCTAGTGTCATCGATTATATCCTGGTGGATGTCAGACTGTGGTCCCTAGTGAGCGATGTGATGATCATTGCTCGGCTCGAGAGTGATCACAATCCCCTCCTTCTTTCTATGGCTGGTATTCCCCTTAGCAGGGGCTTGTCAGGATGCTGCACAATACAACGAGAACACTTAATTTCTAACAACCATAGAAGATTTTCTTGGGCTAGAATCCCGAATCACAGTAGACAACAAGTAATAATTTATGATCAGTTTGTACGTCATTTTTCCAATTTAGATACATCTATATTATCACCTGACCAATTATTAACTGCCCATGGGGGCTTCTTCAAGGAGCTAAATTGTGTGTTTTTATCCCAATCCACCGAGAAAAATCCAGAGAGGGGGAGAAATGTACATAGTTTAACCGTAAGTGCAAACAAGCAAAACTTAATTTAAAACTAGCGATTCAGGAGGGTGATCGAATAGTTGTTGCCCAATCACGCAATGGGTATAAGACAGCCCTAGAATAGGCAAAGCGTGATTGGGCTGATAAGAACTGGCAGGATTTACTGGACGCTGCCAGATGCAATGATAACCGTACATTCTGGCATATTATTGCACACGGGAGCCTGGAAGGGGTTACTACTCCGGATTATTTCATTCAACCGGAGAAGTGGGTTGACCATTTCACCTTGCTATATGATAACAGGGAAGCTATCCACCTGGAGGGTGATATTGATAATTCATCTAACCGTGTACCCTGCGAGATTAGGGAGGGTGTTGCCAGGGAAGGTTCCCTTTTTAGCCTGGATGACACTCTTAGGGGCATTGAAATAATGAAATCAGCTAAAGCCCCTGGGCCCGACAAGATACTGGGTGATTTGTATAAGTCCGAACCGTTAGTATGGGTGCCTTACCTAAATATCCTGTCTAATGCAGTTGCCGATGAGGGTAAAATACCTGAAACCTGGAGAGGGGCGTAAATAATAACTATGCACAAGAAAGGTGATGCTTCTGTCCCATCATACTTTTTGCTTTTTTAGTTTACGTATTTTCTGTATAAGAAAATAAACCTAAACACCTGGTCAAATGTGCTAGTTTTAGTGCGGAATCCTACTTGATATAATGACAGAATTCCATTATCACCCATCCAGGTCAGTAATTTGTCCAGAACCTGTCTAGCAAAGATTTTTTGCATATTATCTAATAGACTGATCGTTGACCTTCATGCTGCCTTTTGTTGGAATATAAATTATGCTTTCGCATTGTTTTACGTAAGTTAGCATTCGTGGCGCCATTTTGTGTACAGGCGCCATTTTGTGTCACGATCGAAACCAATCTTTTGCCACTTCCGAGAAACAACCTGTTCTAAGTTATGTTTCTTCGGAGCTGAATTTTGCTACACTAATGAATGTACTGTTCTTATTAGCGCATACCTTTCCTTTAGATGTAAGCCTTCTCCCACTTGTCTAGTGGCGGGCACAGGCAGAGTGACCTTGAATGGTAGATAATGTGTGCCCGGCCTTAGAATCGAACCTTACTCCTTTGTAATTTACTGTCCAGCTGCATTTCTCTGGAAAATTCCATGGTGGGCGTGCTTACATTGGTTTCGAAGTGTACATAATGGATCATTATGCTTGCTGATGTCAGCCACTCTGCAGCACTCCTAGCGACTGGGCAGACATGGTTCCACTCTGAGTGTACTTTGAATAAACTATTATTGGTTTGTATTCTCTAATGTCTGACCGACTCTTCATTTGGTACGGAAGGCTGAGAGGTGGTCGTGAGTGACCCGGGTGACCCTAATCGGGCCACTTCCTTCAGTTGGCGCCCGAACAGGGACTCCTTTGGGTGAGTGACCCATCCCCTTCCGCGGACAGGGGGGGAGGTTGAGGCCATCGTCAGGTCTGACAGACGGATCAGGGATCCCTGCACGAAGAGTTCCTGGTACTCGCAGCTGCCCCTTCTGTAACGCCTGTCGGTGCCTCTCTCAGTGGTCATCCCGACTGAAGTCCTGGACGGCAAAACCCTTGGATCTTACCTTTTGGTCTGAAGAGTCGGCAGTGGAGAATAAATTTGTTTGACCTGCATATATCAGGTGAGTTTGTTTTGGTTCTTTGTGGATAGGGTGCCATTTTGGTTTGTATTTGGTACGGTCTAAGGGCCGCCTTTTGGGATAAGAGCATTTGCAATTGTTTTGCTAGGCATAAATAGTGCACTTGTTTTCTTTTGAAAAATGCCTAGATTCAGTAAGTTGTGTTCCTTGTGCTGTCGCTGTTGTTCTGCTGATGCTCGATTGTAAGAAGCTCAGCGGGAGCCTCCAGAAGGCACTCCGAATTTTGATATGTATGTGAAGCATGGTCTTGGCCCTATTATGTTTAGTACATTATGGCACAAATATACGAGGGACAATGCCGAGTTGCAGTGGCCGTTGATGGGCACTTTCGATGAACAAAAGATTGAGTATTTACAAGAACAGCTGTTTAAGAGACGAAGTAGGCAGTCTATGTTTGATTCCCTCAAAACATGGCAGAAAGCAGCTGGACAGAGGCGATTGAAGGCAGAAAAAGAGGCTCGGAAAGGAAAAATGCAGACATTGACTCAGAAGGCTGTAGCATACGACAGGGAAAAACAGGAAAAGGATGTTGAATGTGAAGATAGGAGGTTTCGATTACACATTGATAAATCGTATGTGGTTCAGGAAGAAGATGACACTTTTGTGGAAGAATTGTTGGATACTCGACCCCCGCCTCCCTATGCTCCCCAAAGAATATATCCCACTGTTCCCGTGCCCTCGCAGCCGCCTGTCACAGTTGCTTCCACTGTCTCTGTTCCTGTATCTACTGTTGTTATTTCAACGGCTGTGGCTTCGGCTCCTCCTCCTCCTCTTCCTTCTGTTTCTTTGCCGTCTGTGGCAACTGCGACTGTTAGTACCCCTGCTACACCTATTGTCTCAGCGTCCCTCTTGCCAGCTCTTTCTCCTGCGACACAACAATTAGCAACAATAGTGCCTGTTACTTCTGTTGCTTCTCCCGCTATGGTTTTTCATCCCCCGACATTAATAAGTAGTGGGACACCGGTACATGGATTTGAGGACAGGGATTGGATGAAATTTAAGGAATGCATGGGACCGTTAGTGCGATCTGATGTGGGAGATGATGAGAAACAAGTAATAGCCAATAAGGCTGCCCAGTGGGCCCGTAATCCTATTTATAGTGTAGAGGGTGTCTGGGCAACTATGAGAGATTTTGAGCCCTTCATACAACAGCATGCCCTTAAACATATGTGTGCAACCTTAATTGGTCTTTGGCAAGAGTGCTTTGAAGCGGAAGCATCTCAAATTTTATATGACATAAGAGATCAAGTGTATATTAGTGAATTGGGGCCACAACAAGTCTTTGCTAATGTCACAACAATAATAGCTTATAGGGGAAGACTACATGAGAAAAGTCCCAGGTCGGTGTCTCAGTTTCCGATGAGAGAGGTTCATTCCATATATCATCCAGAATTGCCGGAATTAACAGATGGCCGTGGTAATGTTACTCGAGCGGCAGTGGCAGCCAGGTTTCAGGAGCAATGGGTTTTGTAGTCCGTGGACAAGAAGTGAAGTTTTGTCTCTTTGCCTGACCCTAGGAAACATCCTAATGCATATTATAAAGAATTGACTGAGGCTGCCTCTTCCATTGTAATGACTCTTGCTGATATTAAAATGTTTTTTGGTTTACTGGTTCTGGTTGACATTTGGAGGCAGGTGCACACGCAAGATCATGTTGTGGAATTGGGAGGTACATGGGATCAAATTAAAGCATGGGACCGGAAAAGAAAGCCAGGTGATAAGCCCCGAGCGGAAATTTTGGCATTGCCAGACCGCATTATTACCTATATGCATTCCCTTATTCCGCCGAGAAAGGTAGATTGGGATAAATTGGCGGCTTGTCAACAAAAGAAAGATGAGTGTGTCTGATTTTTTTTCACTCGATTTGAAGGTACGTTTTTGGATTACAGTGGGCAGGATTTGTCTATTGAGGGAGGTGTTCGGTTGTTTGTTAATAGATTTGTTTCTAATTTGCTTCCTGAAATTGCGACTCGATTGCAGGCCTCTAAAAGTACTTGGTCCACCTCTTCCCCCTCTGTTATTTTGAATATGACACAGTATTATGAACATAGGGATAATAAGGTTTTTCAAGAAAGAGCGGAAGGTGCACTCGCAGGGAAGTCAAACACGTGAGCAATAATTCCCAAAATATTTCCTTTATTCGTTTAATCTTTAAAACTGGCACACAGCCAACGCGTTTCGTTCCCAAAAGTGCCAAAAGGGAACTTCATCAGGGCTGTAACAATCATAAACAAAACATAACATTATAAAAACATAAACGACGTTTAAAAACTACATATTTCATATTTCATACAATGACCCACAAACTCATACAAAAATAGATACGTGTCACATTCATATTACAAACATATAAACATAACATTAAACATAACATAATTTACACAGAGCTCTAAATATAACACATTGACACACATAAATTAAGAATACGAAATTCCTACGTATAAAAATAACATAAAAAGGAAGTATGTTTAAGTGAAAGAAAACACTAAATATGGCGTGACAATATCATAGACAATCTTAAAGAGAAGGGAAGAAAGAAAAAGAAAGGCATAAAGAACATAAATCTTAAATAGATAAATATGTCTTAGAAAAGAACAGCACCATAATATAAATGGTGCCATTAAATACAAAGAGATTAAAAAGAACACCGATATCATCTTAAGTGAGAAATTATCACTATATCTCACCTCTTCAATATCCAATTAATCCTTAATGAATATCCAGAAATATTTTGAAAAATAGTAATACCTCAAAAGGCACGATCCGCCCAGGGCAAAGTGTATAAAACTCTAAAAATAGGAAAAAGGCTACAGTTAACATAATAAGGAGAAAAGTATTGCTCTGGACATCTCCTATATTTAGTAGTAGAAGTAAAACTCACCCAGCACAAATCGATAATTTATGTACAAGAATCGGAATAACTCAAAGCCTTAATGATAAAGGACATAATTCAGAAAAGCTGCTCGTTTGCAATACAAATCTTGGCATATCTCCTATGAGAAGGAAAAAATGTAATTATTAAAGGTATCGTAGCCGGTGCTAAAATACAGCACAAACAATTGCACCGAAAATAGAGTGTACACTCTCCAACAATATACACAATATCCAAATTAAAAACAGAAAAAATAAATAAAGAAAAAAGAATTTTCTTTATTATACAATAAAAATACAAATACATCAGGACCCCTATCTAAAATAACCTATGGCGAACAGTGATATTGGATGACCGGTAAACAGGAAAGACCAAAGAACTTTGCCATAGTATATCCTAGCTCTAAACAAACCAATAATTACAAGGCAAGCAGGTCACCTGCTCCTAGTATGCTCTACTTCATGAATAAAAACGATACCACCTATTTTCCAAAAAGTCAAAAAATGGAATACACAAAATTCAAGAAGGTCATCACGTCCTAAGATTTAATAGATGCGCAAAAAACAGGAGTATAATATTCTCCTCCTTATGCGCTCCCATAGTACATAAATAGACAACCAGCCACAAGAAATTGATAATTGTGTGCTGGGGATCACGTCATTAACTACAAAAAGACTGTGTAATCAATCTCTCTACGAAAATTAGAAAGACAAAGGTGTACCCAAATAACCATGATACAATTACATGAACAACCAATAAATGGCCGAACAATCACGAAACGAGTGCCTAAATACGCATCAATCTCAGCGAGTATTTTAGTAAATATTCAAAAAACGGGCGGTCCGCTTACCTCTGAAACATATAAAAGCGAAGCGGCATGATAACCGGCAGAGTTAATCTGTACGGGAATGGCGCCATTATTTAAAGCCCAAACGGGTTTGCTGCGTCATCCTGTAAATTGCAGTCACGTGGACATACCACATGAGCCAATCAGAAGACCCCGTAAAGAGCAACAAGGGGAAAAAGAACCCCAATCGTTAAGTTTAGAAACTATGTAATTGCGGCGGCCATCTCTTAGCGGCTAGAAAGTGCTAAAGATCTTGTAAGGAGACTCGGAAAATGATCTAAATACAGTCAGTCGCACTAGCACGTGCAACTTAAATTCATATTCGGCTACAGGACACCCATCCTAAAATTTAAAGTTAAAGGTGCCCATGTACGCATCAATCCCAGCAAGTATTTTAAAAATTATTCACAAAGCAGGCGGTCCGCTTACCTCTAAAGCATGTAAAAACAAAGCGGCATGATAACCGACAGAGTTGATCTGTACGGGAATGGCGCCATTTATTAAAAACTCAAAAGGGTTTACTGCGTCATCCCGTAAGTTACAGTCACGTAGATATACCATGTAGGCCAAACAAAAAAACCCATAAGAAGCAAAAAAAGGAACAAGAAACCCCAGTCATTATATTTAGAAACTATGTAAATGCGGCGGCCATCATATAACGGCTAGAAAGTGCCGATGTACTTATAAAGAGGCTCGGAAAGGAATCTAAATACAATAAGTCGCACAGGCACGTGCAGCTTAATTTCGCATTTGGCTAAAGGGAACTTCTCCTAAAATTTAAAAATAGAATAGATAATAAATGAAAAAATGAAACTACGAATAATTAAAAACCAAAATTAAGAGAAAATAATAATTCAAATCAAAAGAAAAAACAACAAACATATTATATTGATATCAAAGGGCCAAAGATCTATTGCAAAGACAAAAAAGGCCAAGAGAAGGATGTTTCTATATATAGAGACATATATAGATGGTATAACAAGAGGAACTGCAAAAAAGGGGGAAAGAGACAGATACATGATTGGAAAAGAAAGTGATGTAAATATGATGTGAAAGGGGGGACAACAAACTTGTAACCTGAAATTCAAAAAAGGGGTTTGCTCAAAAGTACAGATGAGATATTATTATCATGCATTATTCTAAAAAATAATGCAATTCCCTATCTGTGTTGTGTCCCATTAAGGTAGCTTGAAGGCGACAAATCCATTTTGCTTCCCTCTTTCTGACCATCAGTTCCCGATTCCCACCCCTGTTTCCACTAGGGACATGGTCAATACCATGAAACCAAAAGTTATTATTATCAGGATGTATGTCCCTATAATGTTCACTGAGGGGGTAGCGACTATCCTTGTTGATTATTGCCCTTCGGTGTTCCTGTACACGTGTTTTTAAAGAACGTACCGTGCTACCCACATAAATGATGCCACAGTCACATCCTAAAACATAAATTACATGGGTAGTATTGCAATTTATAAAGTATGCAATATTGTAGGATTTAGAT
Organism: Calotriton arnoldi; assembly: GCA_963921515.1. Taxonomy (NCBI): domain Eukaryota; kingdom Metazoa; phylum Chordata; class Amphibia; order Caudata; family Salamandridae; genus Calotriton; species Calotriton arnoldi. The sequence goes on from CAWUFW010010155.1 coordinate 692,573, forward strand.
TTGTTATAAGTGAAACTGCTGATTTTATTGCGGCCAAAAGGACAGATATTGCAACAAGCACAAGTATAAAAGCCCAAAGGTTTGGGGGGTAACCAGGTATTTTGACCCTGTTTGTTAAAGACATAACTAGGACAAAGATTATCACGCAGTGTCTTTCCCTTGCGGTACGTTACTATAGGGGTATCTGAAATGCTTTTTCTCAGTCCCGGTACATCCATTAACAAACCCCAATTCTTTTTCAAGATATTTCGGACTTTTCCACAATTTAGATTATATTGTGTGACTAGACTAACTTGCCTATCTGGTATAGTGCCTTTTTTCTTCTTTTTGGGAGTCTCACGAAGAGTATCTTCCCTAGTTAAATTCTTTACTTTAATCACTGCTTTGGATAGAATCTCTTTTTATATCCCCTTTTAAAAATCTCTGCTCACATTCATGTATATTCGTCAAAAACGTCTCCTCCCTACTGCAGTTCCTACGAATTCTAGTCATCTCTCCAAAGGGAATATTGTCAATTACTGACCTCGAATGGGCACTCCCAGCATGGAGGACCCCATTGCACGCTGTATCCTTCCTAAAAAGTGTACTTTCAACTACCTGATCCTTGACATAGAGCTGTATGTCAAGGAAATCAATTCTCTCTTTATCACAGTTCATAGTGAACCTGACGTTGAAAGCATTGGAATTTAGATACAAGAAGTATTGCTGCAAATGCTCTCTAGATCCTGACCAAAGACAAATAATATCGTCTATGTACCTCCCCCAGTACACGATGTATTCCGTCCAGGGGGAGGCACGTCGGCTTTAGAAGTAAGCGGACCGCCTGCTTTGTGAATAATTTTTAAAATACTTGCTGGGATTGATGCGTACATGGGCACCTTTAACTTTAAATTTTAGGATGGGTGTCCTGTAGCCGAATATGAATTTAAGTTGCACGTGCTAGTGCGACTGACTGTATTTAGATCATTTTCCGAGTCTCCTTACAAGATCTTTAGCACTTTCTAGCCGCTAAGAGACGGCCGCCGCAATTACATAGTTTCTAAACTTAACGATTGGGGTTCTTTTTCCCCTTGTTGCTCTTTACGGGGTCTTCTGATTGGCTCATGTGGTATGTCCACGTGACTGCAATTTACAGGATGACGCAGCAAACCCGTTTGGGCTTTAAATAATGGCGCCATTCCCGTACAGATTAACTCTGCCGGTTATCATGCCGCTTCGCTTTTATATGTTTCAGAGGTAAGCGGACCGCCCGTTTTTTGAATATTTACTAAAATACTCGCTGAGATTGATGCGTATTTAGGCACTCGTTTCGTGATTGTTCGGCCATTTATTGGTTGTTCATGTAATTGTATCATGGTTATTTGGGTACACCTTTGTCTTTCTAATTTTCGTAGAGAGACTGATTACACAGTCTTTTTGTAGTTAGTGACGTGATCCCCAGCACACAATTATCAATTTCTTGTGGCTGGTTGTCTATTTATGTACTATGGGAGCGCATAAGGAGGAGAATATTATACTCCTGTTTTTTGCGCATCTATTAAATCTTAGGACGTGATGACCTTCTTGAATTTTGTGTATTCCATTTTTCGACTTTTTGGAAAATAGGTGGTATCGTTTTTATTCATGAAGTAGAGCATACTAGGAGCAGGTGACCTGCTTGCCTTGTAATTATTGGTTTGTTTAGAGCTAGGATATACTATGGCAAAGTTCTTTGGTCTTTCCTGTTTACCGGTCATCCAATATCACTGTTCGCCATAGGTTATTTTAGATAGGGGTCCTGATGTATTTGTATTTTTATTGTATAATAAAGAAAATTCTTTTTTCTTTATTTATTTTTTCTGTTTTTAATTTGGATATTGTGTATATTGTTGGAGAGTGTACACTCTATTTTCGGTGCAATTGTTTGTGCTGTATTTTAGCACCAGCTACGATGCCTTTAATAATTACATTTTTTCCTTCTCATAGGAGATATGCCAAGATTTTTATTGCAAACGAGCAGCTTTTCTGAATTATGTCCTTTATCATTAAGGCTTTGAGTTATTCCGATTCTTGTACATAAATTATCGATTTGTGCTGGGTGAGTTTTACTTCTACTACTAAATATAGGAGATGTCCAGAGCAATACTTTTCTCATTATTATGTTAACTGTAGCCTTTTTCCTATTTTTAGAGTTTTATACACTTTGCCCTGGGCGGATCGTGCCCTTTGAGGTATTACTATTTTTCAAAATATTTCTGAATATTCATTAAGGATTAATTGGATATTGAAGAGGTGAGATATAGTGATAATTTCTCACTTAAAATGATATCTGTGTTCTTTTTAATCTCTTTGTATTTAATGGCACCATTTATATTATGGTGCTGTTCTTTTCTAAGACATATTTATCTATTTAAGATTTATGTTCTTTATGCCTTTCTTTTTCTTTTTTCCCTTCTCTTTAAGATTGTCTATGATATTGTCACGCCATATTTAGTGTTTTCTTTCACTTAAACATACTTCCTTTTTGTTATTTTTATACGTAGGAATTTCGTATTCTTAATTTGTGTGTCAATGTGTTATATTTAGAGCTCTGTGTAAATTATGTTATGTTTAATGTTATGTTTATATGTTTGTAATATGAATGTGACACGTATCTATTTTTGTATGAGTTTGTGGGTCATTGTATGAAATATGAAATATGTAGTTTTTAAACGTTGTTTATGTTTTTATAATGTTATGTTTTGTTTATGATTGTTACAGCCCTGATGAAGTTCCCTTTTGGCACTTTTGGGAACGAAACGCGTTGGCTGTGTGCCAGTTTTAAAGATTAAACGAATAAAGGAAATATTTTTGGAATTATTGCTCACGTGTTTGACTTCCCTGCGAGTGCACCTTCCGCTCTTTCTTGAAAAACTTTGGCTGTGATTTGCACCTTTGGAATACGGGTGCAGGAAGTGTTTATGCACCATTTTTCAATTGACTGTACATGTGGATTAGTTGAGCTGGACCTTGGTCTGTCATCTGTTTTCTGTTTTCCTAAATAGGGATAATAAGGAAAAGGAGAGGACAGAGAAAAGGCATTAGGATTTAAAGAAGAAGGTGTTGTTGCAGCAGGCTTTTAGGGGGAATGGTAGAGGACGTGGTGGCCCTGCCCGACAGCTTCCACGCACTAGTAGGCAGCCGAATACTATGCCTTTGGGGCCGAATCAGTGTGCGTATTGTAAGGAGGAGGGACATTGGCGTAGCGAGTGTCCTGTGCTTTTGCAGAAGGTGGCGGTCCCCAGAGGACGAGGTTCTCGTGGACGAGGTCGTGGAGCTGGTGGGGCTGATATGGCTCAGAACGCTGCAGCCTCACAGGGTCGTTCTGATAATAATTATTTTGATGACCCTCGGGATGGACAGTACTATCATGATGATTATGATATGGAGGAAGTGACGGAGATGTCTTATAACTAGGACACCCAGGGACAGAGTGGGGGACCAGTTCCGATACCTGTATACCAGGTGGTCCTTATGTAACAGCGGAACTGCAAGGTTCGACTAAGGAATTTCTGGTGGACACAGGTGCAACGAAAAGTTCTGTTTCTCGAAACATGGTCCCTGGGGCGGCTCTGTCTGGCCATAATAATGTTTCGGTAGGTTTTTTTGGTATACCGGTTGTAAGCCACATTTCAAGACCCCCTTGCATTGACCATTGATCCTTTCACTGTGGATTCACCATTCTTGCTGACATTTAATTGTGGTGAAAATTTGATGGGTTTGGATTTATTGAAGAAATTGCATGCTACGATTTATTGTTCTCCGGCAGGTGTCTATATGCCGATGGGTCCGGATGTAGTACGCGCTAAACAGTGTTTGTCCAAGGATGTGCCTCTTCCTGCTGAATTTGCAGATGTCACCCTCTCTTTGGGCGACAGGCGATACAGACGTGGGTCGGCTGCAGATACCACCAGTTTCGATACAGGTTAAGGATGGTGCTATTTTGACTTGTATCCCTCAGTATAAAATACCACAGGCAGGAGAGCGAGCCTTATTACAAATTATACACGATTTGATAAAGAAAGGTGTGGTTGAGGAGACAACTGCTAATATTTGTAATAGCCCTATTCTTCCAATTCTTAAGCGGACACCCTCAGGTTCTCTTGATGAGCATGAAGATGTTTATTGTTTTGTGATTGATTTGCGCAAAGCTAATAAAATGGTGGTTCCCCAGTTTCCAGTGGTCAATGACATTACTACTCTTTTGACAATGATTCCTTCTTCTGCTGAATTCTTTTCTGTCATCGATTTGAAAATCGCGTTCTTCAGTATTCCAATTCATCCAGATAGCAGATATCTGTTCGGGTTCACCCTAGCTGGTAGGAGCTTTAGGTTCTGTTGATCTCCTCAGGGCTATACAGAAAGTCCAAGTATTTATAGCCAGGCACTAAAAGGTCAGTTGGATTCCTTGCCGCTTTCCACAGGTAATGTATTGGTGCAGTATGTTCCTTATCGCTTCTGATACTGAACAAGGTTGTAAAGACAGTACAGTCATTGCTACATTTAGCTCACCATAGACAAAGTTTCTCTTTCTAAATTTCAGTATAGTCGACAGGAGGTCACCTATTTAGGTCACCTACTGTCAAAGGAGGGTAGGAGATTGACCCTTGAGCGCATCAGTACCATTGTTAAAATGCCCATCCCGCTGACTCAGCAAAGATGTGCGTGCTTTCATAGGTATCACTTCCTACTGTCGGCAGTGGATACCTAGCTACTTCTCACTAATCAAACCCTTGCTTGCACTAACCACTAAAGATGTGCATGAGCGCCTGCCTTGGACGTCTGAATGTCAGCAGTCTTTTGAGCAATTGAAAACTGTGCTTTGTTCAGCTCCAGTACTCTCACCCCTGATTATAACAAGTTGTTTGTATTGTTTGTCCACGAGATGGCTGGTTGCGCGCTTTCTGTTTTAACACAAACAATTGGAGATAAGCAACGACCGCGTGCTTATTTCTCTGCTGTTCTTGACCCTGTCGCACAAGCCCTCCCGAGCTGTCTAAGAGCGGTCGCGGCTGTGGCCGTCTCAATAAGACAATCGGCTGAACTCTTACTTGAAACTGACCTCACAGTTATGGTACCCCATGCTGTGGATACACTTTTGAACAAGACAAAGACACAGCACCTCACCAGCGCACGGCTGACGGGCTATGAATTAACATTGTTTGCCAAACATATCACGATCAAAAGATGTGCCACTCTGAATCCAGCCACGTTACTGCCCCTCCCTTTTGAGAGTGATGAGATTGATAAACATGACTGTATCTTTCGGACGGAAGAAGAGACGAAAGGACGGGTAGACTTGACTGATGTTCCCTTATCTGACCCACAAGGGGAACTATATGTCGATGGCTCTTGTTTTAAATTACCAGATGGCACCACACTGCGTACAGTAGTTGAGACATCACGAGTTCCTTATCAATCGGCCCAAGCTGCTGAGCTTGTTGCCTTAATACGAGCTTGTGAATTGAGTGAGGGACTGGTTGTCAATATTTATACTGACAGCCAGTATGCCTTTGGAGTAGCACATAACTTTGGGAGTCTCTGGGCGAAGAGAGGGTTCCTTACTTTGCATGGCACAAAGATTCAGCATGGGCACCTCATATTAAGGCTTTTGTCTGCTTTGACACTCCCTAAGAAATTGGCCATAGTGAAGTGTAGTGCCCACCGGAAAGTCACTGATGACGTAGGTAATGGAAATGCTTTTGCCGATCAGATAGCTAAGAAACAGCCCAGACTAAAATGAAAAGAATGTTCGTAGCAGGTTCCGCTAGGTGGGTGCCTGAAGTTACCATGTTTGAGGACACACTTGAGAATGTGAAAGAAATACAAAGTTAGGCCACAATAGAGGAATCAGCAATGTGGCAAGAAAGTACAGCACAATTGAATGATGAGGGATGTTGGATTGATGAGTCAGGGAAGCAGAGATGGATGTTACCGGATGCATATGTTCTTCCTGTAGTCACAATGGCCCATGGCCCAGCCCACATTAGTGCTAAGGGTATTTGCAAGTTGTTAGACCCTGTATGGCAGAATGATAATATTTCAAAAACAGCTGCACACTTAGTGAAGTACTGCATGGTGTGCATGATGCACAATCCTGGAAAGGGTACCCCTACACCACCTGGTAATTTTGCACCACCCACTTTCCCTTTTGAGGTCCTTCAGATGGACTATATTGAATTAGAACGGTGCAATAATTTGAAGTATGTTTTGGTGGTGGTCTGTGCTTTTAGTAAATGGGTTGAAGCTTATCCCACTAAAGACAATACAGCCATTACGACTGCAAAGGTGCTCCTGAAGGAGTTCTTTCCTCATTTCGGCTTGCCCTGTTTGATTTGGAGTAATAACGGAAGTCACTTTAATGCCAAGGTAATTCAGTTAATTTGTGATGATTTGCACATAAAGCAGAAGTTTCACGCTGCTAACCACCCGCAGTCAGCAGGTTTGGTTGAGAAGTACAATGGTACTCTCAAACTAAAATTGGCAAAGATTCAGGAGACAACAGGGTAACAGTGGCCAGATGCATTACCGTTAGCTCATTTGTCGACAAGAACAGCACATTCTAGGACAGGATTGTCACCGTACAAGGTCGTGTTTGGATGCCCGGCAAATGTCTGGGGCGTCCCGCGACTCCGGCGGTTCTCAGATATTGAATATCCGTTGCTGATTGACTATCTTGCTCAGTTAACTGAAAATTTGCGTTCTATCCACCAACAGGTCCGGGAAACCCTGCCAGCTACACCAGAGGGGCCCGGACACGACATTCAGCCTGGAGATTTTGTTCTTGTCAGAAATTTTCAGCGGAAGAAGAGTTTGGAGCCGCGCTGGAAGGGACCAGAGCAGGTCCTCTTGGCTATATGCACAGCTGTCAAGGTCGCTGGCCGAAAGAACTGGGTGCATGCCACCCATTGTAAAAGGGTGCCTCTGCCTCTGCCCTATGACCAGTGGGCGAAAGATAGAATAGGGGATTCCGAGTGTGAGACGGTGCCTCGATTTATCCCTTTCAGTGACGCCAGGCTGACCTGGACCAAAACGGATGAGGAAAATGAGGAAGTGTTGAATGCAGCAGTACCCCCGGAAATACGAGCTGTCCAGAAGCCCCTTTTTGCAGATCCCTCTGTGCCTGGAGTCACTAGGTACAATCTGCGCCCTCGGCTGAGAAACAGTGCACCAAAGGAGAAGTCAGATTAGTTAGGGATGGACTGTGTAAGTTAGGGTGTACTTTGCTATAGTACCAATGGAGTTAGTTTAGGGTGATATGAGACTTGTGCACTGTTTGAACATTGGACAGGATATATCATAAGTACTCCCTTGGGGGTACATTATCCTGGTTGACGTGGGAACCCGAGCTTAGGACAGAGCAAGCTCCACCGCCGGTGCTCAAGAGCGCCAACGTTTTGATAAACAATAGGAGCCTGTACCAGTGAGGCTCTGACGGACACTGGGAACTTGCATATTCCTCTTGCTGGCCTTTTGAACCCTTGTTTTATCATTTGCTATGCATCCCTTTGGCAGAATGGTTGCTGATGAAGAGCAGCCAGTGATTCCCCTTGTTCATACATGTATATTTTGGTCAACTAAGAGAAAGATACTATGTACTCCTTTTGTGATTTTACTGCTATTGATTTTGGGTGGGGTGTCCTGGGTTTTTGAACATGATCAGAATACACAGTCATGTGTTGAGAATAAGGTTGTTTCCCAAATCCGCACTAAAAGGACAGCCATGAGTAATGTATTTTTAGACACACATAAAAGATTTTTTGGGGCAGGTATAGCTTGTTATCCCACTGAATCTGTTACAAGTCTATGGACTGCATACCCATTGTCCCTTGTCAATTATACGTATACTCGCCCAGCCCACTTTATAGAGGTAAGGGGTGAGTTTGGTATGGGGTATCCTGGCCCTTGTGTGTATTACAGAAAGCCACGAGGAAAGGGGTATCCGGGGTGTGATAACACGTATTGTGACAACTTGTACATGAAAGAGCAGAATATTACCCTGGTGGGCTGGCATTATCAGGATCTAACAGTTACTCGAAAAGTTGGCTACTATCCCGCATGTTGTCCGATAGTAAATAGTACTGATGCATTTCTGTATGTCAATTGTTCTGGAATAATATTGTTTAAAAATACAATGTCTCTAGTGAAAAAGATGGATCCGAGTACTATTGGAATGAATACCAGATATGCTCCTGTAGATTACCGAGGTCCACTTTATGCACACCCAGGATTCTATTTCCTGTCCAATGGTACTTATTCAAATGTTTATAATGGTACAGATGATGTTGCTTTAGGAATGGTGCTCCCTTTGGGCGTGCCTTGTAAATATAGTAAGCCAAATGTAAGGTGGGTAAAGAGAACATTAACTGCGGAATTTTGTGATGAGTAACAGATTTGGAAGTCAACAATTACAGTAATGGGATCACTTTTGGGTATATTCTTTCTTCCATTATTACCTTCGGTGGTACTGCAATGGCCAGGGGTGAAAAAGCTAGGGAATATTTTGGATGTAAGTTGCAGATACTGTCCAACTCCACAGTAGCGGCTTTGCGCGACATCACCACCTAACTGCAAAGTATGCGAATATATTCTGAGCAAACTAGATATGCTGTTGATTTCATCTTAGCTAAGAGCGGTGGTGTGTGCGCTGTAGTAGGAGACCAGTGTGTAGTCGGGATCACTAATATGGAAAAGAATATTACCCAACATATTTTAGACATCTTGGAAAATGTTAAAGGAATGGAGAGAGGGAACTGCAGTTGGTCACTTTTTGGTGGATGGGGCTGGATTCTTGAAAAGGTGATTTATTTCATTGCGATTCTGATTTCCTGCTGTGTCATGGTCCAGTGTCTCCCCTTATGTTGCTCTTATTGCACCACTTTTCTTGCTCCTAAGAGAATATCGATTCATGATACTAATGCAACAGTTATGATTCAAAAGGAAATTGGAGACCTCATGCAAATAGATAAGGGTATTTTTGAGACTTCTTCCCTCCTCACTGTTTCCCTTCCTGAAGCTGAAAATATGGAGTGCTCCTAAAAACGTATTCATGATTTGTTGAATTATACGTCTTATATTGCTATGACACAAAATTACTTAGCTCATGCTAAAAGAAGGTTCTGTGGGAATATAAATTATGCTTTCGCATTGTTTTACGTAAGTTAGCATTCGCGGTGCCATTTTGTGTACAAGCGCCATTTTGCATCACGATCGAAACCAATCTTTTGCCACTTCTGAGAAACAGCCTTCTCTAAGTTATGTTTCTTCAGGGCTGAGTTTTGCTACACTAATGAATGTACTGTTCTTATTAGCGAATACCTTTCCTTTAGATGTAAGCCTTCTCCCACTTGTCTAGTGGCGGGCACAGGCAGAGTGACCTTGAATGGTAGATAATGTGTGCCCAGCCTTAGAATCGAAACTTACTCCTTTGTAATGTACTGTCCTGCTGCATCTCTCTGGAAAATTCCATGGTGGGCATGCTTACCTTGGTTTCGAAGTGTACATAATGGATCGTTATGCTTGCTGATGTCAGTCCCTCTGCAACACTCCTAGCGACTGGGCAGACAGGGCTCCGCTCTGAGTGTACTTTGAATAAACTATTATTGGTTTGTATTCTCTACTCTGACCGACTCTTCATTTGGTACAGAAGGCTGAGAGGTGGTCGTGAGTGACCCGGGTCAGCCTAATCGGGCCACTTCCTTCACTTTGACTTGGTGCCGCGAGAAATGCTTTGGCCAGTTTTAATAGGGTTGGGAGCACCGGTACACTTGGTGAAATTGCTTGAGAGGCTCCATGAGGATAATTATGCACAGGTTAGGTGGGGGAATTCCGGTGAATTAACTAGTAAGATCCCTATCCTGCGAGGGGTATGCCAAGGTTGCATGCTCGCACCTACATTGTTCTCCCTTTATATAAATGAGGCAGTCAATGAACTGCAGGATTGTGAAATTGATTCACCTTTGTTAAATGGCTAAAAAATACCAATCCTGCTATTAGCTGATGACTCATTACTGATATCCAGGACCCCAATGGGACTTCAGAGGCTAATTGATACATTTTTAGCATTCTGTGAGACTAGGGGCCTGGAATTAAATGTGGAGAAAACCAAATACATGGTATTTGGAAGGAGCAAGGGTAAAACTAGACCATTAAAAATAGCGGGGAAACCCCTGGAGAGGGTGTCTAAGTTTGATTATCTAGGAGTAAGGCTAGCCAAAACTTTGGGGTGGGATCTCCAAGTAGAGAAAAGTTATTTAACGCTATGTCATAACTCCAAATCTATACTGCGACTTCACAAGCAGGCCTGGTCTCGGTCAATTGCCCCCGCTTTGGATGTTTATCGGATGAAAGCCGAAATTGCCGCGCTCTATAGTGCAGAGCTCTGGGGCCATGTTGACTTGCACAAACTAGTGGTGAGCGAAAATATATTCGCCAGATCCCTGATCTCTGTTCCAACAGCACTCCGTTGATCCCGTTGTTTTTTGATCTTGGCCTGAAGAGAATTGGTGACGTGGCTGCAATTAAACCTTTGATTTATTGGCTACGAATTTGGTCCACTTGGGAGCTAGGCGAACACTGTGAATCTCTGAAAGAAGTCTTAAACCTAAGTGGTGCTAAAGGGATTCCCTGGCTATGTCATGTTAAATCTTGGTGCAGATCGTTGGGGTTGATTCACTTGTGGGACCGCCCGGAAAGCATCAGCAAAAATCATATTGCCACTGTGAAAGCCAAGTACTGGGCCGTGGTGGAAGAACGATATATTACAAATGGAAGTGCGGGCGACTAACTACTGAGTTTTTAAGTTTTAAACCCTTTCCTGAGTTTGAGCTTTTTTATGATTTAATTTCACCACCCTTGTCGAAAAGTCTCTATGTGAGATTTAGACTAGGCTGTTTACCTCTAAGGTCATTCAATGTATGGGCAACAAATATAGATATAACCGCTTGCCCCACATGTGGTTATGTACTGGAGACAGTCGAACACATTCTATTTTTCTGTACAGAATACCATCTTCGTGAGAAAGGAATTCGCCCAGTTTGTTGTAATTTGTGAGTCAGACATTATAGGGTAGCACTGAGGATATTAAAATCTGACACCACAACATCAATTGTCTTTGCTGTAAGTAGGTTTTTGATGAGCGTCTGGTTTAGGCACCAGAAGTTCATGTCCCAGGTTCCCGAGAGGTTCCAGCCTTGTCTGAGTTGTAAGTGCAGCTAAGGTGAAATGGTTGTCATCCTAGACACTCTTATTCTGGAATGTTTGATTATTTGAGATACCTAGTATTCTATGGTTAGGAGCCTTAATCATAGGCAGGCCAATTGATTGCTATTGTAAGTTTTTTTAGCTGTGACTGCCGATCATTGAGGCATCCAGCATTTTCTTGGACGTGACAGCATATTATGATATGTTTTTATTTATAGGAGGTTTTATATTGCTGTCATGGTTGTACAAATAGGGATATCTTCTTAGCTGACGTTAATTGCCACTGTTTATTATTGAGTATGATGTAAATTACGCGACAGTACATCAATGATGCGAAATTTTCATTTTTCGAGATATATACTGATTATGTGGTCTAGAAACCTGGAGGTATGAGTTGCCTGGAGTTTATTGACTGTCAAGAGAACATTTATATATGACCATTTTATTATTATACTGAATTTGGTGTATGGCATTTATTCTGGTTAACATATATCTATGTACTGTATGTATTTTATTACCCTGTATATTAATGGCGTTTTTTATTAGGTTACTATTTTTATGTATTGTATGTATTTTAAATGCACTTTAATGGTCGTATGACCCAATAAAGTAAAGAAAGATTCCGGCGGTCGGAGCGAGTTAGGCGGTGGAAAGACCGCCACCTCCGGCAGGCTCAAGGAGCCCATTGGGACGGCGGTCGGATTCCTAATCCCTACAATGGGGCATGCCTGCGCAGGCACCGCCGTAGTGATTAGGATATCCCTTTCCGACTGCCTATTCATGGTGGTCCCACCGCCATGAACAGGCAGCTGGAAAGGGACTTTGGGAGCCCATAGCCGGGCCCCCGTGGGCATCCGCTATGGGCCCAGAGGGGCACATATGGTGCCCCCCCAAACATCCATGCACCTAGTGCCAGGAACCACATAGTGCCTGGCACACGGTGCATGATGTTTGCAAACATGCCCTTTTCTATTGCGGCTTGTGCTGCAGCCCTTTTCCAGGCCGCAGCACAAGGCGCAATAGAAAAGGGCATGTTTGTGGGGAACTGAAATACTGATTCCTGGCTGTTATGTTATGTTATGTTATGGGGTATTTGTTAAGCGCACGGCTACTCTGAGGAGTGTCCCGGCGCTGTCCTGACCCCAGAACAGAGCAATTAAAAGACCAGACAGCTAGAGCAGAGAATCTACTCACTGTTGGAAAAGCCAGGTCTTTAAGTTTTGCCTAAAGCTAAGGAGATCACATTCTTGTCTAAGGGAAAGTCGGAGACTGTTCCATAATTTTGCAGCTACTACTTGAAAAGAGCGTCCACCTTTGCGAGACCGGCAAAACTTAGGCACAGTTGTCAATAGCTGGGTAGATGACCGCAATGTTCTGGACGGTTTGTAGGGCTGAATCTTATTCCTGATGTACGGGGCCCCGATGCCATTCAGGGCCTTAAAAGTCAACACCATGGATTTGAAACTGACCCTTTTTTTCACTGGTAACCAGTGCAGGGATCTAAGGTGGGGAGACATGTGTGACCTGGGTCCTACCATAAGCACGGCCCTAGCTGCCGCATTTTGAACTACCTGAAGACGATTAAGTAAGTAGTCCGGAAGGCCCAGATACAACACATTAACGTAGTCCAGCCTAGACATAATCAGTGCTTGGACCACTGTTTTCCTATGAGGAATAGGCAGTAAGGGAGGAAATTCCGCATCATTTTTAAAAGTCCAAAACAGGTACCAGCAACCGATTGAACCTGGGACTTCATAGTCATGTCAGAATCTAATTTCACTCCTAGATTTTTTGCAGTGAAGACTGGGTTATCGGGGGATACATTTTTTGGCCACCATTGACGCCAGTCATCATCAGGATTGTGTCCCAAAAAATAATTTCCGACTTATCAGAGTTGCAGAGTAGTTGATTTTGCCTAAACCAATCGAACACCTTGGTTAGGCATATATTGACTACATTGCCATTTAGCACCTCATCCTTCTCACAGGTAAACAGCAATTGCGTATCATCTGCGTACGATATAATTTTTGCTCCATATTGTTCAGCTAAAGGAGCCAGGGGGCCATGTATATATTGAACAACTTAGGGCTTAAAACAGAATCCTGTGGCACTCCTACATTTAATGGGGGATGAGGGCTGAAAAAGGAGGAGCCCAGACTGTTTGCTGGCGATTGTCCAGAAAAGAGGAGAACCATCTGAACACCGTGCCCCCAATGCCGCTCTCCCTCAATCTATGAAGGAGGCGATCATGTGGCACGGTATCGAAGGCCGCCGAAAGATCTAATATCAGCACAGCCTTTCCTCCTCTGTCAATCGTGGTTTTGATCGTCTCTGAAATTTCCAATAGAGCAGTTTCAGTGCTAAAATTAGCTCTGAAACCTGACTGACTTGGATGGAGCACCTGGCTCACCTCGATAAAATCTGTGATGGTGGCATTCACATATTGCTCCAAAGCTTTGGAGAAATAAGGTAAAAGAGATATGGGTCTATAATTGCTGACTACCAAGGGGTCAGCTAATGGTTTTTTTAAGAGCGGAAGAATTTTTCCATGCTTCCAATTTTCTGGCAACCTTCCTTCTGACAGGGATAGATTCAGTATCTGGTTAACAGCTGGATTAATTACCTCGGCAATCGATGCCAGTGTTTTTGCTGGACAGGGGTCTGAGAGGGATCCAGATTTCAAGGCCTTCATAATTTTAAGTGAAGTGGCCATGGGCATAGGAGAAAAGTCCAACAAGGTATTCTCCGTAGTGAGGCATACGGGGAGAGGCCTAACAGTATCGCTCTCCTTGTCCAGGGGGGGGCTGCTAAACGAATCCTGAATAGTTTTAATTTTCCTATAAAAATATTGTGCAATTTCATTTGTCCATTCATCGGTAGGGGCAAGGGAGCTTTTGGAAGCATTAGGTGAGGAGAAGTCCTTGACTAACCTGAACAATTCTTTAGCGCGATTTTCAGCTTGTTCTATTTTTATAGCCAAAAAATTTTTCTTTTCCGCTCGGACTTTAACATAGTGGGCTTTCAAAGCCACTTTATATGTAAGTTTCTGTATAGGTTCAAAATTTCTTCTCCATAGACGTTCTAGATTTTTACATGCACTTTTACTTTTCCTTAAGGACTCAGTAAACCACGGTGCTGAGGTTCTGCCTTGTTTGGCTGCTCATAATTTACGGAGTGTACGGAGCTTCTGCCATGCTCCGCGGCTGAGACGTCTGACGGCACTCGATGGCACCCAAGATGGCACGCGGCAGCGCCGCAGTGTTAGACAGCGCCTCTGATATTTACGAGTAAACAAAAAAAAACTGTGGCGTCGCTGATCACACTGCCCAAGCATGAAGTAGAATTTTGCAGCATAAATGGAATTACGTCCGCTGTCTAATATGGCTGGCTGATTTTGCGCTACACACACAACTCTGCAAGTTCTGCAGACTCCGGACTTTTTTGGCTGCATCAGATCACGGTCTTACCTGCTGGAATTACCCCCTCCTTCCATCAACTGGCCTGGGTGAGTGTTAAAAAGCTCCCTAAAGGAATCTGCGCATGGGAGTAGAGCCCTTAATTGCGACTCACGGAGGAGGCGGAGATACAGTAGAGGAAAATCTTCCAGTAAAATACAGTGTAAGAATTGGACTGTTGACGATCCCCCGGGGGGAGGCACTAGGATCCCCTGGGGGGGAGGATCCTTGGGGGACGCGGAGGCGGCCCATGTAGCTAAGGATGCAGCTTGTGGCCACTAAGGTAAATCCAAGAATCCGACAGCTGCAGGTGAACGTAGATAATGAAACGTATCTCCCGAGACTCATTAAGTAAGCCTCACTATACCAAAGTACCCGCAAAGTCAACACGCAAACAGCGCAGAAATCAAGGGAACATGACATCCATTTTACAGTCTCCTCCTTCGCCAGATCCCCCTTTCGGATGAAGGGGATAGATTGGGTACACCTCAGGGAGATACAAATGGTAAGGAAAGGGCACCTCATTTGTCAGCTTCAAAACTGTTCAGTTCTATTTTGGACTCTGCAACTAAAGTAGCGGACGCTGGTCAGGTGGCGGTGGCTGAGGCGACAAAAGTTACGGATAAAATACATGGTGCAATAAAGTGTCAGACGGACCTACCCTCTGTTTGCAGTATCTGGACTCAAGGAGCCTCTTAAGGATACATCTGTTCAAAAAATGGTTTCTAATGTTGCAGCGCAGGGTCAGATCAAAACTAATTCCATTCCTCGGGAGCATGATATCAGAATAAATCTATTGCCTACAAATCATGCATCGCCTTCCCCAATTTTTAAGGCAGGAGAGCCCCAGCAAGTTGTACAGGTGGCAATGAGAAAGGCTATGCATCTCCATAAGCCAGACTGCTTACAGACATCTATGCAGGTTGTCAACATCGGTGATGGAAATGTGAATATCTCTTGCACAGACTCGCTTTTATACAAAATTTTGGATGAACATAAAACGATAAAAATATCCCAGGTGGAAGCCAATAGAAAGACAGAACTACAGTTGAATCTCATTAACCAGAATATGCTGAATTTAACGACGCGGCTTTCCGAGGTCGAACAGCGGGGATGCAAGACCAGGACAGGATACCTCCATCTCTAAACTTCAAACCGAGTTATCGGATTTGCAGAATAAAATTCATGATGCTGAAAACAGGATGCGTCGTGCGAACCTGAGTTCACCGGAATTTCTGAAAGACGGGAAAACAGCAAAACTGGGGTTAGCCTCATCTCGGATCTTGTAAAAAAAGAATGTCTATCCGGAGGCAGAGTCTCGCGATTAGGGCTTTACCATCACAAGGGCTCATCGAGTGCCGGCCCTTTCAATCGCCTAGCGCTAAGTATTTTCGGACAGAAATTGCAAACTTTGGAGACTATCGATCAAGGAACAGATTCTCACTAATGCCATAAAGAATGAGGCTTTTCAGATACCGGGGGATTCCTCCTTTAGGATTTTTTCTGATATGTCTGCCAGCTCAGCTCACCATAGAAAAGAATTCAAGAGCTTGATCAGCAATTTCCAACAGGCAGGGGCACCTGCTGGCAGGGCCGTTTCTAGGTGTTTTGCCGCCCTAGGCGAGAATTGAAAAATGCCGCCCCCTCCCTTTTACTACCATCACTCTCTCCCCCGGTCATCCAGGCTAGAAGAATTAATGCATTAGATATAAAAGAACTAGCATTCAACATTAAACAAAAACACATCAAACAATAAATAACTAAATAAGCACATACTCTTTGCCACATAACGGACGCACTTTCCTATCCTCAATGTGAAAGACTCCCCCCCCCCCATCATTCATCCCCACTCAAACATGAAGTCACTCAGAGACCACTTCCCCCACACCAATGGGCATTCTCCCTCCCCCTTTTAACTTGGGTCCAAGCCACTGGGATAACTCCAGTTGAAACTCTTCCCTAGAACCTTTAAGCAGGCAGCAGTGTACAACGACGACTGTTGCTGCACATCTGCAATAATGGGTAATAACTTATAGGTACTGTCAGGCATGCCAAGCTTCGCCTCTCATGGCGCCGGCGGTACCACTTCATAATCCCGTCCGATTCCATGTGTAAAACCTGGGCTCCATCCATCCAATCATCATATTTCACCAAAAGCCTCTGCCATGACACATCGCAAAAAATAACCCCTGCCCCCACGACAAGTAATATGTAGGATGCCATCTATCTCCAGGTCATAGGACAGGACACTAAGGAAGCCACTACCAAAGGTGGGGTGCTGAAAATGCAATGGTAGTGGGTACTATTAGGACTTCCCACTGAGAGTATTATACTGCGTTCTAAGGAGGGCCGCCAGTTCTCCAAATTCATAGGCTTCAGCAAGCCCAAAGCTCAGCAAATTCCTTTAGAGGCGATCAAATTATAGCAGCCTCAATATCTCTGCAATGGCTTCCAGTGCATGTGAAGGTACAATTCAAATTACGCTTCTGGTTGATCAGATGCCTACACAATGTAACACCAGAATGTATGACCAGAAGAATACACTAATACACACTGACCAGGAACCCTAGGCCTCTCGATTTAAAGCTCGTGAGTTGGCATTAACATCAATTTACCTTCAAGGGATACGGGCTTTCTCAATTCATTCAGCAGCGCTGTGAGGCCCTGCACGCACTTCAAACCCCCTTGGCTCCAGACACTACGTCACAAGCTGCCTATTCCTGCCTAGTAGTGGTAGAAACGGCCCTGCTCAGCTACTCTAAAAGCTTCCCCATTCATCACCCAATGTAGAAGATTCAGTAGCATGTTGAATAGGCATGTTCTTTACACCTGCACGTCCCGGTACACAGCTTAGTGGTCCAATCTACCGCCTGGAGAAGTACATGTCAAAGGTTTGAATACAGGCAGAGCAAGCATAGATTTTCATACTTCAAAAGGAGGTACTATAAGTACTAATGAGTTGGATAATAAATAATAGCACCTATTATCCAAGCGCTTACAGTTAACAAATCGTCATAACATAATTACATAATAATTACAACCCTTACTTCTAAGGAATTTTTAGCACAACTTCTTGGTCATCTAGATTGAGTGGCAGATCAGTCTTCTCTGAATTCAGTGGTCAAGACGGCAATGAAACTTGTTCGCCAAATGTCAATGCGACACCATTATAACCCCTAGGCCTCCCGCGCAGCCCTGCCAAATGCAGTTCCGCCTGTTGCATTTGCAACACCACACAGATCTCTCTGCCAAAGCCATTATATCTTGTCCTGGAGGATAGAATGCCTACACAAGATGCTTTATGGGGGCTTGTTGTTCAACACCTGTCTGCTGCGGTGTGACAGCTTGTAAATTCATGAGCCTAAAAAATACAGTATCCTCTTCAGCAGCCGACCCCTCCCTGCACAACAAAAACCAAAGCCTATTCGTCCTTGTCTTTCACTAGCTACTCAGAGTTACTAAAGGCATGTTGCCCCAACACACAGCTAAGTTGCACGCGACTGGAACAAAAGACAAAAGGTGTACATTCCTCAGAGCTGGCAAGAGGTTTTTGACCAGGTGTGACCACTAGCCCACATCTGATGTCAACCCTCCCCCTGTCCAATCTCTATCTTTTTGTAACTCGTATTCTCCTAAGTCCTCATGTAATGTAACTGGTCCTTTTGGAATTCACTCTAACCAGTGTATGTAGTAGACCTTTGTATTTACTATCATGCCTTTGTGATTTGAGAGTTTATCTGTTTGTATCTGTTTTATATCGCTTATGTATCTCATATAATCCAATGTCCTCATGTAATGCAACTGGTTGTTATGTAAAGCGCGCTCTGACACCTTCGGGTAAAGTTCGAGCTATATAAAATCACATAAATAAATAAAAGGCATGCGCCCTGGAAGGCCGATGGCAGTGTCAGGCTAAGTAGACTGGAAGTGAAGAGCCCCATTGCACAGCCAGGTGTGCCTCGCCCTCGCCCCGAGGCACCGTCTGCCTGCCGCTGCCAGCCGACCCGGATCCCATCCCGATTCCCGGCCTCCCCGGTACCTCACCTGATAGGCCTGCAGGCGGGCCACAGGTAGCGCCGCGTAACTCTCTTTGCTCTGCGGCGCGCGCACAGGCACAGCCCCCGCGGCTGCCGTGGGTGGCGCCGAACGTGACCTCATCACGTCACCCTGGTCACGACGTCGACAGTGTAATTAAAGGCGAGCCGCGCCCGCGCTAGTTACGCTACCTGGACAGGCTGGCAGTGGCAGATTCAATACTCAATAGAAGTCAGAAGAGACTAAAAAAAAAAAAAAGAAAAAGAACTCATGTTTTTAACTTTTGCCACGGCCGCCCTCCACATTTTGCCGCCCTAGGCAGCCGCCTAGTGGTAGAAACGGCCCTGCCTGCTGGTATTATACAGCAATTAAAACTCAAACTACTCTTTAAGGGTCTGGCTCAATTTTTTCATTCAGTAGAGCAGGCCAACGATTTTTTGCAGATAATTCTTCAGTCACGGCTAAAAGCAGGGGGAGGCAGTAATTCTAATTCCTGAGATAATTACTAGGTGGAAAAAAAGAGAAAAAAAGTAGTTGATGATGTTCTAATGTAGCTCTACTTTGGTCTTCTAGATGCCTAGAGTAGCCTCAGTCGATCTCCAGGTGTCGCACCAAGGCATCACTCTATGGTTAAGGGTGGGAGGGGTTCAGGAGGTTTGGGTGTAGCGGGCGGTGGGTGGCTGGTTGGTGGGCTGGAAGGACGCTTATGGCGGGTCAGGCACCAGGGACCTGGGGGGTAGGGCGTTGGGTCAAGGGGGAGAGGGACGGGGAAGGGGGTGCACATGGGTGTGCATGAGGGAAAATATTGTCAATATTGGTCTGATATCTGGCTAAGGTCCTGAGGAAGGTGGTGCTACCATTCTTTAAGCCACCGAAACGCGCGTCGACCAATGCTGCTCAGATCCTGCTATATGCAGTTACTTTAATTGGTCGCGGATATTGTACAACCTTTTGTCTCCCACCCTCCAGATATATGTATTAGTGAATGTGGTGTGAGTATATATGAGATGGAACGTATGTGAGGTAGTATGTGTGAATGTTATTTTTTGTTTCTTTACCAGGGGTTAATTGATGCAAATACTGTTCTGCATTCAAATGTCATGTTATAATTATGCAATATTGTTTGTATATGTTTAATATATTGGTTTTACATTTAAAAAAATGCAAAAGAAAGTATAAAGATTTTTGATAAAACAAAGAAAATAAATAAATAATGTGAATATTCATAAACATGGTTATCTTCTTGGACTTTGTTGTTGTTTAGCCCATGCTCAGCCCATGTTGAATTCAATTTCAGTTTGATAAAAGAATTATAGGTCACTAGGGAGTTATTTCAGATTGTGTCATCTCAGGCCTCGAACAGGGGGGTTGCAGTTTTGATAATGCGCTCAGTTCATTCGGAAGTGCTGAAGATAGTTCAGGATCCAGGGGCTAGGTGGATCTTAGTTAAACTACAAATCAACAGGGAAATTTATAATCTGATAAATTATTATGGTTCTATTGAAGACTCCCCCATGGCCTTGCAAGAGCTGCACTCTTTGTTGCAAGATGAATCAAGTTTTATTATATTTGGTGGGGATTTTAATTTAATTCAGAATTTAGCAATAGACACATCACGCTCTAATAGGCAACAAAATAAACCAAGATCCGCAAGGGCTCTGCTAACTTTGGTACATGATTTCACTCTTATTGACCCATGGCACACACAGAACAAAGCATCACAACAATATACGTGTTATTCTAAGTGGTATGGGACTGCGTCTCATATAGATTTCTTATTGACATCCTATATATTGGCATGCGAGGATGCAGATATTTTGAACAACGTGTTTTCAGATCACTCTTTGATCAGTCTAACTATTCCATCAGGGGCATCCTTTCAGTCAAAAACTAGATGGAGCTTTAATAGAGCATTACTAGCAGAATAGGGCTAGGTGGAACTGATAAAAAGAATTTTGAGGAATTTTTCAATTTTAATATCGATTCAGCGACAGATTTTGTGGTTTGGGAAGCATTAAAAGCCTTTTTTAGGGGGCAAGTTATTGCTTATTCTGCTGCTCAAAGACAGGAAGAGAAATCACAACGGGTTAATTTGAGTAGGGCGGTCGATAAGGCTATAGTGCAGCATACCCTGGCCCCAAGTAGTAGGATGCAGAAAGCTGTGGCAGAAGCGAAGCAGAGGCTACGTCATTTCTTTTTTGCAAGGGAAACTCTGAGCCACTCCACGTATCTTCAACAAAGATATAAGGAAAGTGAATTTGTTGGCAGGTTTTTGGATTGGTCAGCAAAACGTAGGACTAATTCCAATTGTATCAAAGTCATAAAAAGACCCTTTGAATAATATTAGAACACATCCTTTGGAAGTAGCCCAGACGTTTTATCAACATTATGCCAAAATGTATACTGGTACCTTGGACAGCTCACACGAGGCAATTGAGGGATGGCTAGGGGATATTCAAGTCCCAACCTTGTCAGACACACAGGCTGACTCAATCAAAGTAGTAATAACTTTAGCGGAGGTATTACGAATGATCAAAACTCTTCCCAATGGTAAAGCTTGCAGCAAAGACAGACTGCCCGCTGAAATTTATGAAGCTTTCTCTAAGCAATTAGCACATTTTTGGTTCGCTTATTTAATTCAATTTTACAAGGCAGTAGTGCTTCCAGCTCATTTTCTGAGTCTATAGTAATCAGCTTTTAAAAAAAGGAAGAATCAGAGCTTGATCCAAACTCATATTGCCCCATTAGTCTTCTTAACAGTGACTATAGGTTGTTTACCAAAATCATGGCTAAAAGAGTTGCAGTTGCAGTGCAAAGCATTATTCATAGAGATCAAAATGGTTTTCTTCCTGGAGATTTATAACCTCTAATACAAATTTTCTGATACAAGCTATTGATTTTTTTTCACGTCAGAAAATCAATGCCACTGCCATTATGCTTGATGCTGAAAAAGCATTTGACTTAGTGGAGTGGGAAGTTCTTTTTGCAATCCCACGTAAATTCGCATTTCCAGTAAGCTTTTTAAGTATGCTACGAACGCTATATTCAGGAGTTAGGGCAACCATAGTTATTAACAATACACCAGCGGAAGATATAAATATAAGTTGCGGCACTCATCAGGGGTGCATAATGTCACCAATCTTGTTTGCGTTATTTATAGAGCCATTGGCTTGTGCGCTTCATCAAGATCAAGCCATTAAACCTCCTATTAGCAGCGCACCCAAACTTAAGCTATATGCGGATGATATGGTTTTATATTTAGAGGCAGATAAGGACAATGTTCAACGAGCTTTTAATAAGATCTCGGAGTTTATGGCGATTGGCGGCTATAAAATTAATCAAGTAAAATCCAAAGCTTTCATTTTTAATAGCTCCCCGGAGATATTACCGATCATTATGCAAGCGTCTTTTTCAGCCACATGCCCGATTAAATATCTCGGGATCAAGGTGACTACAAACTATAGTGATTTATATGCATTAAACTATGCTCCTTTATTAACTAAAGCTCGCACATTACTCAAACATTGGGATAAACTTCCTTTTACAATTATTGGGCATGTATCCCTTATAAAAATTAATTTATTACCTTTGTTTTTGTTCATCTTTTGAAATGTACTGATCAAGCTTACTAAGGCTTTTTTTGGAGCCTTGGAAGGCGAGTTTAGTTTTTATATGGAAATCAAAGCGACCCAGGACCAAGCTTTTGGTACTTTCCTTGACACTAGAGGAGGGAGGCTTAGCTCTTCCTTGTGTCAGAACTTACTATCATGCCACTCTGTTAAACTGGTTAACCTTTGCATCAAAAAGTATAATTTTTAGGAGAGAAGAACTACCAATTTATATGAAATATAAATATGAATTATGTAGTGTGAGAAATGAAAATGCTGCTTATTTTCAATAAAAAAATTATTTAAAAAAAAGGGCATGTTTACGAACGCCTGCACAGCGGTCACATTGGAATATGTCTTGTGGAACCGCCGACTACTAGTAGGGCGGTTACCATTCTGCAACGATGGCGGTCGGTCGCTCGTCCGTCCGCCATCGTAATAAGGCCCTAAGTGTTATCTAACAGGCATTATGAGGACTAGTCTGGCTAGCAACATGGAACCAAAAAGTTGGGCCCCAATAAACTCAGTGTTCTGAGAGGCTACACACAGGAATAAGTACCAATACAGAGATATCTCGTTTCTATTAATATGAAATTCATAGACAGGCGATGCCTGTTCTGCTGCAGGAGTTCTTAAGCTTAGCTTTTAAAAGGAGCCCCATTATTCAAATTAGCTTTGAATCATAATCCAAATCTGTGTTAAAATTTTGGATGATAACTTTATGATTAGAGATATGGTACGGGGTCCAGTGAATGAACATTTGATGTTGCTAGGGTTTATGGTCACGTCACAGGAGACGAAGCCTTAGTGGTTGTTACAGCAAGTCCAACTTATTCAATGGTGATATATAACCATGGGTAGAATCTTACCCAGTCAAAGCAGTTATCAGATATAAGCATAAAAGACCTCATGCTCAAAACTGCTAGTGCAAAAACGGCTGGACGGATGTGAATGAAATTTGGCAGGAGTATAGATTATGGTGTGTAGGTGTTCCTTTTGGGTAGTACAGGTATGTAGGGTAAGTATTTTTAAAGTTATAAGGCTTTTCAACTTATTGATATCTGTGGCCATGGTCGTTTGGCAAAGTTTTGCTAAAGTACCTCGGCACATGCCGATGACAAGGCATTATGTGATTGGTGAATAACTGCATTTACAAAAGTTAAAGGCAGCGATGTTTAGGCACACTTTGCCTGTGTTGTGGGTTAGGGCCATAGATATAGGTAAACATTAGGTTTTATATTTGTTCGCTACCTATTACCGCTTTATTAAAGGAACATAGGAAATACCAAAATAAAATGATAAAACCATTAAAAGAACGCTATAATACACTATATCTCACAAATATAGTGTACAACAGTGTATTTTCAAATTTTTACATGTTTAATTCTTTAAAAAAAAGTGTACAGACTTCTATGGAAATACCTACAAAATACTGTGCAACTTAATTATTTTTTTTAAAACGTAATTTTTTAAAATACACGTTGCTTGCTGGGTACTAGCGCGGTACACCTTAAACTTTTTTTTAAATATATTTAAAAAAATACATTTTCCTATATATAACCACTTTAATAAAGTGGTAATAGGTAGGGAACAACAATAAAACTTACTACTTACCTATATCTAAGGCCCTAACCCAGAATGCAGGTGAAGTGTAGTAACAATATTATGGGTGCCTTTTAATTTTGTAAACACAGCCATTAGCCAATCATAAATTGTATTGTCATCGGCATGTACCACGGTATACTACAAAGTTACCTCGGTATACGGTGGCTAAATATATGACTAAGGACCAGATGTATTATTTTATTGCATTACACTTGGTCCCGCCTGGGCAATGCAATACTTAAGTCACACTTACATAGCAACACAAAGCCACCATGCTTAGCCCTGCGTTACTTGATGGAGAAAAGCAAGGCATCCTAAATAACTGTTCTGTGTTGCTCTGCACACCATATTATACATTCCTGCAAAATTTCATCTACATCCGTACCCTACTCCCTTCTACGTCACTGCACTATATGCCACTCCACTCTTCAGTATTCCACTGTATGCTACTCCAGTGTACATCACTCTACTCTATGCCGCTTCACTTTATGCCACTCCACTCTATGCCACTCCACGCCACTTCACTATATACTATTTCACTCTACACCACTCCACTCTATGCCACTGCAGTCTATGCCACTCCACCCTACGCCACTCCACCATATGCTGCGCCACACTATGCTATTCCACTCTATACCAATCCACTGTACGCCACTCCAATCTATGCAATTCCACTGTATGCCACTCCACTATACACCATGCCACTCTCTATGGTATTCCTTTGTATGCCACTCCACCCACGTCACTCCACTGTACGCTATTCCACTGTACGCTATTCCACTGTACGCCAATCAACTCAAAGGCATTCCACTTTCCGCCACTCTACTCTATGCTATTCCACTGAATACAACTTTACTCTACCCCACTCCACTGTATGCTATTCCTCTCCACTGTACACCACTTCAGTCTACGCCACTCCTCTCTACACCACTAAACTCTATGCTACTCCTCTGTATGGTATTCCACTCTAAGCCACTCCACTCAGGGCTATTCAATTTTATGCCAGGCCACTGTATGGCACTCCACTGTACACTATTCAATTGCATGGCACTCTGCTCTATGCCATTTCACGGTGTGCCGCTCCACTGTACACTACTGCCTCTATGCCACTCCACTGTATGCACTCCACTCAACACCACTCCACTCTAAGCCATTCCGCTGTACATCATTCCACTGTATGCCACTCCACTGTACACCACTCCACTCTTCGCCAAGCCACTCTACGCTATGCCACTCTACGCAACTCCACTGTACACCACTCCACTTTATGCTATTCCACTCAGCCCTACTCCACTGTACGCCACTCCAGTCTACGCCACTCCACTGGACGCCACTCAACTGAACTCTACTTCACTCTCCACTATTCCACTCTATGCCACTCCACTGTATGCTACTCCAGTATACGCCACTCCACTTTATGCCACTCCACTCTATGCTACTCCGCTCTACACTATTCCACTCTACACCACTCCACTGTACACCGCTCCACTCTATGCTATTCCACCGATTGCGACTCCACTGTACTCTACTCCACTCTCCGCTATTCTGCTCTTTGCCACTCCACTGTATGCTACTACACTCTATTCCTCTCCACTGTTTGCTATCCCACTGTACGCCACTCCACTGTACACTACTCCACTCTATACCACTCAACTGTACACTACTCCACTCTACACTATTCGCCGACCCACTCTATGCTATTTCACTATATGCAACAACACTGTACACTACACCACTCCAGTGTACGCCACTCCACTGTATGCCACTCCGAGCTATGCAATTCCATTAGACGCAACTCCACTCTACGCTATTTCACTCTATGCCACTACAGTCTACGCCGCTCCACTGTATGCCACTCCACTATACGCTATTCCAGTGTACAGCTCTCCACTCTACACCACTTTACTCTAAGCCACTGCACTCCTCACTATTCCACTGTACGCAACTCCACTCTACACCACTTCACCCTATACCACTCCATGGTATGCCTTGACACTCTGTGCCACAACACTCTATGCCACGATACTCTACACCATGATACTCTATGACACACCACTGTACTCCATTCTACAACACTGTATTCCTACACTCTACCAAATCCTACTCAATTCTATGCTACTCCACTGTACAACACTGTTCTACAGTCTATATCACTGTACAACACTGTAGCCCTCTCTATGCCACTCTACCACACTTCTACTCCACTCTGACACCCTACTGTATAACACATGACTCCACTCTACTCGACTACTCTTCTCTGTGCCACCCCACCCTACAACACACTATGCCACTCCAATGTACCACACTCTACCACACTCTACCACACTCTATTGTACTCTACCTCACTCCACTCTACAACACTGTACTCCACTCTTTGCTACCCCACTCCATTTCCCTCTATGACAGTTTACCACACTTTATGATGCACCACTCCACTGAACGACACGCCCCTCCACCCTATGATACTTAGTCCACTCCACTCTATGGCACTGTACTGTATGACATGCCACTCCACTCTGACACTTTACTCCATGCTATGCTACTCCAAACGACTCCACTATACAACACTTTACCCCACTCTACAACACTCCACTCTACACTGCACTGCTCCACTCTACTCTACTGTATAGAAGTCCACTCTCCAACACTGTACTCCACTCTATGCCACTGTACAACACTATACTCCACTCTATGCCCCGACACTCCATTGTACAAGACTCTACTCCACTCTATGCCACTGTACTGCACTCTTCTGCACTCTAAGACACACTACGCAACTCCCTCTACGCCACTCCACTTTACTCCTCTCTACTCTATGACACAGTACACCACTCAAATCCACTGTACTCCACTACTCCACTGTACACCCTTCCACTCTGTGCCACTATGACACTCAACTCTACAACACTCTATACCAGTGAACTCTAGCACACTCTGTGACACTATACTGTACACCACTCCACAGCAGTCTACTACACACTATGCCACTCCACTGTACTCCACTCTATGACACTTTCCAACACTCTACGACACAGCATTCCACTCTACGCCAACCCCACTCTTCGTGACTCCACTCTATGCCACTCCACGCTACTCCAGTGCACGCCACTCCACTCCACTCTATCAAACTCCACTCTGCTCTGCAACACACTACTCCACTCAACTCTACATCCTTCCACTCTACCATACAATACTTGACTCTATAGCACTCTACTGTACAACAGTGTACTTTAGTCTATCCCAGTGAGCGCCTCTCTAGTTTACTCTATGCCACTGTAAAACACTGTACTCCACTTTACCACATTCTACGCAATTCCCTCTATACCACTCCACTCTTCCCCACTTCACTGAACTCTAATCTATGACACACTACTCCACTCTACTTCCCTCCACTACTCCACTCTACTGCACTCTATGCTGCTCTATGCCTCTCCACTCTACCACACTGTACCGCACTCTACTTTACTCCACACCACTCCACTGTAGAACACTCGAATCCACTCGTGGCACTCCACGACACTTTTTGACTCTCTACGACAAGCCAGTACACTCCACTGAACGACACAGCACTCCACACTATTAAGTTTTACTCCAATGTATGATATGCCAGGAGACTCCACTCTACTCCATGCCACTCTGCTCTACAACATAACACTCCACTCTATTACATTTTACGCCACTCCATGCTACACGGCTCCACGCAACTCCACTATAGTTCACTGTAGGGTAGTTTACCCCACTCTACGCCACTATTTGCCACTCCACTCTACGCCACTCAACTCTAAGACACTCTCCTCCACTCTGTATAACTCCAATCCACAAACCTCTACTACACTCTATACAACTCTATGATACTCTACAGCACTCTATCACCATACATTCTGCTGTACAACTCTGCACTATACTCTATGCCCATGCACTCCACTGTACAACACTCTACTCCACCCTATGAGACTTTCCAACACTCTACGACACAGACCTCCACTCTACTGTATGACACGCCACTCCAATTTATGACAATTTAGTCAACTCTATGCTACACCACTCCACTCCACTCTACTCCACACCACTCTACTCTACGATGCGCAAATCCACTCTATTATACTTTACTACAGACTACGTTACGCCACTCCACTCAATTCCACTCCAGTCTACTCCACTGCACAACACTTCAATTCACTCTATGCCACTGTACAACAATCTACTCTACAGTGCTCCACTGTACAACACCCTACTTTACTCTATGCTACTCCACTGTACAAGACTGTACTACACTCTATGGCACTCTATAACCCTGTATACCACTCTGTGCCCATCCACCCTATGCCACGATACAAGGCTGTATGATACCTTAGGACACGCTACTCCGCTCTGCTCTATGACACACCACTCCACTATGACATTCTCCTCAACTGTATGACACTGTACCACAGTCCACTCTATGACACTCCAATGTAAGACATTACACTGTACGAGATTCTCTGCCACTCTACTGTATGACATTCCACTTGATAACACTGAACTGTGCGACACTGTACTCAACTGAACTCCACTCTGTCATGACATTGTACAACACTCTACTCCTCTCTATGCCACTGTACAACACTCTACTCGATGGCACTCCACGACACTCCACTCCACAATACTGCAGTTGACGACATTCCACAGTACAACGCTTAACTGTACTGTATGATATGTCACTCCACTGTACAACATGCCATTCCTCTCTACAATACTACACTCCACTGAATGACACACCCCGCCACTCTATTGTATAGCAAATTACTCCACTGTATACTTTGCCACTACACTCTACTCCACTCTATTCCACTAAGCAACACTACACTCTACGACACTAGACTCTAAGACACTGTCCTCCACTATAATCTACGACACGCCACTTAACAACACTCAAATGAATGACACTCAACACTATGATTTGAGCCACATTTTTATTAAAAAACTAAAGCCATTTAAATTCAATGAAAAACCAAAGGTTAAGGCTAATTTATAGTTAGGATAACTTTATTTATTCTTTCTATACAAACCCAACTTAAACAATACAAACAATACAATTCTAAAGTTATAGTTATAAGTTAATTTATAATTTATGCACCACCTTCAAATTACTATTCAGATTCAAAGTGTCACTGGTGTTGTAGGGTGCCCTATACAGAAGCTGCTTTCCACTGAAAATTGGGAACTAGCCAGAGTTCTCAGCTTCTTTTTGCATAGTTTATGCAGCACTCTAACCCCTGAAAGGGTATTGCTTTGATATATATATATATTTGATGTGATCAAGGCCTCGTGTGAGGCTGAAACGCGTAATGGCGGAGGTGCGGGAGTTCACTAAATAAACCTACAATTGCACCAACTCTGGGTCTGCTTCTCGTCTTTTCAAGGAATTGGTG